>CM022303.1:332239272-333439272 GCA_011799875.1 Thinopyrum elongatum | reverse complement strand
ATCTCTATGCAAGCCTCACCTCATGAGATCCGGATGACGTGAGCCATGAGGACCAAGGCCAGGAGGGCGCCTGTGGGCGCAGTGTACCAGTTTCCTCTTCGGTGCTAAAGAGGCAAGTGCAGGCGCGGAGTCTCGAAAAATCAGCCAAAGGTTTCCATTCCCATGCAACAAGACCAAGACCACCAGGACGGCAGGACGGAGGTCATCACCGAGCCCACCACGGCGTCACAACCAGAGGCTTTTACAGGCGAAGACTACTTTTGTCAGGATAGCATGTACTAGTTGTCTCCCTTCGAATTTGGCCGTTGTGAGATCCCTTCCCGCCTTTCATTTGGGAAGAGGACCAAGGCCACTATAAATAGGACTTAGTCACCACCGTAGATGGGAGGGATGGATCACTCAGATCACACACACTCACCAGCTCACTAGAGCTCAAGAACACCTCTCCTCCTGAGGCTGTTCACCACTATACTAGTTCATCCTCAGACCCTCGAGGCCAATCCACCACAAAGCAGGAGTAGGGTTTTACACTGCAAGGTGGCCCGAACCTGGGTAAACTGCTTTGTCTCTTTTCCTTACAGTTCGTCGAGCTAGGCCGTGGGATTAGTGAGTATGCAGACTGGGGACGACGAGTTCTTCGCACGTACCCCAGAGTTCGAACCTCTCAAGGGTTTGTGGAACCCAAAATCCGACATTTGGCGCGCCAGGTAGGGGTGCGTCGGAGCCTCTCTTCTGTCGGTCAATCCACCACCGCTCCACCGCTTCCATGGTTGATGCTCGTCGAGCTCGTGCTGAGCGCCGGGCCGCCCTCGCCGCCCGCGTCGCTCAAACGGCGCTGGCGGTTGACGGCTGCCCTCACCGCCCCCCGTCCCCAGTGGCAAATGCCTCCACCGGCCCCGCAGGGCACGAGCAGCAAGCTTCGTCGCTGCACCCTTCTGTGCGGCAGGACGGACGCACCGCCACCCCGTTGCTGACTCCGGCTGGTTCGTCGTCTCATGCTCATCGCGGGACGGCGAACGCGCAGGCTGCGTTGCTCATGGTGCGCGAGCTCCTGCGCTACCGCCCTATCGGCGACCTCTACGAAGACTAGCTGGACCGCATCGCCGATCTTGTCAGCGTCGCCGGGGACTCTCCTGCACCGTCTCGCTCGCTGCCTCACCCGCCGCCTGCTGCGGGTGACGTAGCCCACGGAGCACCTCCTCCATCTCCCCGTCAAGACGTCGCCCTCAAGCCAAGGCGTGAGGCACCGCGGCGCGACCCGCCGCACAGGGCGCCGGCGCGTGAAGACGAAAGCTGCCAGGTGGTGCAGCAGCCGCAAGAAGATGCTCGTGCACTCCCAGCACTGCCACATCAAGACCGCGCGCCGCCTGCAGCGGTGGCGCGCGAGCTCCAAGACTAGGCTCCACCTCCACGACGGGCTCCAGTGACCACAGCAGGTTGCCGCGCGTTCACTCCGGAGCTTCGCAGCGTCGTCTGGCCGGGGAAGTTCAAGCCCGACCTGCCTCCACGCTACGACGGCACCCCCGACCCTGCTGAGTTCCTGCAGCTCTACGAGCTGAGCATTGAGGCAGCCAACGGCGACGAGAAGGTTATGGTGAACTGGTTTCCCATGGCCCTCAAGGATGGTGCGTGCTCGTGGCTCCTGAACCTGCCCGCGGGATCGATCTCCTCCTGGGACGAAATGCTAGAGTGTTTCATCGCCAACTTCCAGGGCACTCGCGACCGTCCACCGGCCGTGGGTGACCTGCGGCGCATCAAGCAGCAGCCAAGAGAGACCTTGCAGAAGTACATCCAGCACTTCAACAGCGTCCGCCTCAAGATCCCCAAGGTGTCGGACGAGGCCTTCATCTCGGCGTTCACTGATGGCGTCTGCGACGTCAAGATGAAGGAGGAGCTCGCCATACATGAGGACCTGTGCATGGCTCTGGAGATGTTCAACATGGCAACCAAGTGTGCGAGAGCTGAGGAGGGTCGCCTCTCTCTCCTGGAGCTCCCAGGGGCTGACCCAGAAGACAAGAAGGCCAAGGCCAAGGACGTGAAGCGCAAGGGACCGGCCGTGCTCGTGGCCGAGCCAGAGATGAAGCGCGGCTGCGACCACCCAGAGTCATCCAAGGGCAGCTGCCCGTTCTGCGTCTTCCACAACATGCACAACCACAACACCAACGACTGCCAGGAGCTCAGGGCCGTCCGCGACGGGCACCTCGGTCGACACCCTGAGCGCAGCGACCGAGGCTACGGCCGTGGAGGAGGCCGAGGTGGAGGACGCTGGGATGGCCGTGACCCCCGCCAAGAATGGCGCGATCAGCCTCGTGAGGACCGCTGGCAGGGCCAGCCTCGCGAGGGCCCCTGGAGGGACCAGCCTCGTGAGGACCGTCCTCAGGGCAACACTGGCCTTCCTCCACTGCCGCCACCACCAAGAAGGAATGACGACCACCACGAGGACGAGGGGTTGGGGGCTTCGAGGAGCCCCGTGCCATCGCCTCCATCCTGGGCGGCGCTCAGGCCCCTGCCTCTCATCACATCTTCAAGCAGTTTGCCTGTGAGGTGAACGCGGCCCTCCCCAAGCTCGAGGCAACGCGACCGCTCAGGTGGTCCAAGTACACCATCACCTTCAGCTCATCCGATCAGCTCAAGTGCACGGCAACTGCCGGCGCTCTCCCGATGCTCTGCTCGCCTACCATCAGCAACGTGCTCGTCACCAAGACTCTCATCGATGGCGGTGCGGGGCTCAATGTTCTCTCCATCGAGACATTCGACTGACTCCAGGTGCCCTACGACCAGCTGCAGCCTACCAAGCCTTTCTCAGGAGTGACCGACGGCTCCACCACCCCGATAGGGCAGATCCGCCTCCCTGTCACCTTTGGCAAGCGCGACAACTACCGCACCAAGCTCATCGACTTCGACGTCGCCCACATTCGCCTTCCATACAACGCCATCCTTGAGTATCCGGCCCTGGCCAAGTTTATGGTGGTGACTCATCATGGTTACAATGTCCTCAAGATGCCAGGAAGCTGCGGCATCATCACAGTCGCCTGCGAGGAGAAGGACGCGGTGTGCTCTCTTGAGCGTGCCTACCAGGCTGCGGCGGTCGAGAACCCAGACGATGAAGGTGCTGTCTACCCTCCTGAGGCTGTCCCCAAGAAGAAGAAGCAGCTGCTCCGCCAAGGACCTCAAGAGAGCGGGGTGTCCAGCGGCACCACCTCAGGCCCTGCGCCCACTAACGGGGCGCCTCCCTCTCTCGCATAGGAAGGCGCACCCGGTGCCCCTCTCAGGCTGGGCTTGGGGGCTCTCCGTTGGAGGGCCTATGACCTGGCCAACGTCACGAGGGAGGCGCTTGGGCACCATGTGGAGGCGTTCTTCAGTGCGCGCTTCCGCTAGGAGGGTACAAGGCACGAGGTACCAGGTGCTCAGGAGTTCATCACCAAGGCAATCAAGGAGCTTCAGGAGGCAAGAGCTATGCGAGGCGACCATCACCCACCACCTAGCGCGGCTCCTTGTCCTGGCGAGGATAGCGAGCTGCGCGTCTGCGTCAACATCCCAGGGCTCAACAGGGCCAAATCTCAGGAGCGCTTCTGGCCGTCCTGCGCTGGCCGATGCGAGGGTCCCCCTCACAGTTATGTTTGCATGCCTTTGGGCTTGCCGAGCGCAGCTGCTGCATTCCAGCGCCACATGCGGGGCGTCCTGGTGGCTCATGAGGCCAGAAGCCAGGCGATCCTGTCAGAGGAGGAGATGGATCCTCGTGAGCCCCCCGGGCCCCAGAGCCTCCCGAGGTTCAGGGCCTCGGCTGCTCGTGAGGAGCGACTTCTGCGGCACGCGTCTTCAGCTACTCCAACATCTCTTCAGCAACGGTACCAGGTGACATTTTCTGGTTTGTTCAGTTGGGGGCGCCCCTCAGGCTGCATTATCCCCAAGCCGCGTGGGTCCGTCCCTGCGGCATATATCGTTTTGCATCTATCAGAACTAGCTCTACCTTATCTATGGGTTGATTTCTGTCATCACCTATTTGCCTGGTGTTCTATCGCCTCCGCGGCCTCCTGCATTGTTGACCAGCCTCTTGCTCATTCCGCAACAGGGGCTACACATGCTGGCACGGCGCTTGTGCTCAGGTCCGTCCCTGCAACGCTGACAAATCTGAGAGATCGAGCTCTGGCTCACGGCCTGCCCCGCGCACGTCACCTCACCAGATCGTCAGTGCCTTCACCTTCTTGCGGAAAGATCAGCGGCAGGACAGCAAGTGCGATTATGAGTTATACTCTCCTCTCGGACTAACCCGCAGGAATCCATGGAGTTTAGCCACGGGCGGCCCCACCGGCCGTCCCTTTTTCATTCAATTCGCTTGCACGTTAAAGGGGGTGCTCCTGAGCATCGCGCCTCAAGAGCTCTTACTGACTCTCCAGCCCTCACCCCCTGGCCTTGACCACGGCATCGCGACCTGGCATACCAGCGGCGGCTGAGCCTCGCTCGAGGGTCGGGACCCAAGGACGTAGAGCACCTAGATGAGCGGGGAGAAGGGGAGGTCAGCGTGAGCCCTACCTGGAAGCATCATTGCCAAGGCACAGTCAGGTGTTGCACAAAGGAATCACTTCAGGCATACTAAGATAAGTCACCCATGCATATCAGAGTGAACCTCATCGTCCGGTATTTTGATTCTCGCAATCTCGCTTCGGCAATGCCACTTCCCTTTTAGGCCTCCAGGGAGCTGCTTGCACGCCAAAGGGGACCTCTTGAGCATCGCGCCTCAGGAGCTCTTACCGGACCTCGGGCCGCTCACCTCCTGGCCTTGACCACGGCATCACGACCTGGCATACCAGTGACGGCTGAAGCCTGCCTGGGGACTGGGACCTGCCGGCGTAGAGCACTAAGGTACCGCGAGAACGAAAAGGGGGAACCATGCCGAAGCGAGATACGCGGCTGCAACACCATACTAGGAATAATAAACATTGGAGCCAAAGCATTACAGTTTTTTACATACCCCCACGGGGTTTGTCACAATTCCGTGCAGGGAAACAAAAGAAGGAAACGTCAAGGGACCCCGGCTGCTGGGCATCACCGACGACGCCGAGCGGACGCCGCTGCCGCGCTCCGGGCACGACGAGAGCTCGGCGGCACGTAGCTGTCGTCACTGGACTCCGGAGAATCGCTGGGCTCAGGAGAGTCGCTTGATTCCCTAGATTCATCGCTGCTGCTGGAGGAGCTGCCGGAGGCGGGCTCGACGTCCGCAGCCGCGCCGCACGGACTGCTTCTCCCGGGGCAGCACTCCAAACGCTAGCCCTCCTCATCGAAGACCTTGAAGAACAATGTAGAGGCGCTGTCGTACTCAAAGTGGATGGCGACGGCCCCCTCTGGACGGCAGGCGTGGGCGACCTCGCCCCATCCTCGGGTCATGAAGATGTCGCCCGGGGGGACGACCTCAACCTCCGCCCCCGTGGCCAGGCCGCAGCACCCGGCGTGCTGCAGCCACAGCTCAAGCGGCCCCCTCGACGGCATCTCCTCAGCGAAGAACCTCGGGAGCTGGATCCACGTGCGCGGCGGCATTGCCGCCCACACCACGAACTCGCGTGAGGTCCCCTCGCCATGGGTTCGCCGTCCTGCTGGCCGTGCAGCTTTGGTCAGTCCGCCAAGACCCCGGCCCGCGCGGCGCTGGGCATTGCCGCCCTATCCAGAGCCCTGCGCGCGAGCGTACAGAGGAAGCGGGAAGCCAGGCGGAGGCCGCTCGTACCAAGGTCACGTCACCTCTTGCCCTTCATCGGCGTCGTGAGGGTGGCCGAGCCTCTTCTTCCGTGGAAGTGGCCCCGGCTCCTCCCGAGGGGTTTTTCCCTTCTCCGCTGAAGAGAATCTCCTGATCAGCACCATGGATGCTGCTACAAGACGGCAAGACAAAGTAGAAGAAGAGGGAGTGGGCAGCGAGAAGATGGAGATGAGTGATGGGGGCTCTGCCCCTCCCCTCATTTATAGCCGGAGGGAGGCCAACCGCCGGCCTCCACGATCCCACGCAGTGATGGTTTTTCTCCGCATGCAGTAGTCTCGTCAAGTCAAACTGTTGCCGAGGCAGCATGGGGAAGCGGAGACGCCCACGTCCCATCAATCGCCACGCGTCGACCAAGGCCGCAGGCGGTTAGGGCCCGCAGCGCTCCGCACTTGCCCCATGGCTTCGCCTCAAAGCCAAGTTCGTGCGCGCCTTGGGCCCGGGGGCTACTGTCGGTGTTCTGGGAACGGGGGTACCCAGACTTGCCTGCCTGCGGCCCACGACGTGGCTCCATTGACGGCCTGGTATGGCCCAGCTTCAGTGACAACAACTCAAGACCCTCGCGAGGGGCCAAGCCTCGCGAGGCGGACGACACCAAGACCTCCACGAGGAGCGGCCTCCTCAGGTTGGCTCCCAAGGAGCGGAGATCTCTATGCAAGCCTCACCTCGTGAGGTCCGGATGATGTGAGCCATGACGACCAAGGCCAGGCGGGCGCCAACGGGCGCAGTGTACCAGTTTCCTCTTCGGTGCTAAAGAGGCAAGCGCAGGCGCGGAGTCCCGAGGAATCAGCCAAAGGTTTCGATTCCTGTGCAACAACACCAAGACCACCAGGACGGCAGGATGGAGGTCATCACCAAGCCCACCACGGCGTCACAACCAGAGGCTTTTACAGGCGAAGACTACTTTTGTCAGGATAGCATGTACTAGTTGTCTCCCTTCGAATTTGGCCGTTGTGGGATCCCTTCCCGCCTTTCATTTGGGAAGAGGACCAAGGCCACTATAAATAGGACTTAGCCACCACCGTAGATGGGAGGGACGGATCACTCAGATCACATACACTCACCAGCTCACTCGAGCTCAAGAACACCTCTCCTCCTCAGGCTGTTCGCCACTGTACTAGTTCATCCTCAGCCCCTCGAGGCCAATCCACCACAAAGCGGGAGTAGGGTTTTACATCGCAAGGTGGCCCGAACCTGGGTAAACTGCTGTGTCTCTTTTCCTTATAGTTCGTCGAGCTAGGCCATGGGATTAGCGAGTAGGCAGACTGGGGAGGACGAGTTCTTCGCACGCACCCCAGAGTTCAAACCTCTCAAGGGTTTGCGGAACCCGAAATCCGACAGGCACAGAGAAGGCAGTTTCCTCTTTGGTGCTAAGGAAGCAAGGACTGGCGTGGGTTCCCGAGGAATCTGGCAAAGGTTTCCATTCCGGTGCAATGAGACCAAGGCTACTAGCGCGGCAGGACAGATGTCATCATCGAGCCCACCGCTACGTCATGACCAGAAGCTTTGCAGGCAAAGACCACCTTTTGTCAGGATAAGATGTACTACTTGTCCCCTTTCAAATCGGCCGCTGTGGGATCCCTTCCCACCTACGTTTTGGGGGAAGAGGACCGAGGCCACTATAAATATAGGTTATCCACCACTGTATAAGGGGCGATCCATCTGACTCCCTGATGCAATCCCTGGACGACTCACCCCTCACCCATAGACCCCGTGAGGTTGTTCATCCCTTGTACTACTTCATCCTCAGCCCCTCGTGAGGCCAATCCACCACAAAGCAGGAGTAGGGTCTTATACCGCAAGGTGGCCCGAACCTGGGTAAACTGCCCTTTTCATCTTCTTCCTTGTTCGTGTGCATCCAGCTAGGCCGTGGAGCGACGAGCTAGTTGGCTATATAGGTTGAGTCCTTCGCACACGCCCCAGAGTTCGAACCTTTCTTGGGTCTGCGGAGCCCTGAATCCGACATTTGGTGCGCCAGGTAGGGTAGTGTCGAAGCTTTGCCTCTTCACCAGCCATACTCTGCCCGTGCCGCATGGTTCCCATGGCCGGCGCCGCCCCACCCGCCGGGCGCATTCAGAGGCGTCGTGGGCATCCGGGCCTTTTCCCCTGCCCTGCGGCAGGTGCGGTAGCCGTCGAAGTTTAGGCTGGTGTTGCCCCCGCGATACGACGGTGCGGCTGACCCCGCGGAGTTCCTCTGGGGGTACGCGCTGGCCATCTCGGCGGTGGGTGGTGACGACAAGGTCATGGCGAACTGGCTCCCTATGGCCCTCGCGGGCGTGTCGCGCTCCTGGTTGCTTAGCCTGCCAGAGTCTTCGGTGGCTTCCTGGGAGGAGTTGTGTGGCCTGCTCATCGCGTGTTTCGCGGCCTCGGCGCCCCATGCGGTCGCGGCCATCCTCGGTGGGTCGCAGGTGCCGGCCTTGGGCCGCCACGTCAAGCAGCTTCTTCGTCGGGTCGGGGTTGCTCGGCCGCGGCAAGAGGCTCCTCCGGGCCGCATTGTGCCTGAGACTGCCATCACCTTCGACTCCAGGGATCACCCAGAGACCACGGCAGGCGTTGGCGCCCTTCCGATGTTGTGCACGCCCACCATCAGCAACGTTGCGGTCACCAGGACCCTCATCGACGGCGGTGCTGCCCTCAACGTCCTCTTCGTTGAAGCCTTCGATCTACTTCAAATGCCCTACAACCAGCTTGCCCCCACCAGGCCCTTCTCAGGGGTGGTCGACCGCTCCACCATTCCCATAGGGCATATCCGCCTCCTTGTCACCCTCGGCATGCGCTACAACTACCGCACCGAGCTTATTGACTTCGACGTCGCCTACATCGGCCTTCTGTACAATGCCATCCTTGGGTATCCGGCCCTTGGCAAGTTCATGGTGGCGACGCACCCCGGCTACAATGTTGTCAAGATGCCAGGAAGTAGTGGCATCATCACCGTGGCGGGGGACACCAAGGGTGCACTCCTGGCCCTCAAGCTCACTTTCAAGGCCGCAGCAGCCACCCAACCACGCGTTAAGGACACTCCAGAAATCCCAGAAGCCGCACCCGCAAAGAAGAAGAAGCAATTGTTCTCTCAAGATCGGGCAGAGACGAAGCAGGTGCCAGTCGACGACGAGGGCTCAGGCCCCACCTTCACATAGGCTCTGGCCTCCCCCCAGATCAGGAAGAAGTGCTGGTCGGTTTCCTTCGTGTGAACAAGGATGTGTTTGCATGGGAGGCAACAGACTTGGTTGGCGTGCCATGAGATGTGGTCGAACACCATTTGATGGTGTGCCCCGGTGCGCGCCCAGTGAAGCAGAAGGCGCGGCGGCAAGCCCCGGAGAAGCAGTCGTTCAACGTCCAGGGGGTCCGCAGGCTGCAAGAAGCTGGCGTCATTCGGGTGGTGCGGCACCCGGATTGGCTGGCCAACCCGGTCATTGTCCCCAAGAAGGGCGAAAAGGAGTGCATGTGCGTCGACTTCACGAGCCTCAACAAGGCGTGCCCTCAAGACCCGTTCCCTCTTCCGCGCATTGATCAAATCGTTGACTCCACCGCCGAGTGCGACTTGCTGTGCTTCCTGGACGCCTTCTCGCGCTACCACCAGATCAAGATTGGAGTGCAGGACGTCGAGAAGACAACCTTCCTTTCCTCGTGCGTGGTGTACTCCTACACCTGCATGCCCTTTGAGCTGCGGAATGCTGGCGCGACCTTCCAGTGATTGATGCACATTACCCTGGGCCGGCAGGTCGGGAGGAATGCCGAGGCATACTTCGACGACATAGTGGTCAAGTCACGAGAAGCAAGGACCCTTGTCGAAGATCTGGAAGAAACATTCGCCAACCTGCACAAGGTAAACATGCGGCTCAACCCGGAGAAATGTGTGTTTGGTGTCCCGTCCAGCAAGCTGCTGGGTTTCCTGGTGTCGCACAGAGGGATCGAGGCTAACTCGGAGAAGGTCAAGGCAATAGAAAGGATGAGCCCGCCGCAGACCCTCAAGGAGATGCAGAAGCTCGTGGGCTGCGTAACTTCGTTGGGGCGTTTCATCTCCAAGCTCGGCGAGCGCGCCCTCCCATTCTTCAAGCTGATGAAAAAGAAGGGCCCCTTTGAATGGACTCCGGAGGCCGAGGTGGCCTTCCATGACCTCAAGAGGTATCTCACTAGCCCGCCAGTGATGGTGGCACCTCGTCCTCTTGAGCCCCTAGTACTTTACCTGGCTGCCACACCCCACTCTGCTAGCGCAGCGCTTGTGGCGGTCCGGGAAGAGCGCGTAGGGGTGGGTGTGCGGTGCAGCACCCCACGAACAGCCGCGCCATCGCCACCCCAGGATGGCGTTCCTGAGGCATCGACTACCCCATCGGGCGTCAAGGCTCCCGAGGTCACCTCGCCTCAAGCAGGGCTAGACATCATCGACACCTCTTCCCATGTCGAGCACCCCGTGTACTTCGTTAGCACGGTGTTGCATGACACGCGTGCGCGCTACCCCATGCCATAGAAGCTCCTGCTCGAGCTCCTCGTCGCCTCCAGGAAACTGCGACACTATTCCCAAGGCCACCCCATCAAGGTCGTCTCTGCGTTCCCCCTGGAGAAGGTGCTCCGTAGCCCTAATGCCGTAGGGAGGGTTGCTGAGTGGAACATCGAGCTGCAGGCGTTCCAGCTAGAGTTCAGCACCACTAGGGTCATGAAGGGCGCAGCCCTCGCTGACTTTGTGGCGGAATGGACAGACGCCCCTAACTAGGGGATGGGTGAAGACCGCTCCCTCGTGCCCGGAGATGAGGCGCCCGACGGCTGGGTCATGTACTTTGATGGCGCATTCGCGCGCTAGGGCGCGGGAGCTGGAGCCGTAATCATCTCGCCGACCCAGGACAAGCTGCACTACGCCGTGCAGCTCTGCTTTCAGCATGGCGAGAAGGTCTCCAACAACATTGCAGAATACGAGGGCCTGATCGCTGGCCTCAGGGCCGCGGCGGCCCTGGGGGTCAAACATCTCACCATCAAGGGCTATTGTCAGCTTCTCGTCAACTTCTCCAACAAGGCATATAAACCTAAGGATGAGCACATGGAGGCATACCTAGAAGAGGTACACAAGATTGAAAAACAATTCTTGGGCTTGGAATTGCAGCACGTTCCACGTGCCTCGAATAAGGAGGCGGACGACATCGCCAAGAGGGCGTGCCGACGTGAGCCCTAGAAGCCTGACGTCTTCGAGGAGCAGCTCTTCAAGCCATCGGCAGCTCCCCCGCCGCAGGCCCTGCGCTGCTTCGGGAGGAGCCGCCCCTGGCCCCCTCCACGGGCGCCCCGACCTGTGGTCCGACCTCTGGAGCCCGCCTGCTCCTGGCGCTCGAACCTCAGGATGGGTGCTGGACCGAATAGTTCAAGGCGTACCTACTCCGAGGCACCCTGTCGGAGAAGGAGGAAGATGTAGAATGCGTGGCCCGCCAGGCCAACGCTTACTGCTTGCAGGACGGCGAGCTCTACCGAAGGCACCCAAATGGCGTCTCGCTGCGATGCATATCCAAGGAGCAAGGGTGCGAATTCCTGGCTGACATCCATGGCGGGGATTATGGGCACCATTCTTCGTCGTGCATCCTCGTGGGCAAGGCGTTCCGCAGCGGGTTTTACTGGCCCATGGTGCTCAACGACGCCACCGAGCTGGTGCAATCCTGTGAGGCCTGTCAATTCCATGCCAAACAGATCCACCAGCCCGCTTAGGGCCTTCAGACCATTCTGCTCTAGTGTCCGTTCGCAGTCTGGGGGCTGGATATCCTGGGCCCATTTCCCCGAGCAGCCGGGGGCTACCGCTACCTCTACGTCGCCATCGATAAATTCACGAAGTGGGCAGAGGTGGAGCCCGTGGGCACCATCCCAGCTGGTTTGGCCGTCAAGTTCATCAAGGGACTCGTGAGCCGCTTTGGGGTCCCCAACCATATCATCACTAACAATGGCTCTCAGTTCACGAGCAACCTCTTCAAAACATATTATGCTAACCTTGGAACACAGATATGCTATGCATCAGTGGCGCACCCATGGATTAACGGCCATGCCGAATGCGCCAATGCGGGGGTCCTGAGGGGCCTCAAGACAAGGAGCTTCAAGAAGAAACTCGAGGCCTGCGGTAGGGGTTGGCTCGGTGAGCTTCAGTCCATGTTGTGGTCCATCTGCACCACCGCGACTAAGCCCACCGGCGAGACCCCGTTCTTCCTCATCTACAGAGCTGAATCGGTCCTCCCACACGAGGTCAAGCATCGCTCCCCGAGGGTCTCAGCATTTGAGGAGGCACGCCAGGACGCCTCGCGGGGGACATATCTCGTGGTCGGGGAGGAGACCCGCCGCCACGCCTCGCTCTGTGCCGCGAGGTACTAGCAGGCGCTGCGGCGGTATCATTGCCACAGCGTTCACTCCAGGACTCTCGAGGTGGGTGACCTCGTCCTGAGGTGGCTACTCTCCAGGGAGGGGCTTCACAAGCTCTCGCCCATGTGGAGGGCCTGTTCAGGATCGCCCGTGTCTCCAGGCCTAGCGCCGCGCGCCTGGAGACGCAGGACGGGGTCCCCATCTAGAATGCCTGGAACATCAAGCACCTTCGGAAGTTCTACCCATAACAGGCGGGCGCCATGTGCCTCTCAAGACTCCGCTTGTGACACTCTCACGTAATAATGAGTGGGGCTGTACACACCCCTTAGTCTCCTAAGTGCTGCCCCTGAGCCACACGGGGGCTCCCACCCACGTCATAGTGGAAGCCCCATGCTCCGCGCTGGTGGGAAGACTAGAACACTAGTGTAGGTGCCAGACGCGGCTGTTCTTTTGCTTGCTTTCTGTAGCTGCTTTGACACTTCTTGGAATGAAATTTTAAGTTCTCGCATCTTTATTTGAAAGGGTTGGGATCTTTCTCCTCGCAGTGCTCGCTCTTTCAAGTCTCGCTTTAGGGAAAACGGCAGTTTCCCGTCGCTCTTCCTCGCGCGTCTCGCGCGTGGGGGCTGGGCACGGTGTGTGCACCAGGGCCCGCCCGCGAACACACCTCGCCAAAGCCTTGGTGCCTTAACCTTTGGCGTCCTTATCCTCGCGCGATGCTCTTAAAATGAGCCAACAGGCATGCATGCCCTCCTGAGTCCGCACCTCCTGGCCTCGTCGGGCATCGCGACCCGGCGTACCAGTGACGATCGGCCCTCGCTCGGGGGCTTGCGTGGGGCACGGCACCCCATGAGGCCCCTCCTGAGTTCCCATATCTTCACGACCCACTAAAGATAGGCCCCGCGGCCACTGGGTGCCTCCTGAGGACTGAGAACCTTCGGAACCTCAAGAAGAAAACCCCTGGCAGGACCTCTCTGGACGAGTTGCGCGCAGGAGATCCAAGCTCTAGGGAAGCACGCCCTCGCGACACAGGAGTCTGCCGCAAGCACACTAAGCTAAGTTATCCTAATCGCGATCAGCAAGAACCCGTCAATTAGAAGCGACACGAATAACAGGACGCGATATAAAACGTTAACATAACGGCGCAAGCGCCATGGTTCGTTACATGCCCCAGCAGGGCCTTCTACTTCTTGATGCAGGGAAAAGAAAAAAAAAGCAAAAGCAGCCTCGCGACGACCACGGCTCCTGAGGCCTGGCTCCAGCAACGCCCGCGCTCAGTCGGAGTCCTCCTGCTTCACCGGAGCACGATGGCGAGGCGGCTCGTCGCCCTCCCCGGTCCGAGCTCGGCGGCATGGCGGCTTGTCCTAGTCGCCGTCACTCGTACTCTCCCTAGAGGAGGAGCCGCCACTGCTGGAAGGGTCGCGGTCATCGCCAAGGGCAAGCTCATCATCGAGGATGCCGGTGGCCCCCTGGCCGTTATCGTCGGAGGAATAGACGTCGTCATCATCGTCGTCGCCCTCGGGGCAACACCTCCGATGCCCGCCGTCCTCCCGGAAGACCCTGACATAGAGGGTCGCAGCGCCGTCATGCCTGAAGTCGAGAGTACACCTCCCCTGCAGGCCGTGCGCACGGGTGAATGGCTGCCACCCGCGGTTCAGGAACACGTTACCGGCGGGGGTGACCTCGACCTCCACCCACGAGGCCTTGCTGTAGCAACCATCGGTATGTAGCCAGAGGCCGCCAGGTCCCCCGGTCAGTAGCGCGCCTGCGAAGAGGCGCGGGTGCTGGAACCAGACGCCTGCTGGCCTCTCCGCCCACACCATGAACTCCGAAGACGCGTTGGCTGAATGGGAGCGTGGGCGCGGTGGCCGAGTGGCTGCCACATGCCTCCTTTCTTGGCCGCGGCCGCCTCAATCGCGGCCGCTTCCGGCGCGGGAGGGAGCCTTCCCAGGACTGCCAGAGGTGGTGCTAGCCTTCAGCGAGGTGCGCACAAGCCCTCGGGGAGCCACCGCCGGCGTCGCGGCGTACTTGCGGGGACTGCCGTGGCCCCTCTTGGCCAGTGGCGAGCCTGGTCCTTCCTTAGGGGCCTTTCCCTTCTCGGCGGCCGAGAACCTCCTCAGTGGCACCATGGATGCCATGGCAAGATGGTGGCGCGGCAAAGAAGAAGAAGGAGTGAGCAGCAAGAAGATGAAGATGGGCTGGGGGCTCTACCCCCATTTATAGGCGAAGGAAGGCCAACCGGCGGCCTCCCACGCTCCAAGTAATGATGACCATGCTGCATGCACCAGGCAGTTGTCAAGTCTGACCAGTTGTCGAGGCGGTGTGGGGAAGCGGAGGTGCCCATGTCCCGTCAAGCGCCAAGCGTCAGCCTGGCCCGCAAGCGATTGGGGCCCGCGACGCTTCGCCCTTGCCCCTTGGCTTCGCATCGAAGCCAAGTCCGAGCGCACCTTGGGCCCGGGGGCTACTCTCGGCATTCTGGGAACTAGGGTACCCAGACATGCCTGCCTGTGGCCCATGGCATGGCTCCATCGACGGCCTGTTATGGCCCATCTACGAGATCGCCCAGACAAGACCCTCGTGAGGCGGACGACACCAAGACCTCCCGAGGGAGCGGCCTCCCGAGGAGCGGAGATTTCTATGCAAGTACACAGCCTCATGAGGCTACCATGATGCAAGCCATGATGACCAAGGCAGGTGGGCGCCAGCAGGCGCAGAGAAGGCAGTTTCCTCTTTCGTGCTAAGGAAGCAAGGGCAGGCGTGGGTTCCCGAGGAATCTGGCAAAGGTTTCCATTCCGGTGCAATGAGATCAAGGCCACCAGTGCGGTAGGACGGATGTCATCACCGAGCCCACCACTACGTCATGACCAGAAGCTTTGCAGGCGAAGAGCACCTTTCGTCAGGATAAGATGTACTACTTGTCCACTTTCAAATTGGCCGCTGTGGGATCCCTTCCCACCTACGTTTTGGGGGAAGAGGACTGAGGCCACTATAAATATAGGTTAGCCACCACCGTAGAAGGGAGCGATCCATCTGACTCCCTGATCCAATCCCTGGTCGACTCACCCCCTCACCCATAGACCCCGTGAGGTTGTTCATCCCTTGTACTAGTTCATCCTCAGCCCCTCGTGAGGCCAATCCACCACAAAGCAGGAGTAGGGTTTTACACCACAAGGTGGCCCGAACCTGGGTAAACTACCTTGTTCATCTTCTTCCTTGTTCGTGTGCATCGAGCTAGGCTGTGGAGCGATGAGCTGGTTGGCTAGATAGGTTGAGTCCTTCGCACACGCCCCAGAGTTCAAACCTTTCTTGGGTCTTCGGAGCCCTGAATCCGACAACTCTGCTGTGTTGAGTCCTTCACACACGCCCCAGAGTGCATCTGGATAACTGATGACCCACAAGTATAGGGTGTCGATGCAACAAACCCTGGTGTATGTTGCCCGGACTGTACATAGGCTCAAGGGCAAGGTTACAGCGACAAGATGAGGCCAAGCAGAAGAGATAGCTCTTTGAGACATCAAAGGGCGGATCAAGAAGACCAAGACAAGCCAAAGGAGCAAGATATCATTAAGGAAAAAACCACCCTTACCGGGCAGGCGAGCCTGGTCAGGTCGAGGTCACCCCAAGGGCAAGTCCCAAGACCTCCCCGGCAAGGGTTGCCGGGGCGCCGACGGCCTGCTTCCCCGCTCCACCTCAGAGCAACGCAAGTCACTTATCGATGCGGTGTCGAGCCCCCAATTGTTTAAGTGGCTGTAATTTGGCATGTGGCAGCCGTTTCGGAGGAAGATCATCCCTGAATGACACCCGTCCAGGGGTGTGTCACGCAGGCAGATGAGAAGGTGGTTGAGTGGCGCGGCAAGGCTTGCCGGGCTACATCCATGATTGACACTAAGTGGTGCATTTAATGCACATTGTCCTGTCTACAGAATTAGCTATGATAGCACTGTGGCTATCTAATCACTGGATAATGACTGTTTTGCCATTGTGGTAACCCCTTGACCTATAAAAGGAAGGTCGTGGCAACTTTAGAAAGGATTCGGACACTTATACACTCGTACGTGTGTTGCTGCTCTCCCCGAGGCGACCTTGCCGGGCTTGAGCGCTGCACGTTCGTCACGGTCCCCCATCCAATCCACCAAAGCAGGAGTAGAGTTTTACACCTCGCGGCGGCCCGAACTTGGGTAAAAACCACCCGCACCACCATTGCCGTGCTGCCCTACGGCCTCCGCTCTTTGTGCAATGTGCCCTTCCCCCTTGCCGAACCACAAGGGGCTGATGGCCCCATAGGTGATCGTGTTGAACCACGACATCTTTGGCGCGCTAGGTAGGGGGAAGCGCTTGTGCGAACCCGAGGTGTCAGATTCAGGGATCCGCAGACCAAAGGAAGGTTCAAACTCTGGGGCATGTGCGAAGAACTCAACCTATCCAGCCAACCAACTCGTCGCCCTACGGCCTAGCTCGCAGAACAAGGAAGAAGATGAACACGGCAGTTTACCCAGGTTCGGGCCACCTTGCGGTGTAAGACCCTACTCCTGCTTTGGGGTGGATTTGCCTCATGAGGGGCTGAGGATGAATAAGTACAAGGGATGAACAACCTCGTGAGGTCTGCTCTGGTGAGGGTGGAAAGGATCCTGATCTATGGTGGTGGCTAACCTATATTTATAGTGACCTCGGTCCTCTTCCCCCAGAACATAGGCGGGAAGGGATTCCACATTGGCCAATTTGAAAGGGGACAAGTAGTACATCTTATCCTCACGAAAGGTGGTCTTCGCCTGCAAAGCTTCTGGTCGTGATGCCGTGGTGGGCTCGGTGATGACATCCGTCCTGGCGGTCCTGGTCTTGTTGCACTGGAATGGAAACCCTTGCTTGATTCCTCGGGAACCCATGCCTGCGCTTGCCTCCTTAGCACCAAAGAGGAAACTGTCCTCTCTGCGCCCGCTGGCACCCGCCTGGCCTTGGTGGTCATGGCTCGCGTCACCGCAACCCCATGAGGTTAGGCACCTGCATAGGAATCTCTGCTCCTTAGGAGGCAGCCTGGGGAGGCCGCTTCCTCCGGAGGTCTTGGCGTCATCTGCCTCGCGAGGCTTGGCCCCTCGCGAGGGTCTTGTCTTGATAGTCTTTGTAGATGGGCCATACCAGGGCGTCGATTAAGCCATGCCATGGGCCGCAGGCAGGCAAGTCTGGGTACCCTGGTTCCCAAAACACCGACAGTAGCCCCCGGGCCCAAGGCGCGCTCCGTCTTGGCTTCGAGGCGAAGCCAAAGGGCAAGGGCGAAGCGCCGTGGGCCCCAATTGCCTGCGGACTGAGCCAACGCGTGGCGCTTGATGGGACATGGGCGCCTCCACTTCCCCACGCCACCTCGGCAACCGCGTGACTTGAAAATTGCTTGATGCATGCAGATAGGCCATCATTGCTTGGAGCGTGGGAGGCCACCGGTTAGCCTCCCTTCGCCTATAAATGGGAGAGGGGGCGGAGCCCCTAGCTCATCTTCATCTTCTCGCCACCTGCCCTTCTTCTCCTTCGTCCGGCCACCATCTTTTTAGAGCAACCATGGCGCCAGTGAGGAGGTTCTCTGCCGCTGAGAAGGGAAAGGCCCCCATGGAGGGACCAGGCTCACCGCCGCCCAAGAGGGGCCACGGCCGTCCCCGCAAGCACGCCGTGACGCCAGCGGTGGCTCCCCAAGGGCATGGGCGCACCCCCTTGAAGGCAGGCCCCGCCCTGGCAGTCGGCCGTGGCTAAGGAGGGAGGCATGTGGCAGCAATTCGGCCACCACGCCCGCGATCCCATTCGGCCGATGCATCCTCGAAGTTCGTGGTGTGGGCGGAGAGGCCCGCAGGCGTCTGGTTCCAGCTCCCGAGCTTCTTCGCGGGCGCGCTGCCAGCTGGGGGACCTGGCGGCCTATGGCTGCAGGCTGATGGTTGCTGCAGTAGGGCCTCTTGGGTGGAGGTCGAGGTCACCCCCGCCGGCAACGTGTTCGTGAACCGCGGGTGGCAGCCGTTCGCTCACGCACGCGGCCTGCAGGAGAGGTGTACCCTCCACTTCAGGCATGACAACGCTGCGACCCTCTATGTCAGGGTCTTCGGGGAGGACGACAGGTGCCTGGGGTGCTGCCCGGAGAGCGACAGCGACGACGATGACGTCCACCCCTCCGACGACGACGGCCGACGGTTTGGTGGCATCTCTGGCGGTGAACTTGCCCTTGGCGACGGTCGCGATGCCTCCAGCAGCGGCGGCTCCTCCTCTGGGGAGAGTATGAGCGACGGCGACTACGATGAGCCGCCACGCCGCCGAGCTCTGACCGGGGAGGTCAACAAGCCGCCTCGCCGCCGCGTCCCAGTGAAGTAGGAGGAGGACTCCGGCTGAGCGTGGGCGTTGCTGGAACCGGGTCTCGGGAGCCGCGGTGGTCGCGCGGTCGCTTTTGCTTCTTTCTTTTTCCTGCATAAAAAAAGTAGAAAGCCCTGCCGGGGCATGTAATGAACCATGGCGCTTGCGCTGTTATATTATCATTTTTATATTGCGTCCTGACATCGGTGTCGCTGCTAATTGACAGGTTCTTGCTGATTGTGATTGGGATGACTTAGCTTAGTGTGCTTGCGGTAGATTCCCATGCCGCGGGAGCGTGCTTCTCTGGAGCCTCCTGTGCGCCCCTCATTCCAAAGGTCATACCAGTGGTTTCCTTTTTGAGGATTAGACGGTCCTCAGGCCTCGGGAGGCAGCCGGTGGCCGCAGGGTTAGGGGACGTCTGGAGGTGCCGTGCCCCACGCGAGCCCCCGAGCGTGGGCCGCTGGTACGCCGCGTCACGATGCCCAGAGACACGGACTCAGGCGGACGTGCGTGCCCGTTGGCTCATTTGAGGGCGTCACTCGAGGATTAAGACGCCAAAGGCCAAGACACCAAGGCTTTGGCGAGGTGCGTTCGCGGGCGGGCCCAAGCGTACACACCGTGCCTAGCCCCCACGCGTGAGACGCACGAGGAAGAGCGACGGGCAACTGTCACTCTCCCTAAAACGAGACCTGAAAGAGCGAGTGCTGCGAGGAGAGAAATTCCCAATCCTGTCAAATAAGGACGCGTCAACTTCAAATTTCATTCCAAGATGTGGCAAATCAGCTACAGAAAGCAAGCAAAAAGAACAACCGTGTCCGGCACCTAGACTAGTCTTCTGGTCTTCCCGCCAGGGTGGAGCATGGGGCCTCCATTAGGACGTGGGTGGGAGCCCCCGTGAGACCCAGGGGCGGCACTCAGGAGACTCCGGGGCGTGTACAGCCCCACTCATTATTACGTGAGAGTGTCACGGGCAGAGAATTGAGAGGCGCATGGTGCTTGCTGGTCACGGATAGAACTTCCAGAGGTGCTGGATGTTCCAGGCATTCTGGATGGGGACCCCGTCCTGTGTCTCCAGGCGCGTGGCGCTAGGCCTGGAGACACGAGCGATCCTGAATGGGCCCGCCCACATAGGCAAGAGCTTGTGAAGCCCCTCCCTGGAGAGCACCCATCTCAGGACGAGGTCACCCACCTCGAGGGTCCTGGAGCGGATGCTACGGCAGTGATACCACTGCAGCGCCTGCTGGTACCTCGCGGCACGGAGCGAGGCTTGGCGGCGGCCCTCCTCCACGAGCATAAGGTCCATCCCCCACGAGGCATCCTGGCGTGCCTCGTCAAATGCCAAGACCCACGGGGAGCAATGTTTGACCTCATGCGGGAGGACCGCCTCAGCCCCATAGACGAGGAAGAACGGGGTCTCACCGGTGGGCTTAGCCGCGGTGGTGCGGATGGACCACAGCATGGACTGAAGCTCATCGAGCCAACCCCTGCCGCAGGCCTTGAGTTCCTTCTTGAAGCTCCTTGCCTTGAGGCCCCTCAGGACCTCCGCGTTGGCGTGTTTGGCTTGGCCGTTGCTCCATGGGTGTGCCACCGAAGCGTAGCATATCTGCGTTCCAAGGTTAGCACAATATGTTTTGAAGAGGTTGCTCGTGAACTGAGAGCCATTGTCAGTGATGATACGATTGGGGACCCCGAAGCGGCTCACGAGGCCCTTGATGAACTTGATGGCCGACCCCGCTAGGATGGTGCGCACAGGCTCCACCTCCGCCCACTTGGTGAACTTGTCGATAGCGACATAGAGGTAGCGGTAGCCCCCGACCGCTCGGGGAAATGGGCCCAGGATATCCAGCCCCCAGACTGTGAATGGCCACGAGAGCGGAATGGTCTGGAGGCCCTGAGCGGGCTGTTGGATCTGCTTGGCATGGAATTTACAGGCTTCACAGGATCTCGCCAGCTCAGTGGCATCGTTGAGTGCCGTGGGCCAGTAGAAACTACTGCGGAACGCCTTACCCACGAGGGTGCATGATGAAGAGTGATGCCCACAATCCCCGTCGTGGATGTTAGCCAATAGCTCACATCTCTGCTCCTTGGAGATGCACCGTAGCGAAATGTCGTTTGGGCACCTTCGGTAGAGCTCGCCATCCTGCAAGCAGTAAGCAGTGGCCTGACAGGCCACGCGTTCTGCGTCTTCCTCCTTCTCTAGCAAGGTGCCTTGGAGCAGGTACGCCTTGAACTCCTTTGTCCAGCACCCCTCCTAAGGTTCAAGCGCCAGGAGCAGGAGGGCTCCGGGGTTGGACCGCAGGCTGGAGCACCCGAGCAGGGGGCCAGGGGCAGTTCCTCCCGGAGCAACGCCAGGCCCGCAATGGAGGGGGCCGCCGATGGCTTGAAGAGCCGTTCCTCGAAGACGCCAGGCTTCTGGGGCTCGCGCCGGGACGCTCTCTTGGCGATGTCGTCTGCCTCCTTGTTCGTGCCACGCGGGACGTGCTGCAACTCCAAACTCAAGAGCCGTTTTTCAATTTTGCGTACCTCTTCCAGGTATGCCTCCATGTGCTCGTCCTTGGGCGTGTACTCCTTGTTGGAGAAGTTGACGAGGAGCTGAGAATCGCCCTTGATGGTGAGACGCTTGACCCCTAGGGCTGCCGCGACCTTGAGGCCGGTGATCAGGCCTTCGTATTCTGTGATGTTGTTGGAGACCTTCTTGCCATGCTGGAAGCAGAGGTGCACGGCGTAGTAGAGCTTGTCCTGGGTAGGCGAGATGAGTACGGCTCCAGCCCCCGCACCCCGGCGTGCGAACGCGCCGTCGAAGTACATGACCCAGCCATCGGGCGCCTCATCTCCGGGCGTGAGGGAGCGGTCTTCACCCACCCCTCGGTCAGGGGCATCAATCCATTCCGCCACAAAGTCAGTGAGAGTTGCGCCCTTGATGACCTTGGTGGTGCTAAACTCCAGCTGGAACGCCTGCAGCTCGATGTTCCACTTGGCAACCCTCCCCGCGGCATTGGGGCTGCGGAGTTCCTTCTCCAGGGGTTACGCGGAGACGACCTTGATGGGGTGGCCTTGGAAGTAGTGTCACAGTTTCCTGGAGGCGACGAGGAGCGCGAGTAGGAGCTTCTGCGGCATGGGGTAGCATGCGTGCGCCTCACGCAACATCGTGCCGACGAAGTACACGGGGTGCTCAACGAGGGAAAAGGCATCGATGGCGTCCCACCCTGCCTGAGGCGTGGGGGCCTCATGAGCCTCACCGTCTGATGGGGTAATCGAGGCCTCAGGAGCGCTGTCCTGAGGTGGTGATGGTGTTGCTGTAGATAGGGCGCTGCGCCACACGCCTGTGCCTGCGCGCTCTTCCCGGACCGCCACGAGTGCCGCGCTAGCCGAGTGGCGTGTGGTGGCCAGGTAAAGCACTAGGGGCTCAAGAGGTCGAGATGTCACCATCACCGAAGGGCTGGTGAGATACCTCTTGAGGTCTTGAAAGGCCGCCTCAGCCTCCGAAATCCATTTGAATGGGCCCTTCATCTTCATCAAGTTGAATAATGGGAGGGCGCGCTCACCGAGCTTGGAGATGAAGCGTCCCAATGAAGTCACGCAGCCCGCGAGCTTCTGCATTTCCTTGAGGGTCTGCGGCGGGCTCATTCTTTCTATCGCCTTGATCTTCTCTGGGTTAGCCTCGATCCCTCTGTGCGACACCAGGAAACCCAGTAGCATACCGAACGGGACGCCGAACACGCACTTCTCCGGATTGAGCCGCAGGTTCACCTTGCGTAGGTTGGCGAACGTTTCCTCCAGATCTTTGACAAGGGTTCTTACTTCCCGCGACTTGACCACTATGTTGTCAACGTACGCCTCGGCATTCCTCCCGAGCTGCGGGCCCAGGGCAATGTGCATCAATCACTGGATGGTCGCGCCGGCGTTGCGCAGCCCGAACGACATGCAGGTGTAGCAGTACACCCCGCACGGGGAAAGGAAGGCTGTTTTCTTAATGTCCCGCACCACTATCTTGATCTGGTGGTAGCCCGAGAATGCGTCCAGGAAGCAGAGCAAGTCACACTCGGCGGTGGAGTCAACAATTTGGTCGATGCGCGGAAGAGGGAAAGGGTCCTGAGGGCAAGCTTTGTTGAGGCTCGTGAAGTCGATGCACATGCGCTCCTTTCCCCCCTTTTTGGGGATGATGACCGGGTTGGCCAACCAATCCGGGTGCTGTACTTCCCGGATGATGCCGGCTTCTTGCAGCTTGTGGACCTCCTGGACGATGAACGATTGCTTCTCCAGGGCTTGTCGCCGCGCCTTTTGTTTCACCGGGCGCGCGCCGGGGCACACCATCAAATGGTGCTCAATCATGTCTCGCGGGACGCCAACCTCGTCCGTCGCCTCCCATGCAAACACATCTTTGTTCACGTGGAGGAAACTAACCAGTGCCTCTTCTTGGTCTAGGGGGAGGCCGGCACCTATGGTGAAGGTGGGGCCTGAGCCCCTGTCGTCGACTGGCATTTGCTTCGTCTCGGCTCGGTCCTGAGAGAACAGTTGCTTCTTCTTCGCGGGTGAGGCCTCCGGAATCTCTGAAGCGCCCTCCGCATCTGGCCGCGTGGCCGCCGCAGCCTTGAAAGCGAGCTTGAGGGCCAGGAGTGCATCCTTGGCGACCCCCACCACAGTGAGGATGCCGCTGCTCCCAGGCATCTTGATGACGTTGTAGCCGGGGTGCGTCGCCGCAATGAACTTGGCAAGGGCTGGATACCCAAGGATGGCGTTGTACGAGAGGCCGATGCAGGCGACGTCGAAGTCGATGAGCTTAGTCCGGTAGTTGCTGCGCGTGCCGAAGGTGACGGGGAGGCGGATCTTCCCTAGGGGAATGATGGAGCCATCGAGCACCCTTGAAAAGGGTCTGGTGGGGGCGAGCCGGTCGTAAGGCACCTGGAGCAGGTTGATGAGGGTTTTGGTAACCGTGACACTGCTGATGGTGGGCGTGCATAGAAGGGGGAGCACACCGGCGCCGACCATAGTCTTGGGGTGATCCCTGGAGTCGAAGGTGATGTCGGTCTCAGGCGCCGCCCGGCCTGAAGGAGCTCCCTGCCGTGGCCGGGCGGCCCCCATCTGTCGGAAGAGCTGCTTGACGTGGCGGCTTGAGGCCGGCGCCTGCGACCCACCGAGGATGGCCGCAATGGCGTGGGGTGCCAGTGCCGTGAAGCGCGTGATGAACTGACTGCGCAGCTCCTCCCAGGAGGCCACCGAAGACTCTGGTCGATGAGCTTAGTCCGGTAGTTGCTGCGCGTGCCGAAGGTGACAGGGAGGCGGATCTTCCCTAGGGGAATGATGGAGCCGTCGAGCACCCCTGAAAAGGGTCCGGTGGGGGCGAGCCGGTCGTAAGGCACCTGGAGCAGGTCGATGAGGGTTTTGGTAACCGTGACACTGCTGATGGTGGGCGTGCATAGAAGGGGGAGCACACCGGCGCCGACCATAGTCTTGGGGTGATCCCTGGAGTCGAAGGTGATGTCGGTCTCAGGCGCCGCCCGGCCTGAAGGAGCTCCCTGCCGTGGCCGGGCGGCCCCCATCTGTCGGAAGAGCTGCTTGACGTGGCGGCTTGAGGCCGGCGCCTGCGACCCACCGAGGATGGCCGCAATGGCGTGGGGTGCCAGTGCCGTGAAGCGCGTGATGAACTGACTGCGTAGCTCCTCCCAGGAGGCCACCGAAGACTCTGGTAGGCTAAGCATCCTGGAGCACGGCACACTCATGAGAGCCATGGGGAGCCAGTTCGCCATGGCCTTGTTGTCGCCGTTTGCCGCCTCGATGCTTAGCTCGTACTTGCGAAGGAACTCCATGGGGTTCCCCGTGCCGTCGTACCGTGGAGGCAGCGTCGGCCTGAACATCAGCGGCCACCACACCTGCCACAGAGCGGGGGAGAAGGCCCGGTGGCCCACAACATCTCCAAGTGTGCCCAGCTGCTCGACGGGTGGAGCGGCACCCGCCATGGGAGGCGCACAGTGCGAGCTGCACGCGACGGACGATAGAGGCAGAGCTTCGACACGCCCCCTACCTGGCACGCCAAATGTCGGATTCAGAGCTCCGCAGACCCAAGGAAGGTTTGAACTCTGGGGCGTGTGCGAAGAACTCAACCTATCCAGCCAACCAACTCGTCGCCCTACGGCCTAGCTCGAAGAACAAGGAAGAAGATGAACATGGAAGTTTACCCAGGTTCAGGCCACCTTGCGGTGTAAGACCCTACTCCTGCTTTCTGGTGGATTTGCCTCACGAGGGGCTGAGGATGAACAAGTACAAGGGATGAACAACCTCGCGTGGTCTGCTCTGGTGAGGGTAGAAAGGATCCCGATCTATGGTGGTGGCTAACCTATATTTATAGTGACCTCGGTCCTCTTCCCCCAGAATGTAGGCAGGAAGGGATTCCACAGTGGCCAATTTGAAAGGGGACAAGTAGTACATCTTATCCTGACAAAAGGTGGTCTTCGCCTACAAAGCTTCTGGTCGTGACGCCGTGGTGGGCTCGGTGATGACATCCGTCCTGCCATCCTGGCGGTCCTAGTCTTGTTGCACTGGAATGGAAACCTTTGCTTGATTCCTCGGGAACCCACGCCTGCGCTTGCCTCCTTAGCACCATAGAGGACTGTCCTCTCTGCGCCCGCTGGCGCCTGCCTGGCCTTGGTCGTCATGGCTCACGTCACCGCAACCTCATAAGGTTGGGCACCTGCATAGGAATCTCCACTCCTCAGGAGGCAGCCTAGGGAGGCCGCTCCCTCACGAGGTCTTGGCGTTGTCTACCTCGCGAGGCTTGGCCCCTCGTGAGGGTCTTGTCTTGATAGTCTTTGTAGATGGGCCGTATCAGGCCGTTGATGAAGCCACGCCATGGGCTGCAGGCAGGCAAGTCTGGGTACCCTGTTTCCCAGAACGCCGACACGAGATCATAAACAGCGCGTCAATCTTCATCACCATCTTTTTCATCGACGGCTTCATCATCCATGGCGCCCAAGACGAAGTCCAGCGTAGCAGCCCACCCTTCCACCTCAAAGGCCCACTCGCATACAGCCGCTGATCCCGTGGGAGCTGCGGTGGCGTTGGGGGACGCGGACGCCGTGGGGAACGTGACCGGCGCAGGCGGCGCCATCACCGATCCCCCTACGGATCAGGTGGGGGCGGGAGGCGCCGGAGGAGGACAGCATCAGCAGCACCCTAGCGGCCACGCTCTTCAAGATGCGGGTGGGAGAATATTCAATCTCCTCCTCTCCACCTCACTGGAGGACGCAGCCGCAGCGATGGCGCCTGCTCCGGCACGAATCGCAACCCCCTAGCTGCTCCTACTGCGGGCACAGCTACGGGGCACATGCCTTCCGTAGGGCAAGGCAATCAAGACAAAGCGCCGAATGGGGTCGTCAACCCCAAACACATCCTTCTCGTCGTCACGCCACCCTTGCGGCGGGCTCATGACAGCGAGAACGTGACGCCAGCACTAGCGGTACTGTCAGAAGTCGGGCGATGTCGTGATTTGCTTCGGAAATCATGGCGCGAGCCCAGCTCCTGTTGAGATTCCCACCAGCGGCCGATCAAATGGATGAATGGAGGGTCACCATTCAAAGTTTGATTGGTTTCACTAAGGCGGGGGGATCACAACGTGCAGGTTCACCGTGGCATCCGCAGGCGGCGACAACGACCCATGCCGCTGGCCGTGCTGAAAGGGCCAATCCTACGGTGCAGTCCCCCCCACGGCAACCAGCGCAGGGGATGCAGCCAGAGCCGCGCGACCAAGAACCCGACGAGGTGTCGATGGGCTTCATCTGATCCTCGAGCCCATCGAGATCAGCGGCAGGTCCCAGAAGACAGGCAGAGGGGAGACGCGCGCGTCACCATAGAACGACGCCGTGAAACCCGCCGCCAGTCTGACAGGCGCAATGGCCCTGACGTCGATGAGCCTGCGCCTAGTGGAGACGGATACCTACCTTTCGAGGTTGGTTGTCCTACCTTCACTAGTGAGCTACGGCAAGTCCGTTGGCCATCTACCCGTACGTTCAAGCCAGAGATACCAGAAAAATATGATGGAAGACTGAACCCAGCAGAGTTCTTGAGCATCTACACCATCGTCGTTCAAGCCGCCGGAGGAAGAGATGAAAAGGTATTCGCCAACTACTTCCCTTTGGCGCTCAAGCCAAATGTGAAGTCGTGGCTGATGCACTTGCCGGAGAACTCCATCTTGACTTGGGCCGACCTGTGCCACGGGTTTGTGGGTGCCTTCATGGGTGGCCATCAAGAACCAGGGTGGCCCAGCAATTTGTAGCTCCTTCCACAAAAGGAAGGGGAGAGTTTGCGGAAGTACATGCAGAGGTTCAACCGAGTGTACAGGAACATTCCAGATATCCACCCGGCAGCTGTGATTGCCGCGTTCCAGTCCAATGTACGCAACCGCATGATATGTTCCAAGATGACGTCCGGTTGCCCAAGATTGTGAATGAGCTTTACACCTTGGCAGATAAGTGTGCCCGTATGGAGGAGGGGAGGCGACTCCCCGGAGAAGAGGATGGCGTCGATGTTGACTCAGAAGATGATGACGATGCTGCCCACCAGAAGTAGAAGAACAAGAAACACAACAAGAACCGCATGGAGAAAGCAGTACTGGTTGTTGAGGGATCAGGCACTCCTAGTACCGGCAAGAAGGCCAAGACCGAAGGCCCCATCAAGGAAGTTGCTGTGTGCACCAACTGCCGGGAAGTTGCAGCGGCCGGGAAGGCTGGGAAGGCTAACGGGCCATACTGCAAGATCCATCGGACCAAGGGCCATGATCTCCAAGAGTGTCATCAAGTTGAGCAACTCGTCAAGATGCAGAAAGCTGAGTACGAGAAGCGTGACAAGGAGAGAGACCAAGATGGCATTGGCAGGAAGGGCCAAGGCGGTCAAGGAGGCCACCCCGGCAAGGTCCCCCAACATCAAGGGAAGCCTGCTAAAGGCCATGAGAAGAAGGAATGTGGTGACGAAAGCGATGAAGGGGATGAAGAGGAAACCAGCGAGCAAGAGTTTTATAAAGCCACTGACGCCCTATGCATTGACGGGGGCGCATCCTTGCACTCCTCTCACCGCCAGCTGAAACAATGGGCGCGTGAGGTCAATGCTGTGGAGCCAGTAGCAGATTCCCGGAGACCCCTCAAATGGTCTCACATGCCCATCATCTTTGACGAAGAGGATCACCCTGACCGCACCACCGCGGTAGGGTGCTTGCCATTGTTGGTATCGCCAACAATCCGCAACCTCACGGTCAAAAAGATGTTGGTTGACGGCGGTGCCGGATTGAATCTGATTTCTCCCAAGGTAATCAGCAAGCTGCAGATAACAGATGAAGAGCTGAAGGTTACTGGCACATTCCAAGTGATCAACCCCGGCAGGATTCGTCCAAAGGGGAAGATCACACTACCGGTGACATTTGGAGGAGAATTGAACTACCAGACTGAGAAGATTGTGTTCGGTGTGGTCGAGCTTCCGTTGCCATACAATGGGATACTTGGACGACCTGCCCTGGCAAGGTTCATGGCGGCATCCCACTATGCCTACAACACCCTGAAGATGCCAGGACCGATGGGCGTTATTTCTATCCCATCAGACAAGAAGGATGCAATTATATGCGTGGACAAGATGTACCGGGATGCGGTCGCTGCCGAGGCCGCAGAAGCCGCAGGCCCCGCCAAGGAAAACAAACAAGGGAGAAAAGCTGGCAAGGATACCGGCAAGGAATCCTGGAAGTGGGCCTCTCCGGAGTACGCTGCACATGTCAATGACTTGCCAGAGAGTTCCACTAGCAAGAGATCCAAGGTTGCTGCACCCACTATGAAGGTCCCGGCAGGGCTGGTTGGCGCTGATGGTACATTTACTATCAGCTCCACCCTTGGCGCCAAATAGGAAAGCGCGCTCGTTGCCTTCCTGCAGGCGAATGTCGATGTGTTTGCTTGGCAACCATTTGATATCCCCGGTGTTCCCAGGGAGGTAATCGAGCACCACCTTGCTGTCTGCCCTCATGCCCGGCCCATCAAGCAGAAGGTTCGGAAGCAAGCCTTGGAGCGGCAGTAGTTCATTGCCGAAGAGATCAAGAAATTTGAGGCAGCTGGTTTGGTTAGAGGAGTATTGCACCCAACATGGTTGGCAAATCCAGTGGTAGTGCGCAAGGCGAATGGGAAATGGAGGCTTTGCATAGATTTCACAGATCTGAATAAAGCATGGCCAAAGGACCAATTCCCCTTGCCACGCATTGACCAGATCATGGATTCCACCACCGGGTGTGATCTGCTTTCCTTCTTGGATGCCTACTCCGGGTACCACCAGATATTCATGTCCAAGGAAGATGAGGAGAAGACAGTGTTCATAACCCCGTGTGGCACGTACTGCTTTGTACGGATGCCCTTTGGGTTAAAAAGCATTGGGTCCACTTTCATAAGAGCAGTGCAAATGGGGTTACAATCCCAGCTGCACAGGAATATTGAAGCTTACATGGATGACATAGTGGTCAAGACCAGGGACAGATCAACGCTCATTCAGGACTTGGAAGAAACCTTTGCAAACCTGCGCAAGTTCAACTTGAAGCTGAACCCAGAGAAGTGCGTGTTTGGCGTTCCCTCCGGCAAGCTACTTGGCTTCTTTGTGTCTCACCGGGGGATAGAGGCCAACCCCGACAAGATCAGGGCAATCGAACAGATTCAAGCACCCAAGTCAGTCAAGGACATGAGGCGTTTAACCAGAGGTGTTGCCGCGCTGAGTAGGTTCATTTCCAAGTCCGCCGAGCGCGCCCTACCGTTCTTCAAAATTTTAAAGAAGGCACGACCCGTGAAGTGGACCTCGGAGGCAGAAGCAGTGCTGTAGGACTTAAAATCTTACCTTTCCTCTGTACCCACCCTGGTCGCTCCTAAACCACAAGAGCCGTTGCTGCTATATCTGGCGGCAACCAATCAAGTGGTTAGTGCAGCACTAGTGGCACAATGGGAAGTAGAAGAAGGAGCAGTTGCAGCTACTGTCCTCCCCAGAGAAGGGAATGAACTAGTCACGGTAGGGCTGAGTGCAGATCAAGAGAAAGAAGAGCAGAGAGGTGAAGGCAATCCCAAGACTGTAGCGAGGAAGAAGGTGGTGCAGCGACCAGTTTACTTTGTCAGCTCCCTATTGCAGGGGGCTAGATCAAGGTACTCTGGCGTGCAAAAGTTGATCTTCGGCCTTGTCATGGCCTAATGGAAACTACGCCACTACTTCCAAGCCCACGAGATCACAGTTGTCACCCGATTCCCTTTTCAACGCATACTGAGGAACCCGGAGGCCACTGGCAGAATAGTGGAATGGGCTTGGGAGTTATCAAGCTTTGGTTTGAAGTTTGAGAGAACATCAACCATTCAGAGAAGAGCACTGGTGGAGTTTATTGCGGAGTGGACGCCTACCCAAGATGAAGAGGCACTGGAAACAATTATCCCCGGCAATGAAGCGCCTCAAGAATGGATCATGTACTTTGATGGTGCCTTCTCACTACGAGGTGCAGGAGCTGGCGTGCTCCTCGTCGCACCCACTGGAGAGCACATCAAGTATGTGGTCCAGATGCATTTCCCCCAGGAGAAGGCGACCAACAGCACGACAGAATATGAAGGACTCCTTGCCGGGCTCAGAATCGCGACAGAGTTGGGGATTAAGAAGTTAATCATTCGAGGAGACTCACAGCTCGTGGTGAGGCAAGTGAACAAGGATTATCAGAGTCCATTGATAGAGGCATATGTGGAGGAAGTGAGAAAGTTGGAGGAGCACTATGATGGATTGCAAACAAAGCACTTGCCATGTGCGGAAAACAACATTGCTGATCATCTGTCAAAGTGCGCTGCGCAAAAGCTTCCTATGGAACCAGGGACTTTTGTTCTTCACCTGACTCAACCCTCCGTATCCCCGGCAACAATGGCCAGAAAGAGGAGGAAACTGGACTCCGGCTAGCCTCTCTCGGCAGAGCTTCCCGAAGCCCCCGGCAGAGAGGTTGGCGGGAAGAACTCCACTTCACTTGGTGAGCAGCACCCTCCCACCGAACTACCAGTCCTTGCGGTTGAGACATGCGCTCCCACAAATGAGGAGGTGCCGCTGATCCTTGTTGTCGAGCCTCAGGCTCCAACTTGGGCGCGGCACATAGTCCATTGCCTCCAAACAGGAGAATTTCCCGAAGAGCAAGAAGAAGCTGAAAGAGTAGCCCGGAGGGCCAGTATGTATCAGTTCATCGATAACACGCTATACAGAAGGAGACCCAACGGTGTGAAATTGAAGTGCATTTGCCGGGAAGAGGGGAAGGAACTGTTGGCAGAGATACAGAAAGGCATGTGCGGCTCCCATATTGGATCAAGATCCTTCGTTGGAAAAGCTTTCCGGCAAGGTTTCTACTGGCCCACGGCCCTCCAAGATGCAATTGAGCTAGTCACCAGATGTTAAGCCTGCCAGTTCCACTCCAAGAATATCCATCAGCCTACTCAAGCTCTCCAGACGATTCATTTGTCATGGCCATTTTTGGTCTGGGGCTCGACATCTTGGGCCCCTTCCCCCGTGCTACCGAGGGCTTTGAATTCTTGTATGTTGCCATCGACAAGTTTACAAAGTGGCCGGAGGTGGAGCCCGTGAGGAAGGTTACCGCACAGTCAGCTATCAAGTTCTTAAAGGGATTGGTGTGACGCTTTGGGGTACCCGGCTAAGTCATCATAGACAACGGCACCCAATTCACAAGTCGCGCCTTCATGCAATACGTTCAAGCCCTCGGAAGCAAGGTCTGCCTCTGTTGCCCATCCCAGAAGCAATGGACAAGCTGAGAGGGTGAACGCTGAAGTGCTGCGAGGACTCAAGACAAGAACATTTGATAGGCTGCAGAAGTGCGGCAGGCGCTAGAGTGATGAGCTGCCGGTAGTTCTTTGGTCCCTCCATACGACACCAAATCGAGCAATTGGCCAGACTCCCTTCTCCCTAGTCTATGGGGAAGAAGCAGTGATCCCCACGGAACTCATATACGGGTCACCTCGAGTATTTGCCTACTATGAAGTAGAGCAAGAGCAGCACCGGCATGACGATGCCGTGCTCCTTGAGGAGAACCATCTCCGACCTGCTTCGCGTGCTACTTCGCGTGCTGCTTCGCGTGCTGCACGCTATCAGCAAGCCCTACGTCGCTACCACAACCGCAGGGTTCATGCCCGGAGCCTTGAGGAAGGCGACCTTGTCCTTAGGCGCGTTTAGTCCACCAAGGGTGCAAACAAGTTGACGCCAAAGTGGGAAGGCCCTTACCGGGTAGTACGAGTCTCCAGACCCGGCGCAGTCCATCTGGAGACCGAAGATGGCATTCAATTGCAAAACTCATGGAACATTGAGCATCTTCGTAAGTTCTACCCGTAAGGCGCGGCTGTCGGGCCCTGCCCGGCAGCCACACTTATGTACAAGCCTTGCCGATGCTAGATGTAACCCTTTGTACAAAGCTAGGCGCAGACCCTGAGCAACAGATAAATAAATGAAGCGCTGGGGGCCCCAAAAACTTGCATGCATGCATAGCATAACATGAGCATGGCATGATCATGTAGATAAGGTCATATGTAGCTATGTTTTCCTCTACACTAAACTGCAGGGCTCTTGCCGCAGACTCGGTCCCGAAAGTAAGAAATGGAAACAAGCCTACATATCGGTCCCTGACAAGCCAGACAGATAAGTTCCTTCTTATCCATACATGTTCTGTAAGGAGAAAACTTGTGCATATAGAAACCTCGTCACCTTCGAAGCATTGGTGCTCCCATCCTTTGGCCCGAATGTTGCTTCGATCAAAGTGTTTGTAGTGGCCTTTGACGGAGAAGGTTCGACAGGGGGCTGGTCCCCTTCCGTAATTTCGAGCCCGGTAGGCCAAGCCCGCGGCAACAAATGGAAGGCGCCGGCAGGATAGCTTGCCGAGGAAACTTGTTTACTTAAACGTATAGAGACATTCCACCTCTACATGGACGTAATATTTGCACAAGTACCTGGCAGGCTTGTCTTTTTTCATTAATATGCGAATAAACAAGTACAGATCTTACAGAGCACAAACATGGATAAAGAAGATTACATATTTAAGACTAAAGTTTGGCAAGTGCCTGCATATTTTAGAGTAAAAAAAGATAAGTGCCCCATAATCCCTTTCTTGTCCCTCTCATCCTAGCAACTACAGTGGGAGGTGAAGAGGGAAAAAGGAGTGCCTGAGCAGAAGCCCAGCCTGACAAGATCGGGAGTGGCGAGGTTGCGAAGGCGGCGAACGGATAGAGCGGCCAGGCGATGCCCTAGCCACCACCGGGACCGCGGGGTGCGCCCGGCAGAAGGCAACCATCTGGAAGAGGCTGGTGATGATGGTGCCGGGGCAGGGGAAGAGGTGGAAAATGGAGTAGCAGGCCAACAATACGAGACGAAGGCATCGGTGCTATCGTACTCTGACCTGACGGCCTGCCACCCACCTTCCTCGTCTTCGCCGGTTTCCTCCTCGTCACTGTCGCTCCGAGGAGGCGTTGGGCCCCTGGCCCGACGCCTCCCCCGTAGAGACTGCTGATGATGGTGGCAGCGCCTAAGGCATGCTGAGAGCACCGTCCCCCACTTCGGCGGGCAAAAGGGCGCCACCACCTTCGGCATCGCCCCTCACCTCGCTAGATAGAGCAGCGCTGGGGGCATCAAAGATCCCGGGCGCGATCCCATAGGCGGGCGCCAGAAGCCTCGGATGAATAACTCTTATGAAAGATACGAGCGCTCCGCCGTCAAGGACAGGCACGGTGCGCCCTCACACTGATATTTGTGCGACCGCCGTGTGTGCGTTGCCACCAACTACGGCGGCTCCAACGACAGCCGCCGCGTTTCCTACAGCCGCGGACCAAGCTCACTCCTTGGGTATCTACACGAACATTCAAGATCATCACCCCTGAATGAAAGTGCGGGGTCGAGCCCCGGCCTCTCTTCCTAGGCATGAAGAAGACGAACGAGAAGAAGGGGAGAGAGCGAGGATGGGTGCCTCCGTTCACCCTCACGCTCCCTTTTATAGAAAAGCAGCAACCCGGAGCTGGGGGCTCCTTCGGACACGACCCGCTCGTGTCACTGGCAGTAACCGTGCCCATTCACCGCCCACTCACACCAATCCGGAGCAGCAGTGTTTTTGCCACGGCGCCCTCCCCCGCGCCATCCATCACCTACCCTACGCAATGCATGCGGCGTACGTGGCAGAAAAAGCAAGCACGGTGGGAAGAGTAGGATGGCAGTCACCTCCCTGTGAGTTAAAGTCATTCACGGGCCAGTGCAGAGGTGACCCCACCGCATTCGGCGTCTTGCATGACGCACGGAGAAACCGGAAACTGACTCAAGCACAGGTTAGTGAAGAAGCAAAGGAAATCTCAAGGAATGAGCTGCCACAAACTCTTCACCTATGTACTAGGTAGGGCCTACCCCAACGACGCTCGGTAGCGTGTTCGGGCCAGGCTCGGGGGCTCCAGTATGTCGGATTCAGGGCTCCGCAGACCCAAGGAAGGTTTGAACTATGGGGCGTGTGCGAAGAACTCAACCTATCCAGCCAACCAACTTGTCACCCCACGGCCTAGCTCGAGGGACAAGGAAGGAGATGAACACGACAGTTTACCCAGGTTCGGGTCACCTTGCAGTGTAAGACCCTACTCCTACTTTGTGGTGGATTTGCCTCACGAGGGGCTGAGGATGAACAAGTACAAGGGATGAACAACCTCGCGAGGTCTGCTTTGGTGAGGGTGGAAAGGATCTCCCCCTTCTATGGTTGTGGCTATCCTATATTTATAGTGGCCTTGGTCCTCTTCCCCAAGACATAGGCGGGAAGGGATTCCACAACGGCCAATTTTGAAAGGGGATAAGTAGTACATCTTATTCAGACGAAAGGTTGTCTTCGCCGGTAACGCTTCTGGTCGTGACGCCCCGGTGGGATCGGCGTTGACATCCGTCCTACCATCCTGGTGGTCTTGGTCTTGTTGCACTGGAATGGAAACCTTTGCCTGATTCCTCGTGAACCCACGCCTGCGCTTGCCTCCTTAGCACCAAAGAGGAAACTGTCTTCTCTGCGCTCGCTGGCGCTCGCCTGGCCTTGGTCATCATGGCTTGTGTCACCGCAATCTCATTAGGTTGGGCACCTGCATAGGAATCTCTGCTCCTCAGGAGGCAGCCTAGGGAGGCCGCTCCCTCGGGAAGTCTTGGCATCGTCTGCCTCGCGAGGCTTGGCCCCTCGCGAGGGTCTTGTCATGATAGTCTTTGTAGATGGGCCGTACCAGGCCATCGATGAAGCCTTGCCATGGGCCGCAGGTAGGCAAGTCTGGGTACCCTGGTTCCCAGAATGCCGATAGTAGCCCTCGGGCCCAAGGCACGCTCGGACTTGGCTTCGAGGCGAAGCCAAAGGGCAAGGGCGAAGCGCCGCGGGCCCCAATCGCCTGCGGAGCGAGCCGACGTGTGGCACTTGATGGGACATGGGTGCCTCCACTTCCCCACGCCACCTCGGCAACTGCCCAGGCTGACAAAAGGCTGGCGCCCACTAGCGAGCCATCATTACTTCCTCTACGCCTTGCACAGATCCCGTTTCTCCCAACCAAGAGCACTTCCAGATCCGGCCTCATTCTTCCTTCCCTTTGCACCTCTTCCCCCAAGATCTCGCTAATGGCGTCCGGGAAGGCGAAGCCTGCCGCGCCGGCCGCGGGCTCCTCTTCTTCTCCTGCGTCGGCCCTCGGCACGTCATCCGTCACCGAGGAGAAGCACCTCGCCGCCGCGCTCCCGCAGATGGCGAGCGACGACAACAAGTGGAAGGAGACCATCCTCCTGGTGGGATCCGCCGAGCAGAGGACCTTAGCATGGACAGTTTATCCCTTGTTCCTCCATAGTGTCTTTGCGGGGCTCGTCCCACCTTTCTCCGGGTTCTTCACCGCCGTCCTCGACCACTACCAGGTCCAGGCTCTGCATTTTCAGCCCAACTCCATCCTCCTCCTGCCCATCTTCGCTTTTTACTGCGAGGCATTCATGGGTGTGAGGCCCTCAGTTGCGCTCCTCCACCACTTCTTCTATCTGCGGATGCACGATCCAACCCAGCGCTCCGGCTGCGTATCCTTCACCGCGGTCCACAAGGGCAACACGCTCATGAGGGCCGGGAAGAAGGTGGAGAACTTCCGGCGACGGTGGGTCTTCATGGACGCCAAGGGCCTCAACATGCGGCTAGAACTACCAACTGAACTGCCGGAGAAGCTTGATAGGTGGGGTCACGAGAAGCTCTCCGATCCCTGGGCGGCGCCGGTCCTGAGGAAGATGATCGCAGACATGGATGCTGGGGCGCTGACGGGGGGCATGCTTGTCAAGGAGTTCCTGACGCAGCACCTGGCCCCACTCCAAGCGCACACACACCCCATGTGGGAGTTCACGGTCACAGAAGACGACATCCAGCTGCGCTCGGGGAGCTTGACGGGCAAGGAGCTAGACAAGGCCATGAACACTCTGCTCGAGAGGGAGCTGGGCAACCTCCCGGTGGCCTACATCCTGCTGTACCACCATGCCGACAGGGCGGCGCAGGTCGCCGCCATGTCCGTCTTCAACGAGCTCGGGCTCGTGCCGCCCGAGCTCCCCAACTCCCCGGTGCTGGTGTCTTTTGGCGACAACGCCGGTGAAGATGGCGAAGAAGACTGGGAGGCGACCGTGGACGATGTGGCGGAGATCTCTCCGCCATCTCAGAGCGAGCTTCTCCGCGGCCACACAGATGATGACGACGCCGTCGAGCCCCCGGTCGTGGAATCCCCGCACTCCATAGGGGTTGTCACGAGATCCGGGGCCACTCCCCCATCCCTGTGGCGGCCAGGCCGAGCGACCCCGAAGAAGAGCGGGTCGGTGCCCCCTCCTCGAGGCGATGCCGCCGCCTCGTCCGTCGTCGTCGCACCGAAGCCAGCCAATGCGCGCTCTGCCACCCCCTAAGACGCGGCAAAGGCTGCACCTAGGAAGATCGGAGGCGCTGTGGCCCCAGCTAGGAAGAGGGTGTACATTGCCCCCGATGAGTAAGTACCTTACCCTATTTTCGTTTGTCATCCTTGATGCCGTGTCCACAGTACTCCCCTCCTGGTGACCAGGATGGGCGTAATGGCAAAGAAGAAGAAGGAGGAAGCCGAGACCCTTGAGGTGCCAATAGCTCGCCAAAGCCGTGCCGGCTCTGACGCAGATGAAAGAGGTCGCCCCGCACTCCCTCGCGATGGAGCGGGCCCCAAAGGCATGGTGGTGGAACCTCAGGAGGAGCCTGCCTCCGCGGGCCAGCAGGCTCCGGAGCCGCCTATCCCCGTCAAACCCGCGGGGGGTTCGGAGGAACTGGTGCCCCGAGTTGCCCTTGCTGCTGCCTCCCTGGCGGTGATGCCAGCCCATGCGCCGGTGCCGCCTCCTCCCCAGGCCCTTGCATTAGCGGACTGTGACCCCCTCGTCAGGCCTAGAGCTCTGGAGGAAGCCTACGCCGCGTTAGATCAGCTTCGGACCGATATCCAAGATGCCAATAGGTGCCTAGTGAGGGAATGCATGGGGCTGATCTCGGGGTGGCTCCAAGCCAATGCATCCGCTAGGACGGCCTAGGGCCGGGCCGAGGTCGCCGCCGCGGAGAGCAAGAGGGAGGCCAACGAAGCCACGGGAGCCCATGACGTGGCGCTGGTCGACACAACATCTGCTAAGGAGCGCTGCAATAAGGTGGAGGCTGAGCTGAAAGCTCTCCGCAAGGAGTAGGATGCCCACACCCAATGGCTTCAACAACAAGACGAGGAGCTCAAGGCCCGTGAAGCGACGCTTGCCGATCGCGATGCCAAACTGGCCTAGGTGACCGCCAACCAAGCTGCGGAGCGGGACCACCGGGGCAAGCTGAAGGAGGAGGTTGACAAGGCCCAGGCGTCCCATGCCCAGCTCGTCTCTGAGGTGACGACCCAGCTGGAGGCCAGGGAGAAGACCCTCGCTACCGCCTAGAGAACGGCGGTCGTTGAACGCGAAGCCTTCCTCTCCCTCGAGCTTAGGTCTCGCGAGGCACTGCGCTCCATCTATGGGGGAGGGTATGAAGCGCCACTGGCGACTCCGGAGGGCGGCCTTGCTGGGCTTCTCCCCGAGCTTGCTAAGGCACTTGAGGGCGTCACCGCTAGAGTGGACACCTAGTTGGAGGGGTAGTGCCGCGCGATTTTTTACCGCGGCCGCGGCGCGCGTCTTCAGCCACCTCTACCTCTGGTACACAGGTTTCGACCTCGGCGCACTAATCAAGCCAGTGCTCGTTGAGTCCCGCACCACTGCCACTGAGGCCGTGAAGAAGCAGGTGGAAGACCTGCTGGGGAAGTTCCGCTGCGTTCCCGACCCCGCAGCCGCTGCGGTAGAGGCCGGCGGCGAAGATGGTGGCAGCGTCATCAATGACGGGCTTCCCAAGGCGAGCAGCGGCGGCAACCAAGGCGACAGTGGTGCTTCTTCCTAATTTGACCCTGCAACATTCATCGTGCCTCACGGAGGCGTGAGAACTTCTGTTTGAACTTGTGGAACATTATGTTTTCTAATAACTTGCTGAGACTCCGCGATTTCTTTTCCGTGCTCAGTTTCCTTCCTGTTTGCCTTAGTGTTCTGCGTCGGCAGGGACCGACCCCACGCATACCTCGACTGTCGTTCGGGCGTCCGGATCACCAGGACAAGGCCAATAGGCGAGGGGCTACGTGATCAGTGAGGCCCCTGAGTCGCGATGCTCAGGAGTCCCCCTTGACGTACGAACTGCCCTTATGAAGGAAACATGAGCCGCGTGTGAGTTAATCCGAAGTCCTCCATACCTCTCCTCGCCAGATTTTGCCTGGGATGAACGGGAGAAGTCCAGGTGCAAGAGACCTGGTGAGGTGGCGTGTGTCAGGCGTGGCCTGAGCGAAGCCCCCTGCCCAGCCCCCTCGCCCATACCTCCCGTAGGGAAAGCTGCACGGTGGGACCGAACAACGACCTCGTAAGCCATCCTGAGGTTATTGCAGCCACTAGGGTGCCCTCAGTTGTTTATTCACCAGCGCGGAGCATGGTGCTTCCACTTGGCGTGGGTATAGCCGCTCCTCGACCGTGTCGTCCGCCAGCGTGGAGCATGGGGCTTCCACTGGTGCGTGGGTGGGAGTTCCCTCGGGGGGAGACTCCGGGGCGTGTACAGCCCCGTTCGTACACGTGGCTTGCACGGCAGAACTGGAGGAGGTGTATCTGGGCACTCATGAGCCAGCGCGGGACTCACGAGGCCCTACCTCAAGGCGGGTTGCGCCTGAATTTTTGGTGCGGAGCACTTGTAAGAATCCTGCGAGATGTTGAGGTGGCCTGCGCCGAGTGAATCTCCGTAGGACGTCGTATGAGAAGGCCAAACACCAATGACCCCAGGAGGTGACGTGAACAGGGCCAGCCCGCCAGACAGAGCTCAGCCGTTGGGTTTATCGACGCTGCAGGGATGGACCAGAGCACAGACGCCGTGCCCAGTCTTCCCATACAACAATCCTAAAGAAAGACAACCGGCGCGCGGCTCCTGCGGCAGCGAGGCATCGGGTTGCGCGCCCTGACTCATCCAATCTCGATTAGCTCATGCGAGGACAAGGCACCAAGGACCACGAGAGGTGACGTGCACAGGAGCTGGCCCGCGAGACAGAGCTCGGCCACTTGGGTTTAGCGACGTTGCAGAGACGGACCCAAGCACAGACGCCGTGCTAGCCCTTAATCATGAGGCGGTCGAGGGCGGGTTTGTGAGGGCACACAACATTCGTGGTGGCGAAGCACCGGACATGTAGGTTGCAATATTTAAGGATTTCATAAAAGGCAAAGCCAGTTCTGGTACATACGCAAAATGATACAGGCTGTAGGGGCGGGCCCTGACAGCTTGAGGATAATGCAGCCTAACGGGCGCCCTCAACTGAACAAACCAAAAAGTCACCTCGCACCATCGTTGTAGAAGCATTGGAGTACTGAAGACGCATGCTGCAGAGATCGCTCCTCACGAGCCGGCTGGCTCCTGAGGCCTGGGAGGATCTGGAGGTCCGGGAAGCTCGCGAGGGTCTGGCACCTCCTCCGTCAGGACCGCCTAGCGCCAGGCCTCGTCAGCCGCCAGGACGCCCTACATGTAACACTGGTGCGAGGCAGCTGCGTTCAGCAGGCCGAACAGCATGTGGACGCAGCTGCGGGGGCAGCCTCCACTCTGTCCAACGCGGGACGGCCAGAAGAGCTCCTGAGAAGCAGCCCTGTTGAGGCCTGGGATGTTGACGCAGACACGCAGCTCGCCACCCATGTCTGAGGCGGTAGCTGCACTGGATGATGCGGGGCGACACTCGCCACGCATGGCTCGCCCCTCCTGAAGTTCTTCGTTTTCCTTGGTAATGAACTCCTCAGCGCCTGGCGCCTTGCGCCTTGCTCACGGAGGCACGCGTCGAAGCACGCCCCCACGTGGAGCCTGAACGCCTCCCTCATGACACCAGTCAGGTTAGAGGCCCTCCAAACGAGAGCCCTCGAGCCTGTCCTGAGAGGGGCGCAGGGCGCGCCTTCCTATGTGAGAGGGAAGGGCTCCCCAACAGTGGGCGCGAGCCCTGAGGCACAATCGTCGAGCGCCCCAGCCTCCTGACGGCCCTTGGGGAGGAGATGCTTCTTCTTCTTAGGGATGGCCTTAGGAGGCCGGATGTCACCCTCGTCGTCAGAGTTCTCGACTGCCGCAGCCTGGTAGGCGTGCTCAAGGGAGCACACCACAGCCTTTTCGTCGCAGGCGACCGTGATGATGCCACCACTCCATGGCATCTTGAGGTCATTGTAGCCATGGTGCGTCACCGCCATGAACTTGGTGAGGGCCGGATAACGGAGGATGGCATTGTACGGGAGGCGAATGTGGGCGACGTCGAAGTTGATGAGCTCGGTGTGGTAGTTGTTGCGCTTGCCGAAGGTGACAGGGAGGCGAATCGGCCCTATGGGGACGGTGGACCCATTGGTCACCCCTGAGAAGGGATTGGTGGGGAGGAGCTGGTCGTATGGCACCTAGAGCGTCTCGAATGTCTCAACGGAGAGAACGTTGAGCCCCGCCTCACCATCGATCAGCGTTTTGGTGACGAGGACATTGCTGATGGTCGGCGCGCAGAGCATGGGGAGCGCGCCAGCAGCAGCTGAGCACTTGAGCTGGTGCATGGAGTTGAAGGTGATGGCGTGCTTGGACCATCTGAGGGGACGCGGCGCCTCAAGCTTGGGAAGGGCCGCGTTCACCTCGCGAGCGAACTGCTTGAAGATGCGATGAAATGCGGGGGCCTGAGCACCACCCAGGATGCAGGCGATCACGCGTGGCTCTTGGAAGCCCCCAGCCCCATCATCTTGGCAGTTGTCATTGTTTCTCCTTGGAGGCAGCGGCAGCGGAGGAAGGCCGGCATTGCCCTGAGGACGGTCCTCGCGGGGCTGGTCACGCCAGGGGCCGTTGCGAGGCTGGCCCTGCCAGCGGTCCTCACGAGGCTGATCGCGCCAGTCCTGGCTGGGATCGCGTTGTCCCAGCGGCCACCACCATGGCCTCCTCCGCGGCGGTAGCCACGGTAGCTGCGCTCGGGACGGCGGCCGAGGCGCCCGTCGCGGATTGCCCTGAGCTCCTGGCAGTCGTTGGTGTTGTGGCTGTGGACGTTGTGGAAGACACAGAATGGGCGGTTGCCCCTGGAGCATTCACCGTGGTCGCAGCCGTGCTTCATCTCGGGCTCCGCGGCTAGCACGGCGGGGCCCTTGCGCTTCACTTTGTTAGCCTTGGCCTTCTTGTCTTTAGGATCGACCTCCGAGAGTTCCAGGAGGGAGAGGCGACCTTCCTCTACCCTCGCGCACCTGGTTGCCATGTTGAACATCTCCAGGGCCGAGCACAGATCTTCGTGCATGGAGAGCTCCTCCTTCATCTTGACATCCCGGACGCCTTTAGAGAACACCACAATAATGGCCTCGTCCAGCACCTTTGGGATCTTAAGGCGAACGTTCGTGAAGCGCTGTATGTACTTATGCAAGGTCTCGCCCGGCCGCTGCTTTATGCGCTGCAGGTCGCCTGCTGCAGGTGCGCGGTCGCGAGTGCCCTGAAAGTTGGTGATGAAGCGCTAACGCAGCTCGTCCCAGGAAAAGATCGACCCCACCGGGAGGTTCAGGAGCCAAGAACGCATGCCGTCCTTGAGGGCCATGGGCAACCAGTTCGCCATGACCTTCTCGTTGTCGTTTGCCACCTCGATGCTTAGCTCGTAGAGCTGGAGAAACTCAGCGGGATCAGGAGTGTTGTTGTAGCGCGGAGGCCGATCCGTCTTGAACTTGCTGGGCCAGACGACACGGCGGAGCTTCGGATGAAAGCACGGCAGCCTGCCGCACTCACAGGGGCCGGTCGCATGGGGGAGCTTGGTCTTGGCACCCGCTCGCCACTGCCTCTGGTGGCGCGCGGTCTTGACGCGGTGGCACTGGAAGCATGTGCGCCTCTCCTTGGGGCCGCTGCCCACCTGGCAGCTTTCTTCATCGTGCGCCGGCGCCCTCCAAGGTGGGTCGCGCTGGGGTGCCTCACGCCTGGGCTCGGGGTCCATGCATGCAGAGGAGGAGGAGGAGGAGTGCCGTGAGCCACATCGCCCGCCAGGGACGGCGGAGGACGAAGTGAACGGGACGGTGCAGGAGCCTCACCGGCGGCGTTGATGAGCTCAGCGATACGGCCGAGCCAGTCGTCGTAGAGGTCGTTGGCCGGACGATAACACAGAAGCTCACGCGCCATGAGCAACGCAGCGTGCGCGTTCGCCGGCCCACGATGAACATGAGAAGGTGACGCCGTGGCCGGAGTGGGTGATGGAGTCGCGGTGCGGCCATTGCGACGCACGGACGGTGGCAGCATTAGCCACCGGGGAGGCAGAGCGGCGAGGAGCGCCGTTGCCCACGGGTGCTATCTGGGTGACACGTGCGGCCCGACGCTGGGCACGGACACGGCGAGCGTCGGACATAGGAACGGCGGAACGGTGGTGAAGCGAACGGTGGAAGAGAGGCTTCGACACGCCCCTACCTGGGCACGCCAAACGTCAGATTCAGGGCTCCACAGACCCAAGGATGGTTCACACTCTGGGGCGTGTGCGAAGAACTCAACCTATCCAGCCAACCAGGTCGTCGCCCCACGGCCTAACTCGAGGGACAAGGAAGGAGATGAACATGGCAGTTTACCCAGGTTCGGGCCACCTTGCGGTGTAAGACCCTACTCCTGCTTTGTGGTGGATTTGCCTCACGAGGGGCTGAGGATGAACAAGTACAAGGGATGAACAACCTCGCGTGGTCTGCTCTGGTGAGGGTGGAAAGGATCTCCCCCTTCTATGGTGGTGGCTATCCTATATTTATAGTGGCCTCGGTCCTCTTCCCCAAGACGTAGGCGGGAAGGGATTCCTCAACGACCAATTTTGAAAGGGGACAAGTAGTACATCTTATCCTGATGAAAGGTGGTCTTCGCCTGCAAAGCTTCTAGTCGTGACGCTGCGGTGGGCTCGGCGAGGACATCCATCCTGCCGTTGTGGCAGTCTTGGTCTTGTTGCACTGGAATGGAAACCTTTGCCTGATTCCTCGGGAACCCACGCCTGCGCTTCACTCCTTCGCACCAAAGAGGAAACTGTCTTCTCCGCGCCCGCTGGCGCCCGCCTGGCCTTGGTCGTCATGGCTTGCATCACCGCAACCTCATGAGGTTGGGCACATGTATAGGAATCTCCGCTACTCAGGAGGCAGCCTGGGGAGGCCGCTCCCTTGGGAGGTCTTGGCGTCGTCTGCCTCGCGAGTCTTGGCCCCTCGCGAGGGTCTTGTCTTGATAGTCATTGTAGATGGGCCATACCAGGCCGTCGATGAAGCCTCACCATGGGCCGCAGGTTGGCAAGTCTGGGTACCCTGGTTCCCAAAACGCCGACACTATCAGTGCAACAAACCCTGGTGTATGTTGCCCGGACTGTACACAGGCTCAAGGGCAAGGTTACAGCGACAAGACGAGGCCAAGCAGAAGAGATAGCTCTTTGCGAAAACAAAGGGCGGATTAAGAAGACCAAGACAAGCAAAAGGAGCAAGATATCATTAAGGGAAAAACCTCCCTTACCGGGCAGGCGAGCCTGGTCAGGTCAAGGTCACCCCAAGGGCAAGTCGCAAGACCTCCCCGGCAAGGGTTGCCGGGGCGCCAACGGCCTGCTTCCCCGCCAGGGCTCCATCGCTCCACCTCACAGCAACGCAAGTCACTTATCGGTGCGGTGTCGAGCCCCCAAGTGATTAAGTGGCTGTCATTTGGCACGTGGCAGCCGTTTCTGAGGAAGATTACCCCTGAATGACACCCGTCCAGGGGCGTGTGATGCAGGCAGACGAGAAGGTGGTTGAATGGTGCGGCAAGGCTTGCCGGGCTACATCCATGACGTGACACTAAGCAGTGCATTTAATGCACCTTGTCCTATCTGTAGAGTTAGGTATGATAGCACTGTGACTATCTAATCACTTGATAATGACTGTTTTGCCATTGTGGTAACCCCTTGACCTATAAAAGGAGGGCCGTGGAAACCTTAGAAAGGATTTGGACCCTTGTACACTCGTATGCACGTAGCTGCTCTCCCCGAGGCAACCTTCCCGGGCTTGAGCGCTACGCATTCGTCATTCGTCCAATCCACCAAAGCAGGAGTAGGGTTTTACGCCTCGCGGCGGCCCGAACCTGGGTAAAAACCACCCGCGTCACCATTGTCGTGCTGCCCTACGGCCTTCGCTCTTTGTGCAACGTGCCCTTCCCCCTTGCCGAACCACAAGGGGCCAATGGCCCCATAGGTGATCATGTTGAACCATGACATAGGGGATCAATCGTAGTCCTTCCGATAAGTAAGAGTGTCGAACCCAATGAGGAGCATAAGGAAATGACAAGCGGTTTTCAGCAAGGTATTTTCTACAGGCACTGAAATTATCCGTAACAGATAGTTTTGTGATAAGATAATTCGTAATGGGTAACAAGTAAGAAGTGTAACAAAGGTGCAGCAAGGTGGCCCAATCCTTTTTATAGCGAAGGATAAGCCTGGAATGACTCTTATATAAAGCAATGCGCTCCCGAGGTCAAATGGGAATTACTGTCAAGTTAGTTTTCATCATGCTCATATGATTCGCGTTCTTTACTTTGATAATTTGATATGTGGGTGGATAGGTGGTTGGGTGCTGTCCTTAGTTGGAGAAGCCCCCCACTTATCATTAACCCCTCTCGCAAGCATCCACAACTACTAAAGAAGAATTAAGATAAATCTAACCATAGCATGAAACATGTGGATCCAAATCTGCCCCTTACGAAGCAACGCATAAACTAGGGTTTAAGCTTCTGTCACTCTAGCAACCCATCACCTACATATTACTTCCCAATGCCTTCCCCTAGGCCCAAATCATGGTGAAGTGTCATGTAGTCGATGTTCACATAACACCACTAGAGGAAAGACAACATACATCTCATCAAAATATCGAACGAATACCAGATTCACATGATAACGAGACTTCTCCCATGTCCTCAGGAACAAACGTAACTACTCACAAAGCATGTTCATGTTCAAGATCAGAGAGGTATTGAATATCATTAAGCATCTAAACGTATGATCTTCCACCAAATAAACCAACTGGCATCAACTACAAGGAGTAATAAACAATACTAGCAACCCACAGGTACCAATCTGAGGTTTTGAGACAAAGATTGAATACAAGAGATGAACTAGGGTTTGAGAGGAGATGGTGCTGGTGAAGATGTTGATGAAGATTAACCCTCCCTCGATGAGAGGATCGTTGGTGATGACGATGGCTTCAATTTCCCCTCCTGGAGGGAAGTTTCCTCGGCAGAATCGCTCTGCCGGAGCCCTAGATTGCTCCTGCCCAAGTTCCACCTCGAGACGGCGGCGCTTTGTCCCGAAAGCTTCCTTCTTATTTTTTCTAGGTCAAAACCTTTCACATAGCAGAAGAGGGGCACCAGATGATGGCCAGGGGCCCACAAGCCCTAGGGGCACGCCCTGGGGGCCCCTAGGCCTTGTGGCCACCTGGTGGGTCCCCTTCGGTAGTATTACCCAATATTTTTTATATATTCCGAAATAATTCTCCGTAAAATTCAGGACTTTAGGAGTTGTGCGGAATAGGTATCTCAGATTTGTTCCTTTTCGGTCCAGAATTCAAGCTGCCGGCATTCTGCCTCTTTGTGTAAACCTTGTAAAATAAGAGAGAAAAGGCATAAGTATTGTACCATATAGTGAAATAACAGCCCATAATGCAATAAATATCAACATAAAAGCATGATGCAAAATGGACGTATCAACTCCCCCATGCTTAGACCTCGCTTGTCCTCAAGCGAAAGCTGAAATCGATAATCATGTCCACATGTTTAGAGATAGAGGTGTCGATAAAATAAAATACGGACATGAAGGCATCATGATCATCTTTAAAACATTAACATATATTGTCATATAACTTCTTATGCTAAAGTAATAATTCGTTCACAAGGTAAATTATGAATCAAAACTTTATTGAAAACCAACAAACTATGATCTTGGTCATTGAAACAATTGCAATTTATCGTAACATCGGAAAGAGTCAATATAAGAGCTTTTATTTGGCAAGTTCACATACTCAACCATCATTTAATCTTTCATAATTGCTTACACTCACGCGATACTTATGATATCAAAGTTTCAATCAAACACATAGGAAGATAGGGGCTTATAGTTTCGCCTCCCAACCATTTACCTCAAGGGTAATGTCAACAATAATAATTTATGAACACCTACAACCGAGTGGATATATATGTCTGGATCTTCCCCAACACATAGTGCTTGCCAAAAAGAGAAAATATATAAGGAAAGGTGAAGATCACCATGACTCTTGTACAAAGGTAGAAAGTAAAATAAAAGATAGGCCCTTCACAGAGGGAAACAGAGGATGTCATGTGCTTTTAAGGTTGGATGCACAAAATGTTAATGCAAAAGAACGTCACTTTATATTGTCGCTTGTGATAAAGAACTTTATTATGCAATCCATCGCTTTTATTTCTTCCGTATCACAAGTTCATATAAAGCTTATTTTCAGCACACTAAAAGATCATACATATTTAGAGAGCATTTTTTATTGCTTGCAATGATGACAACTTACTTGAAGGATCTTACTCAATCCATAGGTAGGTATGGTGGACTCTCATGGCAAAACTGGGTTAAGGGATTTTGGATGCACAAGTAGTATCTCTACTTGGTGCAGAAGATTTGGCTAGCATATGATGAGAAGCAAGCTCACCATGTTGGAGGATCCATGACAATATAACTTCTATTCGGATATAAGGAAACATAACCCATTATGTTGTCTTCCTTGTCCAACATCAACATTTTAGCATATAATATTTTAATGAGTGCTCACAATCACAAAAGATGTCCATGATAGTGTATTTATATGTGAGACTTCTCTTTCTTTATTACTTCCTATTAACTACAATAATGACCAAAACTATGTTTGTCAACTCCCAACAAATTTCATGCGACATACTTCATATATGTGAAGTCATCACTCCCCATAAGATCATTGGATAATATTTTTATTTCTTTTACTCCAGATCATAGCAAGAAAGCAAAGCCCTCAACTCAAAACTAATCTTTATTATATAACTCTCGGAATTGATTACATAGAGGGAACACAAAGCAAATCTCAATACTAGATCATACTAAAAACTTTATTCTATCAAACCAAGATATAACCAAAAGGATCGAACTAAGGAAAACGATAAAGGTAAAGATGTGATGGTGATACGATACCGGGGCACCTCCCTCAAGCTTGGCACAAGCCAAGGGGAGTGCCCATACCCATGTACTCAAGTCTCTTTCTTGGAAGGTGGTGATGATGGAGTTGATGATGTGGTAGGCTTGTCCTCCGTCTTCCAGGGCATAGGCTCACCATCATAGAAGGATGAACGAGTCACCGGAATCCTCAAATCTGCAGCCAAACTCGTCCTCTTAAATTTGTATTCATACTCACAGTTTTGGTTTTGTAGGTCATAGATCTGGGCTTGGAGATGCTCTATTTTCTCATGAAGCTTGAAGATGGCCTCCCCAATATCATTGTTGTCCAGCTTGTGGTCACGGATGAATTTCATGATCATGTAGTGGTTGGCGTCGAGTCCGCGTTCCACCATCCCTTGGCACTTGAAAACTTCTTGCTCCACCACTTCAAGCCTGGACTCCATGCTTCCGGTCCTCCTTGGCCCTTGAACATCCCGGATGTAAAGCACCCCCTCATGCATCTCAATGGTTTGAGGGTGTTGCAGCACCTCCGCAAGGTAGGGGTTGATGACCTTCTCATAAAACTTGTCCTTCGGGGCGCTTGGGGACGTCATGGCGATCTAGATCTGTCAGGAAAACAGCTCGAAACAAGAACAGAGGATATTGCCGTGGTACGGTGGTCAAAACCTTTGGGAGATTATGTAATGAATTTTTACCATGCAAAAGAAGTATTCTGGAAGAAAACGGAGTCCGTAGGGCACACGAGGTGGCCACAAGCCAGGGAGGCACGCCTAGGGGGGTAGGACGCGTCCCCACGGATTGTCGCCTCCTCATGCAGTTTTCTGACTACTTATTTTCCTAATTTTTTAAATATTCCAAAATGGAGTAAAATTGCTTTTGGGAAAGTTTTGGAGCCGATTTACTTACCGTATCACATACCTATTCCTTTCCAGGGGTTTGGAGCGTTCTGGAAAGTTTCCCTTATGTACTCCTCCGGTGTTATGGTATTAATAATATTGGTTTCAACGTTTATGGGAGTACCTGAGATATAATGTTTGATTCTTTGCCCATTCACAACCTTCGGGTTATTGCCTTCGGCATTGTTGATCTTGATGGCACTGGAATGATAAACTTCCTCGATAATGTAAGGCCCTTCCCATTTAGAGAGAAGTTTTCCTGCAAAAAATGTTAAACGAGAATTGTATAGCAAGACATGGTCACCTACATTGAATTCACGCTTTTTTATCCTTTTGTCATGCCATCTTTTAACCTTTTCTTTAAACGATTTGGAATTCTCATAGGCTTGGGTTCTCCATTCATCAAGTGAGCTAATGTCAAATAACCTCTTCTAACCGACAAGTTTGAAATCATAGTTGAGCTCTTTAATTGCCCAATAAGCTTTATGTTCTAGTTCAAGAGGTAAGTGACATGCTTTTCCATATACCATTTTATACGGAGACATACCCATAGGGTTCTTATAAGCGGTTCTATATGACCATAGTGTATCATCAAGTTTCTTAGACCAATTCTTTCTAGATCTTTTAACAGTCTTTTGCAAGATCAATTTTATTCTCTATTGCTTAATTCTACTTGACCACTAGACTGAGGATGATATGGAGATGCAATTTTATGGTTAACATCATACTTAGCAAGCAATTTACGGAAAGCACCATGAATAAAATGTGAACCACCATCAGTCATTAAATATCTAGGGACTCCAAACCTCGGGAAAATAACTTCTTTAAGCATTTTAATGGAGGTGTTATGATTAGCACTACTAGTTGGAATAGCTTCTACCCACTTAGTAACATAATCAACAGCAACCAAAATATGTGTATACCCATTGGAGGAAGGAAAATGTCCCATATAATAAAATCCCCAAACATCAAATGGTTCAATAACAAGTGAATAATTCATAGGCATTTCCTGACGTCTACTAATATTACCAATTCTTTGACATTCATCACAAGACAAAACGAACTTACGAGCATCCTTGAAAACAGTAGGCCAATAAAAATCAGATTGTAATACCTTGTGTGCAGTTCTGTCTCCCGCATGGTGTCCTCCGTAGGCCTCGGATTGACAATTGCGTAGGATCTATTCCTGTTCATGCTCAGGTACACAACCTCTAATAACATCATCTACTCCTTCTTTATAAAGGTGTGGGTCATCCCAGAAGTAATGTCTTAAATCATAGAAAAACTTTTTCTTTTGTTGGTATGTAAAACTGTGTGGTATAAATTTTGCAACAATATAATTAGCATAGTCTGCATACCATGGAGTGCTATGAGAAGCATTTATAATAGCTAATTGTTCATCAGGAAAGCTATCATCAATAGGTAGTGGGTCATCAAGAATATTTTCTAACCTTGACAAGTTGTCTGCTACAGGGTTCTCAGCTCCCTTTCTATCAATAATATGTAAATCAAATTCTTGTAGCAAGAGAATCCACCTAATGAGTCTAGGTTTAGCATCTTTATTTTCCATAAGGTATTTAATAGGAGCATGGTCAGTGTGAACAGTTACTTTAGAATCAACAATATAAAATCTGAATTTATCACAAGCAAACACAAGTGCGAAAAATTCTTTTTCAGTAGTAGCATAATTTGTTTGAGCACTGTCTAGAGTTTTACTAGCATAATGGATAACATTTAGTTTCTTATCAACTCTTTGTCCTAGAACAGCACCAACAGCATAATCACTAGCATCACACATAATTTAAAAGGGTAGGTTCCAATCAGGTGGTTGAACAATAGGTGCAGAGATTAAGGCTTTCTTAAGGATTTCAAATGCTTCTACACAATTATCATCAAAAACAAATGGAACTTCTTTTTGAAAAAGATTAGTGAGAGGCCTAGAAATTTTAGAGAAGTCTTTAATAAATCTCCTATAGAAACTAGCATGACCAAGGAAACTTCTTATACCTTTAATATCTTTAGGACACAACATTTTTTCAATAGTATCTCCTTTAGCTTTATCAAGTTCAATAACTCTTTCGGAGATTTTATGCCCCAAGATAGTACCTTCATTAACCATAAAGTGGCACTTCTCCCAATTCAAGATAATATTAGTTTCTTCACATCTCTGCAAAACTCGACCAAGGTTGCTTAAGCAATCGTCAAAAGAAGTTTTGTATATGGAGAAATCATCCATGAAAACCTCAACAATCTTTTCACAAAATTCAGAGGATATAGCAGTCATACATCTTTGAAAGGTAGCAGGTGCATTGTGTGGCACCCCGGCTCAGAGCAACCGGTTACTTTGCATTGCCAGCCCAGAGATCAAGTCTTCTCGCAACACACAACAACTTGGTACAGAAAACAACCGCTTTATTGATGCAAGCGGAAACATAGGTTCTATATTACATCAAGTAGCGAGGCCAAGCGGCACACACGGTGCGGCTGAACAATATGTACATTATTTAATGAACATGAAGGGGCCTCGATCACGACAACTACGCGGCAGCAGAACGACGACGAAGTGGAACTCTATAGCACAGGGACACCAATGTGGACACGATCTAGACACGGGAAGCACTCTGATTCGGTAAGACTTTCCTGAAAGCTAGCATGACACGCTAGGTTAGTACATTGAATGTACTTGCAAGCTCATAACAAGCATAAGCATAATGGCAAACAATATCATGACAATTAAGCAAGTTAAATCCAATGAAACAACATACTACTTATGTAGTGAATCAAACATGTGCACTGAGTCCCGCGGACTCTCTTACCAGACGGGTTACCTCGTAACCAAAACGGTGATCATACCCGAATCACAAACGAAACCAACACTTTGGTTCCCATAAAGATCATCTCATGATCTCACAAATCTCATCACTTACCCAGTGCCAAGCATATAAATTTAATGTGCAAGATTAGTTAATCATGTTGATCCATGGTGTGACTTACCTACAAGCTATGTCCGTAACCGAGGATGCGGCTATCGATAGATTTAATAAACACTCTGCAGAGGTTAGCACACTATACCCACACCATGGAATCCATGGCCTTTCACTCCCATTCGGGTGGACCAACGGCATTCCGACAGAACCCTCTCATTGCCATGACACTCTCCCGGCCACTCTGACCAACTCCCCTCTAGGATAAGTCATGGGTGGCCCCGTGTCTACCAAAGACATCAACGACCACCGTCGTGGCAAAACTTAAATGGTCCCAAACGGGGACAAGGTACCATAACAACAATTGGGCACACAAGGTTATGTCTGCTTACCGGGCCAGGGTACCGCACGCCCATAACCTTCCCTCATTGGAGGTACCGACCACAGGCATGACAACGGGCTGAATAACGGCCTTCCCATAAAGGCAAATGTGGTTGCACTGGGAAAACTCGATTCAGTGGCACCATGACTCGATCAACATTATGTTCAAGTTGAATTAACATCAAGTTTAACTTGAAACAAAAATAACTCGAGTCACATTAAGCCATGAACATGCAACTATCCGACATGCATCACATAACACTTAAAGTAAACAGATCAACATCATCAAAGTTTCTACTTGCGCTAGTCATCATTAAGCTTCACTGGTTTTAACACTCATCACTTTAGTTATGCCTTAATATATGAAAATCAATAATTCACATAAAGAAAATACTACCGACCATATCCAAAAGCATAACCACACAATCAAAACTTCTTCTACTGCCTCATACTAGTCCGTGCATTCAAATACTACTGTAACCTAAGCATTTCAACCAGGACAAAGTAACTAGCATATGCAATATTCATTTAATTAATTAAATGCATGAAATGACTCATATTCAAGTTGGAAAAATCATAAATATTGAAATGACACCATGCAGATGTTGGTGTGGCTTGCCTTAGTGCAGAGGAGGTTCACACTCCTCCCGGTTATCTTCAACACAAGCTTCTCCCTCTGAAAATATTTAAAAACAGCAAAAGAAAATATCAAGAATCATTCTGAAAATCACCAGAAATTCTAGGCAGCAGAGAAAAATCTCAAAATTTGTGTGCTTCTAGAATATTTCAATACAAACACAGCGCAAAAAGAATCAATTCATTTGGACTTATGGTTTAAAAGTTATGGCTGGTCAAAGTTGCTGGTCAAAATTTTGAATTAAATTTGAAATAAAAGAAACCCATGGGGGGTGGGGGGGTGACGTCGAAGACGTATTCTGAGAAGAAGCTGGAGCTCAAGGAGAATTGGAGAGGTGGGAGGCAAGCAGAGGGGATCACCGGCGAGCTCGAGCTGAGGACGGCGGCCAGAGGCCTGCCCGGCCGGGCTGCGGCTTCTCTACTGCTTGTGGTGGATGGTGGAGTGGATGAGTGAGCTCGGAGAGGCCAGGGGGCTCGGTATATATAGGCGGAGGGGGGTGGGGTTCGCGGCTCAGCCGGAGCTCTCTGGAAGGTGGCACACGGCGACGAGAAGTGCCAGGGAGGGGTGGAGGGGGTGCAGCGATCATGCGGCAACTGTGGAAGCTCGCGGACGAGCACAGGAACTCGGGCGCAGACGAAGACAGTGGCACAGGCTGACTGTGCCTTTGGCCGCGTCATGCCCGTGCTTGCTGCGGCATCTCCGGCGTCGGCGAGCACCAAGGAGAGGTCAAGGGTGATGAGTCGAAGCTGGTGGCGCAGTGCGGCAGTCGGCGGCGAGCGCTGAGACGAGCACGCGCAGAACAGGGGCTCGGGCGCAGTGCAGAGCACATCGAACGCGTGCCAGAGCCCGTGTCCACACGCGGTCACCACGCTAGCTCGGTCAAAATGACACCCAGGCGATGCCAAACCGTGTCTAGTGTGTTGTCCGTGCGGTATTTAGTCTAGGGGAAGAGATGGAACACTGCCAGGCCGACCAGATTGAACGTGAGCTAACCAGCAAGTTTCTGGTCAGAAACTTTGGCACTGTGTTTGGAGAGGTTCTAGAAGGAGTTAGGGCTAATCTCCTGGGGTTAAGGTTTTCTTAGGAGGGTAATGAAGCTCAAGAAAAATCAGCCTCATTGGATCAAGGAATAATATACTTCCTGTCGAAACTGCATTTTGAGGTTAGAACAGAAAAGATTATCTGTAGAAAAAATATTCCAAATAACTATGAAATATTTTTGCACAGGGAGGTGTGCCAAGGTCCAAAGAATATTTGGGATTTTTCTCAGATTTTTGGGAGCAAGAAAAATGAGGGTTGCTTTGGAGCATATGTTTCTGAAATGATTTTCAGAGAGGAAAATGAATATTTTTCATTTATGAAAAATATTCCTTGAGCCATTTTGGGATTATCAGAGAGGAAATGATGATTATGAGAGGGATGGGCCACTTGGTGAAAATCAAGGACATGCCCAAGTGTTTAAGTCCAAGTGATTTGATTCAAAAAACTCCAAATTCAAAATCAGAGGCAAAGAAGTCCGGAAAAAGAGAGAAGGCAAAAACCAGGCTGTCACAAACTTCCCCCACTTAGGATGAATCTCGTCCTCGAGATTCGGTTGCTCGGGAAAACAATTCTGGATAGTCTGCCCTTAAAAATTCCTCTCTTTCCCAAGTTGCTTCTTCCTCGGTGTGATGCTCCCACTGAACCTTATAAAACTTTATCACTTTACTGCGAGTAACTATTTCGATCTCATCCAATATTCTGAATGGTCTCTCCTCATAGGTTAAATCCTTAGCAAGTTCTATCTCTGCCATATTAGTTCTTCTCTTGGGTGGCGAGATACACCTTCTCAGCTGTGAGACATGGAACACATTGTGCACTTCTGACAATTCCGGTGGCAGTTCCAACTGATAAGCAACTGTACCAACTTTGGACATAACTGGGAACGGACCAATATATCTGGGTGCCTGTTTTCCTCGGGTCTAAAATTGCTTGACTCCTTTCATAGGTGTGACTCAAAGGTACACACTCTCCGGGTTCAAAGCTGATCTGACGGTGCTTTGCATCATAATAACTCTTTTGTCGGGACTTAGCCAACTGCAGTCTATCTCAGATCTCCTTGACTTGCTTTTTAGCCTCCATCATTAAGTCAGTTTCGAAAATGCAGCTATCTCCGGTTTGAGACCAGTTTAGCGGAGTGCAGCACTTACGGCCATACAAAGCTTCATATGGTGACATCTTCAGGCTGGTCTGGAAACTGTTGTTGTAGGAGAACTCTGCATACGGCAGACAATCTTCCCACTTGGGTCCTTGGGCCAAATCACATGCTCGGAGCATATCTTCAAGTATTTGATTTACTCGCTCTGTCTGCCCGTCTGTCTGAGGATGATAGGCTGTGCTGTATTTTAGTGCGGTCCCCAAGGCTTGATGGAGTCGTGACCAGAACGCTGAGGTAAAGAGAGAACCTCGGTCTGAAGTGATTGTTCTTGGCACTCCATGCAAACTGACGATTCTGGATACATATAGCTGTGCGAGCTGATTGGCTCGGTAGGTGGTTCGGATGGGAATGAAGTGAGCTACCTTTGTCAGCATGTCCACCACAACCCATATTGCATCATTGCCTCGGTGAGTCCTTGGTAGGCCTGTGATGAAATCCATGCAGACATCATCCCACTTCCATTGTGGAACGGGTAAAGGTTGAAGAAGTCCGGCGGGTTTCTGGTGCTCCGCCTTCACTTTGTTGCATATATCGCAGCAAGCGACAAAGTATGCGATGTCTTTCTTCATTCCATCCCACCAAAATATCTGTCGAAGGTCTTCGTACATTTTGGTACCTCCTGGGTGAATCGAGTACGAAGACTCATGCGCTTCTGCCAAGATTTTCTTTCTCAGGCCTGCTTGCTCAGGTACGCAAATCCGTCCTCGAAACCTTAGAGTACCTTGCTTATCCTTAGAGAAATCCTGGGTCTTACCTTCTTGCATACGCTTGACATGGTGTTCCAGAGCTGAGTCATCTTGCTGGGCCATGCGGATCTCATCCTCGAGGGTAGGAGTAACTTCCAATATATGGGCAAGGCCCGCATCAACAATAACCAAGTTAAGCTGAGCGATCTCTTCTTGGAGTTCAGGAGGCAAGGACTCCATCAGGGTGTTCAGGCTGGCAGGCTTGCGGCTGAGAGCATCGGCAACAACATTGGCCTTACTGGCATGGTGATTGATTCCAAGATCATAATCCTTGACCAACTCGAGCCATCTTTGCTATCGAAGGTTTAAGTCCGATTGAGTGAATATATACTTGAGACTCTTGTGGTCTGTAAATATCTAACATCTTTTGCCAATGAGGTAGTGTCTCCAAATTTTCAAAGCGTGCACAACTGCAGCCAACTCCAAATCATGTGTACGATAGTTCCCTTCATGAGGTCGTAGCTGTCGATATGCGTATGCTACAACCTTGCCATCTTGCATGAGTACACATCCAATACCTCTCCTGGATGCTTCACAGTATACGTCAAAGCTGCGGTAGATGTCTGGAAGGGTCAACACAGGTGGTGTTGTCAGTCTGGTCTTCAGCTCTTTAAATCTTTTATTTGCAGTCCTCAGTCCATTCAAATTTCTTATCTTTCTTGAGAAGCTCTGTCATTGGCTTGGCAATCTTAGAGAAGCCTTTGATGAAGCGGCAGTAGTATCCGGCTAGTCCAAGGAAACTCCAGATCTCGGATACTATCGCGGGTGCCGTCTAATCAAGCACGTCTTTCACCTTACTTTGATCCACGGCTATGCCTCCTGCTGAAAGAACATGCCCCAAAAATCCGACTTGCTTGAGCCAGAACTCACATTTGCTAAATTTTGCATATAGCTGAAGGTCACGGAGTCTTTGCAAGACTGCTCTGAGATGTTCCTCGTGCTGTTCTTCACCGTTTGAGTAAATGAGGATGTCATCGATGAAGACCACCACAAACTTATCCAAGAAATCCATGAATATTTTGTTCATCATATGCATGAAGAAAGCAGGGGCATTGTTGAGGCCGAAAGACATGACTGTATATTCATAGAGACCGTATCGAGTAGTGAATGCAGTCTTAGGAATATCTTCCTTCTTGATTAGCTGGTGGTATCCGGTCCTCAAATCAATTTTGGAGAATATTTTTGCCCCACTGAGTTGATCAAACAAATCATCAATCCTCGGTAGTGGATATTTGTTCTTGATAGTGACATCGTTCAATTGACAGTAATCCACACACATTCGGAGACTACTGTCTTTCTTGTCCACGAATATTGCGGGTGATCCCCATGGTGAAGAGCTTGGACGGAGGTATCCTTTCTGAAGCATCTCATCAAGCTGTTTCTTTAATTCCACTAATTCTGAGGAAGGCATCCAATAATACTTCTTGTATAACGGTGCGGTCCCGGGCACAAGGTCAATTGCAAACTCAAGCTCTTGGTCTGGCGGCATTCCTGGTAATTCCTCGGGAAATACATCTGGAAACTCACTGACCACAGGAATTAATTCCAATTCTTCAGCTACAGCGGTGAATACCATGTCTTTCTTGGGTATGCTTTGTCGAGCAAAGAATTTTGTAGTCCGACCTTCCTGACTTGTCAAAGTGACTTCTCTGGTCGCACAGTTGATGCATACTTGGTATTGGGTTAACCAGTTCATTCCCAAAATAATATCCAACTTGGCAGACTCAATAACGATCAAAGAGGTTGGGAAGGTGACCCCCTTGATACCAATTTCCAAATTGCGGCAGACCAAATTGCTTCTGAGCACGGATCCCGGGGATTGTACCAGCATACTTTTTCCCAAAATCGAGCAAGGAAACTTGTTTTGGGCAACAAAACTCCGCGAAATAAAAGAGTGGGAAGCCCAGAGTCAAATAAAAATATTGCAGGTATGCTATTAACAGGAAACATACCAATGACGACTTCCGGGTCCTCTTGGGCTTCGTCTGCGAAGAGGTGGTGAACTTGCCCTTGGATGGTCTTCTGGACAGGATATGGCCCCATGTGGTTGACTTGTAGCTGGAATGGGGCATTTGGCTTGCCGTTCTTGGGGCACTGTCTGGCATAGTGTCCGGTTTGCCCACAATTGAAGCATGAATTGTTGCGCTGACATTCTTCGTGCACCGGGCTGGTCACGACATTCTTGACTTGAGTAGTGGTCTTGTTCACATTTTGCTGCCAATTGGGTTTGTACTCAACCTGAGTCTGCTGCCAAGTACGAGCCTTCTGCACTGGTTGTCCATCCTTCTTAGGCTTGAATTTGCGCTTGTGATAATTATTAGCGGGCTTATCGTCGTGCACGAGCTTGTGTTCTCTTTCAGCAATGAGGGCCTTGTTTACCAGAGTTTGGAAATCTGGGAAATCAAATATACTGAGAGTGCATCTGAGGTGCTGGTTCAGTCCGCCAAGAAATCTGTCGATCTTCCTCTCTTCCGTGGCAACATCACAGAGGGAATAACGGGCCAAATGGTTGAACTTATGCAGATACTCACTTACTGACATGCTTCCTTGGGTGAGAGCGAGGAATTCAGGCTGCTTGACCTTCATAATACCAGCGGGAATATGATATTTCCGGAAGTGGTCCTTGAATTTAGTCCAAGTGATTTCTTCGTCCGCAGGCCACATGGCTTTAGCATTATCCCACCATATATCTGCAGCTCCCTCAAGATAGTGTGTAGCGAACGGAACCTTGTCAGCTTCTTCAGTGCGAGCAATCTCAAGCTTTTTCTCAATAGTCCTTAACCAATCATCGGCTTCCAAAGGATCAATAACTTGACTGAAACTGGGAGGCTTGGTCCGTTGAAAATCTGACAGCTTGGAGTGATGGCCATTCTGATTTCCATTCTGCCCAACCATAGCTTTCACACTTTTCAACAGCTCAATCAGATCATTGTTTCGTCTTTCTTCAAACATGCGCATAATTTGTTCAGTGGAGGGCAGATGTGGCGGTGGAGGCAGTGGTGGGGAATACGGCTCAGGGGAATTTCCTGCCTGTCTGCTGAGCGACGAACAGGTACATCCTCACGAGCGTGACTGCTGCTGCCTCCCCGCGTCATCCTATTGTTTGTTTTTCCCAATATAAAGCAACCAAGATGAGCAACATCCAAAAAATGGGAAGAAAAGCCAGCGACAAACCCAAAAGAAAGCAGCAAAAAACAAGGCGAAGAATAAAAAGTTCCAACGTAATTATACATAGACTCATACATGAAAGGTAAACATCATGACGGGTTTGACTACCCCCATACATGAAGCTAAACATCATGACACGTACGACGACATCCGTACATCAACCTCATGACAACTGCGGATACTCTAACGATCTAGTGCTCTGCTGGTGCGGCTGGATCCTCTCCTGAGCCAGACTTAGATCCTGAACTGATAGTGGAAACCTCCGGGTTAAAAGTGACACGACAACGCTGCCTCGAGGACTCTCCGTCAGGGGCAGGTGCAGGGTGAGTCTAGATCATAGGGGCTGCAGGAGTAGCGACAAGGGAAGCCAACACAGTAGGGGCACTGCGAGAAGTCACTGCCAAAGGGTTCGTGGTACTCTGAGTGGTCAACGGAGCAGCAGGGGAAACAGAGGCTGGAGGAATGAACGGGGTAAACCCGACAGTAGGTGGAGTGTTCCTATTCCGAGCAGCGGGAAGAGCTATACGGGCTCGGGTTAACTCTCGGGCCAACTCATAGATCAAGAGATAATTGGCGGTGATATAGCGAGAAAGGTGGCTAGAAGGACGATCGCACGCCGAATCAATAAAAGGGAAGCAGATACGCCCGTTCTCGTGCAGAGACGGGTAGAAGTAGAAACCTGGATGAGCCTGCATGCGAACCTCATTGTAGCGCTGGTCTACAAGAGCCTCGAGTGCAGCAAACTGGATGGCCTGAGATGGCGTGGAAGCGAAACCACCCTTATAGGAACGAGTGTAAGCGCCGGAAGGGGAACTGTGGTGTAAAGTGACCTCTACGTAATACTCATACAGTGAGCCGGCCAGATGCTCCCGATACACCTGGTACACTGGATCAACACCATCTGGGTAGAGTCGATGCCACACATTCTGAAGCAGATGCGGCGAGGTGTAGGGTGCTGGCTCGGACCGGTACAGGTACGGAACTGGAGCCATCTACACTCACAATCATTAGACGGTTAGCAATAACAATAAATAAAATGCATGCAATGCAGCAACCAATGCTACTACTACCGGCACTCAAAACTAAATTAACTACCATTCAACTAGCGCGTCGACGGTCTAACGTGTCCTATAGTCAGCACGGCTCTGATACCAAGTGTTGTGGAACCCCGGCTCAGAGCAACCGGTTTACCTTGCATTGCCAACCCAGAGATCAAGTCTTCTGGCAACACACAACAACTTGGTACAGAAAACAACCGCTTTATTGATGCTAGCAGAAACATAGGTTTGATATTACATCAAGTAGCGAGGCCAAGCGGCACACATGGTGCGGCTGAACAATATGTACATTATTTAATGAACATGAAGGGGCCTCGATCACGACAGCTACGCGGCAGCGGAACGACGACAAAGTGGAACTCCATAGCACAGGGACACCAATGTGGACACGATCTAGACACGGGAAGCACTCCGATCCGGTAAGACGTTCCTGAAAGCTGGCATGACACGCCAGGTCAGTACATTGAATGTAATTGCAAGCTCACAACAAGCATAAGCATAATGGCAAACAATATCATGACAATTAAGCAAGTTAAATCCAATGCAACAACATACTACTTATGTAGTGAATCAAACATGTGCACTGAGTCCTGCGGACTCTCTTACCAGACGGGTTACCTCATAACCAAAACGGTGATCATACCCGGCCACTCCGACCAACTCCCCTCTGGGATAAGTCATGGGTGGCCCCGCGTCTACCAAAGACATCAATGACCACCGTCGTGGCAAAACTTAAACGGTCCCAAACAGGGACAAAGTACCATAACAACAATTGGGCACACAAGGTTATGTCTGCTTACCGGGCCAGGGTACCGCACGCCCATATCCTTCCCTCGTTGGAGGTACCGACCAGAGGCATGACAACGGGCTGAATAACGACCTTCCCATAAAGGCAAATGTGGTTGCACTGGGAAAACTCGATTCAGTGGCACCATGACTCGATCAACATTATGTTCAAGTTGAATTAACATCAGGTTTAACTTGAAATAAAAATAACTCGAGTCACATTAAGCCATGAACATGCAACTATCCGACATGCATCACATAACACTTAAAGTAAACAGATCAACATCATCAAAGTTTCCACTTGCACTAGTCATCATTAAGCTTCACTGGTTTTACTTCACTTGTTTTAACACTCATCACTTTAGTTATGCCATAATATATTAAAATCAATAACTCACATAAAGAAAATACTACCGACCATATCCAAAAGCATAACCACACAATCAAAACTACTTCTACTGCCTCATACTAGTCCATGCATTCAAATACTACTGTAACTTATGCATTTCAACCAGGACAAAGTAACTAGCATATGCAATATTCATTTAATTAATTAAATGCATGAAATGACTCAATATTCAAGTTGGAAAAATCATAAATATTGAAATGACACCATGCAGATGTTGGTGTGGCTTGCCTTAGTGCAGAGGAGGTTCACAATCCTCCTGGTTATCTTCAAGACAAGCTTCTCCCTCTGAAAATATTTAAAGAAAGCAAAAGAAAATATCAAGAATCATTCTAAAAATCACCAGAAATTCTAGGCATTAGAGAAAAATCTAAAAATTTGTGTACTGCTAGAATATTTCAATACAAACACAATGCAAAAAGAATCAATTCATTTGGACTTATGGTTTAAAAGTTATGGCTGGTCAAAGTTGCTGATCAAAATTTTGAATTAAATTTGAAATAAAATAAACCTGGGGGGGTGACGTCGAAGACGTATTCTGAGAATACGCCTCCACTCGTACCGCTTCGGGCGTGAGTGGAGAGGTTGACAGTGGGCCCCGCTTGTCGGGTTTGGGGAGAGGGAGAGAGAAACAGAGGGGTGGCGGTGCTCCGCCGGAGCTCACGCCGGCGAGAAGGGCTCATCGGCTGATCTGAGAGGGAGGGATGGATAGAGGAGGTCACGGCGCACCTGCCTGTACCCGTGGCTTGGCGAGAGGTGACCGGAGCAGCTCGGAACCAACGTCTCAAGCGGCGGCTGCGATCGGATCTCGCCGGAGATGAAGAAGACGGCGGGAGGAGGCAATTCCAGGGGCTCCAACAGGGTTAGCTGGCACTAACGGACCACCAGGGAGTCGCCGGAGAAGAAGCTGGAGCTCAAGGAGCAGTGGAGAGGTGGGAGGCAAGCAGAGGGGATCGCCGGCGAGCTCGAGCTGAGGACGGCGGCCAGAGGCCTGCCCGGCCGGGCTGCGGCTTCTCTACTACTTGTGGTGGATGGCGGAGTGGATGAGTGAGCTCGGAGAGGCCAGGGGGCTCGGTATATATAGGCGGAGGGGGGTGGGGTTCGCGGCTCCGCCGGAGCTCTTTGGAAGGTGGCGCACGGCAACAAGAAGTGCCAGGGAGGGGTGGTGGGTGTGCAGCAATCACGCGGCAACTGTGGAAGCTCTCGGACGAGCACAGGAACTCGGGCGCAGACGAAGACAGTGGCACGGGCGCACTGTGCCTTTGGCCGCGTCGTGCCCATGCTTGCTTCGGCATTTCCGGCGTTGGCGAGCGCCAGGGAGAGGTCAAGGGTGATGAGTCGAAGCTGGTGGCGCGGTGCTGCAGTCGGCGGCGAGTGTTGAGACGAGCACGGGCGGAACAGGGGCTCGGGCGCAGCGCAGAGCGTGTCGAACGCGTGCCAGAGCCCGTGTCCACACGCGGTCACCACGCTAGCTCTGTCAAAACGACACCCAGGCGATGCCAAACCGTGTCTAGTGTGTTGTCTGTGCCATGTTTAGTCTAGGGGAAGAGATGGAACACTACCAGGCCGACCAGATTGAACATGAGCTAACCAGCAAGCTTCTAGTTAGAAACTTTGGCACTGTGTTTGGAGAGGTTCTAGAAGGAGTTTAGGGCTAATCTCCTGGGGTTAAGGTTTTCTTAGGAGGGTAATGAAGCTCAAGAAAAATCAGCTTCATTGGATCAAGGAATAATATACTTCCTGTAGAAACTGCATTTTGAGGTCAGAACTGAAAAGATTTTCTGTAGCAAAAATATTCCAAATAACTATGAAATATTTTTGCGCAGGGAGGTGTCCCAAGGTCCAAATAATATTTGGGAATTTTCTCAGATTTTTGGGAGCAAGAAAAATGAGGGTTGCTTTGGAGCATATGTTGCTGAAATGATTTTCAGAGAGGAAAATGAATATTTTTCATATTCCTTGAGCCATTTTGGGATTATCAGAGAGGAAATGATGATTATGAGAGGGATGGGTCACTTGGGTGAAAATCAAGGACATGCCCAAGTGTTTAAGTCCAAGTGATTCGATTCGAAAAACTCCAAATTCAAAATCAGAGGCAAAGAAGTCCGGAAAAAGAGAGAAGGCAAAAACCAGGCTGTCACACATTGCATAAACCAAAAGGCATACGTCTATAAGCAAAGGTACCAAAAGGGCAAGTAAAATTAGTTTTTTCTTGATCCTCTTGTGACACAGGTATTTGGGAAAAACCAGATTATCCATCTAGAAAGCGAAAATGTGTATGTTTTGATAGTCTTTCTAGCATTTGATCAATGAATGGCAAAGGATAATGATTTTTCCTAGTAGCTTTATTTCATTTTCTAAAATCAATTACCATTCTATAACCTGTGACAATTTTTTGCGGAATCAATTCATTTTTATCATTAGGAACAACAGTATTACCTCCTTTCTTAGGGACACAATGAACAGGACTTACCCATCTACTATCAGCTATAGGATAGATTATACCTGCTTCCAGAAGCTTTAGTATTTCATTCCTTACCACTTCTTTCATCTTAGGATTCAACCATCGATGGTGATCAACAACTAGTTTAGAATCAGGTTCCATATTAATTTTATGCTGACATAGAGTGGGACTAATGCCCTTAAGATCATCAAGTGTATATCCAATAGCAGCACGGTGCTTCCTCAGAGTTTTCAATAATTTCTTTTCTTCATGCTCTAAAATGTTAGCACTAATAATTACGGGATATATCTTCTTTTAATCAAGATAAGCATATTTCAAAGTATCAGGTAATTGTTTAAGATTGAACACATGATCACTCTTGGGTGGTAGAGGATCTCCAAGAGTCTCAACAGGAAAATTGTGTTTAAAAACAGGCATTTGTTTAAAGAATATCTCATCTATTTCATTTCTTACATTCATAAACATGTCATTTTCATGGTCTAGCAAATATTGTTCTAAAGGATCAGTAGGAGGCACGGCAATAGAAGCAAGACCAATAATTTCATCTTTACTAGGCAATTCTTTATCAGGGGATTGTCTACGGAATTTGGAGAAATTAAACTCATGAGACACATCCCCGAAACTTACACTAACAGTTTCTTTCTCACAATCTATCTTAGCATTAACAGTGTTCAAGAAAGGTCTACCAATTATAATGGGACAAAAATCATCTTGTGGGGAACCAAGAACTAGAAAATCAGTAGGGTATTTTATCTTCCCACACAAGACTTCAACATCTCTAACGATACCAATTGGTGAGTTAGTATCTCCATTATCAAGCTTAATAGTAACATCAATATCTTCTATTTCAGGAGGTACAATATCATTCATAATTTCTTGATATAAAGTAAAAGGGATTGCACTCACACTAGGACCCAAATCACATAAGCCATGATAACAATGATCTCCTATTTTAATAGAGACAATAGGCATGCCAACAATAGGTCTATGTTTATCTTTTTCCTCTGGTTTAGCAATTCTAGCAGCTTCATCGCAGAAATAAATAACATGCCCATTGTCGGAATCGGGGATCCGCGGACCCAAACAAGGTTCGAACTCTGGGCGTGTGCGAAGATCTAGCCTAGCCACAGCCTCAAGCTCATCGCCTCATGGCTTGGCCTCGTCGAGTTCGTGCGAGTGGGGGAAAGAGGGGACGCATCAGTTTACCCAGGTTCGGGCCACCTTATGGTGTAAAACCCTACTCCTGCTTTGTGGTGGATTGCCTCGCGATGAGGATGAGGATGAACTAGTACAATGGGTGAGCTGCCTCGCGAGGGCTCAGAGGGAGAGAATGGGTAGACCCCTTTCTACGGTGGAGACTAGCCTATATTTATAGTGGCCTTGGTCCTCTTTCCTCAAAGCTTAGGCAGGAAGGGATTCCACAACGGCCAATTTAAAACGAGACAAGAGGTAGATCTTAGCCTGACGAAAGGTGGTCTTTGCCAGCAAAGCTTCCGGTCATGACACAGAGGTGGGCTCGGTGATGACATCCATCCTGCCGAGCTCGTGGTCTTGGTCTCGTTGCATCGGAATGGAAACCATTGGGGGATTCCTTGGGAACCCACGTACGTCCTTGCCTCCTTATCACCAAAGAGGAAACTGTCCTCCACTGCACTCGGCGGTGCCCGCCTTGCCTTGGTCATCATGGCTCACGTCATCGCGAGCGTCGTGAGGTGGGGTACCTACATAGAGATCTCCGCTCCTCGGGAGGCAGGCTTGGGAAGCTGCCCCTCGGAAGGTCTTGATGTCGTTTGCCTCGCGAGACTTGGGGGGTGCTTGCGAGGGTCCTGCTCACATAGTTTTGTAGCTGGGCCGTCGATGGAGCCACGCGCTGGGCCGCAGGCAGGCAGGTCTGGGTACCCCTGATCCTAGAACACCGATAGTAGCCCCCGGGCCCAAGGCGCGCTTGGCCTGGCTTAGAAGTGAAGGCAAGGAGTGAAGGGCGAAGCATCGTGGGCCCCAATCACCTGCTGGCTAGGCATTACGCGTGGCGCGCAATGGGATGTGGATGCCTCCTCTTCCCCACGTCGCCTCGGCAACTTCCCAGACTGACAAAAGCCTGGCGCGCACCATGGGGTCATCATTACTCATCCTCGGCTTGCTCATGATCCCCTTCTCCAGACAGAAGCACCTCCAAATCCAATCACAGTGCCGTCCTCTTCTTCTTCCCTCGCCGGCTCCGATGACTCCCCGAATGGCTCCCCCTGGGAAATCGAAGCATGTGGTACAGGTCGCCGTTGCCAAGGAGAGGGACCTCACCCCCGTGCTCCCGCTGACGGCGGGCGACACGAACGAGTGGGGCGAGACTCTGATCTGGGCCGGCTCCGCAGAACGGAGCACCTTGGCGAAGATGGCCTACCCCTTCTTCGTCCATAGCGTCTTCTCAGGGCTTGTCCCGCCCTTCTCGGAGGTCTTCTACGCCATCCTCAGGCACTACAAGGTCCAGGCCCTTCATCTCCAGCCTAACTCCATTCTCCTCCTGTCCATCTTCGCCTTTTACTGCGAGGCCTTCGTGGGCATGAGGGCCTCGGTGGCACTCTTCCGCCACTACTTCAGCTTGCGATTCCACGACCGGGAGCAGCGATCCGCGTGCGTCTCCTTCATCGTAGGCCAGAGCGGAAATTTGCTCTTGAAAGCCGGGAAGAAGGTGGAAGGCTTTCGGCACCGCTCGGTCTTCCTGGATGTCCGGGGTTCTGATCCGCTCCTGGAGCTTCCGGCGAAGTTGCCCAAGCGGATCCCATAGTGGGTTTCGCGAAGCTCATCGCCCCATGAGCGAAGCCCGTCCTGGAGTGGATAGCCTCGGATATGGAGGCCAAGTTGCTGACTAGGGCGATGATCGTGAAGGAGTTCTTGACGTAGCACTTGGCACTGCTCCAGTCGCACTCAAAGCCCTGTGGGAGTACCAGGGTGCGAGGGATGAGGTAAGGCTACGCCCCAGCGGCCTCACATGTGAGGAGCTGGATGCAGCCTTGGTCGCCCTGCTCGGCTGTATTCCGGTGGACATCCCCGAGGCCTATGCCCTGTTCTACTGCTGCGATGACAGGGTGGATCTAGTTGCCGCCATGCCCGCCTTCAATGACCAGGGGCTCGAGCCATCCGACCACCACCAATTCCCCCGTGATGTTGTCCTCCGGCAACAGCGGCGACGAAGATGACTCAGAGGAGACTGAGGACGATGACCTAGAGCAGGCGTCCCCCCTGTCGCCGTGTGAGTTTCTCCGCAATCTTGAGGACGACGATGATGCCGATGAGCCCCCGGCTGCAGACGCCCCGTGCTTTGTCAAGGTCCCTAGGCGGTCAGAGCCGCTCCTCGGACAACACGAGCATCTAGCTGGGTGGCCTCAGGCAGGGGCGCGGTAGCGCCTTCTTCGAAGGGCTCCCCATGCCTCATCGGGGTGACTAGGGAGTCAGGCCCGTCTTCACCAGGCACTCAGTCGAAGGACGGGGCGGCCCCCGCCCGGGCGGACATGGCCTCTTTGACCATGACCACTCAGGTCGACCTCCTCACCCTTCCAGGTGGCGACACCGCGGCGGGGCCCATCGTTGGCCACTCCGCCAGCCCCCGGGATGCGACCAAGGCCACGCCGGAGAAGAGTGGGAGGCGCCTCGGCCTCCCCCGAGGAGGAGAAGAAGAGGAAGTGGGCCGTGCCAGACGAGTTAGTGACCTTCCTTGCTTCCTGATCGGGTACCGATTGCGCATGTGCTCATATCATTTCCCCTCTTGATGACCAGAACTGGTGACACGACAAAGAAGAAGAAGAAGATGGGCGTTGCATCGAAGGAGCCCCTTGTCCTGAGGGCGCCATCGGCACCCGGTCGTGGCCACGGCGGGCGCGGAAGCGCCCCGTGTCGGCCTGGCGCAACCCTTGGGCGCATAGGCAGCGCCGTGCCAGGGCGTACAAGCGTGCCGCCCGCTCCTAGTGCCTCGCCGGCACCGCCCGAGGGGTCGGCCGTAGAGGCCATGGTGATCCAGCCCGCCGTGCCGCTCGTTTCGGCCGCGACACCTCTGGCCTCGGGGGAGGGTGTCGGCGTTCTGGGAACCAGGGTATCCAGACTTGCCTGCCTGCGGCCCATGGCGTGGCTTCATCGACGGCATGGTACGGCCCATCTACAAAGACTATCAAGACAAGACCGTCGCGAGGGTCCAAGCCTCGCCAGGCAAATGACGCCAAGACCTCCCGAGGGAGCAGCCTCCCCAGGCTACCTCCTGAGGAGCGAAGATTCCTATGCGGGTGCCCAACCTCATGAGGTTGCGGTGATGCAAGCCATGATGACCAAGGCCAGGCGGGCGCGGAGAAGACAGTTTCCTCTTTGGTGCTAAGGAAGCAGGCGCAGGCATGGGTTCCCGAGGAATCAGGCAAAGGTTTCCATTCCAGTGCAACAAGACCAAGACCGCCAGGACGGCAGGACGGATGTCATCGCTGAGCCCACCACGGCGTCACGACCAGAAGCTTTGCATGCGAAGACCACCTTTCGACAGGATAAGAGGTACTACTTGTCCCCTTTCAAAATTGGCCGTTGTGGAATCCCTTCCCGCCTACGTCTTGGCGAAGAGGACCGAGGCCACCATAAATATAGGATAGCCACCACCATAGAAGGGGGAGATCCTTTCCACCCTCACCAGAGCAGACCTCATGAGGTTGTTCATCCCTTGTACTTGTTCATCCTCAGCCCCTCGTGAGGCAAATCCACCACAAAGCAGGAGTAGGGTCTTACACTGCAAGGTGGCCCGAACCTGGGTAAACTGCCGTGTTCATCTCCTTCTTTGTCCCTCGAGCTAGGCCGTGGGGCGACAAGCTCGTTGGCTGGATAGGTTGAGTTCTTCGCACATGCCCCAGAGTTTGAACCTTCCTTGGGTCTGCGGAGCCCTGAATCCGATATTTGGCGCGCTAGGTAGGGGCGTGTCGAAGCTCTGCCTCTCTCATCAGCCACACTCTGCTCGCACTATACGCCTCCCATGGCAGGCGCCGCTCCACCCGCCGAGCCACTAGGCGCACTCGGAGATGTCGTGAGCCGTCGGGCCTTCTCCCCCGCCCTGCGGCAGGTGTGGTGGCTGCCGAAGTTCAGGCCGACGCTGCCTCCGTGGTACGACAGCACGGGGAACCCTGTTGAGTTTCTTCGCCAGTATGAGCTGAGCATCAAGGCGGCAAAAGACGATGACAAGGCCATGGCGAACTGGCTCCCCATGGCTCTCATGGGCGTGCCACGCTCCTGGATGCTTAGCCTACCAGAGTCTTCTGTGGCCTCCTGGGAGGAGCTGCGCAATCAGTTCATCGCACGCTTCATGGCACCGGTGCCCCACACCATTGCGGCCAACCTCGGCGGGTCGCAGGCGCCGGCCTCAAGCCGCCATGTCAAGCAGCTCTTTCGACAGGTGGGGGCCGCCCAGCCACCGCAGGGGGCTCCTTCTGGCTGGGCGGCACCTGAGAGCGACATCACCTTCGACTCCAGGGATCACCCCAAGACTACGGTCGGCGCCGGTGTGGTCCCCTTGTTGTGCACGCCCACCATCAGCAGTGTCACGGTTACCAGAACCCTCATCGACGATGGCGCTGGCCTCAACGTCCTTTCTATGGAAGCCTTCAACCTGCTCCAGGTGCCTTACGACCGGCTCGCCCCCACCAGACCCTTTTCAGGAGTACTCCACGGCTCCATCATTCCCCTACGGCAGATCCGCCTCCCTGTCACCTTCGGCATGCGCTGCAACTACCGTACAATGCCGTTCTTGGGTATCCAGCCCTTGCAAGGTTCATGGCTGAAACGCACCCTGGCTACAACATCATCAAGATGCCTGGGAGTAGCGGTATCCTCACTTTGGTGGGAGACACCAAGGATGCACTCCTTGCCCTCAAGCTCGCTTTCAAGGCCGCGGCGACCGCGCGGCAAGACGCGGAGGGCACTTCGGAGATTCTGGAGGCCGCACCCACGAATAAGAAGCAGCTATTCTCTCAAGACCGGGCCGAGATGAAGCAAGTGCCAGTCGATGACGGGGGCTCAGGCCCCACCTTCACCATAGGCGCCGGCCTCCCCCTAGACCAAGAAGAGGCACTGGTTGGTTTCCTCCATGCGAACAAAGATGTATTTGCATGGGAGGCGACGGACCTGGTTGGCGTCCCGCAAGACGTGATTGAGCACCATTTGATGGTGTGCCCCGGTGCGCGCCCGGTGAAGCAAAAGGCGCGGCGACAAGGCTCGGAGAAGCAATCGTTCATCATCCAGGAGGTCCACAAGCTGCAAGAAGCCAGCGTCATTCGGGAAGTACGGCACCCGGATTGGTTGGCCAACCCGGTCTTCGTCCCCAAAAAGGGGGGAAAGGAGCGCATGTGCGTCGACTTCACGAGCCTCAACAAAGCTTGCCCTCAGGACCCTTTCCCTCTTTCGCGCATCGACTAAATTGTTGACTCCACCGCCGAGTGCGACTTGCTGTGCTTCCTGGACGTCTTCTCGGTCTACCACCAGATCAAGATGGCGGTGCAGGACATCGAGAAAATAGACTTCCTTTCCCCGTGCAGGGTGTACTGCTACACCTGCATGCCGTTCGGGCTGCGCAACGCCGGCACGACCTTCCAGCGATTGATGCACATCAGCCTGGGTTGACAACTCGGGAGGAATGCCGAGGCGTACATCAACGACAGAGTGGTCAAGTCACGGGAAGCAAGAACCCTTGTCGAAGATCTAGAGGAAACGTTCACCAACCTGCGTAAGGTAAACCTGCGGCTCAATCTGGAGAAGTGCGTGCTCGGCGTCCCGTCCGGCAAGCTGCTGGCTTTCCTGGTGTCGCACAGAGGGATTGAGGCTAACCCAGAGAAGATCAAGGCAATAGAAAGAATGAGCCCGCCGCAGACCCACAAGGAAATGCAGAAGCTCACGGGTTGCGTGATTTCGTTGGGACGCTTCATCTCCAAGCTCGGCGAGCGTGCCCTCCTGTTTTTCAAGCTAATGAAGAAGAAGGGCCCATTCGAATGGACTCCGGAGGCTGAGGCGGCTTTTCAAGACCTCAAGAGGTATCTCACCAGCCCTCCGGTGATGGTGGTGCCTCGACCTCTTGAGCCCCTGGTGCTTTACCTGGCCGCCACTCCCCACTCGGCTAGCGCGACACTCATGGCGGTCCGGGAAGAGCGCACAGGTGCAGGCATGCGGCGCAGCGCCCCGCCTACAGCCACGCCATCGCCGCATTAGGATGGCGCTCCTGAGGCCTCGACTACCCCATCACACAGTGAGGCTCCAGAGGCCCACATGCCTCAGGCAGGGCAGGACGCCATCGACACCTCTTCCCTCATCGAGCACCCCGTGTACTTCGTTAGCACGATGCTGCGTGATGCGTGCGTGCGCTACCCCATGCCACAGAAGCTCCTGCTTGCGCTTCTCATCGCCTCCAGGAAACTGCGGCACTACTTCCAAGGCCATCCCATTAAGGTCGTCTCTGCATACCCCCTGGAGAAGGTGCTCCGCAACCCCAATGCCGTGGGGAGGGTTGCTGAGTGGAACATCGAGCTGCAGGCGTTCCAGCTGGAGTTCAGCACCACCAGGGTCATCAAGGGGGTGGCCCTTGCTGCCTTTGTGGCGGAATGGACTGATGCCCCTGACCGAGGGGTGGGTGAAGACCGCTCCCTCACGCCCGGAGATGAGGCGCCCGATGGCTGGGTCATGTACTTCGATGGCGCGTTCGCACACCGGGGCGCGGGGGCTGGAGTTGTACTCATCTCGCCTACCTAGGACAAGCTCTACTACGCCGTACCGCTCTGCTTCCAGCATGGCGAGAAGGTGTCCAACAACATCGCGGAATATGAGGGCCTATTGCCGGCCTCAGGGCTGCTGCGGCGCTAGGGGTCAAGCGTCTCACCATCAAGGGCGATTCTCAGCTCCTCGTCAACTTCTCAAACAAGGAGTACAAGCCCAAGGACGAGCACATGGAGGCATACCTGGAAGAGGTACGCAAAATTGAAAAACGATTCTTGGGTTTGGAGTTGCAGCATGTCCCGCGTGGCACGAACAAGGAGGCAGACGACATCGCAAAAAGAGCGTCCCAACGCAAGCCCCAGAAGCCTGGCGTCTTCAAGGAACGGCTCTTCAAGCCATCGGCGGCCCCCTCCATGGTGGGCCCGGCGCTGCCTCGGGAGGAACTGCCCATGGCCCCCTTGTCGGGTGCTCTAGCCTGCGGTCCGACCTCTGGAGCCCGCCTGCTCCTGGCGCTTGAACCTCAGGAGGGATGCTGGACCGAGGAGTTCGAGACATACCTGCTCCAAGGCACCTTGCCGGAGAAGGAGGAAGACGCGGAATGGGTGGCCCGTTAGGCCACCGCTTATTGCTTGCAGGATGGCGAGCTCTACCGAAGGCACCCAAACGACATCTCGCTGTGGTGCATCTCCAAGGAGCAGGGATACGAGTTGTTGGCTGACATCCACGGCGGGGATTGTGGGCATCACTCTTCGTCTCGCACCCTCATGGGCAAGGCGTTCCGCAGCGGTTTCTACTGGGCATCACTCTTCGCTCTCCGGGCAGCACACTAGGTGCCTGCCGTCCTCCCCGAAGACGCTGACGTAGAGGGTCGCAGTGCCGTCGTGCCTGAAGTGGAGGGTACACCTCCCCTGCAGGCTGCGTGCGTGAGCGAACGGCTGCCACCCGCGGTTCAGGAACACGTTGCCGGCGGGGGTGACCTCGACCTCCACCCACAAGGCCCTGCTGCAGCAACCATCGGCCTGCAGCCAGAGGCCACCAGGTCCCCCGGCCTGCAGCGCGCCCGCGAAGAAGCATGGGAGCTGGAACCAGACACCTCCGGGCCTCTCCGCCCACACCATGAACTCCGAGGACGCATCGGTCGAATGGGATCGCGGGCGCGGTGGCCGAATGGCTGCCACATGCCTCCGTCCTTGGCCGCGGCAACACCTACCACGGCATCCGCCGCCGCGGGAGGGAGCACTCCCATGACTGCCGGAGGCGGTGCCAGCCTTCGAGGTGGTGCGCCCACACCCTCGGGGAGCCACCACTGGCGTCGCGGCGTGCTTGCGGGGACAGCCGCAGCCTTCTTGGGCGGCGGCGAGCCTGGTCCCTCCTTGGGAGCCTTTCCCTTCTCGGCGGCCGAGAACCTCCTCAACGGCGCCGTGGATGCTCTGGCAAGATGGTGGGACGAAGAAGGAGAAGGAGCGGGCAGCAAGAAGACGAAGATGGACTGGGGGCTCCCCCCCTCTCCCATTTATAGGCGAAGGAAGGCCAACCAGCGACCTCCCATGCTCCAAGCAATGATGGCCTTTCTACATGCATCGGGCAGTTGTCAAGTCGCGTAGTTGCCAAGGCGCGTGGGGAAGTGGAGGCGCCCACGTCCTGTCAAGCGCCACGCGTCGGCTCGGTCCGCAGGCGATTGGGGCCCGCGGCGCATCGCTCTTGCCCTTTGGCTTCGCCTCGAAGCCAAGCCCGAGCGCGTCTTGGGCCCGGGGGCTAATGTCGGCGTTCTGGGAACCAAGGTACGTACCCAGACTTGCTTGCCTGCGGCCCATGGCATGGCATCATCGACGGCCTAGTACGGCCCATCTACAAAGACTATCAAGACAAGACCCTCATGAGGGGCCAAGCCTCACTAGGCAGACGACGCCAAGACCTCCCGAGGGAGCAGCCTCCCCAGGCTGCCTCCTGCAGAGCAGAGATTCCTATGCAGATGCCCAACCTCATGAGGTTGCGGTGACGCAAGCCATGACGACCAAGGTCAGGGGGGCGCCAGCGGGCACAGAGAAGACAGTTTCCTCTTTGGTGCTAAGTAGGCAAGTTCAGGCATGGGTTCCCGAGGAATCAGGGAAAGGTTTCCATTCCAGTGCAACAAGACCAGGACCGCCAGGACGGCAGGACGGATGTCATCACCAAGCCCACCACGGCGTCACGACCAGAAGCTTTGCAGGCGAAGACCACCTTTCATCTGGATAAGATGTACTACTTGTCCCCTTTCAAAATTGGCCGTTGTGGAATCCCTTCCCGCCTACATCTTGGAGAAGAGGACCGAGGCCACCATAAATATAGGATAGCCACCACCATAGAAGGGGAGATCCTTTCCACCCTCACCAGAGCATACCTCGCGAGGTTGTTCATCCCTTGTACTTGTTCATCCTCAGCCCCTTGTGAGGCAAATCCACCACAAAGCAGGAGTAGGGTCTTACACCGCATGGTGGACCGAACTTGGATAAACTGTCGTGTTCATCTCCTTCCTTGCCCCTCGAGCTAGGCCATGGGGCGATGAGCTGGTTGGCTAGATAGGTTGAGTTCTTTGCACACGCCCCAGAGTTCAAACCTTCCTTGGGTCTGCGGAGCCCTGAATCCGACAGAGGGGGCGATGGTCTTCACTCCTCTTGCCACTCTAGCCCCCGCTTCCGGGCGCGACGACTCGCAGCCCGCGACACAGCATCAATCGACCCACACACCCGCGACCAGGGTGGTTGACACAACGACCCCCAGCGGCGCGGCGCAAAAGCTAGCCACGAAGAGCGGCGTGGAGCCCTCTGCGCCTCAGGCAGAGGGTGTCACGAGTCCTCCCACCGTGGTGACGCCGGCTCGTGATGTCGCGGCAATTCCTCCATGTCCAGCCCTCGAGCTCATGAGCTATGACCTCCTGATCAGGTGGAGGGCCTTGACCGACACCCATGCCGTGCTCGATCGGCTCAAGGTGGACCTCCAGGAGGCTGACGAGCGCCTCAGGCAGGAGCGCCTGAAGCTCGCCGCGGGATGGGGTGAGCTGCCTACGGCCAGCAAGCTGACCCAGGATCGCGCCGAGGTCCTCGTTGCTTAGAGCAGGAGGAAGGCTGATGAGGCAAAGACTGCTCGTGATGTGGCACGTGCTGAGGCGGATGAGGCTGCCAAGCGCTGCGGCGATGCGGAGGCTAGCCTGAAGGCGCTCCAGGAGGAACAGGCCACACGCGCGCAGTAGCTTCAACAGCAGGAGGACGACCTCAAGACTCACGAGGTGTAGCTCGTCTATCGCGACTCCGTGCTGTCAAAGGTAGTTGTTGACCAGGCTGCGAAGCGCGAGCGCCTGATCAAGCTGAAGTAGGAGGTGGCCGGAGCCCAAGCATCCCACGCCAAGCACGTCTCTGATGCAACGGCCCGGCTGGACGCTAGTGAGAAGATCCTTGCCGATGCCGAAGGAAGAGCAGCCGCGGAGCATGACGCCTTCCCTTCCCTCGACACTGCAGTCCATGTGCAAAGGAGGATTTAGGGTCCGGCTCGCGACCCCTGAGGGCGGCTACACAGGGCTCTCCTCCTAGCTTGCCGAGGAGCTCGAAGGCGCTACCGCCAAGGTGGACTTCATCCTTGAGGAGGAGTGCGGTGACCTCTTATCCGTGGCAGCAACGCTCGTCTTCAGCCACCTTTACCTCCGCGATCCCGACTTCAATTTCGACGCGGTGACCGGCCCATTTGCTCTTGAGTCTCATGCGAACACGGCGGCGGCCGTGAAAGGCCATGTGGACGTACTGCTGGGGAAGTTCACCTGCAACCCTAATGCTGACCCTGCGGCGGCTGAGGCGAGCGGTAGCGACGGCGACGATGGCGGCGGAAGTGATGTTGAAGACGAGCCCGTCGCGGCTGAGGCAGGTGGTGGCGACGGCCATGTCGACGATGATCCCTCCTCCTAGAATTTATCCTGCGACACTTATCATGCCTCGTGGAGGCGTAAGACATTGTTTAAATTTGCAATACATTTGATGCCTGTAATAACTGTTTGAACTCCGTGATTTCCTTTTCGTGCTTGGCTTCCTTCTTGTTTGCCTTTGTGCTCTGCATCGGCAGGGCCCAGGCCCGCGCATACCTCGGCCGCCATTGGGATGTCTGGTCGCGATGCCAGGACGAAACCAAGGGGCGAGGGGCTAGGTGACTAGTGAGGCCCCTGAGTCGCGATGCTCCGGGGTCCCCCTTGACGTGCGAGCGGCCCTCATGAAGGAAACATTGGTGGCGGCGAGGTTAATCCGGGGCCCTTCATACCTTTTCTCGCCAGTCTTTGCCTGGGAGGGACGTGAGAAGACCATTTACCAAGGACCTGGTGAGGTGCCGTTCGCCGGGCCTGGCCCGAGCGTAGGCACCATGTCCAGCCCCCTCGCGCGTGCATCCCAGGGAAATGCTGGGAACAGTGCTGCGTGAAGAGCCGAGAGGCCATCCTGAGGTTGGTGCAACCCATAGGGCGCCCTCAGTTGTTTATCCACCAGCGCGGAGCATGGGGCTTCCACTGGGTGTGGGCATGGTCACTGTTCGACTGTATCCGCAAGCATGGAGCATGGGGCTTCTATTGGGCATGGACATGGTCGCGGTTCGACCGTATCCGCTAGCGTGGAGCATGGGGCTTCCACTAGGCGTGGGTAGGGCGCTCTGTATTAGAGTCTCCGGGCATGTACAGCCCTATTTTGTTCATACACGTGACTGGCATGGCAGAACTTTGAGGAGGTGTCTCTGGGCACTCGTGATCCAGCGCGGGACTCAGGAGGCCCTACCTCAAGGCGGGTTGCGCCTGAACTTTTGGCGTGGATTGCGCTTATGAAACATGTGTGATGGGGGCGACCTGTGCCGAGTGAACCTCCAGAGGTCACCGCATGAGATGGCCGAACACCAAGAACCCATAGGAGGTGATGTGAACGGGGCCGGCCCGCCAGACAGAGCTCGGTCGCTTGGGTTTATCAACGCTGCAGGGACGAACCCGAGCACAGATGCCGTGTCAAGTCGTCTCATCCATAACCCTAGGAAGGACATCCGACAAGCGGCTCCCGTGATGGCGAAGCACCGTACTGCGGTTGTACGAACCGGGCCACGTGCCCTAACTGTCCCACTCGTGATTAGCTCATGCGAGAACAAGGCACCAAGGACCCCGGGAGGTGACGTGGACAGGAGCTGACCCGCGAGACAGAGCTCGATCGCTTGGATTTAACAGCAATGGAGGGACAAACCAAAACACAGACACCGTGCCAGCCCTTAATCATGAGGCGGTCGAGGGTGGGGTTGTGAGGGCGCTGTGACATTCATGGTGACGAACCACCGGGCACGTAGGTTGGAATACTAAGGAAATTTTATCGAAGGCAGAGCCAGTTCTGATACATGCGCAAAACGATACAGCTACAGGGGCGGGCCCTGATAGCTTGAGGATAATGCAGCCTGTGGGGCGCCATCAATTGAACAAGCCAAAAAGTCACCTGGCACCGGTGTTGTAGAAGCGTTGAGGTAGCTGAAGAGTCATGATGTGGAGATTGCTCCTCATTATCCAGGCAGCTCCTGAGGCCTGGGGGGCCCGCGAGGGTCCGGGACCTCCTGAGACGGGACCGCCGAGCGCCTGGCCTCGTGAGACGCCATAGCATGCTGCGCAAGGCGCTGGTACGAGGCGCCCATGTTCAGCAGGCCGAACGGCATGCAGACGTAGTTGGAGGGGTAGCCCCCACTCCGGCCGATGCACGACGGCCAGAAGTGGTCCTGCGAAGTGGCCCTGTTGAGGCCCAAGGTATTGACGCAGACGAGCAGCTCACGAACACCCTCTATAGAAAACCATCCTCACCCATCGAGCCCTCGCGAGGCAGCTCACCCACTATACTAGTTCATCCTCAACCTCCTCGTGAGGCCAATCCACCATAAAGTAGAAGTAGGGTCTTACACCGCAAGGTGGCCCGAACCTGGGTAAACTGATGTGTTCATCCTTTCCGCGCTCGCACGAACTCGACGAGTCCAAGCCATGGAGTGATGAGCTTGAGGCTGCGGCTGGGTTAGATCTTCGCACACACCCCAGAGTTCGAACTTTATTGGGTCCGCGGAGCCCCGATTCTGACATTTGGCGCACTAGGTAGGGGCGTGTCGGAGATCCGCTTCTTCATCGACCATGCTCCGCCCTCTCTTCGTCGTTCCCATGGCAGATGCCATCTCCCAGGCTTGGCCGCCTGAACCTACAGGAGTGACGCGGGTTGCCTGGCCTTCACCCCCAACTTGCGCTGGGTGCGGTGGCCGGTGAAGTTTAGGTCGGTGCTGCCCCTGCGGTACGACGGCGCTGCAGACCCCAAGGAGTTCCTCCAGCTGTACGCGCAGGCCATCCAAGCGGCGGTTGGCGACGACAAGGCTATGGCAAACTGGCTCCTCTGGCCCTCATGAAGGCCCCTCGATCTTGGCTCCGCGGCCTCCCGGACGGCTCCATCTCCTCTTGGGAGGAGCTCCGCGGTTAGTTCGTCGTGCACTTCATGGCTTAGGCGCCCCACGCGGTCGCTTGCATCCTCGGCGGGTCGCAGGCACCCGCATCTGGTCGCCACTTCAAGCAGTTTTTCCGCCAGGTGGGCGCTGTTCGGTCGCGGCCCGAGGCCTCGCGGGGCCACGCAAGGCCTAAGGCCAACATCACTTTCGACTTGAGGTATCATCCCAAGACTGCGGCCACTGCTGGTGCACTCCCCATGCTGTGCACGCCCACCATCAGCAATGTCCCGGTCACCAGGACCCTCATCGACGGCAGCACCGGCCTCAACGTACTCCCAATTGAGGCCTTTGAGATGCTTCAAGTGCCGTATGACTAGCTCCTACCAACCAGGCCGTTCTTAGGGGAGACGAAGAGCTCTGCCACTTCCCTGGGGCAGGTGCTCCTCCCCGTCACCTTCGGCAAGCGCAATAACTACTGCACTGAGCTCATCGACTTTGACGTGGCCCGCATTGGCCTCCCGTACAACGCCATCTTGGGGTACCCTACCCATGCCAAGTTCATGGTAGTAACCCATCCAGGCTTCAACCTCGTCAAGATCTCGGGCAGTAGCAGAGTCATCACCGTGGCTTGCGACAGAAAGGATGCAGTGCGGGCCCTCAAGCTCGCCTACGCGGTGGCGGCGGCTTCATGCCTAGATGCTGAGGGCGCCCCGGAGGCCCCCGAAGCCGTGCCCGTGAAGAAGAAGCAATTGTTCTCCCAGGACCGCGCCGAGACAAAGAAGGTGCCTGTCGATGGCAATGGCTCGGGCCCCACCTTCACCATTGGCACCGGCCTCCCTCCGGAGCAGGAGGAGGCGCTGGTCGTTTTCCTCCGGGCAAACAAGGATGTGTTTGCGTGGGAGGCGTCCGATCTGGTGGACGTCCCGAGGGAGGTAATCGAGCACCACCTGGTAGTATGCCCTGGCGCGCGCCCGGTCAAGCAGAAAGCATGGCGCAAAGCACAAGAGAAGCATGCATTCATCGTTCAGGAGGTGCGCAAGCTGCAAGAAGCCGGGGTCATTCGGGAAATGCGGTAACCCGGTTGTCGTCCCCAAGAAGGGCGGAAAGGAGCGCATGTGCGTCGACTTTACAAGCCTCGACAAAGCTTGCCATCAGGACCCCTTCCCGCTTACGCGCATCGACCAGATCATGGACTCCACCGTGGAATGTGATCTGTTGTGCTTCCTTGAAGCTTTTTCGGGCTATCACCAGATCAAGATAGCGACCGAGGACATCGAGAAGACGGCCTTCATTTCCCTGTGTGGCGTGTACTATTACACCTGCATGCACTTCGGGCTAAGGAGCGCTGGTGCCACCTTCCAGCGGCTGATGCACATCGTGCTGGGACCGCAACTGGGGAGGAATGCTGAGGCCTACGTTGACGACATCGTAGTCAAGTCACGCGAGGCAAAGACCCTGGTCGAAGATCTGGAGGAAACGTTTGGCAACCTACGCAAGGTGAAACTGAGGCTTAACCCTGAGAAGTGCGTTTTCGGGGTTCCATCTGGCAAGCTACTCGGTTTCCTCGTCTCGCATCGAGGGATCGAGGCCAACCCCGAGAAGGTCAAGGCAATTGAAAAGATGCGACCGCCTCACACCCTCAAGGAAATGTGAAAGCTGGCAAGGTGTGTGACTTCCTTGGGGCGCTTCATCTCCAAGCTTGGCGAACACGCCCTCCCCTTCTTCAAGTTGATGAGGAGAATGGCCCCTTCGAGTGGACCCCGGAAGCAGAGGCGGCCTTCGAGGGCCTCAAGAGGTACCTCACGAGCCCCCCATCATGGTGGCGCCCTGTCCTCGCGAGCCTTTGGTGCTCTACCAGGCAGCCACCCCGCACTCAGCCAGCGCGTCTCTTGTGGCGCTCCGGGAAGAGCGCGCCGACACCAGCGCAGGGCCTGGCGGACTGCATGAGGCCACGTGGCCTCCGCCTCCACAAGACGGAGCTCCAGGGGTCCCCGCCCCTCCATCGACTGATGAGGCGCCCGAACCCCTCGCATCCCCTGCGAGGCAGGATAGCATCAGTGCCTCGCACCTCGTCGAGCATCCAGTGTACTTTGTCAGCACCGTGCTGCGGGACACGCGTGCTACCCTATACAGCAGAAGCTCCTCCTCATGCTCCTCGTCGCTTCTAGGAAGCTGCGCCACTATTTCTAGGGCCACCCCATCAAGGTTGTGTCTGCATACCCAGTGGTGAAAATACTGCACAGCCCCAACATTGCCGGCAGTTGCTGAGTGGAACATCGAGCTCCAGGCTTTCCAGCTTGAGTTTAGTATGACTCGGGTTATCAAGGGGGCGGCCCTGGCTGACTTCATGGCAGAATGGATGGATGCTCTAGCCAAGGGGCCAAGCGAGGACCGCTCCCTCGAGCCCGGTGACGAGGTGCCAGACGGTTGGGTAATGCACTTCGACGGCGCCTTCGCGCGGTAGGGCACGGGGCTAGAGTCGTCGTCATCTCCCCAACCAAGGGCAAGCTCTTCTATGCTGTACAGCTTTGTTTCCAGCATGGCGAGAAGGTCTTCAACAACATTGCGGAGTACGAGGGCCTGATCGCCTGGCTCAGGGCTGCGACCGCCCTGGGGGACAAGTGCCTCACCATCAAGGGAGACTCCCAGCTCCTCGTCAACTTCTCCAATGAGGAGTACAAACCAAAAGACGAGCACATGGAGGCATACCTGGAAGAGGTACATAAAATTGAAAAGCACTTCTTGGGCTTAGAATTGTAGCATGTTCCGCGTGGCGCGAACAGGGAAGCAGATGACATTGCCAAGAGGGCATCCCACCGCGAGCCTCAAAAGTCGGGAGTCTTCGAGGAAAGGCTCTTCAAGTCGTCGGCTGCGCCTCCAACAGCAGGCCCGACGCTGTTTCGGCAGGAGCCGCCACTAGCGCCGCCCTCGGGTGCCCCAGCATGCGGCTCGACCTCAGGAGCTCGCCTGCTCCTGGCATTGGAACCTCAGGAGGGCGACTGGACCGAGGAGTTCAAGGCATACTTGCTACGTGGCACCCTGCCGCAGAAGGAGGAAGACGCAGAGTGCGTGGTTCATCAGGCCACTGCTTATTGCTTGTAGGACGGCGAGCTATACCGTACACGCTCCAACAATGTCTCGCTGCGGTGCGTGTCCGAGGAGCAGGGACGCGAGCTGTTGGCCGACATCCACGTGGAGATTGCAAACACCACTCCTCATCGCGCACTCTCATGGGAAAGGTGTTCCGCAGCGGGTTCTACTGTCCTACAGCGCTCCACAATGCCACCGAGCTGGTCTGATCATGCGAGGCCTGCCAGTTCCACGACAAGCAGATTCACCAGCCCGTGCAAGGACTCGAGACCATCCCGCTCTTGTGGCCCTTTGCGGTCTGGGGGCTGGATATACTAGGCCCATTCCCTCGGCCGACCGGCGGCTACCGCTACCTCTACGTTGTCATCGACAAGTTCACCAAGTGGGCGGAGGTGGAGCTCATGCGCACCATCCCTGCCAGCTCGGCTGTCAAGTTCATCAAGGGCCTCGAGAGCCAATTCGGTGTCCCCAACCGCATCATTACCGACAATGGCTCCCAGTTCACAAGCAATCTCTTCAGGATATATTGTGCCAACCTTGGAACACAGATATGCTACGCTTTGGTGGCACACCCGCGAAGCAATGGCCAGGCCGAGTGCGCCAACACGGAGGTCCTGAGGGGCCTCAAGAGAAGGAGTTTCAAGAAGAAGCTGGAGGCCTGCGACAGGGGTTGGCTCGATGAGCTTCAGTCCGTGTTGTGGTCTGTCTGCACCACTGCAACTAAGCCCACCGGCAAGACCCTATTCTTCCTCATCTATGGGGCTGAGGCGGTCCTCCCGCATGAGGTCAAGCATCGTTCCCCGTGAGTCTTGGCATTCGACAAGGCGTGTCAGGATGCCTCGCGGGGAACTGATCTTGTGCTCGGAGAGGAGGCCCACCGCCAAGCTTCTCCCTGCGCCGCGAGGTACCAGCAGGCGTTGCGGCGCTACCACTGTCGCAATATCCGCCCCCGGACTCTCCAAGTCGGGGACTTCATCCTGAGGCGGGTCCTCTCCAGGGAGGGCCTCCACAAGCTCTCACCCATGTGGGAGGGCCCGTTCAGGGTCGCCCGTGTCTCCAGGCCTGGTGCCGCACACCTGGAAATGGAGGACGGGGTTCCCATCCAGAATGCTTGGAACATCCAACATCTCCGCAATGTCTACCCGTGACACTCTCACGTAATAATGAGTGGGGTTGTACATGCCTCGAAGCTCCCGGTGCGCCGTCCCACGGCCCCGCAGGAGCTCCCGCCCACGCACAAGTGGAAGCCCCATGCCCCGCTCTGGCGGACAACACGGCCGAACAACGACTATGCCCACGCCCAAGTGGAGGCCCCATGCTCCGCGCTGGTGGGAAGACTAGCTTAGGCACCGGACGCGGCTGTTTTTTCGTTCTTTCTTGTAACCAAATTTGCCACTTCTTGGAATGAAGTTTGAAATTTTCGCATCTTTATTCAGAAGGGGTCGTGATTTTCTCCTCACGGTGTTTTCCTTCTTGAAACTCGTTTTTAGAGGAAGTGGCAGCTGCCGGTTGCTCCCTCCCATGCATCCCGCGAGTGGGGACTAGGCACGGTATATATGCTTGAGCCAGCCCGGTGGCGTTGAGGGCCCAGTTCACAACAGCCCCGGGTCCGCCCGTGCGCAAACCCTGCCAAGACTCGGGCGTCTGAATCCTCACGCGACGCTCTCGAGCGAGCCAACAGGAACTTGTTACCTTCGGCCCCTGGCCTTAGGAGCGCTCACCTCCTGGCCTTGCTGGGCAACGTGACCCGGCATACCAGCGACAATTGACCCTCGCTCGGGGGCTCTAGACGCAGGATGGGCGCCAAAGAAGGGTGGCCTGGGAAAACACAATCATGGTCTGACACATCATTAAGGAATCCTCCATCAAGTGCTTTTCACATCTCCACGAGGCTCTAGCGGGGGCGCCTCGAAGACCCTGAGCCCTCGCAAGTCTCCAAGGGGCCTCACAAGCCGCGAGCCCCTCGTGGCTCAGGAGCTATCCGATCGGTGAGGAGGGAGCCTCCCCGGCAAGCTCCTTCAGCTGCCTCGATGCTCCGGCAGCATCGTTGACGGAACGAGGGGCATGCATAGGATCAAAGGCTCCGGAGGAGCGCGCCCCCATGACGCAGGATCCCGCCAAGGGCCACGAGCGCACCAAGCTACGTTATCCTAATCGCGCCAGGCAGGAACCTTTCAATTAATGATGATATAATGCTAGAGTATGAGTAGGAAACACTAATATAATGGCGCAAGCGCCGTAGTTCATTACAGGCCCCCGCGGGGCTCTTCACAACTCTTGATGCGGGAAATAAAAAAAGGGAAGGTAAAACAAAAGAAACAGCCTCGCAAGGGCTGCAGCTCCTGAAGACCGGCTCCGGCGCTGCCCACGCTTAGTCGGAGGCCTCCTCCTTGACAGGGGCATGGCGGCTTTGCGGCTCGTCGTCCTCCTTGACCCGGGCTCGGCGACATGGCGGCTCGTCGTAGTCGTCATCGATCGAGCTCCCCCTAGAGGAGGCGCCAGTGCTGCTGGAGGTGTCGCGGTCGTCGCCAACGGCAAGTTCACCGCCGAGGACACCGCAGCCGCGAGGGCCGTCGTCGCCGGAGAGGTGGTCGCCGCTGCTGCCGTCGCCCTCTAGGCAGCACTCCAGGCGCCTGCCGTCTTCCCCAAAGACCTTGACAAAGAGCGTCGCCGCCCCGTCGTACTTGAAGTGGAGGGTGCGCCTCCCCTGTGAGTTGCGGGCACGGGCAAACGTCTGCCACCCGGGTTCAGGAACATGTTGCCCGCGAGAGTAACGTTGACCTCCACCCACGAGGACCTATTGCAACAGCCGTCGGGCTGCAGCCACAGGCCAGCGGGTCCTCTGGCCGGCAACTCCTCCGCGAAGAAGCACAAAAGATGGATCCAGGTGAGGGGCAGACCCTCCATCCGTACCACGAACTCGCGGGTTGTGTCATCCAAGCAGGCCCGCGGGTGAGGTGGCTGAACAGCCGCCGCACGCCTCCCTCCTGGGCCGTGGACACCGTAGCTTCCGTGGCACACTCACGGGAAGGGTTCTTTCCACGACCGCCGGAGCCAGGGCGGACTGCCAGAGGAGGGCACCCGCGCCCTCGGGACGACGCTGCTGGCATGGCTGAAGACTTGTGAGGTCGGTCGCGCCCTCTCTTGGGCGGTGGCGAGCCCGGTCCGACCTGGGGAGCCTTGCCCTTCTCCTCGGTGGTGAACCTCCTGACCGGCGCCATGGTTGCTTCGCGAGATGCTGCTGCAGTAGAGATAGGAGAAAAGAGGGCGAGAAGACAAAGATGGGATGGGGCTCTGCCCCCTCGCCCTCTTATAGGCGATTGTGGGCCAAGTAGTGCCCCTCCAACTTCGTGCACTGATGGCCTCGCAGCCTGCACGTCCAGACTTTCATCAGTCGGGGCGGTTGCCGAGGTGACATGGGGAAGTGGAGGCGTCCGCATCCCATCACCCGCCACGCGTCAAGCCTGGCCCACAGGTGGTTGGGGCCCGTGTCGCTTCGCCCTTCACCTCTAGGCCTTCGCCTCGAAGCTAGGGTGAGCGCGCCTTGGGCCCGGTGGCTGCTGTCGGCGTTCTGGGATCGGGGGTACCCAGACTTGCCTGCCTACGGCCTAGCGCGTGGCCCCGTTGATGGGCTGGTACGGCCCATCTACAAGACTCTGTGAGCAAGACCCTCGCGAGGGCCCCCTGGCCTCGCAAGGCGGACGACGCCAAGACCTCCCGAGGGCAGCTCTCTAAGCCTGCCTCCCGAGGAGCAGAGATTTCTATGCAGGTACCCCGCCTCACGAGGGTCGCAGCAACATGAGCCATGACGACCAAGGCCAGGCGGGCACCACTCGGTGCAGAGGAGGACAGTTTCCTCTTTGGTGCTAAGGAGGCAAGCTCTAGCGCGGGTTCTTGAGGGATCCCCCAAAGGTTTCCATTCTGGTGCAACAAGACCAAGACCATGAGCTCGGCAGGATGGATGTCATCGTCGAGCCCACCACTGCGTCACGGCCAGAAGCTTTGCAGGCGAAGACCACCTTTCATCAGGATAAGATGTAACTCTTGTCCCCTTTCAAATTGGCCGTTGTGGAATCCCCTCCTGCCTAAGCTGTGAGGGAAGAGGACCAAGGCCACTATAAATATAGGCTAGCCTCCACCGTAGAGAGGGATCTGAGAGAGATCCGGTTTTGGCCCTCTAGAGAGAGCCATCCTCACCCACTGAGCCCTCGCGAGGCAGCTCACCCACTGTACTAGTTCATCCTCAACCTCCTTGTGAGGCCAATCCACCACAAAGCAGGAGTAGGGTCTTACATCGCAAGGTGGCCCGAACCTAGGTAAACTGCCGTGTTCATCCTTTCCTCGCTCGCACGAACTCGATGAGGCCAAGCCATGGAGTGACGAGCTTGAGGCTGCGGCTAGGTTAGATCTTCGCACACGCCCCAGAGTTCGAACCTTATTGGGTCTACGGAGCCCCGATTCCGACAACCGTGATGACACCGCTGCACCCTGGCATCTTGAGGACGTTGTAGCCATGGTGGGTTGCCGCCATGAACTTGGCGAGGGCAGGGTACCCGAGGATGGCATTGTACGGGAGGCCGATGTGGACGACGTCGAAGTTGATTAGCTCGGTGTGGTAGTTGTCGCTCTTGCCGAAGGTGACAGGGAGGCACACCTACCCCAGGGGACGGTGGAACCATCGGTCACCCCAGAGAATGGCCTGGTGGTCATGAGCTCGTCATAGGGCACCTGAAGCATCTCGAAGGTCTAGAAAGAGAGCACGTTGAGACCAGTGCCGCCATCGATGAGAGTCTTGGTGATGGAAACATTGCTGATGGTGGGCGTTCAGAGCATGGGGACTGCGCCGGCAGTGGCTGTGCACCTGAGGTGATCCTTGGAGTCGAAGGTGATGGCATACTGTGACCACCTGAGGGGGCGCATGGCCTCAAGCTTCGGGAGGGCCGTGTTCGCCTCACGAGAGAACTGCTTGAAGATGCGGTTCCAAGAGGGTCCCTGGGCACTGCTAAGGATGCAGGGAATCGCGCGAGGTTCTTGGAAGCCCCCAGCCCCATCGTCCTGATGGTTGTCGTCGTTCCTTCTTGGTGGTGGTGGCAGCAGAGGGAGGCCGACATTACCCTGAGGACGGGCCTCACGACACTGATCACACCAGGGACCATCGCGAGGCTGATCATGCTAGCGATCCTCGCGAGGCTAGTCATGCCAGTCCTGCCGAGGGTTGCGATTGTCCCAGCGGCCTCCGCCGCGGCCTCCTCCGCGACCGAAGCCACGGTCACCACGCTCGGGGCGGTGGCCCAGGCGCTCATCCCGGAGCGCCCTGAGCTCCTGGCAGTCGTTGGTGTTGTGGGTGTGAACGTTGTGGAAGACGCATAATGGGCGGTTATCCTTGACTGGTTCATCGCGGCCACCCTTCAACTCAGGCTCTGCTGCCAGAATGGTGGGGCCCTTGTGCTTCGCTTTCTTGGCCTTGGCCTTCTTGTCTTCGGTATCGACATCGGGGCACTCGATGAGGAAGAGGCGGCCCTCTTTAGCCCTGGTGCACCTGTCCGCCAGATTGCACATCTCCAAAGCCGAGCATAGGTCATCGTGGATGCCGAGCTCCTCGCGCATCCTGATGTCCTTGACGCCCTCGATGAACACCGAGATGATGGCTTCATCCGAGGCCTTAGGTATCTTGAGGCGAACGTTGATGAAGCGTTGAACGTACTTACAGAGAGTTTCACCCGGTTACGGCTTCACGCGCTGCAGGTCATCGATGGTGAGAGCGCGGTCACGGGTGCCCTGGAAGTTGGCGATGAATCGCTCGTGGAGCTCGTCCCACGAGGAGATCGAACCCTCCGGAAGGTGCAAGAGCTAGGGGCGCGTGCCGTCCTTGAGAGACATGAGGAACCAGTTCGCCATGACCTTGTGGTCGCCATTCGCCACCTCGATGCTCTGCGAGTAGAGCTCGAGGAACTCCGCAGGAGTTGGGGTGCCATCATAGCGTAGGGGCAGGTCTGGCTTGAACTTGCCGGGCCAAATGACGCGGCACAGCTAGCGGGTGAAGGCGCGGTAGCCCGCTGCACTTACGGGCATGGCCCCGCGCGAGGGAAGCATGATCCTGACACCCATGCACTGCAGCACCAGAGCTGCCTGGTCTTGGTGCTGGCACGGCGGTGCGTGGAGCGCACACATGTCATGCTGTGGCTGCTGCACCACCTGGCAACTGGCCTCATCCAATGCCAGCGCTGGTGCCTCGCGCGGTGGGTCGCGTGGACGCGTGTCGTGCCTGGGCTCAGCGTCGGCCTGCGTAGTGGAGGGGGAGGACGTCCGCCATGAGCTACGTCACCCGCTCGAGAGGGCAAGGGGCGGAGCAAGTGGGATGGCGCCGGGGCCTCATCGGCGGTGTTGACGAGCTCGGTGATGTGGCCCAGCCAGGCGTCGTAGCCCTCGTTGGCGGTGCGGTAGCGCAGCAGCTCGCACGCCATGAGCAGCGCAGCCTATGTGTTTGCTGGCCCATGACGAGGGTGGGATGATGACGCCGTGGAGGGGGTGAGGGAAGGAGTGGCGGTGCGGCCATCACGCTGCACGGAGGGCGGCAACGAAGAGTCTTGCTCCTCACGAGCAGCAGGGTCGGTGGTAGCATTAGCTGCAGGAGAAGCGAAGCAACGTGGAACACCGCAGCCCACAAGCGCCGTCTGGGCAACGCGAGCGGCCCGGCGCTCGGCGCGAACTCAGCATGCGTCGGCCATGGAAGCGACGAAGCAGAGACGAAGTGAAGCGGAAGGGAGAGCTTTGACACGCCCCTACCTTGCACGCCAAATGTCGGAATTGGGGCTCTGCGGATCCAAACAAGGTTCGAACTCTAGGGCGTGCGCAAAGATCTATCCTAGCCATAGCCTCAAGCTCATCGCCTCATGGCTTCGCCTCGTCGAGTTCGTGTGAGCGGGGGAAAGAGGGGAAGAAGCAGTTTACCCAGGTTCAGGCCACCTTGCGGTGTAAAACCCTACTCCTGCTTTGTACAATGGGTGATCTGCCTCGCAAGGGCTCAGAGGGTGAGAATGGGTCGACCCCTCTCTACGGTGGAGACTAGCCTATATTTATAGTGGCCTTGGTCCTCTTCCCTCATAGCTTAGGCGGGAAGGGATTCCACAACGGTCAATTTGAAAGGGGAAAAGAGGTATGTCTTATCCTGATGAAAGGTGGTCTTCGCCTGCAAAGCTTCTGGTCATGACGTAGAGGTGGGCTCGGTGATGACATCCGTCCTGCCGAGCTCGTGGTCTTGGCCTCGTTGCATCGGAATTGAAACCTTTGGGGGATTCCTTGGGAACCCGCGTACGTCCTTGTCTTGGTCGTCATGGCTCACGTCATCGCGAGCCTCGTGAGGCGGGGTACCTGCATAGAGATCTTCGCTCCTCGGGAGGCAGGCTTGGGAAGCTTCCCCTTGGGAGGTCTTGATGTTGTTCACATCGTGAGACCGGGGGGGCCTTGCGAGGGTCTTGCTCGCATTGTTTTGTAGCTGGGCCGTCGATGGAGCCACGCGCTGGGCCGCAGGCAGGCAGGTCTGGGTACCCCCGATCCCAAAACGCCGACACCCATCAATATTATTGACCAAGAGATCTTTAACCATAGCAATACTAGGTTGAACTTTAATTTGTTTAGGGGGTGTAGGTGTTCTAGTATAACTCTTACAGACTACAGCTGAAGCTTTAGCATGTTCTTTTATCCTAACAGGAAAAAGGTGGTTTGTCAATATAAGCAGTAGGAATAACTGGGTCAACATTATAAGTAATGGTTTCTTCTTCAGCTTTAGTTCGTTCTACTATTTTTACTTCAATGGGAGGATGATGTTTAAACCACTTCTCCTTAGGGAGATCAACATGAGTAGCAAATGATTCACAGAATGAAGCAACTATCTCAGAGTCAAGTCCATATTTAGTGCTTAATTCACGAAAAGCATCGGTGGCCATAAAAGATTTAATACAATCAAACTTAAGGTTTATACCTGACTCCTTACCTTCGTCGAGCTCCCAATCTTCAGAGTTGCATTTAATTCTTTCCAAGAGATCCCACTTGAATTCAATAGTCTTCTTCGTAAAAGAACGAGTACAAGAAGTATCGAGCATGGATTGATCATTACGAGAAAGCCGAGCATAAAAATTCTGAATAATAATTTCCGTTGAGAGCTCATGATTTGGGTATGTATATAACATTGACTTAAGCCTCCCCCAAACTTGAGCGATAGTTTCTCCTTCACGAGGCCAAAAATTATATATATAATTTCGATCACGATGAACCAGATGCATAGGATAAAACTTCTAATGAAATTCCAATTTCAATCGGTTGTAATTCCAAGCTCCAATATCATCACATAGCCTAGACCATGTCAATGCCTTTCCCTTCAAAGATAAAGGGAAGACCTTCTTCTTGACTTCATCTTCGGGTAAACATACAAGCTTAAATAATCCACAAACTTCATCTACATAGATTAGGTGCATATCAGGATGTAGTGTTCCATCTCCTGCATAAGGATTAGCTAGCAGTTTCGCTATCATACCACAACTCTTTGCTCTTCCGATCGAGGTGAAGATACCCTGAACAAGCCCCTCAAAGGATGACTTTCCATAGTGGCAAGTGACAATAAATTTCAGCATGTAATATAAATGTTTCCTTACTATCGTGGGTTTAACACGGCAGATGCCCTAACGAAAGGACTTAGGTGTGGAGCCATCGCTACGATGATTATCTTGAAGGGGTTGTGCGGGACGAGAGACACGAGTTTACCCAGATTCAGCACCTCACCAACAAGGTAATAGCCTACTTCCTGCTTTGTGTTGTATTGATTCAGTATCGATTACAAGGGAGCGGAATCGCTTAACCTAGCTATCGATGGGTCGTAACTTAAGTTTAACCCGCCGTAGGGACTCGCCTTTATAAAAACTGGTCAGGGCCTGGACTTACAAGAGTCCAGGCCGGGTCATACAACATGACCGATCCTGATTCTAAGTCGCCTTGCCTTGCTAGGCAAGTCACCGTTGGGCGGCTTATTCCTCCGGGTAATGCACCACCTCCGGGTCTTGGGCCTTCAGCTGGCCCACATTGTAAGCCACCTCCAGGCTTTCATGTCTTGGCTTCTTGGGCCTCTATAGGTGTTGGGGATATATCCCCGAGGTGTGACCCGCCCATGAGGGGACGGGTTACACCGTTGGCGACTCATGGCAAAAGGGCCCGGTAGGCCCAAGAAGACAAGACCTAAAGACGGCGGCTCATAAGCAGGCTTGTTGAAGGCCCAAGACCCGGAGGTGACTCAAGGCCCGAAGGAGTGAGACGCCCGATCATGACTTGCTCTGTAACGCAAGGGAATTAGAACCAGGGTTGATTATGTTGTGTGACCCGACCCGGACTCTTATAAGCCGCCGGACCTCGACCTGTGTATATAAAGGTGAGACCCGGCGGCGGGTGAAGTCAAGAAACAAGGAATCGATAGCTATGTCAAGTGTGTTCGCTCCTTTGTAATCAAATCTCAAGCAATACAACTAGAAGCAGGAGGTAGGCTTTTACCTCGTTGCGAGGGGCCGAACCTGGGTAAACCCTTTGTGTCCTTTATCCCGCTCAACCCCTTCGAGCTAACCTACATTGAGATGGCTCCACACCTAAGTCCTTTCACTAGGGCATCTGCCATGTTAAATCCATGACAGTTGGCGCCCACCATGGGGCCAGAGCACGGTGGTTTCGAGTTCTTGAAGGGCAATTTCTCAGGAATCGAAGGGTACGCCATGGGCCGGATGACCAAGAGTCGCCGCGGCAAGATCTACATCGACGGTGCTGGCTGGGGCCCCGAGGCCGACTCAATCGAGTACAGGTACCGGGTCCCCTTTGGCGGAATCCGCGTCTTTATCGGCAAGATCGGCGATTCAGAGCCTAAGCCGGACATCTGCACCGACCTTATCGAGATGGCTCAGCAGGCGCAACCTGCCAGGGGTCAACCTGGCCGGAAACATGTCTTTGTCAGCTTTGTTCATGGGGCGGATCTTGAGGAAGGATCTGTGTCTGGTGGAGAGACAGCCATCTATTTAGGTGATGAGTCCTCGACTGGAGAAACCGAATCAATCTATCAACTGTCGGACGGCGGGCTTGGGGGCTATGCCGATGGTGACAGTATTCCGGATCCCTATGAGCTGCTGAGCAGGGCTGCTGTTTTCATGGCTGCTACGCAGCCAGTGCTAAATTCGTCAACAGCCGCAGCTATGATGTCCGGCTCAACTGCTGCTACGACGACTGGGGTGAGCGGCTCTGCACGGCCCCTGGCTCAAGTGTTATCTGAGCTCTTGGATGCCTTGGCGACTCTGTTGGCTGCAGAGGTAACACCGGCGAATCAAGCGCAACATAATGCGGAGGTTGCAAAACTGCGGGATGAGGTGGCTAAGGCTCAAGAGGATCTTAATGCGGTGAACACTAGGATGGCGACGGAGCGGGCTTCATTGGAAGCCGAGTCACAAAGGATAAGAGCAGAGGCTTTTTGTCTGACTTTGGACTAGAATGCGTCTAATGTTGGTCTTCAAAGGAGGCATCAGAGCCATTTGCCTTCACAGTTTGAGGGATGAAATCTTTTTAACACGCCTAGGGCAGGAACAAGTAACCCGCCCGGCGTAACACGGGCTGCTGAGGAGCCAGGAACTGGAGCGGCAGCTCAACCTCATGTGCTAGACCCGCCCCATAGGGATCAGACCCCTCCTCAGCGAGTCCCAACCTCCTCGGGCCATTATTCTAACCTGGTGGATAACATGATAGCAGCAGCTACACGGCTGGCGGCTGTCCCGATCGAAGGCGAGTCTCCGGTTGAAATAGAGACCCGGAACGCTGTGGAGTTCCTTCAAATGGCTGTGGCATAGCAGGCGGCTTATTCGTACAGTCGCGAGCATGTTCGCTCAATTCCCCATCCAAGTCGAAGTCATAGCCGGCGCATTGAGTCGTCGGCGGTTTCCAGCAGCGAGCGATGTCGTAACCCGCCTCATAATGATGACCCGCCACGCGGGCTTAACCCGCCCCGAGATGACCATATGCCAAACAATGCTCTGGCCCTCGTAGATCAGGCTAGAGCCCGTCGTGAGGTGGAATTGGCGGCTCAAGGGGGCTCATCAGCAATTTCTAATAAACCCTTCGGCGTCCATTGGAGCTGGGACGATTTCTAGGATAGTTGGTGTGCCGTGTCTAGTGCCGGCTGTACGCAATGAGCGTCTGCCCAAGGATTTTAAGGGCCCTCGTAAGGTGCCTAATTACACAGCTGATCTTCCACCTGAGTCTTGGATCAAGAGCTATGAGCTAGCAATGAAGATGTTAGATGTTAATGATGTTGTATGTGCCAAGTACTTCACCATGATGTTGGATGGAACAGCTCGAACCTGGTTGAAAGGATTACCTACCAATTCCATTAATTCATGGGTTGAGCTGAAGGCACGCTTCATTTAGAAATTTAAGGGAACATGTAAGCAGCCTTTGTCGATCATTGATCTGGACAACTACATGCAGCGAGAGGATAAGTCGGCCCACCATTGGGTTCGCCGGGTCTCAGCTATCATCCACTCATCGGATAGCATTGCGGCAGGCTCTGCTATTCTGATTTTGGAGAAGAATTGTCACTTCACGCCTCTCAAGCAGAAGCTGGGGCGGCTTAAGCGTCACTGCAATGACATGGGAGAGCTCATGGCGGCTCTCATCAAGTATGCCGACTCAGACAGCACTAAGGACCCTGGATCTGATGATGAAAAATCAAACAAAGGGAAGAAGAGTGGCAATAGTAAGGGTCAGCAGTAGAATGTGATAGGGCATAATGGTCATAACCAGGGTAACAGTGGTAAGCACAAACAAACCGATGGCGGGTCAAATTTTGTGGCTAACACCAATGCTCAGCATAAAATTCAGCGTCGTAAGGGTAAACCACAATTTGGGGGACCAAAATTTAACCTTGAGGCAATGCTTAATGACCCTTGTCCAAAGCTTAGTCTGCCCGGTCAGCCATCAACTCATGCTTGGAAGGATTGTTTCATCATGAAAGAGTACAAGAATTCTAACTTCAATCAGAATCATGGCAACAATAATGGCCCGCCTGGCGGGTCAGGATCCGGCTCACAGGGGCCTGCTGGTTTCGGCAATGGCGGCTCAAATTCTGGGTATTAAGGACAAGGCAACCAGGGTGGTTATAATCAATAGTCTGGTCAGGGTAACTAGCAACATTAGTCAGGATACTAGAGCAACCCAAAGTAGCTTAACAGTGGTCAGTATCATGTCTTCACTACGAGTCTCTGCAAGCGAAATCAGAAGGTTCATAAACGCACAGTCAACGCAATTGAGCCGGCGGTACCTCAATATTTGCGATGGTCAGAACATCCAATCACATGGAGTAGAGAGGATCACCCACCTCGGGTTGAGAATCTGGGTCAACTAGCATTGGTGGTGGCCCCTCAGGTTGGGGGTTACAAGTTCACTAAAGTGCTCATGGATGGTGGCAGTAGTATCAATATCCTTTATTATGATGCTTTCCGTAGAATGAATTTAACGAATAAAGAGCTTAAGCCGTCCTCTACAGTTTTTCATGGTGTGGTCCCTGGTAAGTCGGCATACCCAGTAGGGAAGATTGCCATGGAAGTGGCTTTTGGTGATGACTATGACTACAGAGCAGAGACATCGTGGTTTGAGGTGGTTAAAATTAAGAGCCCTTATCATGCCTTGTTTGGGCGGCCGGCTTATGCCAAGTTTATGGCGTGGCCTTGTTATGTTTATTTGTAGCTTAAAATGCCAGGGCGTAAGGCACAATTATAGTCCATGGCGATAGAAGAATTGCGTTGGAATGTGAGGAATGAGATGTTGCATATGCTGAGTCGGCCTGTGCCATGAAGGAGCTCAAGTTTTATAAAGATAATGTTGACCCGGCTGATATGACCCCTTTGAAGAAGCCGACTACTAAGCAAGACCCTTCGTTGAAGTTTAAGTCGGCTGATGATACTAAGCAGGTTGACTTTATCCCTGGCGACTCATCTCAGCAGTTCACCATCAGTGCTAACATGGATCCGAAATAGGAAGGTGCGCTCATCGAGTTCATACGAGACATCTTTGCATGGAAGCCTTCAGACATGCCAGGTGTACCGAGAGAACTCGCTGAGCACACTCTCAATATTGATCCTAAGTTTAAGCCGGTGAAACAGTTCCTTCGCCGTTTTAATGAAGAATGATGTAAGGCTATTGGAGAAGAGGTGGCCCGGCTCTTGGCGGCCGGGTTCATCGTTGAAGTTTTTCACCCTGAGTGGTTGGCTAACCCGGTGCAGGTACTTAAGAAAAATGGCACTTGGCGTATGTGTGTGGATTATATAGACCTCAATAAGGCTTGTCCAGCTGATCCTTTTCCTCTTCCCTGTATTGATCAGATCATAGATGCCACGGCAGGTTGTGAGCGTTTGTGCTTCCTGGATGCTTACTCTGGTTATCATCAGATTAAGATGGCAGTTAAAGACCAAGAGAAGACGACTTTTATTACACCTTTTGGAGCTTTCTGCTATGTGTCTATGCCTTTTGGGCTCAAGAGTGCGCAGGCGACTTATCAACGTTGTGTCCAAAATTGTTTTCATGACCAGATTTGGCGCAATGTTCATGCTTATGTGGATGATATTGTTGTCAAGTCCAGAAAGAAGGAGACTCTGTTGGATGATTTGAAAGAGACCTTTGATAATCTCCGGGTCTATAAAATGATGCTTAACCCATCGAAGTGTGTTTTTGGTGTGCCTGCAGGCAAGCTCTTGGGTTTTCTGCTCTCAGAGAGAGGTATTGAAGCTAACCCAGAGAAAATTAAAGCTATTACTTCATTGGCTAAGCCGGCGTGTGTCAATGACGTCCAGTGCCTCACAGGTCATATCGCAACTTTAAGCCGGTTCATAAGCTGCCTGGGAGAGAAGGCAATTCCTTTATACCAAATGATGAAGAAAACAGACCATTTTGTCTAGAGTAATGCTGCAAACGAGGCGTTTGAGGCACTCAAAAAACAGTTAGCTGAGCCACCTGTCCTTGCAGCTCCCATTGAGAAAGAGCCCTTGCTCTTATATGTGGCTGCTAACAGCAGGGCTGTCAGTGTGGCGATTGTGGTGGAACGCAAGGAAACGGGTAAGGAGTACCCAGTCCCAGAGGCCGGCTTATTATGTCAACGAGGTGTTAATTGAGTCTAAGCTGCGTTACCCACATTGGCAGAAACTGGTATATGGGGTATTCATGGCCAGTCATAAGCTTAAGCATTATTTTCTTGGTCACCCTATTACTGTTGTCAGTTCTGCCTCTTTGGGGGATATTATTCAGAACAGAGAGGCTACAGGCCGAGTGGCTAAGTGGGCCATTGATCTTGGTCCCTATGGTTTGAAATATGTGCCAAGGATAGCTGTTAAGTCTCAGGCTCTTGTGGATTTCATCAATGACTAGACAGAGTTGCAGACGCCTGAAGAGAAGGCTAATAAAACATACTAGACTATCCACTTCGATGGGTCTAGGCAATTGGAAGGCTCGGGGGCTGGAGTTATTTTGACTTCCCCACGAGGTGACAAGTTTTGCTTTGTTTTAAGGTTGATGTTTCCTTGTACTAACGACGCAGCTGAATATGAGGCTTTGCTCCATGGTCTTCGAATGGCCAAAGAAATGAATTTAAGCCGGGTCAGGTGTTTTGGCGACTCAGATCTAGTGGCTCAGCAAGTTTCAGGCACTTGGGATTCCAAAGACCCGCTCATGGCGGCTTATCGCCGGGCGGTTGATAATATTGCTGGTCACTTCAAGGGTTATCAGGTGGAGCATCTTGATCAAAGGAAGAATGAGGCGGCTGATGCCTTGAGCCGGCTTGGGTCTCAACGTAAGCCGGTGCCCCCTAATGTGTTTCCTGATGTGATGCATAATCCTTCAGTCAAGTTACTATCAGAACAGGATCTTGCTATTCCTGACTCGGAGGCACAGTTGGTGGCGGCTCTCCATGCTATTCCATATTGGACACTTCCCTACTTGGCTTATATGACCCGGGGCGAGTTACCTGAGGATGAAACTTTGGCCAGACAAATAACCCGGCGATCTAAGTCCATGACTATTGTTAATGACGAGTTACCGATGCAGTGTCACAGGCGTGTTCCAGCGTTGTGTTTCTCCTGAAGAGGGCTGTGAGATTTTAAGAGAGATCCATGAAGGTGATTGTGGTCATCATGCCGGCTCTAAATCTCTAGTGGCTAAAGCTTTTCGTCATAGATTTTATTGGTTAACGGCTCATGCTGATGCAGAGGATATCATCAGTAAGTGTGATGGATGTCAGAAATTTTCTCGACGGGCTCATGTGCCAGCTCAAGAGTTCAGGATGATTCCAATTACTTGGTCATTTGCAGTCTGGGGGCTCAATATGGTTGGACCTTTCAAAAGGTCTAAGGATAAGAAAACCCACCTCTTGGTGGCGGTTTATAAATTTACCAAGTGGGTTGAAGCAGAGCCGGTCAGCAAGTGTGATGCGGCAATAGCAGTTCAGTTTGTTAAAAAATTGATCTTCCATTTTGCTTACCCTCATAGTATCATAACTGATAAAGGCACTAATCTGTCTAAAGTTGATATGGAGGAGTTTTGTCAACGAGAGCATATTCATCTAGATGTCTCTTCTGTGGCTCATCCGTAGTCTAACGGTCAAGCGGAGAGGGCTAATCAAGAAATCTTGAGAGGTATCAAGCCCCGACTTCTGGTTCCTTTGCAGCGAATGCCGGGTTGTTGGGGTTGAGGAGTTACCTTCAGTACTTTGGAGTATCAATACCACCCCCAACAGGTCAACCGGCTATACGCCTTTCTTCATGGTCTACGGGGCAGAGGCGGTTCTTCCAAGTGATATCCGTCATGACTCGCCTCATGTGGCGGCTTATGTCGAAGCTGATAATGAAATAGCATGTCAAAACGCACTCGATGCTTTGGATGAGGAGCGTGACCTGGCGGCGACTCATTCGGCGATATATCAACAAGATCTGCGTCGCTATCATAGCCGCAGAGTTAAGACCCGGACGTTTCAAGAAGGCGACTTGGTGCTCCGGTTCATCCAAGATCAAACAGATATGCAAAAGTTATCCCCACCTTGGGAAGGACCTTTTGTGGTCAGCAAGAACTTGAACAATGTGTCGTATTACCTCATTGATGTACGTGAGCACAAGGATTCTCGCAAGTCGGAGGAGGAGACCTGCCGTCCGTGGAATATTGCACATCTTCGGCCGTACTATACTTGAGCCGTCAGCTCTTACCTTTGTACATACTTTTGTCAATGTATATACCTTTTATGATCAATATAATAAAGCCGGCATCCCCGAGTTATGAGGCCTCTGTCATTTCATTTCTGAGTATCTGAGCCTTTATTGATTGATCATAAGGTCACTTGGGGGCATGCAACCGCTGGGTTTAGCTTTCATACCCTCTTAACCGGCTTGAAAGCCACTTCTTATAGGTTTTTTCCTGCCTGTTTGCAACTGGCTGCTCCACCAGGTGACTCGCCAAACTCTTAATAGTCAGTCTTTTTTGAGAACCTGAACCTGTTAAGGTTCAAACGGCGGCTTATGTCATGTGAGAGCCGGCTTACAGTTAGCTAGGTAAAACCACGGCTATTGCGGCCTTGAAAGCAATCATGTGGCCTCAGTGCCAAAACAGCTGTGGCTGCCTTCAAAGCAATCATGTGGCCTAAGTGCCAAACGGCTGTTGCAGCCTGGAAACCAATCATGTGGCCTAAGTGCCAAACGGCTGTTGCTGCCTTTAAAGCAATGACATGGTCTAAGTGCCAAACGGCTGTTGCGGTCTTGAAAGCAAACATAAGGCCTGAGTGCCAAAAGGTTGTGCGGCCATTGAAAGCACATGGCTTTGCTAGCCAATTTACCTGGCCGCGCTTTGGTGAGCCGGCCAGGCCATTGTTTGAGATTTTTTGACTCTTTTTTCTGAGTCTTTTGGATTTGTGTTTCCTAAAAAAAATCTGCTAAGTGCATTTTTTTGACAATCCGGGTCATGTAGCCCTGATTGTATGACTCATATTTGTGCATTTTGGGTTTGGTAACCCGCCCTAGTTATGGACTTTAAGCCGCCAGGCATGCTTTGGTTTGTGCAAATTGGGGTCACGCACTTATAAATGTTTGGGTTATCACCCTCACTAACATGGCGATGTAAGCCGGCCGTATGAAACAATTTTACAGGACATACAGAGACATGGCTTGCATAAAAGATTAAGTTCACTCCAATCATAAAAGTTTCAACCTGGTACTTCAACAGTTAAGCATGCACAATGGCATGACAAGGCGGATCATTGTTTCAAAAGACTACTCTATTACAAGCCCATATGTTTGAAGCCAAAATGTTTTTGGAGAAGAGGTCTTGTACCATGGCCTGAAAGCCGTCCGGTTTATCATTGATTCCTTTCATGGCGAGTAGACGACTCCAGTTCATCCTGCACCGGTTCTTCTTCTTCGCCCATCTAGAGGTCAGGTGACGTCCAGTCGATGCCGGTTAAGGCCTCGAATATAGCTTCATCATTTATAATGAGGGCAGAGTCAAGATCAGGGGCAAAAAAGTGCTTACGCCTGGCGGGAACAAGGTTCATCACTTCGTGAGTGGGTGGCTTAATCTTGTTGTTCTAATCATCATAAGCCGGCGTGTAATGCTTCAGATTTAGCTCTTCAATAAGCTTACACGCCACAGGTCGCATCTCCCTCACGCACTTGTTAAAATCTTGCTCCTCAAAGGCTGACACGTCATCTTTAAACTCGGGGCACCCAGTGGCAATCTCTTCTGGGTACAGCTCTATTGCCCATGCCTTGGCCCGGCCTAGAGCGACGATAGCTCCTGCTCGGGTGACTGACAGCCGGCACTCTTCGATTTGAGGCGGTGCAGTTGAAAATTGTTCTAGTACGGTCTTGAGGAGTGTTGGGGGCTTATTTCCACCTGACAGGGCAATGAGGCTACGCAGAGTTCAGGTACACAGCTGTTCAGTCAAGGAGTACACTGCCTTTAACTTCATCAGCATACTTTCCCCAAGGCTGGCGCTTCTGGGGCCTATTTACATAAGACGTAAGAGCCGCCAGATGAATTAAATAGATTGCATAAGCATAAGTCGCCAGGCGAGTCACAGCAATATCGAAGTTACTGATGAGTAAGGATTTGAATCTTACCAAAGACGGCATCTGTCATTTGAATAATATGTTGTTTTAAGCCGGATAACTCTTCTGTTACCGGCTTAAGAGCAGCTTCTGCGTCTTCAGCTTTCTTGATTAAAGCTGCCTTATCAGTTTCCCAGCCGGCTCTCTCTGCATCAAATTCCGTTTTCAACTTCTCTATTGCTTATAATGAGGCTTTCAGCTCTCTTTTGGCTTTTGAGGTTTCGGATTGCTACAGCTTTAAACCTTGTCTTAAGTCGCCCACTTGCGACTCTTTCATGGACAATTCCGCCTGGAATAGATAAAAGCAAAGATTACATGACAAGGAGCAAATTTTTTATCATATAATTCATTCAAAAGTCCCAAGCACATTGCAAGCAGTGCACTTGGCACTTGGGGGCTAATGTAGGCCGTTTTAAAGGTTCTTATGACCCAGCTTAACTTGTCAGTTTACACCGGCCCTTGGGGGCTACATGTTTGGATTTCTTCACTTAATTACAAGTCTCGGCTTAACTTGTCAGTTTAAGCCGGCCCTTGGGGGCTACATGTTTGGATTTCTTCAATTAATTACAAGTCCCGGCTTAACTTGTCAGTTTAGGCCGGCCCTTGTGGGCTACATGTTTGGATTTCTTCAAGTAATTGTAAAATCTAGCTCTTGTTAGTTTAAGCCGGCTTTGATAGTCTACAGATTATCATGAAGTCCTAAGCATATTCAACATTTTTTCTTATACTTAATACTTGGCGGCTGGATAAGTGCATATGGAAAGAGGTTAGTAGCATACCTCATAGCACTCCTTCATGAGGCTCACTAGACCGGCTTAAAAATCGCAGCTAGTGTGAAGGCGGTTAAGATAACCAGCGTGGATGTCGTTCACACTGAGAGCAGCATAAGTTTCTAGATCCAGCTTCACTTTGCCTTTTTCCAATGAGTGGGCTTCTTCTTTGGTGCTGTGTTTAGCTAAGATAGTCAGATTCCCTGGCTCTGTGTAACCTGTCCCAGTAATGAGAACATCTTCAGTAGTCTTCTCAGGGCTTGTCGTTTTGGGATTTCGTGGATTATCACTGGCAGCCGGGTTGATCTCAGTATGAATTGATTCCAGAGCCGTCGGGTAAGTTTGTGGTGTTAGGTCATTGACAGGATCTTCGGGATTATGAGCTGAAATTTTAGGGGCCTCAGCCATTTGTGCTTCTGGTTCAGCAACCTTGGGGTCTTTAGAAGACCCACCCACTTTCTGCTTTTTGCTTGGTTTGGCTACGCCTCTATAATAAAGTCGCAGCAGATTATGAGTATATATTGTCATAACATTATCTATGAAGAAAAGTGGTATGCTTACCCTTGGGCAACTTTGAAGATTGGCATTTGAGTGCTTGTAGAGTCACAAGATGATGGAGAGGTCCCCTGTTAGTTTGAATCGGAAAGATTTAGAGGTTGCCGAAAAAGACCAGCTTTTGGAAAAATAATTGTTGGGTTATGAGGCACCTCATTTCGACGCTTCTGAGCAGGGGTATTAGGTAAGCCGGAGTTGATGTCTTGAGAACCGTCACTCCTGGTTATACATCTGGAGTCATGTTGCTGCTTTTTCAAAAGAAAATTGGGGTCCAAATAAGCAAGGGGATGAGAAAATCTTACTTTCCGGATGACCCGCCGGGTTTTCTTTCTTGGCAAAGGATTTGAGTCGCAGGAGACAGGTATTACCTCTGTGGCATTTGCTTGTCTTGTCTCTGCATCATCCTGTGAAGAGTTGGCGTCAATAAGCTATATAAAAAGACGACCAAGGGAATCGGGTTTACCTCCGAGTCATCCAGCTTCATAAGATATTCCGCCGTTTGTTTTTATGGCGAACCGAAGCATGGGGCTTAGCCTTAGATTTCTTAACTGAGGCGGTGGCTTGTGGCTTCCAGGTCCAGAAGGCGGAGTCAGCCTACATAAGCATAAAAGGAGATCAAATTAAGGTATAAAACTGGGTTAACATATATGGAGGCAAATATAGGTAAATACTTACAGGTGGAGCTGGGTTCTGCTTAAAGAACGGGGGCAAACCCACTTTGTTGCAGTTCTCTTGAGACTCGTCAAGTAGGGTCCTCATGGTCTTAAAAACTTCTTCAGTAGTAAAGTTGTCTTTTGTGAACCGTTGAGGATCATTTGGTTTGCTAGAATATTCATACATTAAGCCGGGGCGGCGGCTTAAAGTGGTTATCTTCCAGGAGACCCAGCATCGGGTCAAGTCAACCCCAAGTAACCCGTTAGCCAACAAAGCTTTGGCCCTAGAAAGAAATAGGAGGACCATGGCATGCTCTTCTGGAATAATTTTGCTTGGCGGGTCAAAGTTCAGTGGAAGCCGCTCTGCTCTAAACCCGGGTAGAGGGTTTTCTGTGGCAGGTGCGGTGTTCTTGCAATAAAACTAGGTGGTTACCCATCCCTTGGGGTGACTGGGTAAGACGGTGGAGGGAAAACTGTTATCCCTCCATCTCTGAATTGAGATCCCACCTAATTCTTGACTCGGGCCATTCTTGCATTCAGTTTGGTGGTTTATATAGAGGAACTCCTTGAAGAGGGGAACTGTGGACGCTGTCTGAAGGTAAATCTCGCAGAATATTTGGAAGTGGCAGATATTGGACACTGAGTTTGGCCCTATATCTTGAGGGTGCAGATTAAAATAATGAAGAAGATCTCTGAAGAATCTAGACCCGGGTGGGGTAAAAACTCTAAGTATGTGATCAGTGAAGACTACGATCTCGTCTTCAGCTGGAGTAGGGGGTACTTCCCCATTACTGACTCACCCGGCGGAGCCCCAGGCGGGTTATGGGCATTACAGATAAGCCGGCTAAAAGACTGGCGGGTTATAAGACTTAAGACGCATGAATGGTGTTGGCAGAGCAGTCTTATGTGAATCTGAGGTTGAAGAAATTCTGCTAAGTGTGAGAAAAACAAGTTTCACAATTTTTGCCCATGATTTTGGATCTACTGCAGTGTTGAAAATAAAAAAAATGCCTAAACTAAAGGCATGGCAGTGGATGTACTGGAGACCCAATCGTTGATTGCTTAAAGTGGGGTCTACATAGAGTATGAACAAAGAAGCTGAAAACTATCGCCGCATTACTTCCGCTTTGGTTTTTGGCTTAAATGATGTGTTCTTGAGCGATGAATGGTTGGACCAGGATAAGCTCTCAAGAACTCCGACGAACCCTATAAATGAGATCGATCTAATGAGGATCTGAGAGGGAAGGGAAAGAGCACCTGGAAGTACTGATGAAGAGCGGGGGCGCGCCGCTGTTCTCTGGTCCGGTCAGGTTGATGCAGCGGCCTCGACGGTCGACTAGGGTGGTGCAGCTCCGACGGCGGCAGTCGACGCAAGGAAGAAGAGGAAGAGAGAGGGACGAGATAAAAGTGAAAATGAATCCCCTCGTCCCTATTTATAAGGAAAAGGTGAAAACAGTAAACGGCAGGAGCAGAAATCGAGGAGCTGTCATCATTATCTTAACAGCAAAAGGTGCCTCGATTCTCGGAGTGATGGATTAATACAAAGATCCGTTATGACTTCATGGGATTCTTTCTAAAATTAATAGTGTGACGTCACTTTCCGTCATGGCGGGTCATAAAGATTGTTAGTTTAAATATTCGAAGGTTTTCAAAGATTCGCCAACTGAAGGATGAAGATTGACTTGAACCAGTTCAAATCAATCTGGGGCCTAATGTTGGGGATATATCCCCGAGGTGTGACCCGCCCAGGAGGGGATGGGTTAAACCATTGGCGACTCATGGCAAAAGGGCCCGGTAGGCCCAAGTAGACAAGACCTAAAGACGGCGGCTCATAAGCAGGCTTGTTGAAGGCCCAAGACCCAGACGTGACTAAAGGCCCGAAGGAGTGAGCCGCCCGATGATGACTTGCTCTGTAAGGCAAGGGAATTAGAACCAGGGTCGGTTATGTTGTGTGACCTGACTCGGACTCTTGTAAGCTGCCGGACCTCGACCTGTGTATATAAAGGTGAGACCCGGTGGCAGGTTAAGTCAAGAAACAAGGAATCGATAGCTAGGTCAAGCGTGTTCGCTCCATTGTAATCAAATCTCAGGCAATACAACTAGAAGCAGGAAGTAGGCTTTTACCTCGTTGCGAGGGGCCGAACCTAGGTAAACCCTTTGTGTCCTTTATCACGTTCAACCCCTTCAAGCTAACCTACGTTGCGATGGCTCCACACCTAAGTCCTTTCACTAGGGCATCAGCCGTGTTAAATCCATGATACTAGGCGTTATTGCTAAGTCGCCAACGGCGTAACCCGGCCCCTCCTGGGTGGGTTACACCATGGGGTTATATCCCCAACATTAGGCCCAGATTGATTTGAGCTTGTTCAGGTCAATCTTCATTCTCTGGTTGGCGAGTCTTCTTTAATTCTTCTAAAGTTTGATCTTGAACAGATTTTCATAACCCGTCATAAGAAAAGATGATGTCATGTTATTAAATTCAGAAAAAAAATCTTATGATGTCACAACGGATCTTTGCATTAACCAGCCATTCAAAAAATCGAGGCGCCCTCACGCTATAGTAATTATTATGCCTCCTCGATCTTTGTGCATGCCGTTTCACCATTCCATCTTTTTCCTTATAAATAGGCAAGGGGCCTGACTTTTCACTTTTTACCCCCGTCACCTCCTCTTCTTCTTCCTCGCGTCGTCCGCCACAACCGGAGCTCCGCCGACCCAACCGAACTTCGCCAGCAACTCCGTCAAGGCCGCTGCATCAACCTGTTGGGACCAGAGATCTGCAGCGCTCGTCTGCTCTTCATCAACACCGTCAGGTATCTTTCTTCTCCTTTCTCAGATCCACATTAGGGCACCTGAGTTCATAGAGTTCATCGGTGTTTATCTGAGTTCATCCATCTTGCGTATAGAACGCATATTTCAATCCAAAAATTCCATGAGAATAGTGCGGTAGCGGTTTGGCCTTCATCTTGCATCCAGAATAGATCCGTTCTTTTTCAAAATCCATACACAGCTTGCCAGTTCTTCTACTGCAGTGCTCTAGGTTTAGTAATTATTCACCTTTTCTAAACTACTGTAGATCCGTGAATATAGCCGCAATCTGTGAAACTTGTTTGCCCCATACTTAGCAAAAATTTAACTACCTTGGGTTCATAGATAATTGACCCGCCCTTCATTGTTCGGGCGGCTTAATAATGAATTTGTAACCCGCCAAGAATCCCAAACATGCTTCTTTCAATTAACCCGCCAACATGCTGCCGGCTCATACTTTCATAACTTAAACCGCCATATTCTTATGGCCTGATAATTACTCCACCCCATGGTTAGGGCGGCTCATAATTCCTTAATGGTTCATCGTAATATGTAGTTTTTTTAACCACAGCTAGCTCATTATTGCTGAAATATCATATAATCACTTAGGCGGCTTACCATTGTAATTTTAACCCGCCATACTATTACTCCTTGGTCGCAGCCTTTTAACCCGGTCAATCATGACTAAGGCTCCCACTTCTTGCGATTGGGTTGCTTCCAGAGTCTCCAAGCTCTCACTGAATGAGTATGTGGACATGGGGGTCTTGCCAGCTAAAGAGTTTATCCACTGGCGGGTTCCAGGTCCTGAAACTACTCCTCAACCTAAAGAGGGTGAAGTTGTCATTTTTGGGGATCACCTTCTCTGTGGCTTTTCACCGCCCGGGTCAAAATTCTTTCGAGATGCTCTGCATTTTTACAACCTTCACCCCCAAGACATTGGTCCCAACTCCGTCTCCAATCTATGCCACTTTCAAGTGTTCTGCGAAGTGTATCTTCAAGAGGAACCCACTGTTGACCTCTTCCGAGATTAATTTTATATCAACCGCCAGACTGAAATGTCGGATGGGCCCAGTCTTGAGCTTGGAGGCATTTCTATCCAGAGGCGGAGAGATGTAACCTTTCCCTTAGCCGCACTACCCAGCCATCCCAAGGACTGGAACTACACCTGGTTCTATTGCATGGACACCTCCCCAGTTGGAGAAAACCCCTTGCCAGGTTATCGCCCCTACCGGCTCACCACCAGCGGCGTGCTTCCAGGTTGATTGACCGCTATAGAGCGCACCCAGTATGCCTCTACTTTTTCAAAGATAAGGGCTTTGATTGCCAACAGCTTAACTGGAGTTGATCTGGTCCGCTGCTGGGTCGCATGGAGGATTTTACCACTGAGCTGGTGCGCCGGCTTAATGTGCCAATACACCGGTGATACAAAGGACCGACAACGTTATAACCAAACATGTCTGACTAATAAAGAGATCAATGACACAGTTAAAATCCTGCTTGGGGAGTCTCTGGAAAACTGCAGCAAAGCAGGATTGAATCCTTTCTGCAGTCTTAACTCGGGTCCTGCTGTAAGTATTCTGAACAAAGCTTCATCTTGTTTGTCTATCTCTTATACTTCATATCCTTTAAATTATTGCTCATGTATGTATATAGGCCGACTCTTCTTTCTGGAGAAAGAAGCTAACAGCCGCCCCGCCCACTAAGAAGACTAGGGCAACAAAGTCTCGTGGCACGGGTCATCATAAACAACAAACCACACAAGAGCTTTTCAAGCTAGATGAGTCGGAGGTAGAACTTGATTCCCTTGGTCTTCTATTTATGCAACTTATTGATGCCAATTCCTCTCAGGATGAAGCGGTGACAAGCTAGGCTCATGAAGCAGAGGTAACTACTATCTCCTCCGACTCAGAACCCTTGCCAAGAAAGAAAACACGGCGGGTCATCCGAAAAGTAAGATTTTCTCACCCCCTTGCTCATTTGGACCCCAACTTTCTTTTGAAGAAACAGCAGCACGAGTCAAGGCGTAAGACCCGGAGCGGCGGTGCTGAAGACCTAATGGCCGGCTTATCCAACATGCTGGCTCCCCGGAAACATCGTAATGAGGTGCCTCACAGCCCGACTCTATCCCTTCCAAAGGCTGGTCTCATGCGTCAACCTCTTAATTCTTCTGATTCAAACTATCAGGGAATGCCTCCATCCTTTGGCGACTCAACCGGAACATAGCTTCCTGTCTTTGTTGTTGCCCAGGGGTAAGTACTTTCCATTGTTGATAAAAACCTCATGGTTATATACTCATAAACTCTTGTATTTTTGTCACAGGGGCAAAGCAAAGGCGGGTAATAAACAAAAGGTTGGCGGCTCTTCCAAAGACCCCAAGGCTTCTGAGCCGGAGAAGCAGGTGCCGGAGGCGCCTGAGGCCTCAATCCAAAATCCTGAAGATCCTATGAACCAGCAAGATGACCCGCCTCCACAGACGGACGCTGCAACCTTTGAGCCTATGGACACTGAGGTTAACCCGGCGACTAGCCATGACCCGGCAAGTCCTAAGCCCCCCTCTCCTGCCAAGTCAACTAACAAAAGCCCTGCTGCTGATGATGTTGAAGACGTTACTATTACCGGGTCAGCCTTTAAGGCGCCCGAGGTCTCCAGGGTGCTGACCAAGCACTCAGCTAAGGAAGAAACGCCTTCATTGGAAAAATGCAAGGCTAAACTGGACTTGGAAAACTATTCCTCTTTCAGTGCAAGCGAGCTCCACGCAGGCTATTTAAGCCGCCACCATACAAGCCGTGACATGGAGGCCGGCTTAGTGAATCTGATGAAACAGAGATATGAGGTATGTTTTTAACCCCTTTCCACCTTAGCATATATACATACTCATGTAGCCCCCAAGTCTTAAGTATAGGAAAAACGTTGAGTATGCTTGAGACTTTATGAAAACTTCCAAAGTGTATCCCCCAAGGGCCGGCTTATCTTGATAACATGAGGCAGGTCTTCGAAATGTCTACTTTGAATGAACCTCGCATAGCCCCCAAGGGCTGGCTCATATTAATAAGATGAACCGGGTTATCAAAATGTTTACTTTGAATGAAACTCGCGTAGCCACCAAGGGCCGAGTTATCTTGAAAAGATAATGCGGGTCTCATGATTACTTACCATAAAAGAATGTTGCCCCCAAGGGTCGGCTTATTGCTGAGCCAGGTTAAAATATAATTTGAAATGACCTACATTAGCCCCCAAGTGCCAAGTATATTGCTTGCAATGTACTTTGGACTTAAACAATAGTATTAGAATAAATCTGACCCGTACTGAACTGCAATCATGACCTCAAACCCTTCTTGCAGGAAGCCTTAAGTCTGAAAGAGTTGCAACTTGGTGACTTGCAGAAAAAATGTTGAGTTGCAATAGGCTGAGACCATCAAAGCTGAGTCAAAGCTGAAATCTTCATTGGAAGATATTGAAAAGCTCAAGGCAAACTTTGATGCAGAAAGAAACACCTGGGAAACTGACAAAGCTGCACTGCTGAAAAGAGCAGAAGAGGCTGAGAAGCAACTTAAGCCGATCACTGACGAGCTTGCTGGTTTAAAACAACATATATCCCAAATGACAGCCGCCATCTTTGGTAAGTTAAAACTTGTACTCAATTGAAGCAAGTCATACACCAATGCAAATGTTGTAAACCACCTGGCGACTCAAAATACTTGATTGCTTAACTGAACTGACTTGTTTCGCAATTGCATGACAGGTGCCAGGAGTGCCAACCTTGGCCAAAACATGCTGTTGAAACTTAACATTGTTTACTCATTAACAGAGCAACTTTATTCTTGAAGCCTATGAACCCTTGTGGCCGTAGCAAGTTTTAAGAAACCTCCAACTGCTATCAAGACTATGCTGGAACATCTGTCAACTGTGCCATCATAGATTGAAGAAATAAAGCTATCAGCCGCCTGCGCAGGAGCCCTTAATGCTTTAAGACGGGCTAAGGCTTGGCAATCAGGGCTAGACCCGGCAGAAATGGCCAGCGGATGTCCAAAATTCAATGACGATGGCTCGGTCTTCAAAGAAGAAGACTTTGCCAAATATGCTAGGGAGATGCGGCCTCTGGCGTGTCAACTTGTGCAAGAGGTGGATCTGTCCAAATATCAGGCGGCTTATGACAGCAACAACACCCGTATCAAGGCGCCATCTCATGAAATCGTGAATTTAACTCCTCCAAGGCGTAAGCACGATTTTGCCCCTGACCTTGATCCTTCTCTTATTCTTAACGATGAAGCTACCTTCGAGGCCTTAACCGGCATCGACTGGACATCGGCTACTCTGTAGATGGCAGACGAGGGAGAGCCGGCACGGGGTGACCCGGAAGCCTCTGCCTCAAGGCGCCAGGATGACAATAACCCGCCAGGCCAGAACCCGGACGGTGCTGATGCCGGCTCAACGGAGTGATGTAACTCCAGAAACACTTGGTCGAAAAACTTTTGGGCTCAGCTGTAGCCTTGTAATAGGTAGCTGAAAAACAATTATCTGCTCTGCCATGCCTTCATGCATGTTTTACCAACTATGTTCTAGCCATGCAATCTTTCTTATATTGCATTATATATGCACAATTGGTCTTCCAACTTTGCCAAAATTTCTTTGAAAGCTTGAGATATAACGTGTAAGAGACCCAACCGTGTCTTGTACTGGCAGCTTATGGTCACAAGCCAGGGCGAGTTAAATAACTCAACAATCCAAGGTGACTTACAGCCATATCCAGTCTTTGAGATGATCACTGTGGCAGCTTATAGCCTTAGTAAGACCAATGTAGAGCAATATAACCCGGATCTTATATGACCCGTCAAATTTTCAGCTACAAAAACTTCTGCAAAACAGAAACATAGAGTATATAGGACGCAAATATATGTTAAGAGGCTGATAAAGCACGACCAAAACATATTGGTTTTTGAAAAACTCAATTTTTTGCTTCAAAGAAGCTTGGCATAAAAGCCTATCATCCCGTAAGCCGGCTCTCACATGACATAAATCCGTTGTTTAAACCTTAACTAGTTCAGGGTCTTATTGACAAGATTGACTGTTAAGAGTACGAATGGGCCACATAGCGGAGAGACTACGATAGACAGGTGGGTTTATCCTAGCTCACTGTAAGCCGTCTCTCTCGTGACATAAGCCGCCATTTTAACCTTGACGTGTTCAGGGTCTTATTTAAAAGATTGACTGTCAAGAATACGACGGGTCACCTGGTGGAGTAGCAAGTTGCAAACAGGCAAGTTTAACCCAGTCATGGCATGAAAGCCGGTCAAGTGGGTTATAAAAGCTATGCTCAGAGAGCAGGAAGCCCCCAAGCGATCTATGGCATAAAAGCCGATCAAGAGGGTTATAAAGCTATGCTCATAAAGCAGGAAGCCCCCAAATGACCTATAACATGGCATAAAAGCCGATCAAGAGGGTTATAAAGCTATGCTCATAGAGCAGGAAGCCCCCAAATGACCTATAACATGGCATAAAAGCCGATCAAGAGGGTTATAAAGCTATGCTCATAGAGCAGGAAGCCCCCAAATGACCTATAACATCGCATAAAAGCAGATCAAGAGGGTTATAAAGCTATGCTCATAGAGCAGGAAGCCCCCAAATGACCTGATGATTAATCAATAATGACTCTCACTCAGAAAATTTGAGATGAAACGACAAAGGCCCCGAAATTTTGGGGATGTCGGCTTTATTATATTGATCATAAAAAGGTATGTACATTGATGAAGGTATATACAATGATGAGAGCCACTGACTCAAGTGTAGTAAGGCCGAAGATGAGCTATGTTCCATGGCCTGTTGGTCTCCTTCTCAGACGTGCGGGAATCTTTGTTCTCTCGTATGTCAATGAGGTAGTAGGACCCGTTGTTGAGGTTTTTTTTAACCACAAAAGGTCCTTCCCAGGGTGGTGAAAGCTTATGCATCCCTGTCTGATCCTGAATCAAACAGAGCACTAAGTTGCCCTCTTGAAAAGTCCGGCTTCGAACCCTACGGCTATGATAGCGACATAGGTCTTGCTGATAGATTGCTGAGTGAGCCACAGCAAGATCACACTCTTCATCCAAAGCATCAAGTGCATTCTGACGTTCCGTCTCATTATCAACTTCAACGTAAGCCGCCACCCTGGGTGAGTCATGATGGATATCGCTTGGGAGAACCGCCTCTGCGCCATAAACCATGAAGAAAGGCGTATAGCCTGTTGACCTGTTAGGGGTGGTTCTGATACTCCAAAGGACTGAAGGGAGCTCTTCAACACAACAACCCAGCATTCGCTCCAAAGGAACCATAAGCCGGGGCTTAATGCCTCTCAAAATTTCTTGGTTAGCCCATTTTGCTTGACCCTTAGACTGTGGATGTGCCACTGAGGAAACATCAAGACGGATATGCTCTCTTTGACAGAACTCTTTCATAGCACCCTTAGACAGATTAGTGCCATTATCAGTGATGATACTATGAGGATAACCAAAACGGAAGATCAGCTTTTTAACAAACTGAACTGCAGTCACCGCGTCACAATTGCTAACTGGCTCCGCCTCAACCCACTTGGTAAACTTGTCAACCGCCACCAGAAGGTGGGTCTTCTTATCCTTAGCCTCTTGAATGGTCCAACCATATCAAGCCCCCAGACCGCAAACGACCAAGTTATTGGGATCATTCGCAATTTCTGAGCCGGCACATGAGCTTGTCTGGAAAATTTCTGACGCCCATCACACTTGCTAACAATATCCTCTGCATCAGCATGAGCCGTTAACCAGTAAAACCCATGACGAAAAGCTTAGGCACCAAAGATTTTGAGCCGGTGTGATGACCACAATCGCCTTCATGAATCTCTCATAAAATTTCACGGCCCTCCTCAGGAGAAACACAGCGTTGGAACACGCCTGTCACACTGCATCGGTGTAACTTGCCGTTGATAATAGTCATAGACTTAGACCTCCTGGTGATCTGTCGTGCTAAAGTTTCATCTTCGGGTAACTTGCCGCCGGTCATATAAGCCAGATAAGGCAACGTCCAGTTAGGAATAGCGTGAAGAGCCGCCACCAACTGCGCCTCTGGGTCAGGGACAGCCAGGTCTTCTTCAGACGGTAACTTGACCGAAGGATTGTCTAACACATCGAGGAATATATTAGGGGGCACCGGCTTACGTTGAGACCGAAGCTGGGACAGTGTATCAGCCACCTCATTTTTCCATCGATCAAGGTGATCCACCTGATAACCCTTAAAGTGACCAGCAATATTATCAACCGACCGGCGATAAGCCACCATGAGCCGGTCTTTAGAGTCCCACTTGCTAGAGACTTGCTGCGCCACAAGGTCTGAGTCGCCCAGGCACCTGACCCAGCTGAAATTGATTTCCTTAGCCATACGAAGGCCATGGAGCAAAGCTTCATACTCAGATGCATTGTTAGTACAAGGAAACATTAATCTTAAAACATAATAGAATTTGTCACCTCGTGGGGAAGTCAAAATAACTCCAGCCCCCGAGCCTTCCAACTGCCTGGACCCATCAAAGTGGATTGTCCAATATGTGTTGTCAGGTTTCTCCTCATGTGTCTGCAACTCTATCCAATCATTGATGAAATCCACCAAAGCTTGAGACTTGATGGTTGTTCTTGGCACATATTTCAAATTATGAGGTCCAAGTTCAATTGCCCACTTAGCAACCCGGCCCATGGCCTCTCTGTTTTGAATAATATCTCCTAAAGGAGCAGAGCTGACCACAGTAATAGGATATCCAAGAAAGTAATGCTTCAGCTTGCGACTCGCCATGAACACACCAAACACCAGTTTCTGCCAATGTGGATATCGTTGCTTGGACTCAGTCAATACCTCACTGACGTAGTAAGTCGGCCGCTGAACTGGGTACTCTTTACCTGCCTCCTTGTGCTCCACAACAACTGCCACGCTGACTGCCTTGTTATTAGGAGCCACGTACAGGAGCAAAGGCTCGTTTTCAATGGGCGCAGCGAGGATGGGCGGCTAAGCTAATTGTTTATTGAGCGCTTCAAACGCCTCATTGGCATCGTCACTCCAAACAAAGTGATATGTCTTCTTCATCATCTGATATAAAGGAATTGCCTTCTCTCCCAGGCAACATATGAACCGGCTTAAAGCCGCGATGCAACCCGCCAAACGTTGGACGTCATTGACACATGCCGGCTTAGAAAGCGAAGTGATAGCCTTTATCTTCTTCGGATTAGCCTCAATGTCCTACTCTGAGACCAGAAATTCCAACAGTTCACCTGCCGACACACCAAAGACACATTTGGCCGGGTTAAACATCATTTTGTAGACCCGGAGATTTTCAAAAGTTTCTTTTAGATCATCCAGGAGAGTCTCCTTCTTCCTAGACTTGACCACAATATCATCCACATAAGCATGAATGTTGCGCCCAATCTGACTGTGAAAACAATTCTGAACACAACGCTGATAAGTCGCCTGAGCACTTTTGAGCCCAAAAGGCGTACAAACATAGCAGAAAGATTCAAAAGGTGTGATGAAAGCCGTCTTCTCTTGGTCTTTGACTGCCATCTTGATCTGATGATAACCAGAATAAGCATCCAGGAAGCATAAGCTCTCATAACCCACCGTTGCATCAATGATTTGGTCAATGCGGGGGAGAGCAAATGGATCAGCTGGACAGGCCTTGTTAAGATCTGTGTAGTCAACACACATATGCCATGTGCCGTTCTTCTTGAGTACAAGCACAGGGTTAGCCAATCACTCCGTGTGAAAAACTTCCACGATAAACCCAGCCGCTAAGAGTCGGGCTACCTCTTCTCCTATAGCCTTACGTCGCTCTTCATTGAAATGACGAAGGAACTATTTGACCGGCTTAAACTTAGGATCCACATTAAGAGTGTGCTCAGCAAATTCTCTTGGTACACCTGGCATGTCAGAAGGTTTCCATGCAAAGATGTCCCGATTCTCACGGATGAACTCGACGAGCATGCTTTCCTATTTAGGATCCATGTTAGCCCCCACTGTGAACTGTTGAGATGAGTCACCAGGAATAAAATCCACTTGCTTGGTATCATCAGCTAAATTAAACTTCAACGGAGGGTCCTGCTCAGTAGTGGGCTTCTTCAGAGGGGTCATATCAGCCAGGTCAACATTATCTTTGTAGAACTTCAGCTCCTCAGTGGCACAAGCTGACTCTGCATAAGCTGCATCTCCTTCCTCGCATTCCAAAGCGATTTTCTGATCACCATGGACCATAATTGTCCCCTTTCGCCCTTGCATTTTGAGCTGTAGATAAACATAACAACGGTGAGCCATGAACTTAGCATAAGCCGGCCGGCCGAACAAAGCATGATATGGACTCTTGATTTTGACCACCTCAAACCATAGCGTCTCTGCCTTGTTGTCATAATCATCACCAAAGGCTACTTCTAGGGCAATTTTTCCCACATGATACGCCGACTTACCACGCACCACACCATGGAAGATTGTGGAAGACGGCTTAAGATCCTTGTCATTTAAGTTCATCCGGCGAAAAGTGTCATAATATAAAATGTTGATACTGCTGCCACCGTCCATAAGCACCTTAGTGAATTTATAGCCACCAACTTGAGGGGCCACCACAAGGGCTAACTGACCCAAGTTATCAACCCGCGGCGGGTGATCCGCCCTGCTCCACGATATCGTGTGCTCAGACCATCTCAAATATTGTGGAACAGCCGGGTCTACCGCATGAACCTCCCGCTTATGAACCTTCTGATCTCGTTTGCAAAGACTTGTGGTGAAGACATGGTATTGACCACTATTGAGCTGTTTTGGATTAGTCTGATATCCTGACTGATTACCTTACTGCTGGTTACCCTGACCAGACTATTGATTATGACCACCATGGTTACCTTGACCGTGATAACCAGAGTTTGAGCCGCCACCACCAAAGCCGGACCCCTGAGAGCCGGATCCTGACCCGCCAGGCGGCCCATTATTATTATCATGATTCTGGCTAAGGCTGTAATTCCTGAACTCTCGCATGACCCAACAATCCTTCCAAGCATCAGTGGATGGCTTGTTGGGAAGACTATGCTTCGGTCACGGGTCATTAAGCGCGGCCTCAAGATTAGAAGGCTTTGCACCACCGAAGGGTGGCTTACCATTACCGTTGCAACGCTGGTTCTTGTACCCAGTGTTGGTGTTAGCTACTAGATCTGACCCGCTGTTGGGGTGTCTGCGCTGACCACCATTACCCTAGTTGTTGCCATTATGCCCTGCCACATTCTGCTGCTGACCCTTACCATTGCCATTCTTCTTACCCTTGTTGGATTTCTCATCATTAGATCCAGGGTCTTTGGTGTTAACAGAGTCTGCATACTTAATGAGAGCCGCCATAAGCTTGCCCATGTCATTACAATAACGCTTAAGCCGCCCGAGCTTCTGCTTAAGGGGGACAAAGTGACAGTTCTTTTCCAAGATCAGAACCGCCTGACCCGCCGCAATGCTATCCAATGAGTGAATAATAGCGGAGACCCGCCGGAACCAATGGTGGGCTGACTCATCCTCTCGCTGCACGCAGTGATCCAGGTCAACAATCGTCAGAGTCTGCTTGCACGTCCCTTGGAAGTTTTTGATGAAATGCGCCTTCAACTCCGCCCACGAGCTGCTGGAATTAGGAGGTAAACCTTCTAACCATGTGCGGGCTGGCCCATCCAACATCATAGTAAAGTGTTTGGCACAGACCACATCATTGACGTCCAACATCTCCATGGCTAACTCATAACTCTCGATCCAACCTTCAGGAGGCAGATCAGCTGTATAATTGGGCACCTTGTGAGGACCCTTGAAATCCTTAGGCAGACGTTCGTTACGCAAAGCTGGTAATAAACATGCTACCCCAACAGACCTGGAAATTACACCGGCTCCCATTGAGGCCGAAGGGGTCACCGGAGGCTGCTAATAAGCCCCTAGTTGAGCCGCTGCTGCTGCCTCCGCCTCTCAGCGGGCTCTGGCCTCGTCCACAATCGCCTGAGTATGAGTAAGGGGCAGATTGTTCCCACGGGGCGGGTCATCTTGGGGCGGTCGATGATGCCGTTCACTGCTGGAAACCGCCGGCGACTCAACGGGCCGGCTGTAACTGTGGCTTGGGAGGGGGGTTGAATGCACCAGGTCACGGTTGTATGAATATTTATCCTGCTGTGCGGCCACTGTTTGCAGGAGCTCAATCGCGTTCCGCGCCTCAACTGCAAAGGGCGTCTCATCAGTAAGATGGAGCACATTGAGCCTGGTAGCCGATGCTATCATGTTATCCACCGGGTTAGAATAATGGCCAGACGGTGTCGAAAAGCGCCGAGGTGGGGTCTGATCCCTACGGGGCAGCTCTGACAGTCGAGGCTGAGCCGCCGCCCCGCTCCCTGGCGTCTCTGCAGCCCGGCTCGTTCCTGGCGGATTACTTGGTCCTGCCCCGGGCGTGTTAAAGAGGTTCCGCGCCTCGTACTGCAAAGGCAGGCGGGTTTGATGTCTCCTTCGAAGAACAGCATTGGACGCATTCTGATCCAGACTCAAGCGAAAAGCCTCTGCCCTTAGATGCTGTGACTCGGCATCCATCTAGGCCCGTTTCGTTGCCATCCTAGCATTCTCTGCGTTAAGATCCTCCTGGGCCTTGGCTACCTCATCTCGCACCTTTGCAATCTATGCATCATGCTCTACTTGATTCGCCAAAGTAACCTCTGTTGCTAACAAGGTTGTCAAAGTGCCCAAGAGATCTGAGAAAACCTAAGCCGGCGGCCTAACTGAACCGCCAGCCCACGCCGCCGAACTAGACATCATAGCTACAGTTGTTGATGAATTGAGAGCCGTCCCTGTGCCAGCCATAAAGATAGCAGCCTGAAGCGGCGGGTCATATGTGTCCGGAAAACTGTCACCATCAGAATAGCCCCCAAGACTGCTGTCTTGAAGCTGGTAAATTGACTCCGTCTCTCCGGTCGAGGACTCATCGCCTGAGTAGATGAGAGTCTCTCCTCCAGATACAGAATCCTCTACAAGATCCGTGCCATGTGCGAATCCGACGAAAACACGCTTCCGTCCATGTTGAACCCTGGTGAGTTGTGGACGCCGAGCTGGCTTGATGATGTTGGTGCAGATGTCCGGCTCAGGCTCTGATCTGCCAATCTTGCCGATGAATACGTGAATCCCGCCGAAGGGGACCCGGTACCCGTACTCGATTGAGTGGTCCTCAGGGCCCCAGCCAGCGTCGTCGATGTAGAGCTTGCCGCGGTGACTCTTGGTCATCCTGCCAATGGCGTATCCCTCGATCCCTGGGAAAGAGCCCTTCAAGAACTCGAAACCACCGTGCGCTGGCCCCGCCATGGGTGCCAACTATCGTGGGTTTAACACGTCAGATGCCCAAACCAAAGGACTTAGGTGTGGAGCCAACGCTACGATGATTAGCTTGAAGGGGTTGTGCGGGAAGAGAGACACGAGTTTACCTAGGTTCGGCCCCTCACCAACGAGGTAATAGCCTACGTCCTGCTTTGTGTTGTATTGATTTAGTATCGATTACAAGGGAGCGGAATCACTTAACCTAGCTATCGATGGGTCGTAACTTAAGTTTAACCCGCCACAGGGACTCGCCTTTATATACACAGGTCGAGGCCCTGGGCTTACAAGAGTCTAGGTCGGGTCATACAGCGTGACCGACCCTAATTCTAAGTCGCCTTGCCTTGCTAGGCAAGTCGCCGTTGGGCGGCTTATTCCTCCGGGTCATGCACCACCTCCGGGTCTTGGGCCTTCAATTGGCCCGCGTTGTAAGCCGCCTCCAGGCTTTCATGTCTTGGCTTCTTGGGCCTCTCTAGGCGTTATTGCTAAGTCACCAACGGCGTAACCCAACCCCTCCTGGACGGGTTACCCCGTGGGGTTATATCCCAAACAACCAAATTCCATTTACCAAAGGCGCTTCACTCCCCAGCAACGGCACTAGAAAAGCGTCTTGATGACCCACAAGTATAGGGGATCAATCGTAGTCCTTTCGATAAGTAAGAGTGTCAAACCCAACGAGGAGCAGAAGGAAATGACAATCGGTTTTCAGCAAGGTATTTTCTGCATGCACTGAAATTATCAGTAACAGATAGTTTTGTGATAAGACAATTCGTAACGGGTAACAAGTAACAAGTGTAACAAAGGTGCAGCAAGGTGGCCCAATCCTTTTTATAGAAAAGGATAAGCCTGGACGAACTCTTATATAAAGCAAAGCGCTCCTGAGGACACATGGGAATTACTGTCAAGTTAGTTTTCATCATGCTCATATGATTCGCGTTCGTTACTTTGATAATTTGATATGTGAGTGGACCGGTGCTTGGGTGCTATCCTTACTTGGACAAGACTCCCACCTATGATTAAACACTATCGCAAGCATCCGCAACTATGAAAGAAAAATTGAGATAAATCTAACCATAGCATGGAACATGTGGATCCAAATCAGCCCCTTACGAAGCAACGCATAAACTAGGGTTTAAGCTTCTGTCACTCTAGCAACCCATCATCTACTTATTACTTCCCAATGCCTTCCCCTAGGCCCAAATCATGGTGAAGTGTCCTGTAGTCGACATTCACATAACACCACTAGAGGAAAGACAACATACATCTCATCAAAATATCGAACGAATACCAAATTCACATGATTACTTTTAACAAGACTTCTCCCATGTCCTTAGGAACAAACGTAACTACTCACAAAGCATGTTCATGTTCAAGATCAGAGGGGTATTGAATATCATTAAGGATCTGAACATATGATCTTCCACCAAATAAACCAACTAGCATCAACTACAAGGAGTAATCAACACTACTAGCAACCCACATGTACCAATCTGAGGTTTTGAGACAAAGATTGAATACAAGAGATGAACTAGGGTTTGAGAGGAGATGGTGCTGGTGAAGATGTTGATGAAGATTGACCCTCCCTCAATGAGAGGATCGTTGGTGATGACGATGGCTTCGATTTCCCCCTCTGGGAGGGAAGTTTCCCCTGCAGAATCGCTCTACCGGAGCCTTAGATTGCTCCTCCCCAAGTTCCGCCTTGAGACGGCGGCGCTTCGTCCCGAAAGCTTCCTTCTTATTTTTTCTAGGTCAAAACATGTCATATAGTAGAAGAGGGGCACCAGATGTCGGTGTACTAAGTATTGGGCCATTAGTACCCCGTACTTGTGCACGGGCAGTTGTAGCCATACTCGCGGCAAGGCTTGTCGGGGAACAGTTCAAGGTTGACTCAGGCAATCGAAGAAATACTCAAGTCAAAGATCTGAGGATCAGCAGGTAGGAAGAGCTGGAATCCGAAAGCCGGCTTCTCCGGCAAGATCTTGCCGGGGTGGCCTGCGAAGCCCGGCAAGATATCACGCCCAGCAAGATCCAGCGCCCAGCAAGACTTGGCGCCCGGCAAGATTCGGTGCCCGGCAAGATTCTGCTACTATGCTACCGCTTCGACACAGCAACAAGCCCGACATTCTGGGCCCTTCTCTAGATGCGTGGCAACGCGCCAGTGGAGGAGAGCTTAAGCGGTGCTGATGGGATGGCCCCTTTTTCCATCCCCAAGAAAGTGAGGACACCTAAACGGACACCTCACGTTGCATTAAATGCGTTCGTCCTAATCCGTCAGTGGTTAGGTATGATAACCCTGTAGTTACTTTACACCTCAATGTATGTACATTTTGCCACTGTGGTGACCCCTTTGAGCATATAAAAGGAGGCCCAAGGCAACTACCACAGGGGAGGAGATCTTCTGGCCCATTCTGCATGCGTAGCTGCTCTTTGAATGTACTGTTCATTGCGAGCGCTCCAGGAGCCTGGGCTTAAGAACACTCATAATTAAACAAGGCAGGAGTAGGGTTTTATGCTGATCAGCGGCCCGAACCTGTGTAAAATCGCCCCGCGTCGATCGTTGGTTCTGCTCTTTGTGCATACCTCTCTCCTTACTGAATCGTAAAGGGATCCCTTGGGGTCCCATAGGTGTCCCACGCCGACATCTTTGGCGCGCCAGGTAGGGGGAGAGGAGGTTGTGCGAACCTGATCCAGTGATCGGTGCCTTAGTTTCTTGATCATCTTCATCATCATGCCACCTAAGAAGAAGAGTGCCGCAACGGCACAACCATCTACATCCGTTTTGCATGCGCCCTCGCGTACGGGCAACGGTGTAGATGCAGAAGGAAGAGGATTAGAACCTCCACGGCGTTCCGGTGATCCAAGCCAGGCGAGCGGCATCGTTCGCAGTGGCATCGGCAACCCACACGCCGCTGGATCCAGAGATGGAGCTATACTGCCCACGGGTGGTGTGACGAACTCCAGAGATCGGAGGACGCCTCCTAGGACTCCCGCGCCGGCGCAAGCGTCACGACCTACCCAGGTCGTGCGCGATGAGCAGCGCCATGGCGCTGGTGGTTCAGGGCGTCCCCACGAAAAGATTTCTGCGCATCGATCCCAAGGTGCGTAGGCCCAGCATGCACGCCAAACTGCTGGCGGAAGTGGCGCGCGGTCGCGTGATCGTGATGGTGCTCCTTCTCATGTGGTTAGGAGTCAGAGCACCTCACGTACTTCGCACCTATCGCCGCCACCTACGCCAGCATAAGCTTTGGTCCGTGCACAGCTGCTCCTCGATTTTCCTCCCGCTCCGGAGAAGATGGAGGAGTGGCGAGCTACTATCCAGAGTCTCATTGGCTTCGCCAACAAGGATGGGCCGCAGGAGGCAGGGCCCTCACAACGGCGGCCCATCGGTCCGGCGCGAGCCGATATGGAGAAAACCGGAGGTGGTGCGACTACGGTGCACTCTCCTCCACGACACCAGCAGCGGTTGACAACCCGGCGGACTGATGGTCGTGATGATGATTCCACGGCATCGTCCGATCCACGGATGTGCCGTGACCAGCATCAAGTTCTCAAGGAACGAGGCAAAGAGGACGCTCGAACCACCATCGAGCGGCGACGGGAAGCGCGCTATCAATCTGATAAGCGCGTAGGGCCCGCTGTTGACGAGCCCACGCCAGGGGATACAGGCGACTTACCTTACGAGGTAGGTACTCCAGCGTTTACCCGTGAGCTGCGGCAAGTCCAGTGGCCCAATTCCCGAACTTTCAAGCCAGAGGTCCCGGAGAAATATGACGGCAAGACTCACCCCTCGGAGTTCCTGAGCATCTACACCATCGCGGTGCAGGCTGCCGGGGGCAGAGACGACAAGATACTTGCCAACTACTTCCCGTTGGTGCTCAAACCCAACGTCAGGTCATGGTTGATGCATCTGCCGGAGAATTCTATCTCTTCTTGGTCAGATCTGTGCCATCAGTTTGTTGGCGCCTTTGTTGGAGGCCACCAAGCTCCTGGCCAAGAGAGTGATCTGCATATCATCCCTTAGAAGGAGGGCAAATCCCTGCGCAAGTTCATCCAGAGGTTTAGCCGGGTGCAGTATAATATTCCTGATGTTCACCCTGCCGCTGTTGTTAGCGCGTTTCATCAGAACGTGCGCAATCGCAAAATGCGGGAAGAGCTGGCAATGAACAAAGTCAGGAGTATTGCCGAGCTTTACGCTTTGGCTGACAAGTGCGCTCGAGCTGAAGAGGGGAGGAAACTCCCTGGCGAGGCTGTTGGCGCGGGGGGCGAATCAGAAGATGAAGACGCTGCAACCCCGTCAAGGAAAGGCCGGCGGCAGAACAAAAAGCTCAGAGGCAAGGCCGTGCTTGCCGTCGAGGAATCCGACAACCCCGGCACCGGCAAGAAGGCCAAGGTTGACGACCCCGGCAAGGAACTTGCCGGGTGCTCCTCCTGCCAGGCCTTGGCGGCTGCCGACAAGTCAGAATGTTCCGGCAAGCAGTATTGCAAGATCCATCGCACCAAGGGCCACGATCTCCAAAACTGCCGACAAGTTGAGCAGCTTGTCGAGAAGCAGAGAGCTGAGTATGAAAGGCGCGATAAAGAGAAGGCCCATGATGATGCGGAGGGGTCCGGCAAGAAGTGCGGTGACCGAGGGGGTTGCCGCGGCAAGGCCAAGCAACAGAGGGAGAGGCCCGCTCGAGGCCGTGACAAAGAAGAGGGTGATGATGATGAGGAAGATGATGAGTCCAGTGAGCAAGAATTTCAGAAAGCTACAGAGGCCATGTGTATCGATGGGGGTGCCTTATTGCATTCTTCCCACCGTCGACTTAAACAGCGGGTGCGGGAACTTAATGCAACGGAGCCATCACTAGACACATGTAAGCCCCTGAAGTGGTCCAACACACCTATCATTTTCGACGCAGAGGATCACCCTGATCGCACAACCGCGGTCGGGTGCTTGCCATTGTTGGTCTCACCGACAATCCGCAACCTCAAGGTGATGAAAATACTAGTTGACGGTGGGGCCGGGCTGAACCTAATCTCACCAGATGTGCTCAAGAGGATCCAAATTCCTGATGAAGATCTCGAGGAAACGGGCACGTTTCAAGGGGTCAATCCAGGAAGAACCCAGCCAAAGGGCAAGATTACGCTACCGGTGACATTTGGTAGCAAGCTCAACTACAGGACAGAGAAAGTAGTGTTTGATGTCGCCAAGATCCCTATGTCATATAATGGGATCCTTGGTCGGCCAGCGCTGGCTAAGTTCATGGCGGCATCACACTACGCGTATAATGTGCTGAAGATGCCCGGGCCGTTGAGTGTCATTACTATCCACTCTGATAAAAAGGATGCGCTCATTTGTGCCGACCAACTCTACCGGGAAGCAGTTGCAGCACCTGCCGCCAAGGCATCTGCTCCTGCCGCTGGAACTCCTGGGGGGAACAAGAAGACCGGCAAGAATCTTGGCGCGAACTCCGGCAAGCGCACCTCCTCGGAGTGCTGCGCCTCCGTTGAGGACGCAACAGAGAGTTCCACCGGCAAGAACAGGAAATCCAAGGCTGCTCCACCAGAGACCAAGAAGGTGCCCGTCAAGGAGGACGGAACGGGAGGAACCTTCACCATAAGTTCCACCCTAGATGACAAATAGGAAAGCGCGCTCATTGCCTTCCTGCGGGCGAATGTCGACGTGTTTGCATGGCAACCGTCTGACATCCCCGATGTTCCCAGGGAGGTAATTGAGCACCACCTTGCTGTCTGTCCTCACGCGCGGCCCGTCAAGCAGAGGGTCAGGAAGCAAGCCTTGGAGCGGCAAGAATTTATTGCTGAAGAAATTAGAATGCTGGAAGCGGCAGGATTGGTCAGAGGAGTGCTTCACCCGACGTGGTTAGCTAATCCAGCCGTAGTGCGCAAGGCGAATGGGAAATGGAGGCTGTGTATTGATTATACAGACATCAATAAAGCCTGTCCAAAAGATCCCTTTCCTTTGCCGCCAATCGACCAGATTGTGGACTCCACCACTGTTTGCAACCTACTGTCGTTCCTTGACGCCTACTCAGGGTATCATCAGATCTTCATGGCAAAAGAAGATGAAGAAAAGACCGCATTTATCACCCCATGTGGTACGTATTGTTTTATACGAATGCCTTTCGGGTTGAAAAGTGCTGGTTCTACATTTGCGAGAGCGGTCCAAATTGGTTTTGAGCCTCAGCTCCATAGAAATATGGAGGCATATATGGATGACATAGTGGTCAAAACCAAGGACAAGGCGACGCTCATACAAGATCTAGAAGAGACATTTGCAAATCTGCGCAAGATCAACTTAAAGCTCAATCCTGAGAAGTGCGTGTTTGGTGTACCTTCCGGCAAGCTTCTCGGATTCTTTGTATCTCAATGGGGGATCGAAGCGAATCCCGACAAGATCAAAGCTATTGAGCAGATTGAAGCGCCAAGACGCGTCAAGGATGTGCGTCGCCTTGCCGGTTGTGTTGCTGCCCTCAGTAGGTTTATTTCCAAATCTGCTGAGCGTGCCTTGCCCTTTTTCAAAATCTTGAAGAAGGCAGGTCCAATGAAATGGACTCCGGAGGCGGAGGCTGCGCTGCAAGATTTGAAGAAATACCTTTCTTCTCCGCCAACACTAGTCGCACCTAAGCCACAAGAACCGTTGCTGCTATATTTGGCAGCAACAAATCAAGTGGTTAGTGCTGCGTTAGTGGCGCAGAGAGAAGCTGATGAGGAGGCAATACCAGCGGCGGGACCGCCAAGTGACGCGGTAGGATCTTCCCCGGCAAGGGTTGATCCCGGCAAGACAGGATCTGCGCAGTCAGAAGAACCAGTGCAGAAGAAAAAGGTGGTGCAGCGCCCAGTTTATTTTGTTAGCTCCCTCTTGCAGGGAGCTAGGTCAAGATACTCTGGTGTGCAGAAGTTGCTCTTCGGCCACCTTATGGCCTCGAGGAAGCTGCGCCATTATTTTCAAGCACATGAAATCACCGTCGTCACTCGCTTTCCGTTGCAACGGATTTTGCAAAATCCAGAAGCAACCGGCAGGATTGTGGAGTGGGCGTTGGAGTTGTCGAGCTTTGGTCTCAAGTTGGGAAAATGAAAGTCATTGCACACGGTTCCAATTTGGGAAAATGACCATGTTTTAGGGTGGTTCCACTTTTCCTTTGTCGGTTGACTCTCAAATTTTTACCCATGCTAAACATTCACCCTAATATGCGCTGGCGGAGCTATGTGTTAGCAAAATGGGCCATGGCCTGCCCAGTACATAGCAATACAATGTAGGATTGAGAGTTGACTGAGTCATGTGGGTGAAATACTTGGTCTTCCTTTGTACCGGCCATCCAACTTTGTTTGCGTAGCTCCGACACTGCTAATATGCATAAAATTCCATCAACCAAATTGATTGCATCCATATCCCACATTTGGACATAAGTAAACATAGATTAAACAAACTCAGGCATAGATAATAAGCGTACACAAGCATAGTTCAACCATATATAGTTCAACCTTCATTAAGCATACTCAAGCACATTTATAATTAAGACACTACATAGGCATACACAATTTAATCCCACATCTCATCTCATCTGCTGGCATGATCATGAAGCTTCTCCAGGTACACAGCATACGCGGCGTGCGCCACCCTGCGATAATACTTCTGCCTGAAGGAGTTAACGGCTCGTCCTCTTGCATGCGCCAGAACACTTTCATACACATCATGAAGCTTTTGGTTGCAAAATGGGCATCAAAAGCCCCCATTCCAGGTCCTAATATGCTTGTTATGAATTCCCGCATAAAGCTCCCTGAGGATTTTCCTCTTGTACCTCCTCTGGTGATCTTCATCCTCGCTGTCGACATCGTCAGATAGCACTTATACATATATTAAAAAAATGTGGCATCAAATTTGGAATACAAACTAATCTCTAGCGAACATTTGGCAGTTGCCAAAATTTGGCATCAAATCAATTTTTACATTTCATAAAGTAGGATTAGGAATTTATGGATTTTATGGCTATTATTTTAGACATATCCAAAGATTATGGTTCGATTTTTAAGCACAATCATCTATGTACAAACCAATCTTGAAAAGAAAAAATGGCACAAACATATATGTAGGTCATTCAAAATCAATTGTCAAGACCTGGCTAGGAATTATTAGCACGAACACTAACCCTAGTCGGATTATTAACAGAAATCATTTGTACAGATGAACCAACTAATCACTTATCATTTGTACCATTCAAACAATCAATACACTACACAGGTCTAACGAAACTTACTAAGATTTCATGGATTGAGAGAACATAACCATAGGATTTCTATTCCAAAAAGGGGGAGGCAGGAGTAACCAGAGAAAACCTAGGATATATTTGACACATAAATGGGTATATAGATGACTAACCGGTTGTCCTTCGTCGTCGGAGTCATCGCCGGAGTGGTCGTCGGAGTCGTCGCCGGATTCGTCACCGGAGTCATCGCCGGAGTCGGTGTGGACCTCCGGCTCCGGCTATGGAAGCACGATGCCGTCGATAATGTCAAGGTGCAGTGAGACCTCGTCGGCAGCAATGGCAACCTCTGTATCCATCTTCACGCCATGCTCTGGTGCTTCAGCAGCCCCGGCATCGCCACTCCCTCCGATGGGGCGCTTCGGCAGCATCCTCATACACTAACAGCGGTGAGGACTGAGAGGGGCGTCGAGGATGCAGGCAGAAAGAGAGGATTGTGTGCATGGCGAGGATGGGGGGTGCGGCCGCTCGGGCGTGCGATTAATATGGAGTAGTGGGAGAGAGGCGAGCGGCGGCCAAACCACTGGCTCGCCTCCCGGTGAGCCTACGTAGCAGACTGCTGGCATGACTACCGTTATTTCACACAGCTACTTGCATGCCTCCCGATGACACTGCGAAGTGAGAACGCCACCCGGTCTGCCTACGCGGCGGACTGCTCGCATGCGTCCCGTCAACTCACGCATGCTCGCACGGCACATGGGACGCATGGCGGTACGTATATTATTTTTCTATTTTGAAGATTAATGTTGCCGCTTTATTGCTTAACCGAAGCATGTGATACGCCTCCGTCGTATCTATAATTTTTGATTGTTTCAAGCCAATATTATACAGTGTCCAGTGATTTCACATACTTTTGGCAACAATTTATATGATTTATTGGACTAACATATTGATCCAGTGTCCAGTGTCAATTCCTATTTGTTGCATATTTTTTGTTTGGCAGAATATCCATATCAAACGAAGTCCAAATGCAATAAAAAGTTACGGAGAATTATTTTGGAATATATGTGATTTTTGGGAGGTGGAATCAATGCAAACGGAGGCCCACGGCCTCCACAATACACCAGGGCATGGCCCAGCCCCCAGGTGCATGGTGGTGGGTGGTGGCCACCTCGTAAGGCGGTTGCTGCTCTACTTCGGGCGCAAGAAAGCTTATATCCGAAAAAAATTGTGTTAAAATCTCAGCGCAATCGGAGTTACGGATCTCCGAGAATTTAAGAAACGATGAAGGGCTAGAAAACAGAAACATGAAACAGAAGAGAACAGAGAGATAGATCCAATCTAGGAGGGGCTCCTACCTCTCCGCCGCCATGGATGTCATTTACCAGAGGGAAAACTCTCCTCCCATCTAGGGGGGAGGCCAAGGAAGAAGAAGAAGGAGGGGGCTCTCTCCCCCTCTCTCCCGGTGGCACCGGAGCGCCATCGGGGCAATCATCATGACGGCGATCTACTCCAACAACTTCACCGCCATCAACACCAACTCTCTCGCCCTCTATGCAGTGGTGTAACCTCTCTTCTACCCGCTATAATCTCTACTTAAACATGGTGCTCAACGCTATATATTATTTCCCAATGATCTATGGCTATCTTATGATGTTTGAGTAGATTCATTTTGTCCTATGGGTTGATTGATGATCGTGATTGGTTTGAGTTGTTTGTTTTATTTTGGTGCTGTCGTATGGTGCCCTCTGTGTCGCGCAAACATGAGGGATCCCTGCTGTAGGGTGTTGCAATACGTTTATGATTCGCTTATGGTGGGTGGCGTGAGTGACAGAAGCACAGACCCGAGTAAGTGGGTTGTTGCGTATAGGAGTAAAGAGGACTTGATACATAATGCTATGGTTGGGTTTTACCTTAATGATCTTTAGTAGATGCGGATGCTTGCTAGAGTTCCAATCATAAGTGCATATGATCCAAGTAGAGAAAGTATGTTAGCTCATGCCTCTCCCTCATATAAAATTGCAATAATGATAACCGGTTTAGTTATCGATCACCTAGGGACAAATGACTTTCTTGGGTAACAAAAGCTATCTACTTTTATTATCTTGCAATTTATTCGTAGTTTTATTCTTGCAAAGTACTTCTAGTTTTATACTTGTTCTAGGTAAAGCAAACGTTAAGTGTGCGTAGAGTTGTATCGATGGTCGATAGAACTTGAGGGAATATTTGTTCTACCTTTAGCTCCTCATTGGGTTCGACACTCTTATTTATTGAAAAAGGCTACAAACGATCCCCTATATGTATGGATTATCAAGACCTTTTTCTGGCGCCGCTGCCAGGGAGCAATAGTGTGGGGTGAATATTCTCGTGTGTGCTTATTTGCTTTATCACTAAGTAGATTTTATTTTCTGTTCTAAGTTGTTCTCTATCTTTAGTTATGGATATGGAACACGAAATACCAAAAATATTAGTTGTACTTGCTACTCATGGAGATGGGGAACCTCCTAAAACCCTCGATGCTCATTATATGAAAAATATTAAACACTACTTTGATAATCCTGATAAAACCCCATTCAACTTGATAATGGGAGACACGTTAGATCAACATGAATACTTTAGGGATTATCGCTTGACTCAAAAAGGTAAACTGTTATGGGATCAAATTGAAATGTTGCAATGGTATGCTTGGAATTTATGCTTGAGATATGATTATACTTGTTGCTCGAGGATGAAGGTTCGACACCTTCCCTTTTCATGTGAATTTAATTATAATGATACCTTGGCTTATTATGCTAATGGTAGTTATGATTACTATGATGTGGAACAAATAGAAGAATTTGTTGCTTTTAAGGGTGCTTATGAAATTGAATCTTTGTTTGAAAAGTATGAAGATTTTGATGATGTTGTTTATAGACCTGAAAATTTTTCTATTCTTAAATATTGCTATGAGAATTATAAATACAATGCCGATATTGATGTATTTATTGAGAAAGTCTCCGCTGTCCAAGAAGAGACTAATATTTTGCAGGAATCTATGGAAGAAGAAAATGATGAAGCTGTGAGCTCATTGGATGAAAAAGATGATGAGGAGAGCGAAGAACAAAAGGAGGAAGAGCAGATTAGCTACCCGTGCCCACCTTCTAGTGCGATTAACTCTTCAACTCATAGATTGTTTAATGTCCCTTCATTCTTACCGAAGGATGAATGCTATGATAAGTGCTATGATCCCGTTGATTCATTTGAAATATCCCTTTTTGATGAACTTGATGATTACTATGCTTGTGGCCATGATGCCAATATGAATTATGCTTATGGAGATGAACTTGCTATAGTTCCTTATGTTAAAAATGAAATTGTTGCTATTGCACCCACGCATGATAGTCCTATTATCTTTTTGAATTCTCCAAACTACACTATATCGGAGAAGTTTGCACTTATTAAGGATTACATTGATGGATTGCCTTTTACCGTTGCACATGATAATTTTGATGAATATAGTATGCATGTGCTTGCTGCTCCTACTTGCAATTATTATGAGAGAGGAACTACATCTCCACCTCTCTATGTTTCCAACATGATAAAATTGCAAGAAACTGCTTATGCTATGTATTGGCCTTTACTTGATGTGCATGAATTGTTCTTTTATGAGATGCCGATGCATAGGAAGAGAGTTAGACTTCGTCATTGCATGATATATGTTGTTTTGTGCTCACTACTAAATGCCAAATCATTGTTAATTAAAATTGGATTTGATATACCTTGGGATCCGGGTGGATCAATTACTTGAGCACTTTATGCCTAGCTTAATGGCTTTAAAGAAAGCACTGCCAGGGAGACAACCCGGAAGTTTTAGAGAGTCATTTTATTCTATTGTGTGCTTTTATAAAGTTTAAAAAAAAAGAGGGGAACCTAAAACTTTTTCAAAAAGAAAAGTGAAAGTGAGAAAGGCGAGCACCGTTGAAGTGGGGGACGTCCTTGAACTTTGTTCATGCCCATGGAAACTTTTTGAATCTCGATTATAGAAACTTTTCAACAAAAATAATTATCCCCTTGTACAAATCCATTGTATTATAAAAATAATGTGCCAAGATTTGCCTTTAGGATGATTAGATTGCTTGTTGGTATGTGCGGTGCAAAAACAGAAACTTTGGTTGTAGTGCGTGCATTTACATTTTTTACTGGAATGTCAAAAGTTTCTGAAATTTTTACACAGTACTGCTGTGAATTTTTTTATTTTGTCCTAATTTTTCAGAATTTTTGGAGTTACATAAGTATGGTCAAAGTTCAGATTGTTACAGACTGTTCTGTTTTTGACAGATTCTGTTTTTGATGCATTGTTTTGCTTGTTTTGATGGAACTATGGACTTTATCGATGGTATAAGCCATGGAGAAGTTAGGATACAGTAGAGATAATGCAAAAATAAAATATGAATGGGTTTGCAATAGCACTTAAAGTAGTAATTTGCTTTATTATACTAACGGATCTCACGGAGGTTTTTGTTAAGTTTTGTGTGGGTGAAGCGTTCAAAGATCGAGGAGGTCTCGATATGAGGAGAAGGAGGAGAGGCAAGAGTTCAAGCTTGGGGATGACCAAGGCACCCCAAGTAAATATTCAAGGATACTCAAGCGTCTAAGCTTGGGGATGCCCATGAAGGCATACCATTTTTCTTCAACAAGTATCGGTATATTTCGGTTTTCGTTTCGTTCATGTGATATGCGTAAATCTTGGAGCGTCTTTTGTTTTTAGTATTTATTTTTCTTTTATGCACCATGCCGGTATGAGATAGTCCATGGTTGATTTATAGAATGCTCATTGCACTTCACTTATATCTTTTGAGTATGGCTTTATAGAATGCTTCATGTGCTTCACTTATGTCATTTGAAGTTTGGATTGCTTGTTTATCTTCATATAGAAAACTGTTATTTGCAGAATGCTCTTTTGCTTCACTTATAATTATTAGAGCATGGTATTTTGTAGAAAGAATTAAACTCTCTTGCTTCACTTATATCTATTTAGAGTGTCAACAGGAATTGGTCATTTGCATGGTTAGTCATAAAATCCTACATAAAACTTGTGGATCACCAAATATGATGTGTTTGATTCCTTGCAATAGTTTTGTGATATAGAGATGATAATATGTGGGAGGTACTAGTAAACGGTTGTGTTTAGTTGGAATATTGGTGTTAAGGTTTGTGATTCCCGAAGCATGCACGTATAGTCTCTCGTTATGCTATGAAGTTGGAGCATGATTTCTTATTGATTTTCTTCCTTATGAGTGGCTATCGGGGACGAGCGATGGTCTTTTCCTACCAATCTATCCCCCTAGAGGCATGTGTAGTAGTACTTTGCTTCGAGGGCTAATAAACTTTTGCAATAAGTATATGAGTTCTTTAAGACTAATGTGAGTCCATGGATTATACACACTCTCACCTTTCCACAATTTGCTAGCTGATGCGTCCATTTTGCATCATGTTTTCCTACTATTATTTATAATGTTTTTATGCATAATAATGCTTTTTGGAGTACTTATAATGCCTTTTCTCTCATAATATGCAAGGTTTACACAAAGAGAGAGAATACTGGCAGCTGGAATTCTGGACCTGAAAAAGCTACGTCAGAGTTACCTATTCTGCACATCTCCAAATGAGCTGAAAATTTACGGAGAATTACTTTGCAATATATATAAAATACTGGAGCAAATAACTACCGGAGGTGGCCCACTAGGTGGGCACAACCCACCTGGGCGCGCCAGGCCCCCCAGGCGCGCCCTGGTGGGTTGTGCCCTCCTCGGCCCACCTCCGGGGCCCATCTTCTGGTATATAGGTCATTTTGACCTAAAAAAATCAGAGGGGGACTTTCGGGACGAAGCGCCGCCGTCTCGAGGCGGAACTTGGGCAGGAGCACTTTTGCCCTCTGGCGGAGCGATTCCGCCGGGGGAACTTCCCTCCCGGAGGGGGAAATCATCACCATCGTCATCACCAACAACTCTCCCATCTTTGGGAGGGCCATCTCCATAAACATCTTCAAACAGCACCATCTCCTCTCAAACCCTAGTTCATCCCTTGTGTTCAATATTTGTACCGGAACCTTAGATCGGTACTTGTGGGTGACTAGTAGTGTTGATTACATCTTGGAGTTGATTACTATATGGTTTATTTGGTGGAAGATTATATGTTCAGATCCATTATGCTATTTAATACCCCTCTGAACTTGAGCATGATTATTATTTGTGAGTAGTTAATTTTTTTCTTGAGGTCATGGGAGAAGTCATGTTGCAAGTAATCATGTGAACTTGATATGTGTTCGATATTTTGATGATATGTATGTTGTGATTCCCTTAGTGGTGTCATGTGAACGTCGACTACATGGATGTAGCGACCCGACCCAAATGGATCGAAGTCTCTGTGTTTAAGTGTCATCCCTGGATCGGTATGCTGACACACACAGTACTCGAGGAATTATAATAGAGTTCAATCACACACTTTATTACATCGAGGTCCTCAAAAGAGTATTTATTACATAAATATGGCTGAAGGCCAACTAAATAAAGTAACTGCGAAAGCTTCGAAGGTAAATGAGTCCATCCAACTCCACGGCAAACTGAGTGCAGAACAACGACCTATCGCACCTTTAATCCTCGTCGGAAAAGTCTGCAACATGAGACGTTGCAGCCGTGTAGGTCAGCACATGGAATATGCTGGCAAATTCACATCATAGAATAATAATGAAAAACACTATCTCTATATGCAAATTTAGCTGGTGGAGGCTCTAAGTTTAATTTTTGCATAAAGCAAATTTTACCCTACAACAAAGGAATAAATTTTTAATTACTACCAAGTTTATGCCAATATTGAGATGGTTCCTCTAACTCAATCCCTTAACCCAAATTATTAAAACCCAACTCATTAATTAAATAAAGTGATGAGATCAACCAATAATTCACTTCTAGATACTCAAATTTGTCCATAACCGGGGACACGGCTAATCATTATTACTTTGTACACTCTGCAGAAGTTTGCGCACTTTTCCCCACAAGACTTGACCACCTCCATGATCGGAAGACCAAGACATAGCCTTTCTGAAGTATTTCCTCTAAACCCTAGGAAGACCGGTACACCTACTTTCCCCTACATCAGCTAGTCTACCACGGAATGAGGTCACACAACTTACGCAACTATGCCAGAGCCCATAATGGCTTGTGGCTGCACACGGAAGTTTCTAGGCATGAAATATCATATGATCCCTTTGAGCCTGGGTGGCGGACCTAGGGTAATCACACGGGCACTCCGGGATCCCCTTGGGCAAGCACTGGTTTCTCCAGGTGCCCCAAACAATCCACCCAGATGTGTATTAAAGTTGCCACCTTATGTTATCCCAAAATTATTAACTCTCACAACTTGCATGGATCACACATACCAATCCCTGTCTACGAGCATGGCTAAGCAATATATGACAACGAATATTCCCGGGGTGATCAAAGGTCATAGGTTCCTACCACATGAACTACATAGCATAACCACAACCACATGTTCCCAATCCTACTCATGCAATCTTTGAGGGTGAAACTAATGCATAGTAAAAACTAGGTATTAAAAAGTATGATCAAAATGTGAACTTGCCTTGCTAACGATTGTTGAACTCTAAAGATTCGTAGTAGCAAGCTTCGCACTCCGGATGATCTAGCGTAAGCAAGCAATAACATACATAAGCAAAGATCCAAAAAGAAATCAAATAAAAGACTTCGGAAAACTCCAAAAACAACCAAATAAAGTTTCTGTATAGAACGTAATTTTTACAGCAGCAAAAATATAAGGTTCTGGTTTTAAAAGAAAGTACATGTCACAAGCTTCAATTTGCAAAAAGAATCACCCAAAACGGAGTTACGAAACTCAAGTTATGGCCTAACAAAGTTTGAATTCAAATCTGATTGAATTCAAATTTTAAAACTTTCAAAAATATTTTTTGTGTAGTTCTCTGGATAGAGGATATTTTTATGAACTAGTAGGAAAAATAATCAACTAAATCGGATCTATAGGTTAAAAGATATGATAAAAAGAAGATTGGAAAAGAATCTGAAAAAAAACGTGAAAATACTAAATTTCAGCTGACCGTGGCTGTGGTGCCACATGGCGCTGCGGGATTGGCTGCACATGTTTGCTGCTAGCGGTCGGCCGATTCATACAAAAAACCGATCATGGTGGCTAAAAAAATAAAACAGTTGCCGGTTTGATCTAAACCGCAGAAAACCGATCTAATTTAGAAAAACCGAAACATTTTTTTTAACTGAAGCGAACTGATGCTGGTTCAACTTACAGAGAAGAACGAGCGTTGGGAGGCGCTCGGGCTCCGGCGGTCACGGACATCGAGGACGGCGCGCCCCAACTGCGAAAACATGGCATATCCATATCAAAAAGGTTCACCAAGACGAAACAAGAAGGAAGGGAGAAGAATGGGGTCCAGGTACCTCGGACGGCGCCGGTTTCATCTTAAAAACAGCGGCTGCGGACGGCGCTCCGGCGAGAAATTGAGGGTGAAAGAACTCCCACTAGGAGGGGGCTTCGGTCGAGGAGGTAATGGGGAAGGGGTGGGGCTTCTATAGGGGTCAGAGGAGTCTATACGACGAGATCCACCGCGAGCTTAGTGCAACCATTAATGGCTGTTTGAGCAAGAACATTTCCGGATCAGTTCGGCGATTTAAGGCAATAATGTTGGGTTTTAATTCTCTGAATGGGTTCAACTTACATTCCTCTGTAAGTTTCGTGTTGGTGGAGAGTCGAAAGGGTGAAAGAATTTAGTGGGAGGAGGAGAGGAAGAGGTGGTGCCATGGCTGTTCGTCTTGTTTTGCTGGTGTTCTTTAGGTACAGCAGGAAGAAGAAGACTATGTGGGGAAGGGGTATGGGCCTTAGCAGAAGAATAGGCTCAATAAAAGAAAAACATAAAGATAAAAAAATATTTTTATATAGGACATATATATATCCAAAAATTCAGAAAAAGAAATCCTACAAGATGAACTATTTTTCAGAGGCAAAATAAAAACTTTATAAAAAACATTTTTCTAAAAAAAATCCAAATGAAACTCAATTTGAATTCAAAACTGTTGGCATTGTTTTCTTATGACTTTTTGGAGTGTCATGTTAGCTCCTCTCATACTTTTGAACAAGTATTTGTCAGGGATTTTTGGAATAAATTTCAAATGCCAAGTTGAATTCAAAGTCAGATAAAACTCAAATGCCTCTGAAATTTCCAAATGCCACTCAATTCAAACAAAACGCATAGATGCTTAGCTAATAATTGTAAAACATTCCTAATTGAAAATTTGGGATGTTACAATGGCACTTCACCATCTTTGGGCCTAAGGGAATGCATTGTGGAGTAGTTATTAGACGATGGGTTGCTAGAGTGACAGAAGCTTAAACCCTAGTTTATGCTCTACTTCGTAAGGGACCGATTTGGATCCAAAACTTTAATGCTATGGTTAGATTTTATCTTAATACTTTTCTTGTAGTTGCGGATGCTTGCGAGGGGGTTAATCATAAGTGGGAGGTTTGTTCAAGTAAGAACAACACCTAAGCACCGGTCCACCCACATATCAAATTATTAAAGTAGCGAACACGAATCAAACTAACTTGATGAAAGTGATATGGTGAAATTCCCGTGTACCCTCAAGAACACTTTGCTTATCATAAGAGACCGTTTTGGCATGTCCTTTGCCACAAAAGGATTGGGCTACCTTGCTGCATATTATTTACCGTTACCGTTACTTGCTCATTACAAATTATCTTGCTATCAAACTACCTGTTACCGACTATTTCAGTGCTTGCAGAAATTACCTTGCTGAAAACCACTTGTCATTTCCTTCTGCTCCTCGTTGGGTTCGACACTCTTACTTATCAAAATGACTACGATTGATCCCCTATACTTGTGGGTCATCAAGGCTCCTTTCTGGCACCGTTGCCGGGGAGTGAAGCCCTCTTGGTAAGTGGAAATTGGTAAGGAAAAATTGTTACTACGTGCTGAAATTTATTGTCACTCGTTACTATGGAGAATCATCCTTTGAGGGGTTTGTTCGGGGTATCTTCACCTTGAACTGAACCACAATTAGTCACCCCTCAACCAACTACACCTACTGAAAATATTGGTTATGAAATTCTTTCCGGTATGATAGAACAACTGCTAGCTAATCCTTATACAGGAGATGGAACTGAACATCCTGATATGCACTTGATACATGTGGATGAAATTCATGGATTATTTAAGCTTGCAGGTTTATCCGGAGATGAAGCTAAGAAGAAGGTTTTCCCTTTATCTTTGAAGGAAAAAACATTGACATGGTATAGGCTATGCGATGATATTGGATCTTGGAACTGGAATCGATTGAAATTGGAAGTTCACCAAAAAATTTATCCTATGCATCTAGTTCATCGTGATCAGAATTATATATATAATTTTTGGCCTCATGACGGAGAAAATATCGCTCTATCTTGGGGGAGGCTTAAGTGAATGTTATATTCATGCCCCAATCATGAGCTCTCTAGAGAAATTATCATTCATAATTTTTATGCTCGGCTTTCTCTTGATGATCAATAAATGCTCGATACTTCTTGTACTGTCTCTTTTATGAAGACAACTATTGAATTCAGGTGGGATCTTTTAGAAAGAATTAAACGCAACTCTAAAGATTGGGAACTCAACGAAGATAAAGAGTCAGGTATTAAGCTTAAGTTTGATTGTGTTACATCTTTTATGAATACTGATGCTTTTCACAAGTTAAGCACTAAATATGGACTTGACTCTAAGATAGTAGCCTCTTTTTGTGAATCATTTGCTACTCATGTTGATTTCCCCAAAGAGAAGTGGTTTAAATATCATCCCCCTATCAAAGAAGAAATTAAAGAACCCGACATAGTTAAATATGAAACTATTATTTACAATGTTGATCCAGTTGTACATACTGCTTATATTGAAAAACCACCTTTCCCTGTTCGGATAAAGGAACATGCCAAGGTTTCAACTGTGGTTCGCAAAAGTAATATTAGAGCACCTAAACCTGCTGAACAAATTAAAGTAGAATCTAGTGTTGCTATGGTTAAAGATCTCCTGGTAGAAAACATTGGTGGGCATGTTATTTATTTCTGTGATGAAGCTGCTAGAATTGCCAAACCCGATGAAAAAGATAAACATAGACCTGTTATTGGCATGCCTGTTGTCTCAGTTAAAATAGGAGATCGTTGTTATCATGGTTTATGTGACTTAGGTCCTAGCGTGAGTGCTATTCCTTTTACCTTATACCAAGAAATTATGAATGACATAGCACCCGCTGAAGTAGAGGACATAGATGTCAGTATTAAACTTGCTAATAGAGACACCATCACACCACTTGGGATTGTTAGAGATGTTGAAGTCTTGTGTGGGAAAATAAAATATCCTACTGATTTTCTAGTTCTTGGTTCCCCACAAGATGACTTCTGTCCCATTATCTTTGGTAGACCTTTGTTGAACACTGTCAATGCTACTATAGATTGCCATAAACAAAATGTCAGTGTTCACTTTGGTGATGAGTCTCATGAATTTAATTTTTTCCAAGTTTAATAGACAGCCTCATAAAAAAGAATTACCTAGTAAGGATGAAAGAATTGGTCTTACTTCTATTGTTGTGCCTCCTACTGATCCACTAGAACAATATTTGCTAGACCATGAAAATGATATGCATATGCATGAAAGAAATGAGATAGATAAAATTTTCTTTGAACAACGACCTCTGCTCAAACACAATTTGATTATTGAAACTCTAGGAGGTCCTCCTCCACCTAAAGGTGATCCTGTGTTTGAATTAAAACAATTGCCTAACACTTTGAAATATGCTTATCTCGATGAGAAAAAGATATATCCTGTTATTATTAGTGCTAACCTTTCAGAACATGAGGAAGAAAGATTATTAAAAATTCTGAAGAAGCATCGTGCTGCTATTGGATATACTCTTGATGATCTTAAGGGCATTAGTCCCACTCTCTGTCAGCACAAGATTAATATGGAACCTGATGCTAAATCCGTTGTTGATCATCAACGATGTTTGAATCCTAAGATGAAAGAAGTGGTAAGAACTGAAATATTAAAGCTTCCGAAAGCAGGTATAATCTATCCCATAGCTAATAGTAGATGGGTAAGTCCCGTTCATTGTGTCCCTAAGAAAGGAGGTATTACCGTTGTTCCTAATGATAAAAATGAACTTATTCCACAAAGAATTGTTACTGGTTATAGAATGGTAATTGATTTTAGAAAATTAAATAAAGCAACTAGAAAAGATCATTACCCTTTGCCTTTTATTGATCAAATGTTAGAAAGACTATCTAAGCACACACACTTATGTTTTCTTGATGGATATTCTGGTTTTTCTCAAATACCTGTTTCATAACCTGATCAGGAGAAAACCACCTTTACTTGCCCATTTGGAACTCATGCTTATAGACGTATGCCTTTTGGTTTATGCAATGCACCTGCTACTTTTCAAATATGTATGACTGCTATATTCTCTGATTTTTGTGAAAATATTGTTGAGGTTTTCATGGATGATTTTTCTATTTATAGAACTTCTTTTGATGATTGCTTGAGCAACCTTGGTCAAATTTTGCAGAGATGTGAGCAAACTAATCTTGTCTTGAATTGGGCGAAGTGCCACTTTATGGTTAATGAAGGTATTGTCTTGGGGCATAAAATTTCTAAACGAGGTATTGAGGTGGACCAAGCTAAAGTTGAAGCAATTGAGAAAATGGCAAGTCCTAAAGATATTAAAGGCATTCGTAGTTTCCTTGGTCATGCTGGTTTCTATAGGAGGCTTATTAAATACTTCTCTAAAATTTCTAGGCCTCTTACAAATCTTTTACAAAAGGACGTTCCATTTGTTTTTTATGATGACTGTGTAGATGCCTTTGAAACACTTAAGAAAGCCTTAACTTCTGCACCTATTGTTCAATCACCTGATTGGAATTTGCCTTTTGAAATCATGTGTGATGCTAGTGATTATGCTGTCGGTGCTGTGCTAGGACAAAGAGTTGATAAGAAATTAAAAGTTATTCATTATGCTAGCAAAACTCTAGACAGTGCCCAAAAAAATTATGCTACCACTGAAAAAGATTTTTTAGCAGTTGTGTTTGGTTGTGACAAATTCAGATCTTACATTGTTGATTCTAAAGTTATTGTTCACACCGATCATGCTGCTATTAAATATCTTATGGAAAAAAGATGCTAAACCTAGACTCATTAGGTGGGTTCTCTTGCTATAAGAATTTGATTTACATATTACTGATAGAAAAGGAGCTGAGAACCCCGTAGCTGATAACTTATCTAGGTTAGAGAATATCCTTGATGACCCACTACCCATTGATGATAGCTTTCCTGATGAACAACTAGCTACAATAAATGTTTCTCATAATACTCCTTGGTATGCTGACTATGCTAATTATATTGTTGCTAAATACATACCACCTAGTTTCACATACCAACAAAAGAAAAAATTCTTCTATGATTTAAGACATTACTTTTGGGATGACCCACATCTTTATAAAGAAGGAGTACATGGTATCATTAGACATTGTGTACCCAAGCATGAACAGGAACAAATCCTACGGAAATGTCACTCCGAAGATTATGGAGGGCATCATGCGGGAGATAGAACTGCTCATAACGTATTGCAACCTGGTTTTTATTGGCCTACTCTCTTCAAGGATGCCCGCAAGTTTGTTTTATCTTGTGATGAATGTCAAAGAATTGGTAATATCGGTAAGCGTCAAGAAATGCCTATGAATTATTCACTTGCTGTTGAACCATTTGATGTTTGTGGTTTTGATTATATGGGACATTTTCCTTCCTCTAATGGGTATACACATATTTTGGTTGCTGTTGATTATGTTACTAAGTGGGTAGAAGCTATTCCAACTAGTAGTGCTGATCATAACACTTCCATTAAAATGCTTAAAGAAGTTATTTTCCCGAGGTTTGGAGTCCCTATATATTTAATGACTGATGGTGGTTCACACTTTATTCATGGTGCTTTCCGTAAAATGCTTGCAAAATATGATGTTAACCATAGAATTACATCACCCTACCATCCTCAATCTAGTGGTCAAGTTGGACTTAGCAATAGAGAAATAAAACTAATATTACAAAAAACTGTTAATAGGTCCTGAAAGAATTGGTCTAATAAATTCGATGAAGCGCTTTGTGCCTACAGAACAGCATATAAAAATCCTATGGGCATCTCTCCCTATAAAATGGTTTATGGAAAAGCTTGTCATTTGCCTCTAGAGTTAGAACATAAAGCATATTGGGCAATTAAAGAACTCAACTATGATTTCAAACTTGCCGGTGAAAAGAGGCTATTTGATATTAGCTCATTAGATGAGTGGAGAACCCAAGCTTATGAAAATGCCAAATTATTTAAAGAAAAGGTTAAAAGATGGCATGACAAAAGAATCCAAAAGCGGGAATTCAAAGTTGGAGAATATGTTCTTTTGTACAACTCTTGTTTTAGATGCTTTGCAGGAAAACTTCTCTCTAAATGGGAAGGACCATATATTATCGAGGAGGTTTATCGCTCTGGAGCTATCAAAATTAATAATGCCGAAGGTACTAACCCGAAGATGGTCAATGGGCAAAGAATTAAACACTATATCTTAGGTACGCCTATTAATGTTGAAAGCAATATTATTCAAACCATGACACCGGAGGAACACATAAAAGAGACCTTCCGGAACACTCCAGAATACTATAAAAGAGGAGGTACGTGATACGGTAAGTAAACGGACTCCGAAAAATCCGCAAAAATATTTTCTGTCAGTTTTGGAATATTACAAAAATTAGGAAAATAAGAAACAACCAGGAAGGCAATCGAGGAGGGCACAAGACACCAGGGTGCGCCTGGGCCCCCTGGCGCACCCAGGTGGGTTGTGCCCACCTCGGGAACCTTCCCGACTCCGTTTTCCTCCCGTTTGCTTGTTTCCCAAGATAAAAAATCTTTATATACCCCCCGAATGTATTGACCACCGTATCGCAGAGAAATCTTCTGTTCTTCTTTCTTGCTGTTTTCTGACAGATCTAGATTGACATGTCCGCTTTGAGCTCCTCCAAGGACAAGTTCTTCGAGAACATCATCAACCCGTATTTGCGGAAGGTGATGCAGCACCCTCAAGCCATTGAGATGCGTGAGGGGGTGCTCCACATCTGGGATGTCCAGGGTCCCAACAGGACGGGAACCGTGGAGGCTAGGCTTGAAGCTATGGAGCAAGAGGTTTTCAAGTGCAAGGGGATGGTGGAACGTGGACTCAACGCCAATCACCTCATGATCGCGGATTACACCCATGATCTCAAAGTGGATGGCAAATCCATCAAGGACATCATATTCACCTTCAACGAGCAAATCAATTTTCTACAAAGCCAAATCTATGAACTCCAAAATCAAGTCTTTGAATATGAGGCAAGATTTAAAGGTATGAGTTTAGCTGCCAGTTGCAGGACTCGTGAGACTCGCGCTTCTTCTTATGATGGTGAACCGCTGCCATGGAAGCCGGAGGATAAGCCCGCTACTACATCACCACCACTATCTTTGCCTTTATCTATTTTAGTTCGATCTTTAGTTATCCTATGATTTAGTTGAATAAAAGTTTAGTTCGATCCTTTCTTTTCGAGTGCTCGCTTAGTGATCTATCTATGTAATCATGTGCGAGATATACAATAAAGAGTAGTTTGAGTTTTGTTTCTTTACTCTTGTTGTTCCAATAAAAAGAAAGGAAAATGAATGAAAACGATCATATGCCAATCTTATGGTAAGTAATGACATCACATAAGGAAAAGTATAAGTGGTAAAATTTATTGGAGATTGACAAACATATCATTGGTTAATGATGCAATTCATGAAAGAATTAATAAGGGAAGAGAAGATTCACATGCAAATACACTATCTTGGACATCTTTTATGATTGTGAGCCCCCATTAAATATTTTGTGTCAAAATTGTTGACGTTGGACAAGAAAGACAACATAATGATTTATGTTTGTTCATATTCACATAGAAGTTATATTCTCATAGATCCTTCAACATGTGGTGCTTGCTCAATATCTTTGCTAGCCAAAAACTCCGCACTAAGTAGAGATACTACATGTGCATCCAAAAACCCTTAAACCCAAAATCTTATTTTGAGAGTCCACCATACCTACCTATGGATTGAGTAAGATCCTTCAAGTAAGTTGTCATCGGTGCAATAAGGCAATAAAAATTGCTTCTAAAAGTGTTGGATCGTTTAGTGTAAGACAAAATTGAGCGTTGTACGAACTTATGATGGCAAAGTAATAAAAGCAACGGACTGCATAATAAAGGTTGCTATCATAAGGGGCAATATAATGTGACGTTCTTTTGTATTAAGGGATTTGGCATACATACAAATAAGCGCATGACAACCTCTGCTTCCCTCTGTGAAGGGCCTATCTTTTACTTTTATGCATTTACTTTTATGTAAGAGTCAAAGTATTCTTCCCTATTCCTTTTTATTTTCTCTTTTGGCAAATGTCGTGGCTCGACACGATCACCTATGGGGCCATCGGCCCCTTTGTGTTTCGGCCAGGGGGAAGGGCACATTGCACAAAGAGCGGAGGTCGTAGAACAGCACGGCAATGGTGACGCGGGTGGTTTTTACCCAGGTTCGGGCTGCCGCGAGGCGTAAAACCCTACTCCTGCTTTGGTGGTTTGAGTGGAAGACCATGACGAACGTGCAGTACTCAGGACCGGCAAGGTCGCCTCGGGGAGAGCAGCTACACACGTATGAGTGTACAAGGGTCTGAATCCTTTCTAAGGTTGCCTCGGCCCTCCTTTTATAGGTAAAGGGGTTACCACAATGGCAAAACAGTCATTAAATGCACCGCTTAGTGTCACATCATGGATGTAGCCCGGCAAGCCTTGCCATGCCATTCAACCACCTTCTCGCCTGCCTGCATGACACACCTCTAGACGGGTGTCATTTAGAGGTGATCTTCATCAGAAATGGCTGGCACGTGCTGAATGACTGCCACTTATTCACTTGGGGGCTCGACATCGCACCGATAAGCGACTTGTGTCACTGTGAGGTGGAGCGGTGGAACCCTGGCGGGATAGCAGGCCGCCAGCGTCTCGGCAATCCTTGTCGGGGAGGTCTTGAGACTTGCTCTTGGGGTGGCCTCGACCTGACCAGGCTCGCCTGCCCTACAAGGGAGGCTTTTCTCTTGGTGATATCTCACTGTCTTGGCTTGTCTTGGTCTTCTTGATCTGCACTTTGATTCCTCAAAGAGCTATCTCTCCTGCTTGGCCTTGTCTTGGATGCTGGAACCTTACCCTTGAGCCTGTGTATAGTCAGGGCAGCATACACCAGGGTTTGTTGCACCAACAGGAGCCCCCGGGCCTGGCCCGAACGTGCTGCTGAGCGTCGTTGGGGTAGGCCCTATCTAGTACATAGGCGAAGAGTTTGTGGTGGCTCATCCCTTGAGATTTTCTTTGCTTCTTCATCAATCTATGCTTGAATCAGTTTCCGATTTTTCTGTGCGTCGTGTGATGCCAATTGTGGAGGGGCCATTTCTGTAATGGCCCGTGAATGACTTTAACCCACGGGGAGTAACTACGAATTCACTCATCCCACCACGCCCTTATCCTTTGCCACATATGCTGCATGCATCGAGTAGGGTAGGTAACGGAGGTGCGTGGTGCGGGAAAGAGCGTCATGGCAAAGCCCTGGTCTTCTTGGATTGGTGTAAGGGGGCGGCAATCAGATCCGGCCGTCGGTAGTAGCTTCGACGGGTCGGATCAGAAAGAGCCCCTCAGGGTGGGGGTGAAGGATCAGCCCCCAGCCCCAGCCTGCCTATAAAAAGGGGTGCGAGAAGGAGTGGAGGCACCCATCCACGCACCTCTCCCCTTTCACTTGTTGCCTCCTTTTTTGTTATGTCGAGGGGGGAGACCGGGGCCAGGCCCCGGGCTCTAGCCCGGGGGTGACGATGCCGAACACTTGTGTTGACGCTCGGGGTGTGAGTCTGGTCCGGGGTTGTAGGAGATGCGGCTGTCGTAGACGTGGGCGCCGAATCGACCGTAGTGTGGGAGGCATTGCGCTTCTCCAAAATGGTGGAGCGGTCGTTTCCCACACACAAGCCAGCTGCCTGGAGGGGAGTACTTGCCCTTGCCGCAAGTCGCCGAGGCTTGTCATTCGGTCGGTGAGGCCCTTGGGGCTTCCGGTGCCCGCCTGTGGTGTTGTGCTTGGGATCCTTGGTAATCCCAGCACTGCTCCCCCCAGCGAGGTCGGGGTTGATGCTGAAGAAGGCGGTGTCTTCCTGCCCGCCAAGGTGGCGAGTGCTGCTCCTCACACGCTTCAGACGCCGCTGCCGTCTGCCGCTTCTCCGAGGGAGGTGACGGGCCGAGGGGTCGGCGTCCTTCTGGAGTGATGGTGATGAGGAAAAAACAAGGGAAGATGGAGAAGGCGGGTGGCAGGCCGTCAGGTCGGAGTACGATGGCACCGACGCCTTTGTCTCATACTACCGGCCTGCTGCCTCATCTTTCCGCTCTTCCCCTCCCTCCCTGGCTCCATCATCACCGGCCTCTTCCGGATGGCTGGGGGTGGTGACTAGGGCACCGCTGAGCTGCTCTCTCCGTCCCCCTCCTTCGCAGCCTCGCCACTCCCGATCTTGTCAGGCCATGCCTGGCAGGTCCTGACGGGGTCGGGCTAGGCTTCTGCTCAGGCACTCGTTTTGCCCTCTTCGCCTTTCGTTGTAGTTCCTAGGAGGAGAGGGGCAAGAAAGGGATTACGGGGCACTTATCTTTTTTCAGTCAAAAACATGTAGGCATTTGCCAAAATTTAGTCTCAAATATGTTATCTTCTTTATCCATGTTTGTGTTTTGTAAGGCCTTGCTGGGTACTTGTGCATGTACTATGTCCATGCAGAGGTGATATGCCTCTATACATTTAAGTAAACAAGTTATCTCCGGCAAGCTATCTTGCCGGTACCTTTCGTTTGTTGCCACGGGGCTTGGCCTGTCGAGCTCGAAACTATGAAAAGGGACCAGCCCCCCTGTCGAACCCTCTCCACCAAAGGCCACTGCAACCACCTTGACCGAAGCAACGTTCGAGTCAGAGGATGTGAGCACCCATGCTTTGAAGGTGACAGGGTTTCTATATGCACAAGTTTTGCTTCTTACAGAACATGTATGGATAAGAAGGAACTTATCTGTTAGGCTTGTCGGGGATCGATATGCAGGCTTGTTTCCGTTTCCTCTTTTCGGGACCGAATCCGCGGCAAGAGCCCTGCAGTTTAGTCCAGAGAAAAACAAAGCTGCATATGACCTTATCTACATGATCATGCCATGCTCATGTTATGCTATGCATGCATGCAAGTTTTTGGGGACCCCAGTGCTTCGTTTATTTATCTGCTGCTCAGGGTCTGCGCTTGGCTTTGTACAAAGGGTTACATGCAGCATCGGCAAGGCTTGTACAAAAGGGTGGCTGCCTGGCAGGGCCCGACGGCCGTGCCTTACGGGTAGAATTTGCGGAGATGCTCAATATTCCATGAGTTTTGCAATTGAATGCCATCTCCGGTCTCCAGACGGACTGCGCCAGGTCTGGTGACTCATACTACCCGGTAAGGGCCTTCCCACTTTGGTGCCAACTTGTTTGCACCCTTGGCGGACTGAACGCGCCTAAGGACAAGGTCGCCTTCCTCAAGGCTCCGGGGATGAACCCTGCGGCTATGATAGCGGCGCAGGGCTTGCTGATAGCGTGCAACACGCGTAACAGCCCGGAGACGGTTCTCCTCAAGGAGCACAGCATCGTCATGCCGGTGCTGATCTTGCTCTACTTCATCATAGGCAAGTACTCGAGGTGACCCGTATATGAGTTCCGTGGGGATCACTGCTTCTGCCCCATAGACTAGGGAGGAGGGAGTCTAGCTGGTATCTCGATTTGGTGTCGTACAGAGGGACCAAAGAACCACCGGCAGCTCATCAATCCAGCACCTGCCGCAGTTCTGCAGCCTATCAAATGTTCTTGTCTTGAGTCCTCGCAGCACTTCAGCATTCGCCCTCTCAGCTTGTCCATTGCTTCTAGGATGAGCAATAGAAGCGAATGAAACCTTGCTTCCGAGGGCTTGAACGTATTGCATGAAGGCGTGGCTCATGAACTGGGTGCCGTTGTCAGTGATGACCCTGGCGGGTACTCCAAAGCGGCACACCAGTCTTTTCAGGAACTTGATAGCTGACTGTGCGGTCACCTTCCTCACGGGCTCCACCTCCGGCCACTTCGAGAACTTGTCGATGGCGACGTACAAGAACTGAAAGCCCCCGGTAGCACGGGGGAAGGGGCCCAAGATGTCGAGCCCCCAGAACGAAAAGGGCCATGATAAAGGGATCGTATGGAGAGTCTAAGCAGGTTGATGGATATTCTTGGAGTGGAACTGGCAGGCTTCACATCTGGTGACTAGCTCAATTGCATCTTGGAGGGTCGTGGGCTAGTAGAAACCTTGCCGGAAAGCTTTTCGAATCAAGGCCCTTGATCCAATATGCGAGCCGCACATGCCTTTGTGTATCTCTGCCAACAGTTCCTTCCCCTCTTCCCGGCAAATGCACTTCAATTTCACACCGTTGGGCCTCCTTCTGTATAGTGCGTCATCAACAAACTGATACATACTGGCCCTCCGGGCTACTCTTTCTGCTTCTTCTTGCTCTTCGGGAAGTTCTCCTGTTTGGAGGTAACTGACTATGTGTCGCGCCCAAGTTGGAGCCTGAAGCTCGACAACAAGGATCAGTGGCACCTCCTCGTTTGTGGGAGCGCATGCCTCAACCGCGAGGATTGGTAGTTCGGTGGGAGGGTGCTGCTCGCCAAGCGAAGTGGAGTTGTTCCTGCCAACCTCTCTGTCGGGGGATTCTGGAAGCTCTGTCGGGAGAGGTTTGCCGGAGTCCAGTTTCCTCCTCTTTCTGGACATTGTTGCCAGGGATACGGAGGGCTGAGTCAGGTGGAGAACAAAAGTCCCTGGTTCCACAGGAAGCTTTTGCGTAGCTCAGTTTGACAGATGATCAGCAATGCTGTTTTCCGCACGGGGTACATGCTCTGTTTGCAATCCGTCAAAGTGCTCCTCCAGCTTTCTCACTTCCTCCACGTATGCCTCCATCAATGGACTCTGATAATCCTTGTTCACTTGCCTCACCACAAGCTGTGAGTCTCCTCGTATGATCATGTTCTTAATCCCCAACTCTGTCGTGATCCTGAGCCCGGCAAGGAGTCCTTCATACTCTGCAGTGTTGTTAGTTGCCTTCTCCCGGGGGAAATGCATCTGGATCACATACTTGAGGTGCTCTCCAGTGGGTGCGACGAGGAGCACGCCAGCTCCTGCACCTTGTAGTGAGAAGGCACCATCAAAGTACATGATCCATTCTTGGGGTGCTTCCTTGTCGGGGATAACCATTTCTAGTGCCTCTTCGTCTGGGGTAGGCGTCCACTCGTAATGAACTCTACCAGTGCTCTGCTCTGAATGGTTGATGTTCTCTCAAACTTCAAGCCAAAGCTTGACAACTCCAAAGCCCATTCCACTATCCTGCCAGTGGCCTCTGGATTCCTCAGTATGCGTTGCAAAGGGAATCGGGTGACGACTGTGATCTCGTGGGCTTGGAAGTAGTGGCGCAGTTTCCTTGAGGTCATGATGAGGCCAAAAATCAACTTTTGCATGCAAGAGTACCTTGACCTAGCCCCCTGCAGTAGGGAGCTGACAAAGTACACTGGCCGCTGCACCACCTTCTTCCTTGCCGTGATCCTAGAATTGTCTTCGTTGCTTCGCTCCTCTTTGTCCTGATCTGCATCTAACCTTGCCGGGACGAGTTCACTTTCCCCTCCGGAGAGGACGATAGCCATGACTGCTCCTTCATCTACCTCCCGCTGCGCCACCAGCGCCGCACTAACCACTTGATTGGTTGCTGCTAGGTATAGCAACAACGGTTCTTATGGTTTAGGAGCGACTAAGGTGGGAACAGAGGAAAGATTCGTCTTCAAATCTTGCAGCGCAGCTTCTGCCTCCGGGGTCCAGTCCATGGGCCCTGCCTTCTTCAAGATTTTGAAGAACAGCAAGGCGCGCTCGACAGACTTGGAAATGAACCTGCTTAGAGCGGCAACACATCCAATCAAATGCCTCACATCTTTAACTGTCTTGGGTGCTTGAATCTGCTCGATCGCCTTGATCTTGTCGGGGTTGGCCTCTATCCCCCGGTGGAACACGAAGAAGCCAAGTAGCTTGCCGGAAGGAACGCCAAACACACACTTCTCTGGGTTTAGATTCAAGTTGATCTTGTGCAGATTTGCAAAGGTCTCTTCCAAGTCCTGAATGAGAGTTGACTTGTCCTTGGTTTTGACCACTATGTCATCCATGTAAGCTTCAATATTCCTGTGCAGCTGGGACTCAAAACCAATTTGCACTGCTCTTGCAAAAGTGGCTCCAGCGCTCTTTAATCCGAAGGGCATCCGTACGAAGCAGTACGTGCCACAGCGGGTTATGAATGCTGTCTTCTCCTCGTCTTCTTTGGACATGAATATTTGGTGGTACCCGGAGTAGGCGTCCAAGAAGGAAAGCAGATCACACCCGGAGGTGGAATCCACGATCTGGTCGATGCGCGGCAAGGGGAACGGGTCCTTCGGGCATGCTTTATTCAGATATGTGAAATCTATGCAAAGCCTCCATTTCCCATTCGCCTTGCGCACCACCACTAGATTTGCCAACCATGTCGGGTGCAATACTCCTCTGACCAAAATAGCCGCCTCAAGTTTCTTGATCTCCTCGGCAATGAACCGCTGCCGCTCCAAGGCTTGCTTCCGGACCTTCTGCTTGACAGGCCAGGCATGAGGGCAGACAGCAAGGTGGTGCTTGATTACCTCCCTGGGAACACCGGAGATGTCAGATGGTTGCCAAGCAAACACATCGACATTCGCCCGCAGGAAGGCAATGAGCGCGCTTTCCTATTTGTCGTCAAGGGTGGAGCTGATAGTGAATGTACCATCAGCGCCAACCAGCCCTGCCGGGACCTTCTTCACAGTGGGTGCAGCGACCTTGGATCTCTTGCTAGTAGAACTCTCCGGCAAATCATCGATGGGTGCAGTGTACTCCGGAGTGGCGCGCTTCCCGGATTCCTTGCCGGCATCCTTGCTAGCTTTTCTCGTTTGTTTGTTTTCCTTGGCGGGGATTGCAGCTTCCGCGGCCTCGACAACGACCGCCTCCCGGTACATCTTGTCCATGCATATGATCGCGTCCTTCTTGTCTGATGGGATAGAAATGACGCCCATCGGTCCTGGCATCTTCAGGGTGTTGTAGGCATAGTGGGATGCCGCCATGAACTTTGCCAGGGCAGGCCGCCCGAGTATCCCATTATATGGCAACGGAAGTTCGACCACATCGAACACGATCTTTTCAGTCCGGTAGTTCAACTCCCCTCCAAACGTCACCGGCAGCGTGATCTTCCCCTTTGGACGACTCCTGCCGGGGTTGATACCTTGAAACGTGCCAGTAACCTTGAGCTCTTCATCTGTTATCTGAAGCTTGCTGAGCACCTTGGGGGAAATCAGATTCAACCCGGCCCCACCATCAACCAACATCTTTGTGACCTTGAGGTTGTGGATTGTTGGTGAAACCAACAACGGCAAGCACCCTACCACAGTGGTGCGGTCAGGGTGATCCTCTTCCTCAAAGATGATGGGCATGCGAGACCATTTGAGTGGTTTCCGGGAGTCCGCCGCTGGCTCCACAGCATTGACCTCACGCGCCCATTGTTTCAGTTGGTGGTGAGAGGAGTGCAAGGATGCGCCTCTGTCAATGCATAGGGCGTCGGTGGCTTTATGAAACTCTTGCTCACTGGTTTCCTCTTCATCCCCTTCATCACTTTCGTCACCACACTCCATCTCATGGCCTTTAGCAGGTTTTCCCTGATGTTGGGGGACCTTGCCGGGGCGGCCCCCTCGGCCGCCTCGGCCCTTCCCGCCAACGCCATCTTGGTCTCTCTCCATATCACGCTTCTCGTACTCAGCCTTCTGCTTCTTGACGAGTTGCTCAACTTGGTGACATTCTTGGAGATCATGGCCTTTGGTTCGATGGATCTTGCAGTACGGCGCGTCAGCCTTCCCAGCCTTCTCAGCCGCCACGGCCTCCCGGCAGTCAGCGCATGCGGCAACCTCCTTGTCGGGGGCTTCGGCCTTGGCCTTCTTGCCGGTACTCGGGGTTCCCGACCCCTCGACAGCCAGCACTGCTTTCTCCTTGCGCTTCTTGTTGCGTTTCTTGTTGTTCTTCTTCTGGTTGGCGGCATTCTCGTCTTCTTCTCAGTCGACGTCGATGCCATCCTCTTCTCCGGGGAGACACCTCCCCTCCTCCATATGGGCTTATCCGCCAAGGTGTAAAGCTAGTTCACAGTCTTGGGCAACCGGACGTTCTTTTTGGAACGTATCCTGCGGTTACGCACATTAGACTGGAACACGGCAATCGCAGCTGCTGGGTGGATATCTGGAATGTTCCTGTGCACCCGGCTGAACCTCTGCATGTACTTCCGTAAACTCTCCCCTTCCTTTTGTGGAAGGAGCTGCAAATCGCTGGGCCGCCCTGGTTCTTGATGGCCGCCCGTGAAGGCACCAACAAACTCGTGGCACAGATCAGCCCAAGTTGAGATGGAGTTCTCCGGCAAGTGCATCAGCCACAACCTCACATTTGACTTGAGCGCAAAAGGGAAGTAGTTGGCGAATATCTTTTCATCTCTTCCCCCGGTGGCTTGAACATCAATGGTGTAGATGCTCAAGAACTCTACCGGGTTCAGTCTTCCATCGTATTTCTCTGGTATCTCTGGCTTGAACGTACGGGCAGATGGCCAATGGACTTGCTGCAACTCGCGAGTGAAGGCAGGACATTCAACCTCAAAGGGCAGGTATCCGTCTCCACTTGGCGCAGGCTCCTCGACGTTGGGGCCATTGCGTCTGTCAGACTGGCGGTGGGTTTTGCGGCGCAGTTCTATGGTAACGCATGCGTCTTCCCTTCGCCTATTCGCCAGGACCTGCCGCTGATCTCGATGGGCTCAAGGATCAGACGAGGCCATTGACACCTCGTCGTGTTCTTGGTTATGCAGCTCTGGCCGCGGCCCCTGTGCTGGCTGTTGTGGGGGGGACTGCACCGTAAGGTCGGCTCCCCCAGCATGGCCAGCGGCTCAGACCGTTGTTGCTGCCTGCGAATGCCTTGGCGAGCCCGCTCGTTGCGATCCCCCTGCCTCAGCGAAACCAATCAAACTTTGAGTGGTGGCTCTCCATTCATCCATTTGGTCGGCCGCTGGCGGGAATCTCAACAGGAGCTGGGCTCGAGCCATGGCTTCCAAAGCAATACTTGGCATGGACGACGGCGCAGATCGCGACGACGCCCGACTCCTGACGGTACCGGTAGTGGCGGCGTCGCGCTCTCGTCGTCGCGAGCCAGTCGTGAGGGCGGCGTGATGACAAGAAGGACGCGCTTGGGGGTTGATGACCCCGTTCGGCGCTTTGTCTTGATTGCCTTGTCCTGGGGAAGGCATGTGCCTTGTAGCTGCACCCGTAGCAGGGGCAGCTAGGAGGTCGTGATTCGCGCCGGAGTGGGCGCCATCGCTGCGGCTGCGTCCTCCAGCGAGGTGGAGAGGCGGGGATTGGATGTTTTCCCCTCCCGCACCCTATGGAGCATGGCCACTATGGTGTTGTTGACACTGTCCTCCTCCGGCGCCTCCTGCTCCCACCTCAGTCGCGGGAGAAACGACGATGGCGCCGCCTGCGCCGGTCGCGTCCCTCGCGGTGTTTGCGTCCCCCGACGCCACCGCACCCATGGGATCGGTGGCTGCATGCGAGGGGGCCTTTGAGGTGGAAGGACAGGCTGCTGCACCGGACTTTTTCTTGGGCGCCATGGGTGATGACGCCGTTGTCGAAGGAGATGGTGATGAAGATCGACGCGCTGTTTATGTCCTCGGGTTCGCACAAGCGCTCCCCCCTACCTGGTGCGCCAAAGATGTCGTGGCTCGACACGATCACCTATGGGGCCATCGGCCCCTTTCTGGTTCGGCAAGGGGGAAGGGCACTTTGCACATAGAGCGGAGGTCGTAGAACAGCACGGAAATGGTGACGCGGGTGGTTTTTACCCATGTTCAGGCCACCGCGAGGCATAAAACCCTACTCCTACTTTGGTGGATTGAGTGGAAGACTATGACGAACGCGCAGTACTAAGGCCGGCAAGGTCGCCTCGGGAAGAGCAGCTACGCGCGTATGAGTGTACAAGGGCCCGAATCCTTTCTAAGGTTGCCTTGGCCCTCCTTTTATGGGTAAAGGGGTTACCACAGTGGCAAAACAGTCATTATCCAGTGATTAGATAGCCACAGTGCTATCATACCTAACTCTGTAGACAGGACAAGGTGCATTAAATGCACCGCTTAGTGTCACGTCGTGGATGCAGCCCGGCAAGCCTTGCCGTGCCATTCAACCACCTTCTCGCCTGCCTGCGTGACACGCCTCTGGACGGATGTCATTTAGAGGTGATCTTCATCAGAAATGGCTGCCATGTGCTGAATGACTGCCACTTATTCACTTGGGGGCTTGACACCACACCGATAAGCGACTTGCGTCACTGTGAGGTGGAGCGGTGGAACCCTGGCGGGATAGCAGGCCGCCAGCGTCTCGGCAATCCTTGCCGGGGAGGTCTTGAGACTTGCTCTTGGGGTGGCCTCGACCTGACCAGGCTCGCCTGCCCGACAAGGGAGGCTTTTCTCTTGGTGATATCTTGCTGTCTTGGCTTGTCTTGGTCTTCTTGATCCGCCCTTTGATTCCTCAAAGAGCTATCTCTCCTGCTTGGCCTTGTCATGGATGTTGGAACCTTAGCCTTGAGCCTGTGTACAGGCAGGGCAACATACACCAAGGTTTGTTGCACCGACAGCAAGCATCATGTGGTGAGGAAAGATCTAGGCACATATATCTAGTTGGATATGAGTGGGCATGAGTTATTATTGTTGACATCACCCTTGAGGTGAATACATTGGGAGGCGAAACTATAAGCCCCTATCTTTCTATGTGTCCGGTTGAAACTTTTTGTTCATGGGTATGCTATGAGTGTTAGCAATCATAGAAGATTAAATGATGGTTGAGTATGTGGACTTGCCTAAAGGCTCCAATACTTGACCCTTCCTGAAAATATGATGAATTGTAGTTGCAAAGTTGACTAAGAACATAGTTTGTTGGTTTCAATAAGGTTTATGCTTTATACTCCAATGTTGTGATGAATTGTTACTTGTTCATGAGAAGTTATATGATAAAAGTTGTTTGATAAAGTTTTATGTTAAAGTTCCTTGCGATTATAATAATATGCATGATGCTTCTATCTCCATATTTTGTTTTATCGACACATGTCTCTCTCTAAGCATGTGGGCATGTTTTTCGATTTCGGTTTTTCGCTTGAGGACAAGCGAGGTCTAAGCTTGGGGGAGTTGATATGTCCATTTTGCATCATGTTTTCCCACTGCTATTTATAATGTTTTTATGCATAATAATGCTTTTTGGAGTAATTTTAATGCCTTTTCTCTCATAATATGCAAGGTTTACACAAAGAGGGAGAATACCGGCAGCTGGAATTCTGGACCTGAAAAAGCTACACTAGAGTTACGTATTCTGCACATCTCCAAATGAGCTGAAAATTTATGGAGAATTATTTTTGCAATATATAAAAAATACTGGAGCAAATAACTACCGGAGGAGGCCCACCAGGTGGGCACAACCCACCTGGGCGCGCTAGGCCCCCCAGGCGCGCCCTGGTGGGTTGTGCCCTCCTCGGCCCACCTCCGGTGCCCATCTTCTGGTATATAGGTCATTTTGACGTAGGAAAAATCAAAGGGGGACTTTCGGGACGAAGCGCCACCGTCTCGAAGCGGAACTTGGGTAGGAGCACTTTTGCCCTCCGGTGGAGCGATTCCACCGGGGGAACTTCCCTCCCGGAGGGGGAAATCATCGCCATCGACATCACCAGCAACTCTCCCATCTTTGGGAGGGCCATCGCCATCAACATCTTCAAACAGCACCATCTCCTCTCAAACCCTAGTTGATCTCTTGTGTTCAATCTTTGTACCGGAACCTTAGATTGGTACTTGTGGGTGACTAGTAGTGTTGATTACATCTTGTAGTTGATTACTATATGGTTTATTTGGTGGAAGATTATATGTTCAGATCCATTATGCTATTTAATACCCCTCTGATTTTGAGCATGATTATCATTTGTGAGTAATTACTTTTGTTCTTGTGGTCACGGGAGAAGTCATGTTGCAAGTAATCATGCGAACTTGATATGTGTTCGATATTTTTGATGATATGTATGTTGTGATTCCCTTAGTGTTGTCATGTGAATGTCAACCACCTGGCACTTCACCATCTTTGGGCCTAAGGGAATGCGTTGTGGAGTAGTTATTAGATGATGGGTTGCTAGAGTGACAGAAGCTTAAACCCTAGTTTATGCGCTACTTCATAAGGGACCGATTTGGATCCAAAAGTTTAATGCTATGGTTAGATTTTATCTTAATACTTTTCTCGTAGTTGCGGATGCTTGTGAGGGGGTTAATCATAAGTAGGAGGTTTGTTCAAGTAAGAACAGCACCTAAGCACCGGTCCACCCACATATCAAATTATGAACAGAAGTGTGATGATCATCATTATTCATTATTAGAGCATGTCCCAGTGAGGAAAGGATGATGGAGACTATGGTTTCCCCACAAGTCGGGATGAGGCTCCGGACAAATATAAAAAAAAAAGAAGAAAAAAAGGAGAAAAAAAGTGAGGCCAAAAAGAACCCAAGAAAAAAAAGAAAAAAAGGAAAAGAAACAAAATGAGAGAAAGGAGAGAAGGGGCATGCTAATTCCACACTTGTGCTTCAAAGTAGCACCATGTTTTTCATATAGAGAGTCTCCTATGTTGTCACATTTATATACTAGTGGGAATTTTTCATCATAGAGTTAGATGCACACCCACTTAGTTTTCAGTTTGAGCTTTCATACACTTATAGCTCTTAGTGCATCCGTTGCATGGAAATGCCTACTCCTCACATTGATATCAATTGATGGGCATCTCCATAGCCCGTTGATTAGCCGCGTCGATGTGAGACTTTCTTACTTATTTTGTCTTCTCTATGTTTACCCCTATCATCATACTCTATTCCACCCATAGTGCTATATCTATGGCTTGCGCTCCTGTATTGCGTGGGGGTTGAAAAAGCTGAAGCGCGTTAAAAAGTATGAACCAATTTCTCGGCTTGTCATCGGGGTTGTGCATGATAAATACTTTGTGTTAAGAAGATGGAGCATGATAAGACTATATGATTTTGTAGGGATAGCATTCTTTAGCATTGATATTTTGAAAGACATGATTGTTTGTTGGGATGCCTGAATATTAATGTCTTTATGTCAAATTATAGACTATTGCTTTGAATCACTCGTGTCTTAATATTCATGCCAGGATTAGATATATGATCAAGATTATGCTTGGTAGCATTCCACATAAAAAATTATCTTTTTTAACATTTACCTACTCGAGGATGAGTAGGAATTAAGCTTGGGGATGCTAATACGTCTCCGTCATATCTATAATTTTTTATTGTTTCATGCCAATATTATACAACTTTAACATACTTTTGGCAACAATTTATATGATTTATTGGACTAACATATTGATCCAGTGCCCAGTGCCAGCTCCTGTTTGTTGCATGTTATTTGTTTTGCAGAATTCCATATCAAATGAAGTACAAATGCAATAAAAATTTACGAAGAATTATTTTGGAATATATATGATTTTTGGGATGTGGAATCAACACAAACGAAGGCCCACGGCCTCCACAGTACACCAGGGCGTGGCCCAGCCCCCAGGCGTGTGGTTGTGGGTGGTAGCCACCTCGTAAGGAGGTTGCTGCTCTAGTTCAGGCGCAAGGAATCTTATATCCGGAAAAAAATTGTGTTAAAATCTCAGCGCAATCGGAGTTATGGATCTGCGGGAATTTAAGAAACGGCGATGGGCCAGAAAACGGAAACGCAAAACAGAAGAGAATAGAGAGATAGGTCCAATCTAGGAGGGGCTCCTGCCCCTCCGCCACCATGGAGGCCATGGACCGGAGGGGGAACTCTCCTCCCATCTAGGGAGGAGGCCAAGGAAGAAGAAGAAGGAGGGGGGCTCTCTCTCCCCCTCTCTCCCAGTGGCGTCGGAGTGCCGCTGGGGCAATCATCGTGACGACGATATACTCGAACAACTTCGCCGCCATCAACACCAACTCTATCCCCCTCTACGCAGCGGTGTAACCTCTCTTCTACCCATTGTAATCTCTACTTAAACATGGTGCTCAACGCTATATATTATTTCCCAATGATCTATGGCTATCTTATGATGTATGAGTAGATTCATTTTGTCCTATGGGTTGATTGATGATCGGGATTGGTTTGAGTTGTATGTTTTATTTTGGTGCTATCCTATGGTGCCCTTTGAGTCATGCAAGCGTGAGGGATCCCTGCTGTAGGGTGTTGCAATACATTCATGATTCGCTTATGGTGGGTGGCGTGGGTGACAGAAGCACAGACCCGAGTAAGTGGGTTGTTGCGGATGGGAGTAAAGAGGACTTGATACTTAATGCTATGGTTGGGTTTTAACTTAATGATCTTTAGTAGTTGCGGATGCTTGCTAGAGTTCCGATCATAAGTGCATATGATCCAAGTAGAGAAAGTATGTTAGCTCATGCCTCTCCCTCATATAAATTGCAATAATGAAAACCGGTTTAGTTATCGATCACCTAGGGACAAATGACTTTCTTGCGTAACAAAAGCTATCTACTTTTATTATCTTGCAATTTATTCATAGTTTTATTCTCACAAAGTACTTCTAGTTATATACTTGTTCTAGGTAAAGCAAACATTAAGTGTGCATAGAGTTGTATCGGTGGTCGATAGAACTTGAGGGAATATTTGTTCTACCTTTAGCTCCTCGTTGGGTTCGACACTCTTATTTATCGAAAAAGGTTACAAACAATCTCCTATACTTGTGGGTTATCAGCATGGCATGTATCCATTGTTGGTCTAATGCCCACGGTTCAAATAAATAATCCGTTTGCGATATTGGTTCCCAATTATTAATAATCTCCTATTTGTAAGAAGATAAAAATTACATCAAAACTTGTCTCAAATTTGACAAAAAGGTGCAATACCACTGTGTATTGGTGTCCACATGACAACACGATAAGTTTCATGAATTTCAACTAAGTTTTGGTGTACTAGATTTTAAAAATCATGATTCTCAATGTTTGAAATTTCTTGCACAAGGAGAAAACATGCACCCAGTGACACACATGTGTTTTTCCAATCCATTTAGGTGCACTGTCACGTGTGCATGTAGCTCAAATTTGATTTTTGCATATTATACCCCTAGAAAATCAATCAATGTACTAAAACGTCTTAATGATCTCTGTTTTTTTTTCAAAATTAAAACGTCCCTCCTTTGGTAACATATGTTCACCACGGAAAATTTTAGCATGCCTCGTAGTTGCTGGGTAAGTCAACATGCAGATATTTGAAAAGAACACTTACTTCAAACAAAGTCTGGGCGGATGATATCGTTGGGGAAGTTAGCATATATCTCATGACCAGGCTCTTTTATGTGCAGTGCAATTTTAGTGCCAGCTTTCAGTACATAAAACTTAGAATTTTCTGTCCAAAGGCCCGTGCCAAAATAGGAGTGACCACGTTGATCAAGTCTTACAGAAGCAATGATTGTAAATCCATGGTTTGTGTTCAGTATGACATCCCTATAGTCTTGAGTTATGTAAAGGGCAAGATTGTGTACTACAGATGTTGTTGCATAGCAAGGGATGTGCTGCAAAAAATGGTAGGATTGTTAAAGAATATGGTAACATGCAAATATGGGCAAAATTGAAAGAACAGTACAACAGTTGAAATCAAAGGACAAAAATCTATAATTAAACAGATAGTGTAACCATGATGTCATGGAAATATGAGAGTAATCGAAAGAACAATACATCATTAATTTGCCTAATATAGAAAGAAGAGGGAAGAAAATCCCCTTTGACCTATATGTTGCATGTGGCACCTTTTATCCACATGTAGCAATATATAGTATATGTTCAGGAAAGTAGGCCATGCCAACCAATGTAGGGTGAGATTGAACATACCGTGCGCATCCTGAAGTCATATGGTACGATGAGATGGAACTCCACGGATGTCTGGCCGAGGCCGCAAAGTTCTGATGTGTCCGCGCACTGTACACTCTATGAATGAAATAAAACCCTCAAATCAGCTCGAATAAAAATGAATTCACGGCGATTTTGGTCGGGTGATTAAAGGAGGCAGATGAACTGGGATAAGAGATGAGAGAATATCTCAGTAAATTAGTTACCTTGTTGTCCATGAGAAAAAACCCTCAATACCGTAGATTCCCCAATCGGGTGGAGCTGGGTCAACGGCGAGCAGCGTCGACAAAGTCGATGGCGATAGGCGGCGGCAAACGGAAGTGGCGAAATGCGGTGGGGTTTGCCGGCAGCCTAGCGGTGGCGACATGCGTCGAGCTAAGTGGTTGCCGCAGTGATAGGCGTTGCCATGTAGAGTCGCGGAGGAGCTTGTGCAGGTGTGAATGGGGACCGGAGGGGGTGGCGGGCGGGGTGAGGGTTTTTGTGACGTGGGGATGGTGCGGGTTTTCTTTTTTTCCTTTTTGAATTTGGTCGTTAGGGTTTTCTGTTCCACAAAGAGTTTCATAGGCAATGGTTTTCTAGAGTCAACCATGTGTGATTGACGTAACTAGGAAAATGAAAGTCATTGCACACGGTTCCAATTTGGGAAAATCACCATGTTTCAGGGTGGTTCCACTTTTCCTTCATCGGTTGACTCTGAAATTTTACCCACGCTAAACATTCACCCTAATATGCGCTGGCAGAGCTATGTGTTAGGAAAATGGGCCATGGCCCGCCCAGTACATAGCAATACAATGTAGGATTGAGAGTTGACTGAGTCATGTGGGTGAAATACTTGGTCTTCCTTTGTACCGGCCATCCAACTTTGCTTGCATAGCTCCGCCACTGCTAATATGCATAAAATTCCATCAACCGAACTGATTGCATCCATATCCCACATTTAGACATAAGTAAACATAGATTAAACATACTCAGGCATAGATAATAAGCGTACACAAGCATAGTTCAACCATATATAGTTCAACCGTCATTAAGCATACTCAAGCACATTTATAATTAAGACACTACATAGCCACACATAGTTCAATCCCACATCTCATCTCATCTGCCGGCATGATCGTGAAGCTTCTCCAGGTACTCAGCATACGCGGCGTGCGCCACCCTGCGATAATACTTCTGCCTGAAGGAGCCAACGGCTCATCCTCTTGCATGCGCCAGAACACTTTCATACGCGTCATGAAGCTTTTGGTTGCAAAATGGGCATCGAAAGTCCCCATTCCAGGTCCTAATACACTTGTTATGAATTCCCGCATAAAGCTCCCTGAGGATTTGCTTCTTGAACCTCCTCTGGCCATCTTCATCCTCGTTGTCGACATCATCAGATAGCACCTATACATATAGTAAAAAAATGTGGCGTCAAATTTGGAATACAAACTAATCTCTAGCGAACATTTGCCAGTTGCCAAAATTTGGCATGAAATCAATTTTTACATGTCATAAAGTAGGATTAGGAATTTATGGATTTTATGGCTATTATTTTAGACATATCCAAAGATTATGGTTTGATTTTTAAGGACAATCGTCTATGTACAGACCAATCTTGAAAAAAAATGGCACAAACATATATGTAGGTCATTCAAAATCAATTGTCAAGACCTGCTAGGAATTATTGGCATGAACACTAACCCTAGTCGGATTATTAGCTGAAATCATTTGTACAGATGAAACAACTAATCACTTATCATTTGTACCATTCAAACAATCAATACACTACTCGGATCTAACGAAACATACTCATATTTCATGGATTGAGAGAACATAGCCAGAGGATTTCTATTCCAAAAAGGGGGAGGCAGGAATAACCAGAGAAACCCAAGGATATATTTGACACATAAATGGGTATATAGATGACTAACCGGTTGTCCGCCGTTGTCGGAGTCATCGCCGGAGTGGTCGTCGGAGTCGTCGCCGGATTCTCGCCGGAGTCATCACCGGAGTCATCGCCGGAGTTGGTGTGGACCTCCGGCTCCGGCTGTGGAAGCACGATGCCGTCGACAATGTCAAGGTGCAGCGAGACCTCATCGGTGGCAACGACAACCTCTGTCTCCATCTTCACGCCTTGCTCCGGTGCTTCGGCAGCCCCGGCATCGCCACTCCCTCCGATGGAGCGCTTTGGCAGCATCCTTATACACTAAAGGCAGTGAGGACTAAGAGCGGCGTCGAGGATGCAGGCGGAGAGAGAGGATTGTGTGTGTGGCGATGATGGGGGGTGCGGCCGCTCGGGCACGCGATTAATATGGAGTAGTGCGAGAGAGGCGTGTGGCGGTCAAACCGCTGGCTCGCCTCCCGGTGAGCCTGCACAGCAGACTGCTGGCATGCCTACCGTCGTTTCACACAGCTACTTGCACACGTCCCGATGACACTGCGCAGCGAGCACACCTCCCATCAATTCACACACCTGCACGCATGCCTACAGGTCTGCCTACGTGGTGGACTGCTCGCATGCGTCCCGTCAACTCAGGCATGCTCGCACGGCACACGGACGCGTGGCGGCACGTATATTATTTTTCTACGTTGATGATTAATATTGCCGCTTTATTGCTTAACCGAAGCATGTGATACGTCTCCGTCGTATCTATAATTTTTGATTGTTTCATGCCAATATTATACAACTTCCACATACTTTTGGTAACAATTTATATGATTTATTGGACTAACATATTGATCCAGTGCCCAGTGCCAGTTCCTATTTGTTGCATGTTTTTTGTTTCGCAGAATATCCATATCAAACGAAGTCCAAATGCAATAAAAATTTACGGAGAATTATTTTGGAATATATCTGATTTTTGGGAGGTAGAATCTACGCAAATGGAGGCCCACGGCCACCATAGTACACTAGGGCGCGGCCCAGCCCCCAGGCGCGTGGTGGTGGGTGGTGGCCACCTTGTAAGGCAGTTGCTTCTCTATTTCGGGTGCAAGGAAGCTTATATCCGAAAAAAAATCATGTTAAAATCTCAGCGCAATCGGAGTTACGGATCTCCGGGAATTTAGGAAACAGTGAAGGGCCATAAAACAAAAACGCGAAACAGAAGAGAACAGAGAGATAGATCCAATCTAGGAGGGGATCCTGCACCTCCGCTGCCATGGAGGCCATGGATAAAGAGGGGTAACTCTCCTCCCATCTAGGGGGGAGGCATAGGAAGAAGAAGAAGAAGGGGCGCTCTCTCCCCCTCTCTCCCGGTGGCGCCGGAGCGTCGTCGGGGCAATCATCGTGACGGTGGTCTACTCCAACAACTTCACCGCCGTCAACACCAACTCTCTCCCCCTCTATGCAGCGGTGTAACCTCTCTTCTACCCGCTGTAATCTCTACTTAAACATGGTACTCAATGCTATATATTATTTCCCAATGATCTATGGCTATCTTATGATGTTTGAGTAGATTCATTTTGTCCTATGGGTTGATTCATGATCGTGATTGGTTTGAGATGTATGTTTTATTTTGGTGCTGTCCTATGGTGCCCTCTGTGTCGTGCAAATGTGACGGATCCCCACTGTAGGGTGTTGCAATACGTTCATGATTCTCTTATCGTGGGTGGCGTGAGTGATAGAAGCACAAACCCGAGTAAGTGGGTTGTTGCGTATGGGAGTAAAGAGGACTTGATACTTAATGCTATGGTTGAGTTTTACCTTAATGATCTTTAGTAGTTGCGGATGCTTGCTAGAGTTCCAATCATAAGTGCATATGATCCAAGTAGAGAAAGTATGTTAGCTCATGCCTCTCCCTGATTTAAAATTGCAACAATGATAACCGGTTTAATTATCGATCACCTAGGGACAAATGACTTTCTTGCGAAACAAAAGCTATCTACTTTTATTATCTTGCAATTTATTCATACTTTTATTCTCGAAACTACTTCTAGTTTTATACTTGTTCAAGCAAAAGCAAATGTTAAGTTTGCGTAGAGTTGTATCGGTGGTCGATAGAACTTGAGGGAATATTTGTTCTACCTTTAGCTCCTTGTTGGGTTAGACACTCTTATTTATCGAAAAAGGCTGCAAACGATCCCCTATACTTGTGGATTATCAAGACCTTTTTCTGGCGCCGTTGCCGAGGAGTAATAGCGTGGGGTGAATATTCTCGTGTGTGCTTGTTTGCTTTATCAGTAAGTAGATTTTATTTTCTGTTCTAAGTTGTTCTCTATCTTTAGTTATGGAACATGAAATATCAAAAAAATTAGTTGTACTTGCTACTCATGGAGATGGGGAACTTCCTAAAACCCTCGATGCTTGTTATGTGAAAAATATTAAACACTACATTGATAATCCTGTGAAAACCCCATTCAACTTGATAATGGGAGAGACGTTAGATCAACATGAATACTTTAGGGATTATTGCTTGACTTAAAAAGGGAAACTGTTATGGGATCAAATTGAAATGTTGTAATTGTATGCTTGGAATTTATGCTCGAGATATGATTGTACTTGTTGCTCTAGGATGAAGGTTAGACACCTTCCCTTTTCATGTGAATTTAATGATAATGAAACCTTGGCTTCTTATGCTAATGGTAGTTATGATTACTATGATGTGGAACGAATAGAAGAATTTGTTGCTTTTAAGGGTGCTTATGAAATTGAATCTTTATTTGAAAAGTATGAAGATTTTGATGATGTTGTTTATAGACCTGATAATTTTGCTATTCTTAAATATTGCTATGAGAATTATAAATACAATGCCGATATTGATGTATTTATTAAGAAAGTCTCTGCTGTCCAATAAGAGACTAATATTTTGCAGGAATCTATGGAAGAAGAAAATGATGAAGCTGTGAGCGCATTGGATGAAAAAGATGATGAGGAGAGCAAAGAACAAAAGGAGGAAGAGAAGATTAGCTACCCGTGCCCACCTTCTAGTGCGAGTAACTCTTCTACTCATACATTGTTTAATGTCCCTTCATTCTTACCGAAGGATGAATGCTATGATAATTGCTATGATCCCGTTGATTCGTTTGAAATATCCCTTTTTGATGAACTTGATGATTGCTATGCTTGTGGCCATGATGCCAATATGAATTATGCTTATGGAGATGAACTTGCTATAGTTCCTTATGTTAAAAATTAAATTGTTGCTATTGCACACACGCATGATAGTCCTATTATCTTTTTGAATTCTCCAAACTACACTATATCGGAGAAGTTTGCACTTATTAAGGATTACATTGATGGATTGCCTTTTACCGTTGCACATGATAATTTTGATGAATATAATATGCATGTCCTTGCTGCTCCTACTTGCAATTATTATGAGAGAGGAACTACATATCCGCCTCTCTATGTTTCCAACATGATAAAATTGCAGGAAACTGCTTATGCAATATATTGGCCTTTACTTGATGTGCATGAATTGTTATTTTATGACATGCTGATACGTCTCCAACGTATCTATAACTTTTGATTGTTCCATGCTATTATATTATCTATTTTGGATGTTTTATATGCATTAATATGCTATTTTATATTATTTTTGGGACTAACCTATTAACCTAGAGCCCGGTGCCAGTTTCTGCTTTTTCCTTGTTTTTGAGTTTTATAGAAAAGGAATATCAAACGGAGTCCAAATGGAATAAAACTTTACGATGATTTTTCTTGCACCAGAAGACATCCACCGAGCTTGGAGAGGGGGCCAGAAGAGTCCCGAGGGACCCACAAGCCCTCAGGACGCGCCCTGGGGGGCGTGCTTCCCAGGCTTGTGGGCTCCTCGGGAGTCCCCAACCCTAATTCTTGCTCTATAAATTCCAAAATATTCCCAAACCAACAGAAGCGTCCACAAAAATACTTTTCCACCGCCGCAAGCCTCTCTTCCCATGAGATCCCATCTTGGGGCCTTTTCCGGCACCCTGCCGGAGGGGGATTCGATCACGGATGGCCTCTACATCAACCTTGCTGCCCTTCTGATGAAGCGTGAGTAGTTTACCACAGACCTACGGGTCCATAGCTAGTAGCTAGATGGCTTCTTCTCTCTCTTTGATCTTCCATACAATGTTCTCCTCGATGTTCTTGGAGATCTATCTGATGTAATATTCTTTTGCGGTGTGTTTGTCGAGATTCGATGAATTGTGGATTTATGATCAGATTATCTATGAATATTATTTGAGTCTTTTCTGAACTCTTTTATGCATGATTAAATATCTTTGTATTTCTCTTTGAATTATCGGTTTGGTTTGGCCAACTAGATTGGTTTTTCTTGCAATGGGAGAGGTGCTTAGTTTTGGTTCAATCTTGCAGTGTCCTCACCCAGTGACATAGTAGGGGTAGCGAGGCACGTATTGTATTGTTGCCATCAAGGGTAAAAATATGGGGTTTTCATCATATTGCTTGAGTTTATCCCTCTACATCATGTCATCTTACTTAAAGCGTTGCTCTGTTCTTATGAACTTAATACTCTAGATGCAGGCAGGAGTCGGTCGATGTGTGGAGTAATAGTAGTAGATGCAGAATCGTTTCGGTCTACTTGACACGGACGTGATGCCTATATTCATAATCATTGCCTTGGATATCATCATAACTTTGCGCTTTTCTATCAATTGCTCAACAGTAATTTGTTCACCCACCGTATGTTTTCTTTCAAGAGAGAAGCCTCTAGTGAAACCTATGGCCCACGGGTCTATTTTCCATCATATATTTTTAGATCTATAAACCAAAAAATCAAAAAATACCTTGCTGCAATTTCTTTGTTTTTACTTTGTTTTACGTTTTAGTAATCTTTTATACCTATCTCTATTAGATCTCACTCTTGTTCGAGACCGTGAAGGCATTGACAACCCCTTTTTCACGTTGAGTGCAAGCGTTTGTTAGTTTGTGCAGGTGCATAGATTGGAGACTTGCTTGTGCCTCCTACTGGATTGATACGTTGGTTCTTAACTGAGGGAAATACTTATCTCTACTTTGCTGCATCACCCTTTCCTCTTCAAGGAAAAAATCAACGCAAGCTCAAGAAGTAGCAAGAAGAATTTCTGGCGCCGTTGCCGGGGAGGTTCTACATCAAGCCTACCAAGTACCCATCATAAACTCTCATCTCTTGCATTACATTATTTGCCATTTGCCTGTCGGTTTCCTCCCCCCACTTCTAAAACGTTTTTAGAAAAACACAAAAAGATTTGCCTTTTTATTCGCCCTTCTTTCGGTCGTCTTTTTCGTTTGCTTGTTTGGACATATGGATCAACCCAAAAGCTTTGATCCTTATTATAGGAAGTTGGAAGAGATTGAAAATAATGCTAAAAGCTTCATGTCTTTACAATTTGAGCATAATAGTTTCTTTAGGAACGAGCTTAAAGAACAAAAAACTATGATGGAGTATATTAATAAAGAGCTTGACTATCGGCGTTCTAGGAACCAGGGTACCCAAACTTGCCTGCCTGCGGCCCACGACATGGCTCCATCGACGACCTGGTGCGGACCATCTACAGCACCTTCAAGAGAAGACCCTCGCGAGGGGCCAAGCCTCGCGAGGCGGGCGACGCCAAGACCTCTGGAGGGAGCGGTCTCCTTAGGCTGGCTCCTGAGGAGCGGAGATTTCTATGCAGGTGCCCACCTCATGAGGTTGAGGTGACGCAAGCCATGACGACCAAGGCCAGATGGGCACCAGCGGGCGCAGAGCAGCAGGTTTCCTCTTTGGTGCAAAGGAGGCAAGCGCAGGCGCGGGGTCCCGAGGAATCACCCAAAGGTTTCCATTCCCGTGCAACGAGACCAAGACCGCCAGGACGGCAGGACGGATGTCATCGCTGAGCCCACAGCGACGTCACGACCAGAAGCTTTGCAGGCGAAGACCACCTTTCGTCAGGATAAGATGTACTACTTGTCCCCCTTCAAATTTGGCCGTTGAGGGATCCCTTCCCGCCTTCATTACGGGGGAAGAGGACCAAGGCCAGTATAAATATTTTAGCCACCACCATGGAGAGAGAGAGTTCAGATCAGCCCCAGAACAACTCACCCTCACCAGAGGAAGCCTTGCAAGCTTGTTCATCCTTGTACTAGTTCCTCCTCAGCCCCTCGTGAGGCAAATACACCGCAAAGCAGGAGTAGGGTATTACACCGCAAGGTGGCCCGAACCTAGGTAAACTGTCGTGTCCTTCTTCCCTGTTCTTCGAGCTAGGTTGTAGGGCAGCGCATTTGGTTGGCTGGTTAGGTTGAGTTCTTCGCACACACCCCAGGTAGGGGCGTGTCGAAGTCTCTCACCCACCGTTCGCTCCGCCACCATTCCGTTGTCCCTATGGCCGACGCTCGCCGTGTTCGTGCCGAGCGCTGGGCCACTCGTGTCGCCCAGACGGCACCCGCGGGCAACGGTGCCCCTCGCCGCTCTGCCTCCCCGGTGGCTAACGCTGCCACCGACCCTGCTGCCCGTGAATAGAGGATTCGTCACTGCCTCCGTCCGTGCAGCGCGACGGCCGCACCACCGCTCCATCACCCACTCCACCCACGGCGTCGTCTTCTCACAGCCGTATTGGGCCGGCGAATGCGCAGTCCGCGCTGCTCATGGCGCGCGAGCTTCTGCGTTATTGTCCGGCCAACGACCTCTATGACGACTAGCTCGGCCGCATCACTGAGCTCATCAACGCCGCTGGCGAGGCCCCTGCACCATCTCATTTGCTTCGCCCTCCGTCGTCCCACGCAGGCGATGTGGCCCACGGCGCACCTTCTCCCCCTCCGCTGCACGGCGAGGGCCCCGAGCCGAGGCGTGAGGTTCCCCAGCGCGACCCGCCGCGCAGAGCCCCGGAGCGCGATGAAGAAAGCTGTCAGGTGGTGCAGCAGCCCCACGGAGAGGCGCGTGCGCTTCATGCACCGCCACGTCAGAACCGTGCACCGCCAGAGGCGGCTGCGCGGGGGCATCAAGACTAGGCTCCTCCCCGGTGGGTGGCCCCGGTGAATGCGGCAGGGTGCCGTGCTTTTACTCTGGAGCTGCGCTGCGTTGTCTGGCCTGGCAAGTTCAAGCCGGCTCTGCCTCCACGCTACGATGACACCCCCGACCCCGCTGAGTTCCTCCAGCTCTACCAGCTGAGCATCGAGGCGGCGAACGGCAACGAGAAGGTCATGGCGAACTGGTTCCCCATGGCCCTCAAGTATGGCGCGCGCTCCTGGCTCCTGAACCTTCTGGTGGGCTCGCTCTCCTCCTGGGACGAGCTCTGAGGGCGCTGCATTGCCAACTTATAGGGCACTCGCGACCGCGCTCCCGGGGCAGGCGACCCGCTACGCATCAAGCAGCATCCAGGCGAAACCTTGCACAAGTACATACAGCGCTTCACCAACGTTCGCCTCAAGATCCCAAAGGTGTCGGACGAGGCCATCATCACGGCATTCTCTGAGGGCGTCCGGGATGTCAAGATGAAGGAAGAGCTCGCCATGCATGAAGATTTGTGCTCGGCACTGGAGATGTTTAACATGGCCACCAAGTGCGCGAGGGCGGAGGAAGGTCGCCTCTCCCTCCTGGAGCTGCCGGAGGTTGATCCTGAAGACAAGAAGGCCAAGGCTAAGGACGTGAAGCGCAAGGGTCCTGCTGTGCTCGCAGCTGAACCTGAGATGAAGCGCGGCTGCGACCACCCCGAGCCATCCAAAGGCGGCCGCCCGTTCTGCGTCTTCCATAATGTCCACAGCCACAACACCAACGACTGCCAAGAGCTCAAGGCGATCCGCGATGGGCGCTTCGGCCGCCATCCCGAGCGCAGCGACCGGGTCTATGGCCGCAGAGGAGGCCGCGGGGGTGGCTGCTGGGACAACTGCGACCCCCGCCAGGACTGGCGTGATCAGCCTCGTGAGGACTGCTGGCAGGGCCAGCCTCGCGATGGCCCCTAGAGGGACCAGCCTCGTGAGGACCGTCCTCAGGGCAACGCGGGTCTACCTCTGCTGCCGCCGCCACCAAGAGGGAACGACGACCACCGCCAAGATGATGGGGCTGGGGGCTTCCAAGAGCCTCGTGCCATTGCATGCATCCTGAGTGGCGCTCAGGCCCCCGCTTCTCATCGCATCTTTAAGCGGTTCGCTCGTGAGGTGAATGCCGCCCTCCCCAAGCTCGAGGCGCCGCGCCCCCTCAGGTGGTCAAAGTACGCCATCACTTTCGACTCTACAGACAAGCTCAAGTGCTTAGCCGCCGTTGGCGCGCTCCCAATGCTCTGCTCACCAACCATCAGCAACGTCCTCGTCACCAAGAAACTCATCGATGGCGGCGCGCGGCTCAATGTTCTCTCCGTGGAGACATTCGAGACGCTCCAGGTGCCGTACGACCAGCTCCTCCCCGTCAAGCCTTTCTCAGGGGTGACCGATGGCTCCACCACCCCCATAGGGCAGGTCCGCCTCCCTGTCACCTTTGGCCAGCGGGAAAACTACCACACCAAGCTCATCGACTTCGATGTCGCCCACATTTGCCTCCCGTACAATGCCATCCTCGGGTATCCAGCCCTCGCCATGTTCATGGCGGCGACTCACCATGGCTACAACATCCTCAAGATGCCAGGAAGCGGCGGTATCATCATGATCGCCTGTGACGAGAAGGCAGCGGTGTGCTCCCTCGAGCACGCCTACCAAGCTGCGGTAGTCGAGAACTCCGACAATGAGGGTGCAGTTCGCCCTCCTGAAGCCATCCCCAAGAAGAAGAAGCACCTCCTCCCCAAGGGCCGCCAGGAGGTTGGCACACCTGATGATCGTGCCTCAGGCCCCGCGCCCGCTGCAGGGGCGCCTTTCCCCCTCGCATAGGAAGGCGCGCCCGGCGCCCCTCTCAGGACGGGCTCGGGGGCTCTCCTTTGGAGGGCCTCTGACCTGACCAGCGTCACGAGGGAGGCGTTCGGGCACCACATGGAGGCGTGCTTCAACGTGCGCAGGGCGCAGGGCGCGAGGCGCCAGGCGCTTAGGAGTTCATCACCAAGGCAATCGAGGAGCTCCAGGAGGCGCGAGCCATGCGTGGTGAGCATCACCCCGCATCATCCAGTGCAGTTGCCGCCCCTAACACGGGTGGCGAGCTGCGCGTCTGCGTCAACATCCCAGGTCTCAACAAGGCCGCTTCTCAGGAGCTCTACTGGCTGTCCCGCGTTGGACGGAGTGGGGGCTGCCCCCGCAACTACATCCGCATGCTGTTCAGCTTGCTGAACATGGCTGCCTCGCACCAGCGCTACATGCAGGGCGTCCTGGCGGCTCGCGAGGCCCGGCGTCAGGCGATCCTGACAAAGGAGGTGCCGGACCCCCGCGAGCTCCCCGGGCCTCCAGAGCCTCCCGAGCCTCAGGAGTCAGCTGGCTCATGAGGAACGGCCTCTGTCGCGCATGTCTTCAGCTACCCCAACGCTCCTACAACGACGGTGCCAGGTGACTTTTTGGTTTGTTCAATTGAGGGCGCCCCTCGGGCTGCATTATCCTCAAGCTGCTAGGGCCTGCACCTATAGCATGTATCAGAACTGGCTTCACCCTTCCATGAATTGCTTAATATTATCACCTGCATGCCCGGTGCTTCGCCACCATGAATGTTGTGCGCCCTCATGAGCCCGCCCTCGACCGCCTCATGATTTAGGACTGGCACGGCGTCTGTGCTCGGGTCCGTCCCTGCAGTGCCGATAAACCCAAGTGGCTGAGCTCTGTCTCGCAGGCTAGCTCCCGTGCACATCACCTCCCATGGTCCTTGGTGCCTTGTTCTCGCATGAGCTAATCAAGAGCGGATGAGTTAGGGCGTGTGACCCGGTGCCTCACCGCCGTGGGAGCCGCGTGCCGGTTGTCTTTCTTTAGGGTTGTTGCATGAGAAGACTGGGCACGGCGTCTGTGCTCGGGTCCGTCCCTGCAGCATCGATAAACCCAATGGCTGAGCTCTGTCTGGTGGGCTGGTCCCGTTCACGTCACCTCCTAGGGTCGTTTGTGCTCGGCCTTCTCATGCGATGTCCTCCGGAGATTCACTCGGCGTGGGCGACCCCAACATCTCTCGCGATTTTTCCAAGCCCCCATAACAAAATTCAGGCGCAACCCGCCTTGAGGTAGGGCCTCGTGAGTCCCGCGCTGGCTCACGGGTGCCCATATACACCTCCTCCAGTCCGGCCGTTCAAGCCACATGTCCGGACGGGGCTGTACATGCCCCGGAGTCTCCCCTCAGAGGGAACTCCCACCCACGCACCAGTGGAAGCCCCATGCTCCGTGTTGGCGGACGACACGATCGAGGCGCGGCTATGCCCACGCACCAGTGGAAGCCCCTTGCTCCGCGCTGGCGGACGACACGATCGAGGCACGGCTATGCCCACGCTGAAGTGGAAGCACCCTGCTCCGCGCTGGTGAATAAACAACTGAGGGCACCCTAGCGGCTGCAATAACCTCAGGAGAGCCAATAGGCTCGCTGTCCGGCCTCACCGCACCGCTTTCCCTACGGGAGGGTCGCGTGAGGGGGCTGGGCAGGGGGGCTACGCTCAGGCCCCACCTGGCATACGCCACCTCACCAGGTCTCTCGCACCTGGTCTTCCCACGTCCCTCCTAGGCAAAGGCTGGTGAGCAAAGGTATGAAGGACTCCGGATTACCTTGTACGGCTACTTGTTTTCCTTCATGAGGGCCGTTCGCACGTCAAGGGGGACCCCTGAGTATCACGACTCAGGGGCCTCACTAGTCACGTAGCCCCTCACCCCTTGGTCTCGTCCTGGTGATCCGGATGCCCCAACGGCGGTTGAGGTACGTGTGGGGCTGGGCCCTGCCGACGCAGAACATCGAGGCTGTTCGTACGTCAAGGGAGACCCTTGAGCATCGCGACTCAGGGGCCTCACTAGTCACGTAGCCCCTCGCCCCTTGGTCTCGTCCTGGTGATCCGGACGCCCCAACGGCGGATGAGGTAGGCGCGGGGCTGGGCCCTGCCGACGCAGAACGCTGGCAAACGCGAAGGAAACCAAGCACGAAAGAGAAATTACGGAGTCCTAGCAAATTATTACAATGCATAATGTCTCATAAGTTCAAACAGAAGTTTTCATGCCTCCACGAGGTGCGATGCATGTTGCAGGGCCAAACTAGGAGGAAGCGCCACCGTCGCCTTGGTTGCCGTTGCCGCCCACCTTGGGGAGCCCGTCATTGATGATGCTGCCACCCTCTTCGCCACCGGATTCTGCTGCTGCAGCTACAAGATCAGGGATGCGGAGGAACTTCCCCATTAGGGCCTCCACTTGCTTCTTCATGGCTTCGGCAGGAATGGTGCGGGACTCAGGAGCTACCGGTTTGATCAGTGCCTAGAGGTCGAAGCTTGGGTCCCGGAGGTGGAGGTGGCTGAAGACGTGCGTTGCGGCCGAGGTAAAGAGCACACGACACTCTCCCTCCACCGCGGAATCCATCCCAGCGGCGACGCCCTCAAGCGCCTCCGCAAGCTTGGGGAGAAGCCCAGCAGGGCCATCCTTCGGAATCGCCAGCGGCTTCTCCTACTCTCGCCCGTAGAGGGAGCACAGTGCCTCGCGAGACCTGAGCTCGAGGGAGATGAAGGCTTCGCGTCCCACGGCCGCCGTCTCCTCGGCAGTGGCGAGGGCCTTCTCCCTGGTCTCCAGCCTGGCTATCGTCTCAGAGACGAGCTGGGCGTGTGACGCCCGGGCCTTGTCCACCTCCTCTTTCAGCTTGCCTAAGCGGTCCCGTTCTGCGGCTTGGTCCTTGGCCGCCCAGGCCAGCTTGGCGTCGCGATCGGCGAGCATCGCCTCCCGGGCTTTGAGCCCCTCCTCCTGCTCTTGAAGCCTACGGGCGTGGGCAGCCTGCTCCTCGCGAAGGGCCTTCAGCGAAGTCTCCGCCTTGTCGTAGCGCTCCTTGGCGGACGTCGCGTCGGCCCGCGCGACGTCGAGGGCCTTGGCGGCTTCATTCGCCTCCCTCCTGCTCTCCACGGCAATGGCCTCGGCCCGGCTCCAAGCTGTCCTGGCGGACTCGTCGGCTTGGAGCCACACCGAGACTAGCCCCAGCAGCTCCTTCACCGTGCACCTGCCGGCATCCTGGAGATCGGTCTGGAGCTGGTCCAGTGCATAGAAAGCTTCTTCCAGAGCCCCGGGCCTAGCAAGGGGGTTGCAACCCACCAGCGCGAGAGCCTGGGAAGAGGGCAGCACCGGCGCATTAACTGGCGACGCCGCAGCAAGGGCAGTTTGGGGCTCTGGAGCCTCTGAACCCCCCGCAGGTGCGACAGGGACAGGCGGCTCCGGAGCCTGCTGGCCCATGGAGACGGCCTCCTCCTGAGGCTCCACCACCGCGCCTTGAGGGGCCCGCTCCATCACGAGGGGGCGCGAGGCGATCTCCTCCACCTGCGCCAGGGTCACCGTGGCCGCGGCCGATGGCGGTGCCCCCGAGGCCCCGCCTCCCTCCTCCCTTTTCTTCACCACGGTCTCCACCCTGGTTGCCGGGAAGTGAGTACTGCGGGCACGACGCCAAGAACGATAAACGAAAACAAGGTAAGATACTTACTCGTCAGTAGCAATGTACCCCCTTTTCCTAACCGAGGCCAGGGGGCCCCCAATCTTCATGAGCGTGGGCTTTGCCGTGCCTTGGGAGTCGGCAGCATGCGCGACGACTGGTTTTAGTGCGGCGGCGACGGACGGCAAGACGGAGGAGACGCCTCGAGGAAGGGATGCCACCTCGCCCTTCATCGGAGTCGTTCGGTCTGGCCTCTACAAAGGGGTGGCCTCGGATCGCGTGATGACCCCGGTGGAGCGTGGGGACCCCTTGACTAAGGGCTCGGCGGCGGCGGCGTTGGAGAGGCCACCGAGAAGCTTGCTCTGCAGCGGGGGAGAGGTCTCCGGCATGTCGTCCATGGTCGCCTCCGAGTCCTCCTCCCCCTTCTCCTTGGCGTCGTCGCCGGAAGATACCATCACCAGGGAGCTAGGGAGTTCCGGCGGCACGAGCCCCAGCTCGTTGAAGACAGGCATGGCGGCGACCAGCTCCAACCCCTGCCCCATTTATAGGCAGAGGGAGGCCAACCACCGGCCTCTCACGTTCCGAGCAATGATGGTTCATCTGCATGCTTCAGGCAGTTGTCAAGTCGCGTAGTTGCCGAGGCGGCGTGGGGAAGTGGAGATGCCCATCTCCCATCAAGCGCCACATGTCGGCTCGGTCCACAGGCGATTGGGGCCCGCGGCGCTTCGCCCTTACCCTTTGGCTTCGCCTCGAAGCCAAGTCCAAGCGCGCCTTGGGCTCGGGGGCTACTGTCGGCGTTCTGGGAACCAGGGTACCCAGACTTGCCTGCCTGCGGCCCATGACGTGGCTCCGTCGACGGCCTGGTGCGGCCCATCTACAGCACCTTCAAGACAAGACCCTCGTGAGGGGCCAAGCCTCGCGAGGCGGGCGACGCCAAGACCTCTGGAGGGAGCGGTCTCCTTAGGCTGGCTCCTGAGGAGCGGAGATTTCTATGGAGGTGCCCACCTCATGAGGTTGAGGTGACGCAAGCCATGACGACCAAGGCCAGGTGGGCGCCAGCGGGCGCAGAGCAGCAGATTTCCTCTTTGGTGCTAAGGGGGCAAGCGCAGGCGCGGGGTCCCAAGGAATCACTCAAAGGTTTCCATTCCCGTGCAACGAGACCAAGACCGCCAGGACGGCAGGACGGATGTCATCACCGAGCCCACAACGACGTCATGACCAGAAGCTTTGCAGGAGAAGACCACCTTTCATCAGGATAAGATGTACTACTTGTCCCCCTTCAAATTTGGCCGTTGAGGGATCCCTTCCCGCCTTCATTACGGGGGAAGAGGACCAAGGCCACTATAAATAGGTTAGCCACCACCATGGAGAGGGAGAGTCCATATCGGCCCCAGAACAACTCACCCTCACCAGAGCAAGCCTCGCGAGCTTGTTCATCCTTGTACTAGTTCCTCCTCAGCCCCTCGTGAGGCAAATCCACCCCAAAGCAGGAGTAGGGTATTACACCATAAGGTGGCCCGAACCTGGGTAAACTGTCGTGTCCTTCTTCTTCCCTGTTCTTCAAGCTAGGCTATAGGGCGGCACGTTCGGTTGGCTGGTTAGGTTGAGTTCTTCGCACACGCCCCAGAGTTCGACCCTTCCTTGGGTCTACGGAGCCCTGAATCCGACATTGACGATGTTACTAAGGAATTTTATGGTCTTAAATCTCAATTTGCTCATCTTGAAAATTTAGTAGGCCAAATTTCTAATAAACAAACTACTTTGGTAAATAAGATGGCCGCTAAACCGGAGTCTTTCAATAATGATGAATATCTTAAAGTGATTGGTGTGACTCCTATTGAATCTTTGTTTTCTAATATAAATCTTAATAAAGATGGGACTGGAGATGAGTCAACTTTAGCTAGAAGGCGTCCCAATGATTCGGAGTTTAAATATCTTAATGCAAAAATTGATAAAAGAGGGATTGGAGAGGTCAAAACTTTAAGTAGCGATGAACCCACTCTTTTGGATTTCAAGGACTTTAAATATGATAATTGTTCTTTGATAGATTGTATCTCCTTGTTGCAATCCATGTTGAATTCTCCTCATGCTTACAATCAAAATAAAGCTTTTACTAAACATATCGTTGATGCTATGATGAAATCTTTTGAAGAAAAATGTTTCTATTCCTAGAAAGCTTTATGATGAGTGGGAACCTACTATTAAGATTAAAATTAAAGATTGTGAGTGCCATGCTTTGTGGGATTTGGGTGCTAGCATTTCCACGATTCCAAAAACTTTATGTGATGTGCTAGGTTTCCGTGAATTTGATGATTGTTTTTAAATTTGCATCTAGCGGATTCCACTATTAAGAAACCTATGGGAAGAATTAATGATGTTCTTATTGTTGCAAATAGGAATTATGTGCCCGTAGATTTTATTGTGCTTGATATAGATTGCAATCCTACATGTCCTATTATTCTTGGTAGACCTTTCCTTAGAACGATTGGTGCAATTATTGATATGAAAGAAGGAAACATTAGATTTCAATTTCCGTTAAGGAAGGGCATGGCACACTTTCCAAGAAATAAAATTAAGTTGCCATATGAATCTATTATGAGGGCTACTTATGGTTTGCATATCAAAGATGGCAATACCTAGATCTATGTTTTATGCCTAGCTAGGGGCGTCAAACCATAGCGCTTGTTGGGAGGCAACCCAATTTTATTTTTATGTTTTTTGATTTTGGTTCTGTTTTTCAACAAATACACATTATTACCTCTATAGTAATTGTGTTTTGGTGTTTTAGTTAGTGTTTGAGCCAAGTAAGACCTTTGGGATGGTCTACGGTGATAGTTGATTTGATCTTCCTGAAAAACAGAAACTTTTGCGCTCATTGCCAAAAATTCAATAAATCACAGAAACTTGATTTTGATCTGGATTTTTTACAAAATATTTATATACAAATTGCACAGGTTTTCCTAATTGTTCAGAATTTTTGGAGTTACATAAGTATACGAAATTTCCAGATTACCACAGATTGTTCTGTTTTTGACAGATTCTGTTTTCTATGTGTTGTTTGCTTATTTTGATGAATCTATGGGTAGTATCGGAGGGTATGAACCATGGATAAGTTGGAATACAGTAGATATTACACCAATATAAATAAAGAATGTGTTCACAACAGTACCTAAAGTGGTGATTTATTTTATTATACTAACCGATCTTATGAGTTTTTTTGTTGAGTTTTGTGTTGTGAAGTTTTCAAGTTTTGGGTGAAGATTTGATGGACAACGGAATAAGGAGTGGCAAGAGCCTAAGCTTGGGGATGCCCAAGGCACCCCAAGGTAATATTAAAGTACAACCAAGAATCTAAGCTTGGGGATGCCCCGGATGGCATCCCCTCTTTTGTCTTCGTCCATCGGTAAATTTACTTGAGGCTATATTTTTATTCACCACATGGTATGTGTTTTGCTTGGAGCGTCTTGTATGATATGAGTCTTTGATTTTTATTTTGCCACAATCATCCTTGCTGTACACATCTTTTGCAAGATGGTGATCAAGTACAGAAAAGCATTTTTTTAAGCAAGCATGTTGAGGCAAAGCCTAGAGATCCTTCCTCGACTCCCTGCGAGAAAGCGATCCTGGAGCTTCAATTAATTAAACAAGTATCCAGTTCAAGTAATAGACCGGGATACCAAACTGAGCGTCCTGTTACCGTGGACACGGCTATTTAAATAGATCACTTCCCAGCAGGGGTGCACTACTGTTACCCAACACGCTCGATCACCTCTGGCCGGACACACTTGTTGGGTAATGCCCGGCCTCAGGAGATCGACACGAAGCAGCGCCCTACCTAGGCTCAGCAGAGAGGTCAACACGCCGGACTAACCTATGCACCCAGGGGTCTTGGGCCATTGCCTCGGGCGCTCCTACGCGTTGTGAGACTGGTCGGGGAGCAGGCACGACACTGAACTCGTCAGTGAAGTATCCAGCCCAACACCAACAATCAGCCCGCATGGTGAACTGTGATGTCTGATGAGCTTTCAGGAGAAACGTACGACGTAGAGGGCCCCATAAACCATTATCCCGCGTGGTGGTAGTGCATATAGGGCACGACGACCCACTCAGATCAAATACCCAAATCCGTTAGGCGTATTTAATAATTCGCGGAGACGATCAGTGTTTCTGAAGCTCCGCCACAATATCTCTCTCGGGTGCCCTCCTGGCAAGCCCGATTGCATAGTTTCCCCGCGGATACCCCTCAGGGTCGACTCGCCTGCGACAAAGGTCAAAGTAACCATGTAGTCATAACATCAAGGGGGAAACCCCGAGGAATCACCCTCGACGGATTCCACTCGATGAAATCATCAAGGTGAACGTAGGAGGAATCACCCTCAAGGTTCACACTTGAGGGGTTGCATGACAGAGTTGTATCGGGAGTGGTTAAGGAGGAATCACCCTCGATGACCACGACCGAACAGCTACACTGCAGAGTTATCATCAGGAGTGTGTTACGAGGTATCACCCTTGGCACTCGATAGTAACTATGCAGAGTCGTACAACAAAGGGGGGTGAAGTGAGGTGTCGGTCTCTGGTCGTCGATCACGTTGATCGAGTCGTCGATGATGAAACAGAGGCAACAAGGACAAGGTGGGGGTCACTGATGGATCACTAACCAACCTATACTAAGCACTTTAGGTTAAGCAGGTAGGTATCAATAAGCAGGTTACAAAAAGCAGGCTATGCATTAGGATAGGAGCAATCAATTACACTAGCAAAATCTAATGCACGCATGAGAGAATGGAATGGGCGATATCGGATTGTTCAAGGGGGGGGGGCTTGCCTGGAAGCTCTGCTGAGAGGGGCTGGTTGTCGGAAGCCTGCTCGTCCGGAGCGTAGTCGTACTCTGCTGCGTCGGCGTCCGTCTCAGCGTCTATCAAGAGAGAAGGAGGGGGGAACAAACAATAATTTCATGGAAAAAATGCAAACAATATGCATGACATGCCTAAATGATATGCAGAGGTGTTCTACTGCCTAACTAGATGATTTAGTTAATTTAGGAATTTATTTGGAATTATTTTATTAAAGTTGAGCACTATTCATTTATCGAAATCAGACTAAAAGTTCCATGTTCAGGTAGTTAGGGGCATCTGACAACAATACGAAGGGCGTATTCAGATTCGTCTCATCGTTCTGAGCAACTTTCATGTACAAAGTATTTTTATCCGAGCTACGGTTTGTTTTCTAAGATTTTCTAAAGTTTTAATCATTTTCTGGATTTTAATTATTTATTTAAATTCGAATTATCTAGAATAGTAAATGATGATGTCAGCATGACATAGGTGTGACGTCAGTAGGTCAAACCCAGCTGACCAGGTCAAACCTGACCAGTGGGGTGGCCCTAGGGTGCCACGTAGGCTGGCCTCGCCGGAGTTGCTCCGGCGAGCTCCAACGCGGCGGCGAGGCGTGGGTGAGCTTCGGGTTTCGCCCACAGGGCATATCCGGCGCTGTGGCTGGTCTCGTTCGAACTGGGACTCGACGGTGGTTCGAATGGTGGTGGTGGCAGCGCCGGAGGTGGCCCGAAACGCCGCCGGCGATGAGGTTTGGCGGCGGTGCATTTCGGGTGACCGGCGAACGGTGGCGGCAGGGTGCAAATGCCCGAACTAAAGGGCGTGGGACGTTCTACGTGTTTTGTGGAACACGGTGCGCACGGGATCGTGACCACTTGGTCGCCGGAGCCATGCCGGCGACGAGCTCGGGGGGAGCCACGTTCGGGCACGACGTGGAGGAGGAGCTACGGCGGCGGAAATGCTCGGGAAAGAGAGGGGAAAGAAGCACATGCTCACGGTGCTCCTGCAGGTGTGCTCAAGTGGGCTCGGGGAGGGCTCGGTGCGGCGGATTCGGCGGCGAAGCTCATCGGAGCAAAGGAGGAAGACGGCGGCGTCGTGGGCGTTGCGGTTGCTCCGAGCTCCAACGAGGTGCACCAGTTGAAGCAGCGGATGGCGGTGGCCCTTGGAGACACAGTGGGCCGGCGAGGTGGGCACGGTGGCCGTGGCTAGGCCAGAGCCATGGCGGCAGTGGTGTTTGGCTGCGATGGGGAAAGGGGAGAGAGGGAGAGAGAGTGGCGAGGGGGACGCCAGGGGGTCACGGGGCTCTGCCCTTATCCACCACGGCGAGCGCAGGTGCGCTGTCGAGCGAGAGAGGGGGGGCCAGGGTGCGGGCACGCGCGCACGCTGTGTGTTCGACAGCAAGCGGGGGTGAGCAGTGCGGGAAGTGGGAGGAGGTGCGGGGTGGGCTGGGCCGGCGCTGTAGCCACTTAGGCCCAGCCGCTGCGGGCCTTTTACTTTTTCTTCTTTTCTTTTCTGTTTTCTTTTGTTTTTCTGTTTTGCAAAATGTTTGGGCCCATTTATAGTTTTGTAAAACATATCTCTTAGCCCAATAATTACAATGCCTTATTTAACACTACCAGAAATTGGTTTGGCAAATAAATGATTTCATTAGAATTTTATTTAACTGAATAAGTATTAAATGGAGCTGTTTGGTTACTGTTTCAGACTGTTAGAGCCACTTAACTAATCCTATAAATGTTGATTATAATTTTATAATTGCCTCTGAATTATTTGCTATTTAATGAACATTTTAGTTTCCAATTTGGAACAACTTTTCTTTTCACTTTAAATTAATTTGAAGTTTGAATTAGGAGTTTGAAATGCAATATGATGCAAATGATGACTAGGCACTGTTAAACTTGCTGACATGGCATTAACTAAGGGTGATCACTGTGGTTAATTACATGGGGTGTTACAATTCTCCTCCTCTAACAAGAATTCTCGTCCCGAGAATTAAGAAGAAGACTGAAAGAAAGCGGGGTATTCTTCGCGAAGACGATCCTCGCGTTCCCACGTGGCTTCAGCTTCAGAATGATTCAACCACTGAACTTTAAGGAATTTGATTGAATTCTGATGAGTTCAACGTTCAGCTTGATCAAGAATGCGGACGGGATATTCTGGATAAGACAGATCTTCCCGCAATTCAAGTATTTCATGATCCACAGCTCGAATAGGATCCTTGAAGGAGTGACGAAGTTGGGATACATGAAAGACATCATGCACTTGAGAAAGATTCGGCGGCAATTGCAACTGATATGCCACTTCTCCTCGATGGGCAAGAATACGGAACGGGCCAATGTAGCGAGGAGCTAACTTGCCCTTGATTCCGAACCGATGAGTGCCTTTCAATGGAGTGACGTGAAGGTAAGCTTGCTCGCCAGGCTGATAGTCCATTACCTTGTGCTTTCGTTCATAGTTGCTCTTCTGACGAGACTGAGCAGTTTTCAGATGTTCCCGGACAATGCAGACTTTTTCTTCAGCTTGTTAGATAATGTCCGGTCCGACGAGTGAGCGTTCCCCAGTTTCTGACCAATTCAGGGGGGGTTCGACACTTACGTCCGTATAGAACTTCAAACGGTGCCATCTTCAAACTAGCTTGGTAGCTATTGTTGTAAGAGAATTCGGCATACGGGAGAGATTCCTCCCACTTCTTACCGAAGCAGATGACACAAGCTCAAAGCATATCTTCGAGCACTTGATTAACTCGCTCGACTTGACCCTGTGACTGAGGGTGAAAAGTGGTGCTGAAGGACAGATGAGTTCCCATAGCTTCTTGGGAACTTTCCCAGAATCTGGAGGTAAAGAGGCTGCCACGATCCGAACTGATCTCCAACGGAACACCGTGGAGTGACACAATTTGGGAAACATACAAGTCTGCTAACTGACTAGCAGTGATTGTCTCCTTGACTGGCAGAAAGTGAGCAACCTTTAAGAATCGGTCAATGACAATAAAGATAGCATCATGACCCTTTTGAGATCTAGGAAAACCAGTAATGAAATCCATTTGGACCTTGTCCCATTTCCATTCAGGAATATCAAGGGGTTGCAGAGTTCCAGCAGGCTTCTGATGTTCTGCTTTTACGCGACGGCAAACGTCACATTCAGAAACATAACGAGCAATGTCTCACTTCATATTAGGCCACCAGTATCTCTGACAAATGTCACGGTACATCTTTGTGCTACTAGGATGAATTGACAGAGGAGTGTCGTGAGCTCCTTTCATAACGTGCTCTCTCTCATCCTTGAATTTGGGTACGAAGAGACGACGTTGGAAGAATAGGACCCCATCATTATCAAGATGGAATTCCGATGGCTTTCCTTTTTCGAGGTATCGCTTAATCCTTTCTACTTCAGAGTCATACCTTTGCATAATCTTAATGCTGTGCTCAAGATCCGGTTCAACAACCAGGGTATTGAGATAACCCTGTGAAACAATATGGAGGTTCAATTTGCGAAGCTCTTCATAAAGAACAGGTTGTGCTTCCTGAACCATAAGATTGTTGCAATAAGCCTTGTGACTCAAAGCATCGGCCATTATGTTAGCCTTGCCAGGGGTGTATGAGATATTCATATCATAATCGGCAATTGTCTTGAGCCATCTTTGCTGGCGAAGGTTTAGATCTGGTTGAGTATATAGATACTTCAAACTCTGATGATCCGTGTATATCTCGCAACGGTTACCGAGAAGGTAATGTCGCCATAGCTTCAGAGCATAAATAACCGCAGAAAGTTCGAGATCATGCACTGGATAATTTTCTTCCTGAGGACGCAATTGTCGAGAGCCATAAGCAATCACTTTGCGCTCTTGCATTAGGACACAGCCTAATCCTTGACGAGATGCATCATAGTATATCACGAAATCCTTGCGAGTATCCGGGGGTGCTAGCACTGGGGCAGAAGTCAACTTATCTTTTAGTGTCTGAAAGCTTTCTTGACATTTTTCTATCCACTCAAATTTAACACCTTTGTGGAGTAGATTCGTCAATGGCTTTGCAATCTTTGAGAAGTTCTTGACGAAACGATGGCAATAACTAGTGAGTCCGAGAAAACTCCTGACCTGCTTAACATTCTTCGGGGGAGTCCAGTCAAGAATAGCCTGTACTCGCTCGGGGTTAACAGCAATGCCATCCTTGGAAATCACATGACCAAGGTAGGTCACTTCAGATAACCAGAATTCACACTTAGAGTACTTGGCGTAAAGCTGGTGTTCTCGAAGCTTCTCCAATACAAGCCGAAGATGTTCAGTGTGTTCCTCTTCATTCTTGGAATATATAAGGATATCATCCAATTAAACGACGATGAATTTGTCGAGGTAATCCATGAAGATATAGTTCATCAACCGGGAGAAGGTTGTTGGAGCATTGGTTAATCCAAAAGACATAATGGTGTACTCGTATGAGCCATAGCGAGTCACGAAAGCGGTCTTCGGAATATCCTCCTTACGAACTCGGATCTAATGATAACCCAACCTCAAGTCGAGTTTCGAGAACATAGAGGATCCAGCAAGCTGATCATAAAGATCATTGATCCAGGGCAGTGGGTATTTATTCTGGATTGTGGCTTGGTTAATGGGCCGGTAATCCTGAACCAATCGGTTAGTTCCATCCTTCTTCTTAACAAATAGTGAAGGTGCTCCCCAAGCAGAGGAACTGGGGCAGATGAAACCCTTCTTAAGTGACTTGTCGATTTCTTCCTTAAGCTCGAGAAGGTGGTGCGGAGGCATCTTATAAGGACGCTTCGCAATGGGGGTAGTGCCAGGCTTCAAGTCAATGACAAACTCGACAGCTCTAACCGGGGGTATTCCTGAAAGTTCTTCCGGAAAGACATCCGGAAAATCTCAAACGACAGGAATGTTCTCGATTCCCTCCAGAGGTGAGGCGTTCAAAGCATTCAGAGCATATATCTGAGCTTCAGGATTCCGAGTAATTCGGGCGGTGTAGTTCACTATCTCATCAGAGGGGTGAAGAAGTTGTACTACTTTTGTGGCACAATTGATCGAAGCAATGTGAGCTTTCAACCAATCCATTCCGAGGATGAGGTATATGGTGGAAGATTTCAATACGATGGGCGAAGCAAGGAATTCCAATCCTTTAATTTGGACGGTAACGTTAGGTGCCAGCACGTCAGCATGACAATGACCTCCGGGAGTTTTAACGACTAACGGAGTATGCATCTTCTCATAATGAATGCCATGCATGAATGCAAATTTTCCAGAGATGAATGAATGTGATGCTCCTAAATCAAATAAAACAGAAGCAGGTACTGAGTTAACGAGAAGGGTACCAATCACGGTAGCAGGCTGATCCTGGACTTCTTCAATATCAATATTGTAAGCGTGTCCACGACCATGAGCAGCAGACCCAGTATTATAGTTGCTGGCCTGATTGTTGCCATGACCATTGCCACGACCAGTACAAGGGAAAGCCAACTGATTCTGAGTCTGGCGGCAGTCCTTAGCAAGGTGACCTGGTTTGCGACACTTGAAGCACAGACCATCTTCAGGTCGAATAGGAGCATTGTGTGGAACAGCTTGAGCTCTTAGCTGCCTCGGTGGTGGAGGAGGCAGACGTGGTGTAGCATAGTTGTTCCTTGGCGCAGGGGCAGCTGGATGGAACACGTTGTTGGGAATCTAGACTCGATGCTTCTGGGCTGAGCCCGAAGATGAGCCAACATCATGATAGCGCTTCTGCGACTCCTTATGCTTCATCTGAGCGGTCTCAACCAGAATAGCCTTGTTCACAAGAGTAGCAAAGTCGGTGAAGTCTTGAGCAGCAAGTGCAAGCTCGATGTCTGGGTGGAGTCCATTACGAAACTTCTCTTGTCTACGGGCATCCGTGGCGATGTCTTCTTGAGCATAGCGGGACCGGTCAAGGAATTCCCGCTGATAGGCTTCGACAGTCTTGTTGCCCTGAGTGAGGTTGCGGAACTAGGTTTTCATCCGGTCCATGATTCCCTGAGGAATATATCGGGCACGAAAAGCAGCCTGGAACTCAGGCCAAGTAACGACTGTTCCAGCAGGCAGCGTACGCTTGTGTCTGTCCCACCATTGAGCAGCGGGACCCTTTAAGAAAAAGGATGCGAAGGTGACAAAGTTGGCAGGGGAGACATTTGCAGACTCCATCTCGTGAGTAATGTCGCGAATCCAGTCATCAGCATCCAGTGGCTTATCAGAGTTGCGGAACTAAGTGGGGTTAAGATGCACAAACTCCGACAGAGTTATTGAAGCAGGGTTCTGGTCCTGGTTGTTCTGATGCGGGAATTGTTGCATCATAGCTGCCATATAATCTGGCGGTGGTGGGTGTTCAGGGGCACGACCAGGACCACCTAGTCTAACCATCCTGCTAAGTTTCAGCAGGGGTAGTTTAGTAAAAGCAATTGCAAGTGTTTAGCGACAAGCATGACGTAACACGACAATAAGTAAGCAGTGTAATAGATACTTAACAGTAGCCAATTAAGACGTACAGATCCATACACTAAGTCGGGTACATTCGGGCAGCATAACGGCGCAAATTCCAAAGCTAGACATGCTAGGCGGCGCGCAGGCACGCGGTAAGGAAGTACACAATGAAACAGTGATGTCTACTACACAACTTGTTCTTGTAGACTCGTGTTGGGCCTCCAAGCGCAGAGTTTTGTAGGACAGTAGCAAATTTCCCTCAAGTGGATGACCTAAGGTTTATCAATCCGTGGGAGGTGTAGTATGAAGATGGTCTCTCTCAAACAACCCTGCAACCAAATAATAAAAAGTCTCTTGTGTCCCCAACACACCCAATACAATGGAAAATTGTATAGGTGCACTAGTTCCGCGAAGAGATGGTGATAAAAGTGTAGTAATGATAGTAGATATTGATTTTTGTAATAGGAACAATAAAAAACAGCAAGGTAGCAATTGATAAAACGGAGCACAAACGGTATTGCAATGCTTTAAAATGAGGCCTAGGGTCCGTACTTTCACTAGTGCAACCTCACAACAATGCTAATATAATTGGATCATATAACCATCCCTCAAAGTGCGATGAAGAATCACTCCAAAGTTCCTATCTAGCGGAGAACATAAGAAGAAATTGTTTGTAGGGTTGTGCCCCCCTCGGGGCACCCCCCAGGTACTGCTCTGGCCCATTGGATGCCTTCTGGTCCATAAAAAATCCACAGAAAGTTTCGCTGTGTTTGGACTCCGTTTGATATTGATTTTCTGCGATGTAAAAAACAAGCAAAAAACAGCAACTGGCACTGGGCACTGTGTCAATAAGTTAGTCCCAAAAATGATATAAAGTTGCTATAAAATGATTGTAAAACATCCAAGAATGATAATATAGCAGCATGAATACTTCATAAATTATATATATGTTGGAGACGTATCAGCATCCCCAATCTTAATTCCTACTCGTCCTCGAGTAGGTAAATGATCAAAGAAATAATTTATGAAGTGTGAATGCTAGCAAAGTGCATAAGTTTGATCAATAGTAATTTCAATCACTTTTCCTAGCATCATAACAGCAACTCTTTCTCATAAAACTCATCATGTTAAAGTGGCAACCAATTCACATGTTAAGGTTCAAACAATGAATTCTCTTGAAACTCAACAACCTATATTCTTAGTCACCAAACAATTGCAATTCAACTTATTCAACAAAGTCTAAGTAAGAGCTCCACATACTCAACCATCATATAGCCTTCTATGATTGCTAACACTCACCGCATAAACATGAGCAAAACGTTTCAACCGGGCACATAGAAAGATAGGGGCTTATAATTTCGCCTCCCAACGTATTCACCTCAAGGGTGATGTCAACAATAATAACTCATGCTACCCATATCCAACTGGATATATGTGCCTAGATCTTTCCTCACCACATGATGCTTGCCAAAAGAGAAAAATAAAAAGGAATAGAGAGAAAAACTTTGACTCTTGCATGAAAGTAAATACATAAAAGTAAAAGGTAGGCCCCTCGTAGAGGGAAGCAGAGGTTGCCATGCGCTTTTTGTTTGTATGCTCAATCCCTTAGTGCAAAAGAACGTCATGTTATATTGCCCCTTATGATAGCAACCTTTATTATGCAGTCTGTCGCTTTTATTCTTTGCCATCACAAGTTCGTACAACGCTCAATTTTCTCTTACACTAAATGATCTAACACTTTTAGAAGCAATTTTTATTGCCTTATTGCACCGATGACAACTTACTTGAAGGATCTTACTCAATCCTTAGGTAGGTATGGTGGACTCTTGAAAATAAGATTTGGGTTTAGGGGTTTTTGGATGCACAAGTAGTATCTCTACTTGGTGCGGAATTTTTGGCTAGCAAAGATGGGGGGAAAGCACCACATGTTAAAGGATCTATGACAATATAACTTCTATGTGAATATGAACAAACATAAATCATTACGTTGTCTTACTTGTCCAACATCAATAATTTTGGCATATAATATTTTGATGGGGGCTCACAATCACAAAAGATTTCGAAGATAGTGTATTTGCATGTGAAAGTTCTCTTCCTTATAGTAATCATTCATGAATTGCTTGTATGACCAATATTGTGATTGTCAAGCTTCAAAAGATTTCACTTTCTAAACCCAATGTGAAGCTACCACTAGGCATGATATGAACATATAATTTCAACTTCATGATATTCAATTCATTCAACAATTTACTCATAGGATATAAGTGAAGCACGAGAGTAAATGACAAACTACTCCAAAAAGATATAAGTGAAGATCAAGCGAGTAGTTAAGTAAAGGGGTAGCTAATTGAGGACTCTCTCTTATTTAAAAACTTTCAGATCTAAGTATTTTATTAAAACAGCAAGTAAAACAAAACAAAATGACATTCTAAGAATAGCACAACTCAAGTGAAGAAGCAAAGACTTAGGCTCAACTGATACTAACCGATAACTGTTGATGAAGAAAGGTGGGATGCCTACCGGGGCATCTCCAAGCTTAGATGCTTGAGACTTCTTGAAATATTATCTTGGGATGCCTTGGGCATCCCCAAGCTTGAGCTTTTGCGTCTCCTTAATTCCTTTTATATCACGGTTTCCCTAAATCTTAAAAACTTCATACACACAAAACTCAACAAGAACTCGTGAGATAAGTTAGTATAAACCAATGCAAAAACATTATCATCCTCTACTGTAGCAAATCACAAAAATTATTATTAAACATTGCATACTAAATGCCTCTGCATATTTAATACTCCTATCCTCAAATAGAATCATTAAACAAGCAAACATATGCAAACAATGCAAATATAACAGCAATCTGCCAAAACAGTATAGTCTGTAATGAATGCAAGAGTATCAATACTTATTTAACTCCAAAAATTATGAAAATTTACCACACTGTATAAAATTTATCAGAGCTTACTGTTCAAAAAGTTTCAACATTTTAGCACATTCTTACTTTTCTCGGGAATTTTTGCAACATCGATAAACTTTCTGTTTTGAAACAGCAACTCATATACTTGCAAAATGAGCATGGTAAAGGCTATCCTTGACATTTTTATTGAAAAGAAAGATGCAAAACATTATTCTAAATAACAGAAAGCAAACCCTAACAAGAAAATGATGCTCCAAGAAAAACACATATCATGTGACAAAAAAATGTAGCTCCAAGTGAGGTTACCGATAATGTTGGAGACGAAAGAGGGGATGCCTTCCGGGGCATCCCCAAGCTTAGTTGCTTGGATCTTCCTTGAATATTACCTTGGGGTGCCTTGGGCATCCCCAAGCTTAGGGTCTTGTCAGTCCTTATTCTACTCATATAGACATCTCACCCAAAACTTGAAAACTTTAATCACACAAGACTTAACGGAACTTCGTGAGATAGGTTAGTATGATAAAGAGCAAACCATTTCACTTTGGTACTGTCAAAGACAAGATTCATAATTTTTCTCACACAATGCCTACTGTACTCTACAATTTCCACAATTTATATTAAGCAAACTATGCATTGAAAACAGAATCTGTCAAAAATAAAACAGCACGTAAAGATCTGAATTAAGATCATACTTCTGTGCCTCCAAAATTCTGAAAATTTAGGACACCGTAGACCATTTGTATACCCAACAACTGTAAAAGATTCTGAGTTTTTTCACGCTCCAGTGAATTTAGACAATTCTGTTATTGGGTGCAAAAGTTTCTGTTTTTGCACAGAATTAAGTCAACTATCATCCACACTATCCCAAAGGCTTTACTAGGCACTTTATTGAAATAGAAGTTATAAAACATGATTACTACAGTAGCCTAACCATGTGAACACACAAAAACAGTAGGCACAAATGTTGGGTTGTCTCCCAACAAGTGCTTTTCTTTAATGCCTTTTAGCTAGGCATGATGATATCAATGATGCTCGCATAAAAGATAAGAATTGAAATATAAAGAGAGCATCATGAAGCATATGACTAGCACATTTAAGCCTAACCCACTTCCTATGCATAAGTATTTTGTGATCAAACAATTTATGGGAGAAAGAATCAACTAGCATAGGAAGGCAAAACAAGTAAAACTTCAAGATTTTCAACACATAGAGAGGAACCTTGATATTATTGCAATACCTACAAGCATATGTTCCTCTCTCATAATAATTTTCAGTAGCATCATGAATGAATTCAACAATAAAAGCATCACATAAAGTATTCTTTTCATGATCCACAAGCATATAAATTATATTACTCTCCACATAAGCAAATTTATTCTCATCAATAGTAGTGGGAGCAAACTCAACAAAATAACTATCATGTGATTGAAAGTTAAAATCATGATGACAAGTTTTATGGTTATCATTATTCTTTATAGCATACATGTCATCACCATAATAATCATAAATAGGAGGCATGCTTTCATCATAGTAAATTTTCTCATCAAAACTTCGGGGACTAAAAATATCATTTTCATCAAACATAGCATCCCCAAGCTTGTAGCTTTGCATATCATTAGCATCATAGATATTCAAAGAATTCATACTAACAACATTGCAATCATGCTCATCATTCATGCCAAACATTTTATTGAATTCTTCTTCGATCAATTGAGCACAATTTTCCTTTCCATCATTTTCACGAAAGACATTATAAAGATGAACAATATGAGACCACCTCAATTCCATTTTTTGGTAGTTTTCTTTTTATAAACCAAACTAGTGATAAAACAAGAAACTAAAAGATTCGATTGCAAGATCTAAAGATATACCTTCAAGCACTCACCTCGCCAGCAATGGCGCCAGAAAAGAGCTTGACGTCTACTACACAACTTGTTCTTGTGGACTCGTGTTGGGCCTCCAAGCGCAGAGTTTTGTAGGACAGTAGCAAATTTCCCTCAAGTGGATGACCTAAGGTTTATCAATCCGTGGGAGGTGTAGGATGAAGATGGTCTCTCTCAAACAACCCTGCAACCAAATAATAAAAAGTCTCTTGTGTCCCCAACACACCCAATACAATGGAAAATTGTATAGGTGCACTAGTTCAGTGAAGAGATGGTGATAAAAGTGTAGTAATGATAGTAGATATTGATTTTTGTAATAGGAACAATAAAAAATAGAGAGGTAGCAATTGATAAAATGGAGCACAAGTGGTATTGCAATGCTTGAAAATGAGGCCTAGGGTCCGTACTTTCACTAGTGCAACCTCTCAACAATGCTAATATAATTGGATCATATAACCATCCCTCAAAGTGTGATGAAGAATCACTCCAAAGTTCCTACCTACCGGAGAACATAAGAAGAAATTGTTTGTAGGGTACGAACCCACCTCGAAGCTATTCTTTCCGATCGATCTATCCAAGAGTTCGTACTAAAATAACACCTATTAATTTCAGATTCATAATACTCAATCCAACACAAAGAACCTCAAAGAGTGCCCCAAGATTTCTACCGGAGAAACAAAGATAAGAACGTGCATCAACCCCTACGCATAGATTACCCCAATGTCACCTTGGGAATCCGCGAGTTGAGTGCCAAAACATATATCAAGTGAATCAATACGATACCCCATTGTCACCACGGGTATTCATAGCAAGACATACATAAAGTGTTCTCGAATCCATAAAAGTATTCAATCCAATAAAACGAAATCTCAAAGGGAAAACTCATTTCATCACAACAAGATAGAGAGGGGAAAACACCATATGATCTGACTATATTAACAAAGCCCATGATACATCAAGATCGTGACATCCCAAGAACACGAGAGAGAGAGATTAAACACATAGCTACTGGTACAAACCGTCAGCCCCGAGGGTGGACTACTCCCTCCTCATCATGGTGGCCGCCGGGATGATGAAGATGGCCACCGGTGATGATTTCCCTCTCTGGCAGGGTGCCGGAACAGGGTCTAGATTGGTTTCTTGTGGCTACAAAGGCTTGCGGCGGCGGAACTTCTGATCTAGGGTCTCCGCGAGGGTTTTTGGAATATTTGGCAATTTATAGGGCGAAGAGGTGGAACACTTATTTGATATTTGGAATATTCACTTATATCTTTTGAGTATGGCTTTATAGAATGCTTCATGTGCTTCACTTATATCATTTGAAGTTTGGATTGCTTGTTTCTCTTCATATAGAAAACCGTTATTTGTAGAATGCTCTTTTACTTCACTTATAATTATTAGAGCATGGTCTTTTGTAGAAAGAATTAAACTCTCTTGCTTCACTTATATCTATTTAGAGAGTCAACAGGAATTGGTCATTTGCATGGTTAGTCATAAAATCCTACATAAAACTTATGGATCACTGAATATGATGTGTTTGATTCCTTGCAATAGTTTTGCGATATAGAGATGATAATATGTGGGACGTACTAGTAAACGGTTGTGGTTAGTAGGAATATTGGTGTTAAGGCTTGTGATTCCCAAAGCATGCATGTATAGTCTCTCGTTATGCTATGAAGTTGGAGCATGATTTATTATTGATTGTCTTCCTTATGAGTGGCGGTCGGGGACGAGCGATGGTCTTTTCCTACCAATCTATCCCCCTAGGGGCATGCTTAGTAGTACTTTGCTTCGAGGGCTAATAAACTTTTGCAATAAGTATATGAGTTCTTTATGACTAATGTGAGTCCATGGATTATACGCACTCTCACCTTTCCGCAATTTGCTAGCCTCTTCGGTACCGTGCATTTCCCTTTCTCACCTCGAGAGTCGGTGCAAACTTCGCCGGTGTATCCAAACCCCGTGATATGATACGCTCTATCACACATAAGCCTTATTATATCTTCCTCAAAACAGCCACCATACCTACCTATTATGGCATTTCCATAGCCATTCTGAGATATATTGCCATGCAACTTCCATCGTTCCATTTTTATGACTTGAGCATTCATTGTCATATTGCTTTGCATGATCATATAGCTGACATAGTATTTGTGGCTCAGCCATCGTTCATCATTTTTTATACATGTTACGCTAGATCATTGCACATCCTGGTACACTGCCAGAGGCATTCATATAGAGTCATACTTTGTTCTAGGTATCGAGTTGTAATTTTGAGTTGTAAGTAAATAGAAGTTTGATGATCATCATTATTCATTATTAGAGCATGTCCCGGTGAGGAAAGGATGATGGAGACTATGATTCCCCCACAAGTTAGGATGAGGCTCCGGACAAATATAAAAAAATAATAAAAAAGGAGAAAAAAGTGAGGCCAAAAAGAGACCAAGAAAAAAGAAAAGAAAATAAAAAAAGGAAAAGAAAAAAATGAGAGAGAAGAGAGAAGGGGCATGCTAATTCCACACTTGTGCTTCAAAGCAGCACCATGTTTTTCATATAGAGTCTCCTATGTTGTCACTTTTATATACTAGTGGGAATTTTTCATCATAGAGTTAGATGCACACCCACTTAGTTTTCAGTTTGAGCTTTCATACACTTATTGACTTATAGCTCTTAGTGCATCTGTTGCATGGCAATCCCTACTCCTCGCATTGATATCAACTGATGGGCATATCCATAGCTCGTTGATTAGCCGCGTCGATGTGAGAGTTTCTTACTTTTTTTGTCTTCTCTATGTTTACCCCTATCATCATACTCTATTCCACCCATAGTGCTATATCCATGGCTTGCGCTCATGTATTGCATGGGGGTTGTAAAAGCTTAAGCGCGTTAAAAAGTATGAACCAATTGCTCGGCTTGTCATCAGGGTTGTGCATGATAAATACTTTGTGTTAAGAAGATGGAGCATGACAAGACTATATGATTTTGTAGGGATAGCGTTCTTTAGCATTGATATTTTGAAAGACATGATTGTTTGTTGGGATGCCTGAGTATTAATGTCTTTATGTCAAATTATAGACTGTTGCTTTGAATCACTCGTGTATTAATATTCATGCCATGATTAGATATATGATCAAGATTATGCTAGGTAGCTTTCCACATCAAAAAATATCTTTTTTATCATTTACCTACTCGAGGACAAGCAGGAATTAAGCTTGGGGATGCTGATACGTCTCCATCATATCTATAATTTTGGATTGTTTCATGCCAATATTATACAACTTTCACATACTTTTGGCAACAATTTATATGATTTATTGGACTAACATATTGATCCAGTGCCCAGTGCTAGTTCCTATTTGTTGCATGTTTTTTATTTCGCAGAATATCCATATCAAACGAAGTCCAAATGCAATAAAAATTTACGAAGAATTATTTTGGAATATATGTGATTTTTGGGAGGTGAAATCAACGCAAATGGAGGCCCACGACCTGCACGGTACACCAGGGCGCGGCCCAGCCCCTAGGCGTGTGGTGGCTACCTCGTAAGGCGGTTGCTGCTCCGGGCGCAAGGAAGCTTATATCCAGAAAAAAAATTGTGTTAAAATCTCAGCGCAATCGGAGTTACAGATCTTCGGGAATTTAAGAAATGGTGAAGGGCCAGAAAATAGAAACGCGAAATAGAAGAGAGCAGAGAGATTGATCCAATCTAGGAGGGGCTCCTGCCCCTCCACCACCATGGAGGCCATGTACCAGAGGGGAACTCTCCTCCCATCTAGGGGGGAGGCCAAGGAAGAAGGAGGGAGGCTCTCTCCCCCTCTCTCTCGGTGGCGCCAGAGCGCCGCCGGGGCAATCATCGTGACGGCGATCTACTCCAACAACTTCGCCGCCATCAACATCAACTCTCTCCCCCTCTATGCAGTGGCGTCACATCTCTTCTACCCGTTGTAATCTCTACTTAAACATGGTGCTCAATGCTATATATTATTTCCCAATGATCTATGGCTATCTTATGATGTTTGAGTAGATTCGTTTTGTCCTATGGGTTGATTGATGATCGTGATTGGTTTGACTTGTATGTTTTATTTTGGTGTTGTCCTATGGTGCCCTCCGAGTCGTGCAAACGTGAGGGATCCCTGTTGTAGGGTGTTGCAATATGTTCATGATTCGCTTATGGTGGGTGGCGTGAGTGACAGAAGCACAGACCCGAGTAAGTGGGTTGTTGTGTATGGAAGTAAAGAGGACTTGATACTTAATGCTATGGTTGGGTTTTACCTTAATGATCTCTAGTAGTTGCAGATGCTTGCTAGAGTTCCAATCATAAGTGTATATGATCCAAGTAGAGAAAGTATGTTAGCTCATGCCTCTCCCACATATAAAATTGCAATAATGATAACCGGTTTAGTTATCGATCACCTAGAGACAAATGACTTTCTTGCATAACAAAAGCTATCTACTTTTATTATCTTGCAATTTATTCGTAGTTTTATTCTCGCAAAGTACTTCTAGTTTCATACTTGTTCTAGGTAAAGCAAACGTTAAGTGTGCGTAGAGTTGTATCGGTGGTCGATAGAACTTGCGGGAATATTTGTTCTACCTTTAGCTCCTCGTTGGGTTCGACACTTTTATTTATCGAAAAAGGCTACAAACGATCTCCTATACTTGTGGGTTATCAGCATGGCACGTATCCATTGTTGGTCTAACGCCCACGGTTTGAATAAATAATCCATTTGTGACATTGGTTCCCAATTCTTAATAATCTCCTGTTTGTAAGAAGATAAAAATTACATCAAAACTTGTCTCAAATTTGACAAAAAAGGTACAATACCACTCTGTATTGGTGTCCATATGACAACACGATAAGTTTCATGAATTTCAACTAAGTTTTGGTGTACTAGATTTTAAAAATCAAGAATCTCAATGTTTGAAATTTCTTGCACGGGGAGTAAACATGCACCCAGTGACACACATGTGTTTTTCCAATCCATTTAGGTGCACTGTCATGTGTGCATGTAGCTCAAATTTGATTTTTGCATATTATACCCCTATAAAATCAATGTACTAAAACGTCTTAATGATCTCTGGGTTTTTTTCAAAATTAAAAAGTCCCTCCTTTGGTAATATATGTTCACCACGAAAATTTTTAACACGCCTCATAGTTGCGGTGGATGCGTGGTGTGTGTGTGTGTCTGGGGGGTGTCTGGCAGTACACTACGAGTCGTGAGCTACCATGTGGGATTGGCCGTTTTGTGAGGCAAGTGCCACATCAAAGTCGTGAATTCATTATTTAAAACATTACACAACCCTTTCATACATACATGTTTGGGCCACATGCAGTCGGTGGTTGTCGTACACGACACTCACTCGCGTGTGACGCTCTTTGTGGGCCCGCAAGGTCGTCGTCCATCACCTCGACCTACAGCCGGCAGAGAGGTTAATTTGACAGCAAGGTTGATTCTTTTTTGTTTGTGTTACGGTGGGAGTATATAGTACGCGTCGAAGAGGTGGGAGGGGAACAACATATATACTATGTATGCGTCCATGAACACACCTCACTCACTGTGGGGACTTTTCGGTTTTCGAGGAACGTGCCACATCAAAGTTGTGCATTGGCTATTCAAACATAACACAACACCTCTTTGGGCCACATGCATGCAGGCGGTGGTTATCCTAGGACACTCACATGTGACGCTTCCATCTGTGGGCCCACGAGGTCGTCGTCCATGCATGCATCACTTTGACCTACATCGGGAGAGGTTAATTAATTTCACCATCAAGGAGGATTCTTTTTGGTTTGTATTACGGTAGGAGCATATAGCTAGTATGCGTCGAAGAGGGGGAAGGGGACCAGCATATATACTACGCTTCATGAACCTCGCTCTGTGTGGGGACTTTACGATTTTTGAGGCATGTGCCACATCAAAGTTGTGCATTTTGGGTATTCAAACATCACAACCACACACACCTCCATACATATGTTTGGCCCACATGCAAAGCGATGGCGGTTGTCCTCTGGCACCCACACATGCGGTTATCAGCGATATCGATGCTTTCCATCTGTGGGCCTGCTTGGTCCATCACTACTTTGATCGACAGCGAGAGAGGTTAATTTGACTTAGGAGGGGATTAATTTTTGGTTTGTATTACGGTATATAGGTCATGCTCTGGGATGCCATGATATAGTTTGAGCACATGCATGTGTACGCATGAATCCCTCCCACCGAGTTGAAGTGGGCAGCGAGGGGAGGGGCAACACCACGATCCGTTGTGAACCGATCTCACTCTGTATGGGGACTGTACGATTTTCGACGCACGCGCCACATCAATGTTGTGCATGGTATTCAAACATGCACGCTTCACCTCCATACATACATATGCATGCAGTGGTTGTCTTTGAACGATACTCTCCCTCACGTGGTTATCAGCGGTAAGCCTATATATTCATGGGCCCGCATGGATATCCATGATCACTTTGACCGACAACGAGATAGGTTACCATGGTGTAACACCCCCTGTCATTAGCTACAGTAATCACTTTTGATAATGACATGTCAGCAAGCTTAATAGTGCATAATCATCATTAGCATCATATTGCATTTCAACTCCTAAGTCAAATTCAAATTAAATGAAAGTGAAATATAAAAGTTGTTCAACATAGAAACTAAAATGTTCAGTAAATAGCAAATATTGCAGAGACCATTCTAAAATTGTAACCAACAATAAATAAATTAATTAGGTTGCACAAACATTACCTAAACAGCGAGGATTAATGCATTTTAATTATTATAAAAATTTGTGTGAACTCAAGTTAACTCCAAACTAATTTTTGGTAGTAGTAGAGAATGCCTAGTAATTATTGGAACAATTCCTATGTTTTACAAAAATCATTTTGAGGCCTGACAATTTACTAAGCAGAAAATGTGAATAAATAAAAAGACAAAAGAAAACAGAAAAATAAGAAAAAAGGAGAAAATCCCCCCCGCGGCCCAACTGGGCCACGGCCACCAGGTCGGCCCAACTCCCTCCCCCCTGGCCTATACCCCTCCCCCAGGCCGAACCCTAACCCACCCCACCGACACATCCCCCCCCTCCCCACCTCCCCCGATCCATTACTGGATCGGGATCGGCCCGACGCGCCCTCGCTCGACGCCGCCGCCCCGTCGCCACCGCCACCTCGCCGGACTGCACTGCCCCGCCTCGCCATCGCCGGCTCCACCGAGCCTCGCCGCCCTCTTCTCTGCATCGGGGGTGAGGAACCCCCCGGCCTCCTCTTCCCTCTGGCCGTGCTCCGGCGCGCCCATCGCGCGCTCGCCCGACCCCGCTGCGGTTCGCCCGCCTCGCGCGCGCGTCCCACACCCCCTCCGGCCTCGCCCCGCTCGCCCCTGCCGATGCACGCACACGCGCCCGCGCACGCGCTGCCGTGCTGCTGTCGCACCCTGTGCACGCCCCCGCTGCGCCCGACGCACGCGCCTGCGCCCCGCCACCCGCACGCCCGTGTCCGTGGCCTCGTGCCACTGACGGGTGGGGCCCCGCCGCCCCTGTGCCGCTGGCCAGTGGGCCCTGCCCCCCTGGCCCAATGACAGATGGGGCCCAGCCCCTTAAACGAATTAAGAAAAATAGAAAAAAAAAGAAAGAAATAAAAATAATCAAATTTATTAATTAATTAATTAGTTAATTAACCCTGTTTAGATTAATCTAATTTAATTAATTAGTTTAATTATATGATAATTACTTAGTTAACCCTAATTAACTAACCAGTCTATGACATGTGGGACCCACGTGTCAGATGACTGCTGACGTCAGCATGATGTCATGCTGATGTCATCAACACTGTTTCGGATAATGTTTAATTAAATTCCAGAAATTAATAAAAACTTTAGAAAATCATATTAAATAATCCGTAACTCCGATGAAAATACTTTATACATGAAACTTGCTCAGAATTCCGATACGCACCCGAATACGCCCTCCGTATTCCCGTCAGATGCCTCTAGCTATAAGAACATTGAACTTTTAGACCGATTTCGATAAATGAATAGTGCCCAACTTTAATTAAATAAATTCGAATAAATTCCTAAATTAACTAAATCATTTAGTTAGGCAGTAGAACACCCCGGCATATCGTTTAGGCATGTCATACATATTGTTTGCATTATTGCCGTGAATTTATTGTTTCTCTCCCCCTCCTTCTCTCTCTCGATAGACGCCGAGACCGACGACGCTGCACCTGGATACGACTACACTACCGATGAGCAGCCCGTTGACAACCCCTCTCTCTTGCCAGAGCAACCAGGCAAGCCCCCCCCCCCCTTGAGCATCCAGATATCGCCCATTCTATTCTCCTGCTTGCATTAGATTTTGCTACTGTTAATGTATGCTCCTATTCTGATGCATAGCCTGCTGTTGTAACCTGTTCATTGCTACCTTACCTGCCTATGATAAACTGTTTAGTATAGGTTGGTAGTGAACCATCAGTGACCCCACCACCTTATCCTTGTTGCCCCTGCTTGATCATCGATGACTCGATCAACGTGATCGTCGACCAGAGACTGACACCTCACTTCACACCCCCTTAGTTGTACGACTCTTCATAGTTACTATCGAGTGCCGAGGGTGATACCTCGTAACGCACTCCCGATGAATACTCTGCAGTGTAGCTGTTCGATCGTGGTCATCGAGGGTGATTCCTCCTTCTCCACTTCCGATACGACTCTGTCGTGCAACCCTCAGTGTGAACCTCGAGGGTGATACCTCATACATTCACCCTGATGATTTCGTCGAGTGGAATCCGCCGAGGGTGATTCCTCGGGTTTCCCCCTTGATGTTATGACCACACGATTACTTGACCTCTGTGACAGGTGGGTCCACCCTGGTGGGTACCCGCTGGGGATCTATGATGTCGGGTGTGCCGGAAGGGCACTCGAGTGTAACATTGTGGCGGAGCATCAGAGATTCTGATTGTCTCCGCGTGATACTAATTGAGCCTATTGGATTTGGGTGTGTGATCTGAGTGGGTCGACATGCCCTATACGCACTACCACCACGCGGGATAATGGTTATGGGACCCTCTGTGAAGTACGTTTCTCCCGAAAGCTCGTCGGACATCACGATTCACCGTGCGGGCTGATTGTCGGGATTGGGCTGGATACTTCACTGACGAGCTCAGTGTCGCGCCTGCACCCCGGCCAGTCTCGCAACGCGCAGGGTGCCCAGGGCGATGGCCCAAGACATCTGGGTGCATATGTTAGTCCGGCGTGCTGACCTCTCTGCCGAGCCTAGGTAGAGCGCTGCTTCGTGTTGATCTTCCGAGGACGGGCATTACCCAGCAAGTGTGTCCGGCCAGAGTTGATCGAGCATGTTGGGTAACAGTAGTGCACCCCTGCAGGGATGAATCTTCTATCGATAGCCGGTCCTACGGTAAAGGACGCTCAGTTTGTGTATCCCGATCTACTACTTGAACTGGATACTTGTTACTTAATTGAAGCTTCGGGATCGCTTTCTCGCTTGGGAGTCGAGGAAGGATCTTTAAGCTGTACTTCAACATGTTTGCTAAATAAAATGCTATTCTATTCTCTTCTACTGCTGCAAGATGATGGCCTTGTGAAGATGTTTGAAGATGCTAGTCTTCGATAGGACTAGGCCTTCTCTCTATTCTGGCATTTCTGCAGCCCAGTCCACTTATACAGCCTTTCTCCATTGATAATGTTGCATATGTAGAATAGATCCTTGCTTGCTGAGTACTTCAGATGAGTACTCACGGTTGCTTTACTTTCTCTTTTCCCCATATACCCCACCTTGATGATACATCAGACGATGGAGTCCAGGAGCTAGATGCCACCATCGGAGCTTACTACCAGGAGGGTCCAGAGGGCACTTACTACTGGATCGAGCCAGCCGACCAGGAGTAGGATCGGAGGCTCCTAGGCAGGAGGCCAACGCCTTTCGATCTATAGTCGTTGTTTGTGCTAGCCTTCTTAAGGCAAAACTTGTCTAACTATGTCTGTACTCAGATAATATTTGTATGACTGACTTATGTATTCGGATCTTTGGATCCCTGGTCTGTAATATTGTGGACCTCCGTTTAAATTGTGTTAGAGTTGTGTTGTGATATCTTCCCGTGAGTCCCTGTGCTTGATCGTACACATTTACGTGTATGATTAGTGTACGATTGAGTCGGGGGCGTCACAAGTTGGTATCAGAGCCGACTGCCTGTAGGAAGCCCCCTTCTAATTCCTTGGCCGAAGTTGACTCTAGAAACCGAAAAACTAATTTACTAACTTGGTTGTGTGGCTTACGGGCCCATGTCGCCAACTGGGTGGTATTAGGATCTTTTATTCCTCGTCTATACTCTGGGACTCTGATCTCTCTTCTACTCGGGTTAAATAAATTTTACTAACACCGACACTTCGGATCTCGTAAATCCCGTCTACCCGGAGAGCTGGATATCTGTGCGATTTCCCTGTCATTGATCTGATTAGTCTGATAATCATTTTCCTTTCCATTGTTTTGTTTAACCTTTCTCTCCGAGTTGTGTTAAACTTCTCATTGTCATTTGACAAATCTGAATTTCCTCTGTTTCAAATGGACCGTTTGTTTCCACCACGTCCTACGACACAGCTTGTGCTTCGCACTTGGGCTCGTGATGCCCCTGGGTTTCCAGCTGTCTTGATCGCTCTCATGACCAGATTTGGATACCGTTGGTATCCTGAGTACTTGGTTTACGAGGATTACCGCGAGTTCAACCAGGAGCAGTACCATGCTGATGTTCGTATCTATGATCAGCAAAATGACTCAGACACCGAGCTACACCTTTTCCACGGTATCGGCATGACGATTGAGATGGCAGTCCATGATGCTGCCTACTCTGCCGTCGCACATCTCCGAGGACAGTTCAGCGATATCTTGGATGACTCCGAGTTCCGATACATTTCGTATGCCCCTGCTAGAGATGCTACTGGATATTACACAGCTATCTGTGCCCCGTACGAGCCTCGTCGCTATGACCCGCGTGTTTTGATTCAGTGCACTCAGGCTCTGGATCGCACTGTTCGGGCTCTTGCCGTCGAGTTGGTTGCCACTCGAGCACGTCTCTACGATGCTATGACGCAGTTGCTACCCGCTGTTCGCGCAGGGATACATCCGGAGCACATCCTTTACCCGCGCAAGACTCAGATGTATGCTGGTATTGATTGGCCTGCTGTTGGAGGTCATACACCTGCACGTGGACCTCTTCTTACAGCTCGAGACCGGATTCTGCATCAGAGTGCACATGGAGCGCAGTATCCTTCCGCGATGAACATTCGTCGTCCGCACTTGCAGTTACCCCGTTTCGGTGGTTTTCTCCGATGTTGATGTAGCCTTTGCTATGTCTCGTTGTGTACTTCCTTACCGCGTGCCTGCACGCCGCCTAGTATGTCTAGCTTTTGAATTTGCGCCGTTATGCTGTCCGCATGTACCCGACTCTGTGTATGGATTTGTATGTCTTAATTGACTACTGTTATGTATCTGTTACACTACTTAAATTGTTGTCGAGTTACATCATGTTTGTCACTAAACGCTTGCAATTGCTTTTACTAAACTACCCCCTGTTGATACTTAGCAGGATGGTTAGACCAGGTGGTCGTGGTCATGGTAGCCCTGAACACCCACCACCGCCAGACTATATGGCAGCCATGATGCAACAGTTCGAGCTTAACCGCCAGTTCATGACTGGAATCATGGCTCAGTTTCCACATCAGAACAACCAGAACCCAGCTTCAATAACTTTGACAGAGTTTATGCGACTCAACCCAACGCAGTTCCGCAACTCTGACAAGCCACTGGATGCAGATGACTGGCTCCGCGACATCACTCACGAGATGGAGTCAGCTAATGTCGCCCCTGCCAACTTCGTCAACTTTGCGGCCTTTTTCTTAAAGGGACCCGCAGCTCAATGGTGGGACACACACAAGCGTACTCTGCCTACTGGAACAGTCATCACCTGGTATGAGTTCCAGGCTGCTTTCCGTACACGTTACATCCCTCAGGCAATTATGGAACGCATGAAGACCCAGTTCCGTAACCTCACTCAGGGCAACAAGACTGTCGAAGCTTATCAGCGGGAATTTCTAGACCTCTCCCGCTATGCTGAAGAAGACATCGCCACAGATGCCCGAAGACAAGAGAAGTTCCGTAGTGGACTACACCCTGACCTCAAGCTTGCACTTGCTGCTCAAGACTTCAATGACTTTTCAACTCTAACGAACAAGGCTATTCTTGTTGAGACCGCTCAAATGGAATACAAGGACTCGCAGAAGCGCTATCGTGATGCTGGCTCATCTTCGGGCTCAGCATCGAAGCGTCGAGTTTGGATTCCCAACAATGCGATCCGTTCCAATGCCTCTGCGCCAAAGAACAACTATGCTGCACCACGTCTGCCTCCTCCACCACCGAGGCAGCCAAAAGCTCAAGCTATTCAAAACAATGCTCCTCTTCGTCCTGAAGATGGTCTATGCTTCAAGTGCCGCAAACCAGGTCACCAGGCTAAAGACTGCCGCCAGAATCAGAATCAGTTAGCCTTTCCTCGTGCTGGCCGTGGCAATAGTCGTGGTAACAATCAGACTCGCAACTATAATACTGGGTCTGCTGCACATGGTCGTGGACACGCCTACAACATTGACATTGAAGAAGTCCAGGATCAACCTGCTACTATGATGGGTACCCTTCTCGTTAACTTAGTACCTGCTTCTGTTTTATTTGATTCAGGAGCATCACATTCATTCAACTCTGGAAAATTTGCATTTATGCATGGCATTCGATATGAGAAAATGCATACTCCGTTAGTCATTAAAACTCCCGGAGGTCACTGTCATGCTGACGTGATAGCACCTGACGTTACCGTCGAAATTAAAGGGTTGGAATTCCTTGCATCACCCATCGTCCTGAAGTCTTCCACCATAGCCTCATACTTGGAATGGATTGGTTGAAAGCTCACATTGCTTCGATCAATTGCGCCACTAAAGTCGTCCAACTTCTTCACCCCTCCGATGAGATAGTGAACTATACCGCCCGCATTACTCGGGACGCCGAAGCTCAGATATATGTTCTGAATGCTTTGAACGCCTCACCTCTGGAAGGGATCGACAACGTTCCTGTCGTTCGAGATTTTCCAGACGTATTTCCAGAAGAACTTCCAGGAATACCCCCGGCTAGAGCTGTCGAGTTCGTCATCGACTTGAAGCCTGGCACCGTCCCTATTGCCAAGCGACCTTATAAGATGCCTCCGCATCACCTACTCGAGCTTAAGGAAGAAATCGACAAGTCGCTTAAGAGTGGTTCATCCGCCCCAGTTCCTCTGCTTGGGGAGCACCTTCACTCTTCGTTAAGAAGAAGGATGGAACTAACCGTTTGGTTCAGGATTATCGGCCCATTAATCAAGCCACAATCCAGAATAAATACCCACTACCCCGGATCAATGATCTTTATGATCAACTCGCTGGATCATCGGTGTTCTCTAAACTCGACTTGAGGTTGGGTTATCACCAGATCCGTGTCCGTGAAGAGGATATTCCCAAGACTGCATTCGTCACTCGATATGGCTCCTATGGATACACCGTCATGTCATTTGGCCTAACGAATGCTCCAGCAACTTTCTCCCGTCTGATGAATTATATATTCATGGATTACCTCGACAAATTCGTCGTGGTTTATTTGGATGATATCTTGATATATTCTAAGAATAGAAAAAGAATGCTGAACACCTCCGTTTGGTACTAGAAAGGCTTCGAGAACACCAGTTGTATGCCAAGTATTCCAAATGTGAATTTTGGCTTTCTGAAGTAACTTACCTTGGTCATGTAATTTCCAAGGATGGAATTGCTGTTAACCCCGAACGAGTTTAGGCTATTCTTGACCTGACTCCCCCGAAGAATGTTAAGCAAGTCAGAAGTTTTCTCAGACTTGCAAGTTATTGCCGTCGATTCATTGAGAACATTTCCAAGATTGCAAAACCATTGACAAATCTGCTTCACAAAGGTGTTAAATTTGAGAGGACAGAAAAATGTCAAGAAAGCTTTCAGACACTAAAAGATAAATTGACATCTGCCCCAGTATTAGCACCCCCGGATTCCCAAAAGGATTTCGTGATATACTGTGATGCCTCCCGTCAAGGATTAGGCTGTGTCCTAATGCAAGAACGCAAGGTGATTGCTTATGCCTCCCGACAATTGCGTCCTCACGAAGAAAATTACCCAGTGCACGATCTCGAACTTTCTGCGGTTATTTATGCCCTGAAGCTATGGCGACATTACCTTCTTGGTAATCGTTGCGAGATATATACAGATCATCAAAGTTTGAAGTATTTATATACTCAACCAGATCTGAACCTTCGTCAACAAAGATGGCTCGAGACAATAGCTGATTATGATATGAATATCTCATACACCCCTGGCAAGGCAAATGTAATGGCCGATGCTTTGAGTCGCAAGGCTTATTGCAGCAACCATGTGGTTCAGGAATCACAACCTCTTCTTTATGAAGAGTTTCGTAAATTGAACCTCCATATTGTTCCACAGGGTTATCTCAATACCCTCGTTGTCGAACCAGGTTTAGAACACAGCATCAAAACTATGCAACGGTATGAGTCTGAAGTTGAAAGGATCAAGCGATACCTTGAAAAAGGAAAACCGTCAGAGTTCCATCTTGATAATGATGGGATCCTATTTTTCCAACACCGTCTCTTCGTACCTAAGTTCAAAGATGAGAGAGAACACGTTATGATGGAAGCTCATGACACTCCTCTGTCAATTCATCCTGGTAGCACAAAGATGTACCGTGACATTTGTCAGAGATACTGGTGGCCTAATATGAAACGAGATATTACTCGTTATGTTTCTGAGTGTGACGTTTGCCGCTGCATTAAAGCAGAACATCAAAGGCCCGCTGGAACTCTACAACCCCTTGCAATTCCTGAATGGAAATGGGACAAGGTCCAAATGGATTTCATTACTGGTTTTCCCAGATCCCAGAAGGGTCATGATGCTATTTTTGTCGTCATTGACTGATTCTCAAAGGTTGCTCACATTCTGCCAGTTAAGGAGACAATCACTGCTAGCCAGTTAGCACACTTGTATGTTTCCCAAATTGTGTCACTCCACGGTGTTCCGTTGAAGATCAGTTCTGATCGTGGCAGCCTCTTCACCTCCTGATTCTGGAATAGTTTCCAAGAAGCTATGGGAACTCATCTGTCTTTCAGCACCGCTTTTCACCCTCAGTCACAGGGTCAAGTTGAACGAGTTAATCAAGTGCTCGAAGATATGCTTCGAGCTTGCGTCATCTCCTTCGGTAAGAAATGGGAGGAATCTCTCCCGTATGCCGAATTCTCTTACAACAATAGCTATCAGGCTAGTTTGAAGATGGCACCGTTTGAAGTTCTATACGGTCGTAAGTGTCGAACCCCTCTGAATTGGTCAGAAACTGGGGAACGCTCACTCGTCGGACCGGACATTATTCAGCAAGCAGAAGACCAAGTCCGCATTGTCCGTGAACATTTGAAAACTGCTCAGTCTCGTCAGAAAAGCAACTATGACCAAAAGCACCAGGAAATGGTCTATCAACCTAGCGAGCAAGCTTACCTTCGCGTCACTCCGTTGAAAGGCACTCATCGGTTCGGAATCAAAGGCAAGTTAGCTCCTCGTTACATTGGCCCGTTCCGTATTCTTGCCCGTCGAGGAGAAGTGGCATATCAATTGCAGTTGCCGCCTAATCTTTCCCAAGTACATGATGTCTTTCATGTATCCCAACTCCGTCGCTGCTTCAAGGATCCTATTCGAGCTGTGGATCACGAAGTGCTTGAATTACGGGAAGATCTGTCTTATCCAGAATATCCCATCCGTGTTATTGATGAAGCCGAACGTCGGACTCGTCAAAAGTCAACCAAATTCCTCAAGGTTCAGTGGTCAAATCATTCTGAAGATGAGGCCACTTGGGAACGCGAGGATCGTCTTCGTGAAGAATACCCCTCTTTCTTTCAGTCTTCCTCTTAATTCTCGGGACGAGAATTCTTAATAGATGAGGAGAATTGTAACACCCCCTGTCATTAGCTACAGTAATCACTTTTGATAATGACATGTCCGCAAGCTTAATAGTGCATAATCATCATTAGCATCATATTGCATTTCAACTCCTAAGTCAAATTCAAATTAAATGAAAGTGAAATATAAAAGTTGTTCAACATAGAAACTAAAATGTTCAGTAAATAGCAAATATTGCAGAGACCATTCTAAAATTATAACCAACAATAAATAAATTAATTAGGTGGCACAAACATTACCTAAACAACGAGGATTAATGCATTTTAATTGTTATAAAAATTTGTGTGAACTCAAGTTAACTCCAAACTAATTTTTGGTAGTAGTAGAGAATGCCTAGTAATTATTGGAACAATTCCTATGTTTTACAAAAATCATTTTGAGGCCTGACAATTTACTAAGCAGAAAATGTGAATAAATAAAAAGAAAAAGAAAACAAAAAACAGAAAAATAAGAAAAAAGGAGAAAATCCCCCCCCCCCCCCGGCCCAACTGGGCCACGGCCACCAGGCCGGCCCAGCTCCCTCCCCCCTGGCCTATACCCCTCCCCCAGGCCGAACCCTAACCCACCCCACCAACACATCCCCCTCCTCGCTCCCCCCTCCCCCGATCCATTACTGGATCGGGATCGGCCCGACGCGCCCTCGCTCGACGCCGCCGCCCCGTCGCCACCGCCACCTCGCCGGACTGCACTGCCCCGCCTCGCCATCGCCGGCTCCGCCGAGCCTCGCCGCCCTCTTCTCTGCATCGGCGGCGAGGAATCCCCCGGCCTCCTCTTCCCTCTGGCCGCGCTCCGGCGCGCCCATCACGCGCTCGCCCGACCACGCACCGCGCCCGCGCGCGGCCTCGCCCGTGCCCGCTCGCCGCATGCCCGCTCGTCGCTGCGGTTGCGCTCGCCGCTGCTGCTGCTCGCGCGCCGCCCCGCGCCGGTGCGCCTTCTCGCGCGCCTCGCCCGCCTCGCGCGCGCGCCCCACACCCCCTCCGGCCTCGCCCCGCTCGCCCCTGCCGCTGCACGCACACGCGCCCACGCCCCGCCACCCGCACGCCCGTGTCCGTGGCCTCGTGCCACTGACGGGTGGGGCCCTGCCGCCCCTGTGCCGCTGGCCAGTGGGCCCTGCCCCCCCTGGCCCAATGACAGATGGGGCCTAGCTCCTTAAACGAATTAAGAAAAATAGAAATAAAAATAAAAATAAAATAAAATAAAGATAATTAAATTTATTTATTAATTAATTAGTTAATTAATTAAGTTAATTAACCCTGTTTAGATTAATCTAATTTAATTAATTAGTTTAATTATATGATAATTAATTAGTTAACCCTAATTAACTAACCAGTCTATGACATGTGGGACCCACGTGTCAGATGACTGCTGACGTCAGCATGATGTCATGCTGATGTCATCAACACTGTTTCGGATAATGTTTAATTAAATAATTAATTAAATTCCAGAAATTAATAAAAACTTTAGAAAATCATATTAAATAATCCGTAACTCTGATGAAAATACTTTATACATGAAACTTGCTCAGAATTCCGATACGCACCCGAATACGCCCTCCGTATTCCCGTCAGATGCCTCTAGCTATAAGAACATTGAACTTTTAGACCGATTTCAATAAATGAATAGTGCCCAACTTTAATTAAATAAATCCGAATAAATTCCTAAATTAACTAAATCATTTAGTTAGGCAGTAGAACACCCCGGCATATCGTTTAGGCATGTCATACATATTGTTTGCATTATTGCTGTGAATTTATTGTTTCTCTCCCCCTCCTTCTCTCTCTCGATAGACACCGAGACCGACGATGCTGCACCTGGATACGACTACACTACCGACGAGCAGCCCGTTGACGACCCCTCTCTCTTGCCAGAGCAACCAGGCAAGCCCCCCCCCCCTTGAGCATCCAGATATCGCCCATTCTATTCTCCTGCTTGCATTAGATTTTGCTACTGTTAATGTATGCTCCTATTCTGATGCATAGCCTGCTGTTGTAACCTGTTCATTGCTACCTTACCTGCCTATGATAAACTGTTTAGTATAGGTTGGTAGTGAACCATCAGTGACCCCACCACCTTATCCTTGTTGCCCCTGCTTGATCATCGACGACTCGATCAACGTGATCGTCGACCAGAGACCGACACCTCACTTCACACCCCCTTAGTTGTACGACTCTGCATAGTTACTATCGAGTGCCGAGGGTGATACCTCGTAACGCACTCCCGATGAATACTCTGCAGTGTAGCTGTTCGATCATGGTCATCGAGGGTGATTCCTCCTTCTCCACTTCCGATACGACTCTGTCATGCAACCCTCAGTGTGAACCTCGAGGGTGATACCTCATATGTTCACCCTGATGATTTCGTCGAGTGGAATCCGCCGAGGGTGATTCCTCGGGTTTCCCCCTTGATGTTATGACCACATGATTACTTGACCTCTGTTACAGGCGGGTCCACCCTGGTGGGTACCCGCTGGGGATCTATGATGTCGGGTGTGCCGGAAGGGCACTCGAGTGTGACATTGTGGTGGAGCATCAGAGATTCTGATTGTCTCCGCGTGATACTAATTGAGCCTATTGGATTTGGGTGTGTGATCTGAGTGGGTCGACGTGCCCTATACGCACTACCACCACGCGGGATAATGGTTATGGGACCCTCTGCGAAGTATGTTTCTCCCGACAGCTCGTCTGACATCACGATTCACCGTGCGGGCTGATTGTCGGGATTGGGCTGGATACTTCACTGACGAGCTCAGTGTCGCGCCTGCACCCCGGCCAGTCTCGCAACGCGCAGGGTGCCCAGGGCGATGGCCCAAGACCTCTGGGTGCATAGGTTAGTCTGGCGTGCTGACCTCTCTGCCGAGCCTAGGTAGAGCGCTGCTTCGTGTTGATCTTCCGAGGACGGGCATTACCCAGCAAGTGTGTCCGGCCAGAGTTGATCGAGCGTGTTGGGTAACAGTAGTGCACCCCTGCATGGATGAATCTTCTATCGATAGCCGGTCCTACGGTAAAGGACGCTCAGTTTGTGTATCCCGATCTACTACTTGAACTGGATACTTGTTACTTAATTGAAGCTTTGGGATCGCTTTCTCGCTTGGGAGTCGAGGAAGGATCTTTAAGTTGTACTTCAACATGTTTGCTAAATAAAATGCTATTCTATTCTCTTCTACTGCTGCAAGATGATGGCCTTGTGAAGATGTTTGAAGATGCTAGTCTTCGATAGGACTAGGCCTTCTCTCTATTCTGGCATTTCTGCAGCCCAGTCCACTTATACAGCCTTTCTCCATTGATAATGTTGCATATGTAGAATATATCCTTGCTTGCTGAGTACTTCAGATGAGTACTCACGGTTGCTTTACTTTCTCTTTTCCCCATATACCCCACCTTGATGATAAATTAGACGATGGAGTCCAGGAGCCAGATGCCACCACTGAAGCTTACTACCAGGAGGGTCCAGAGGGCACTTACTACTGGATTGAGCCAGCCGACCAGGAGTAGGATCGGAGGCTCCTAGGCAGGAGGCCAACGCCTTTCGATCTATAGTCATTGTTTGTGCTAGCCTTCTTAAGGCAAAACTTGTCTAACTATGTCTGTACTCAGATAATATTTGTATTACTGACTTATGTATTCGGATCTTCGGATCCCTGGTCTGTAATATTGTGGACCTCCGTTTAAATTGTGTTAGAGTTGTGTTGTGATATCTTCCCGTGAGTCCCTGTGCTTGATCGTACACGTTTGCGTGTATGATTAGTGTACGATTGAGTCGGGGGCGTCACACATGGTGGATTCTTCTTCTTTGGTTCGTGTTATCATAGTAGGTCATGGTGAGATTCCAAACCTAAGTTTGAGCGCATACGTACATATGCATGCATGAATCCCTGTCACTGGCTCGAAGTGTGGTGTGACATACATATATACAACGTGTCATCAACTAACCCTCGCTCTGTGTGGGGATTTCTGATTCGAAAGCACGGTGCCACATAAAAGTTGTTCCATTGAATATTCAAACATCAACACTCCATACATATGTTTGGGCCACATGCAGGCAGTGGTTGTCTTCGGGCACTAGATACATGCGTGATTATTGGCGAGCTAGCCCATCTTTGGGGTCGCGTGGACGTCCATCACTTTGACCAACAACAAGAGAGAGGTTGTACGACCAAGGTGGATTCTTCTTGGTCCATTTTACGATACATCTTGGTGAGATGCCCTCTCCCGCCGACTGAAAGTGTGTGTGCGTGTGTGTGTTTGAGGGGGGACTGCTACTTCGCACTTTGCTAGGTGAACCTCCGTGGGGTATTGAAAGCATGTGTATGTCCGGTTAATTTGCGACGCATGAGCCGCATCAAAGTTGTGAATTGGGTATTGAAATATCACACCACCATTTTCATACATATAGCTCGGCTACCCGCAGGTAGTTCGTGTAACACCCCCAGTGGTTTGCCATAGTAATCCCCCTTTTGATAATGCCATGGCATCATGATCAACAGTGCCAAAACATCATTTGGATCATATCTCATTTCAAATTCAAATTCAATTGGAAATTCAAACTAAAAGTGAAAATAAAAGTTGTTCAAATTTTGAAAACTAAAATGTTCATTAGATAACAAATATTCCAGAGACAATGATAAAATTGTAACCAACAGTAAATAAATTAGTTAAGTGACTCAAACAACCTCAAACAGTGGCTGAGAACAATATTTAATAACCTTTTTATTAATCCAAAATTTATATGAAATAGTAACTGACCTAAACTAGTTTTTGGTTCTAGGATATATTACACTGTGATTTATGGGCTAGGTCTCATATTTTACAAAAACCATTTAGTGCCCAAACAATTTACAGAACAGAAAAGAAAAGAAATCAGAAAAAGAGAAAAGAGAAAAGGCCTAATATGCTACTGTGCACTTAAGCCTACCGCTACAGCACTGGCCCAGCCCACCCCGCACCTCCTCCCACCTCGCGCTGTTCACGAGCGCCGCTGTCACCGCGCGTGCGCTCGCCGCGCACTGGCCCCCCCTCCCTCGCTCGACAGCGCGTCGCCCGCGCCCGCGCTGGGGATAAGAGCAACTCCCCGCTCCCCCCTGGCGAACCCTAGTCGCCCCATTCGCCCCTCTCCCTCATTCCCCACCTCGCCCGCCGCCGCCATGGCAGCGCCGCCGTGAAGCTCGCGCCCGCCGTCGCCCTCTCGCCGCCTCTCCGTGTCCTACGGCTCCGCCAAGCTCCGCCACTTCGACTGCGCCGAGAAGCCGAAGCCGAACGCCACTGCTGTGCCACCAACGCCGCCGTCTTCCTCCTCTGCTCCGACGAGCTTCACCGACGGATTCGCCGCCTCGAGCCCTCCCTGAGCCCACTTGAGCACACCTGCAGGAGCACCGTGAGCATACGCTTCTTTCCTCTCTCTTTCCCGAGCGTTTCCGCCGTCGTAGCTCCTCCTCCCCATCGTGCCCAATCCCGTCACCGCGCGAGCTCATCGCCGTCGTAGCCACGGCGACCATTGGGCCCCGTGCCTATGCCCGTTGAACTCACACGCGCGTGTAGGTGCCTCCTAGCCCATTCGTTCGGCTCGAGCGTGACCGCATCGCCGTTTGCCATCGCCACCCGAGACCGGTCGCCGCCGATATGCTCGCCGCCGTCGCTACCCGCCGTCTTCGGTCACGCCACCACCTCCACTGGATGCGGCCCATCTCCAGCTTCCGAACGAGCCAAACCCCACACGATTTGATGCAGCGTAGCAAAAACTCGGGCTCGCCAGAGTTGCTCGCCGTCGCGCAAGTTCGCCGGGGAGCTCCGATGGCCGGCGTCCACCTGGCGCTGACCTGGCCAGCTGGGGCCGGCCCCCAGCGCCACTGCCAGTGGGCCCCAGTGGGGTCCGTTGACCAGTCAGCGCTGCTGACTGGGCAACCCGTGTCACTGACACGCGGGCCCCACCTCTAAATGTTTTAAAAATAAATAGATAAAATGTTAGTTAATTAATTAATTAACTTAATCATTCACTGACAGTGGGTCCCACAAGCTAATTAGGTTAATTAGTTAAATTTAATCCTCTGATAATTAGTACTGTGAATGACATGTGGGCCCCACCTGTCATAATTGACTCTGGTCAGCTGGGTTTGACACGCTGATATCATGCTGACGTCATGCTTATGTCAGCTGCTACTATTCTGGAAAATTCGTATTTAAATAATTAAATTAATTCCAAAAAATGTTTAAATCTTTAGAAAATCATAGAAAATAATCCGTAGCTCAGATCGAAAAACTTTGTACATGAAAGTTGCTCAGAACGACGAGACGAATCCGAATATGCGAAACGTTTGTCTGCCGCACGTCCCTAGCATAGCGAACATGCAATCGTCCCCCTCCGTTTCATCTGTCCGAAATACCGAACTTCGGGAAAACATTGCCGGATGTTTTCCCTCTTCACCTATATCGTGTAGCACCGCGTCCGAACACCCCCCAGCTCTGTGTATTGTCATGTCATGCTCTTGTTTGCTTTATATTTACTGTTTCTTCCCCCTCTTCTCTCTTGGTAGACCCCGCTACAGACACTTTTCCCGAGACCGACATAGCTCAGGAGCCCGACGACACCGCTGACGACCTTGCCCTTGCCGCCGAGCAACCAGGCAAGCCCCCCCCCCCTTTGATCATCCCGATATCGCCCATTCTATTTTCTCATGCTAGCATTAGAATTGCTACTACTACTGCTTTACCTATTCTGATGCATAGCCTATTTATTGTAACCTACTATTGATACCTTATATGCTTATCCTAAACTACTTAGTATAGGCTGGGTAGAGACCCACTAGAGAACCCCACCTTGTCCCTTGTTGCCCCGCTGGATTAACAGAAGAACTGATCAACGGGATTGAAGACCAGGCCCCAGCACCGCACTTCACCCCCTTAGTTGTACGATACTACTGGGTTACTATCGAGTGCCGAGGGTGATACCTCGTCAGCACTCCTGATGTTAACCTTGTAGGGTAGATAATTGGTCATGGTCATCGAGGGTGATTCCTCATTCACCACTTTCGATAACGACGCTGTCGTGCAACACCTCAAGTGTGAACCCATCGAGGGTGAATCCTCCGAGTTCACCTTGACGGCTACATCGAGTAGGAATCCAACGAGGGTGATACCTCGGATTCCCCTGGTGTTTTGGACACACGGATACTTGGACTGTACTATTGTTACTTGGAAAGGCGGGTCGACCCTGAGGGGTACCCGCGTGTGATGTGAAGACGGGTTGCCTGGATGGTGCCCGAGTGAGAATACAAGGCATGGCCGGGCATTCTTGGCCCTTGCCGCAAGTCCTCGAGACGGGACGACGGGGTCACATCTTTCGTGAGTCTCTGCTCGTTGCCGCACTACCAACACACTAACGGTTTGATATTTGATCCGAGAGGGCCTCTGGCCTGATAGCACTAACCATCACGTGGGCATAGTATGGGCGTTCTGCATCGTAGCATCAGCCGAAAGCTCTGACAGATGTCCAGTTCAGCATTGCGGCACGGACAGATCGTGTCGGCCACCCGAGGCGACGATGGTATCCATCCTGTGCGCAACGACCAGGAGGGCAAGGGGCGATGGCCAAGACCCCCTTGCACTTAGGATGTAGACTGGCGGGGACCTCTCTGCTGAGCTGTAGGTAGGGTTGTGGTGTGTCGTTTGGCCGAGGCCGGGCATGACCCAGAAAGTGTGTCCGGCCGGAGTTAAGCGAGCGTGGTGGGTAAGTTGGTGCACCCCTGCAGGGAAGAAAACATGTATCGATAGCCTGTCCAACGGTAACGGACACTCGGAGTTGTATCCCGATCGATACAGCTAGACCTTGAGATGATACCTGGATATGTGGCTCTTGGATTGCTTCTTGCAGGGAGTCGAGAAGGGATCTCAGGACGAGGTTGATGACTGTATGGCTCTGGGATTGCTTTCTCGCAGGGAGTCGAGGAAGGATTTCTGGCCGAGGTTGATACTTAATGATACTACTACTTTATATTGTACTAATCTACACTCTTCTAATGCTGCAAGACCTCTGAAGATGCTAGTATTCGATAGGACTAGGCCTTCCCTCTATTCTTGCATTTCTGCAGCCCAGTCCACATATACAGCCTCCCCTTGATAATGTTGCATATGTAGTGTAGATCCTTGCTTGCTGAGTACTTTGGATGAGTACTCACGGTTGCTTTGCTTTCTTTTCCCCCCATATCCTTTTGATGCAACCAGATGACGGAGCCCCGGATACAGCTGCCCCCGCTGACGATCGCTGCTACTACCCCGAGGGTGGATGCTACTACGAGTTGGCCTACGACTAGGAGTAGGTTCGGAGGGTCCCAGGCAGGAGGCCTGCGCCTTTCGATCATAGTGTTTTCTTTTGCCCTGCCTTCTAAGGGCCTATCTATGTTTTCTTTAATATTTGTACTCAGATATCTGATGCTTCCGCTGACACTTGTATGCGAGCTTATGTATTCGAGCCCTCGAGGCCCCTGGCTTGTAATATAAAGCTTGTATGACTTTATTTATGTTTTAGAGTTGTGTTGTGATATCTTCCCGTGAGTCCTTAGGATTGATCATGTGCATTTGCGTGTATGATTAGTGCACGATTGAGCTGGGGCATCACAGTTCGTATGTGGTCTCACCCCATCTTGCGCCAGAAGCACACATTTGTGGGCCCGCACACGGTCCACCTTTCACTGGAAACGAAAGGGGGACGGGTTTTTACCATGATGGACCCCCATAGGTTTAGTGTTACGGTAGGGTGATATGTTAGACCTAGCTATTTGGGGGCATGTGTTCATAGCTAGGACTCCCCTCCTGCCGACACGAAAGGGGGGGGGGGGCAAGCAATACCGTGTGCTTTGTGAGACAGGTGCCACATCGAAGTTGTGCATTTGGTATTTGAACATCAAACCACCCTTTTCATACATATTTTTGGTCCACATGCAAGTGTGTTCGTGTTCTGACCCTTACCCACGTTATTTTCACCAAATTTATAAACGTTAGACAAGTCGGATGACGCAACAGACACGGTTCACTCACACTACCAGTGTGCCACGCCGGTGCCCCTGTCACTCACATCAGCACAGTACATTGGGCTCCATGAGGCTTCCCTCGCAATCTCAAAAATATCTACCCGCCTGCAGGGTTTTTCAGTTTGATAACACACGGTTATTATATTTCAACCATTTGTGATGTTTGTTGTTCCTGCTCCCGCCTGCATCCCTCAAAAATATCTGCCTGGCTCGAGCGTTTTTCTATTTGATAACACACGGTTATTATTTCGGGACCGTGTGCGATGCATCATCCAAATTTTCAATAGCCCCGGTATTTTACTCCCGCGTAGTAAAATTTTCAGTAGCCACGTCATTTCCTCAAACACCCCCTCTCCACACACACACACACCAAAAATTCTGCGCACGTGCGCGCGCGCACACACACACACCACCACAACCCCTTCCTCGCTCGAAACCCTATCAAGGTCGCCGCCGCCGCAAGGCCTCCATTGTCAACATCTGTCGGTTTGCCCGTGCAGCTTACCCACCGATCTCCATACCCTAGCCGCCCTGAGTTTCTTAGATGACGCATGCCAAATGCCCCCTTTCCCCATCTCCCACTATAGAGCGTTGCGGCCTAAGCCCAGCTACACTTCCCATGGAGCTCGAGGAGCGACTGGCCCAAAAGAGGTGTATCATGGCCTCTTCGCCCGACGTCGATGAGGTGGCCGCCGAGGAAGCTGACGACCATTACTGGCCACAGGCCCTCAATCAGCGGGCTAGAGTATGCTGGTATGTCGCGGACGCCGACTACGATATCGAGGTCATCAACAGCGACGGCCTGACATGGGCTATGTCACAGGTTAAGTGGCCCACCCCCAACCCCTCGGGTTCAACCACTGTCGACTTCATCCGTGGCCCCGCCGCTGATCTCCTCTGGCTCGCCGTCAAGAATTTGCCATCCTACATCGCCATCGAGCCCCTTTTTTCATTTTTGAAGGACACATTTTGGGACGCTAGCTTGGGATCCAAAGCTGCCAAGTCAGACCTCATCAATGGCGACCACGAGGAGGGCACCCTCTCCGGCTCTTCCAAGGGGAAAGAGCCCGTCTGTGACATTAGGGAGGGCACCCTACAGCCATGCTCTTCCAAGGGGAAGGAGACCATCTGCGACAACATGGAGCGCACCCAGGGTCCGTGCTCTTCCCACGGGAACGAGCCCATCTGTGACAAGTGAGGAAACCCATGATTTGTTTTGCTGTGCCTCTTCACAGGGGGAACCCATGATTTGTTTTGTCGAGTCCCTTTTGTAGTGTAGTGAGAATATCTCCAGTTTTAATTGCTATATTTGGTTGTTTGCAGTATGCCTTGTTTATTTCAGTTGTTCACAATGTGATGCTCTATATGTGCAACTATTTACTGTGCAGTACATTTTCATCAATACCGGTTTTAAACATACTCATAGGAATGCATATATTTGCTTGTTGTTAAGCCTGTTATAGCTAGCTGATACGTCTCCAATGTATGTATAATTTATGAAGTATTCATGCCATTATATTATCATTCTTGGATGTTTTACAATCATTTTATAGCCACTCTATATCATTTTTTGGGACTAACCTATTAACATAGTGCCCAGTGCCAGTTGCTGTTTTTTGCTTGTTTTTTACATCGTAGAAATTCAATGCCAAACGGAGTCCAAACGCACCAAAACTTTTTGGAGATTTTTTCTGGACCAGAAGACACCCGGTGGGCCAAAGAAGTACCAGAGGGGAGCTCCGAGGGGAGCACAACCCACCAGGGCGCGCTTGGGGGCCCAGGCGCACCCAGGTGGGTTGTGCCCACCTCGGTGGCCTCCCGCACCGCCTCTTCGCCCTATAAATTCCCAAATATTCCAAAAACCCTCGGGGTAACCCTAGATCAGAAGTTCCACCACCGTAAGCCTCTGTAGGCATGAAAAACCAATCTAGACCCCGTTCCGGCACCCTGCCGGAGGGGGAAATCATCACCGGTGGCCATCTTCATCATCTCGGCGGCCACCATGATGAGGAGGGAGTAGTCCACCCTCGGGGCTGAGGTTTGTACCAGTAGCTATGTGTTTAATCTCTCCCTCTTGTGTTCTTGAGATGTCACGATCTTGATGTATCGCGGGCTTTGTTAATATAGTTGGATCATATGGTGTTTTCCCCTCTCTATCTTGTTGTGAATTGAGTTTTCCCTTTGAGATTTCGTTTTATCGGATTGAATACTTTTATGGATTTGAGAACACTTGCTGTATGTCTTGCATATGAATACCCGTGGTGACAATGGGGTATTATATTGATTCACTTGAGATATGTTTTGGTACTCAACTCGCGGATTCTCGAGGTGACATTGGGGTAATCTATGCATAGGGGTTGATGCATGTTCTCGTCTTTTGTTTCTTCGGTAGAAATCTCGGGGCACTCTTTGAGGTTCTTTGTGTTGGATTGAGTATTATGAATCTGAATTTGCTTTGGTGTTATTTTAGTGCGAATTCTCGATAGATCGATCGGAAAGAATAACTTAGCGTTATTTTAGTATGAACTCTTGACAGATCGATCAGAAAGAATAACTTGGTGTTATTTTAGCATGAACTCTTGGATAGATCGATCGGAAAGAATAGCTACAAACAATTTCTTCTTATGTTCTCCGCTAGATAAAAACTTTGGAGTGATTCTTCATCGCACATTGAGGGATGGTTATATGATCAAATTAGATTAGCATTGTTGAGAGATTGCACTAGCGAAAGTATGGACCCTAGGCCTCATTTTCAAGCATTGAAATAACGTTTGTGCTCCGTTTTATCAATTTCTACCTTGCTGTTTTTATTTATTCAGATTATAAAAATATATTTCTACCATCCATATTACACTTTTATCACCATCTCTTCGCCGAACTAGTGCACCTGTACAATTTGCCATTGTATTGGGTGTGTTGGGGACACAAGAGATTTCTTGTATTTGGTTGCAGGGTTGTTTGAGAGAGACTATCTTCATCCTATGCCTCCCACGGATTGATAAACCTTAGGTCATCCACTTGAGGGAAAATTGCTACTGTGCTACAAAACTCTGCGCTTGGATGCCCAACACGAGTCTACAAGAATAAAGTTGTGTAGTAGACATCAAGCTCTTTTCTGGCGCCGTTGCCAGGGCGCTGAGTGCATGAAGGTATATCTTTAGATCTTGCAATTGAATCTTTTAGTTTCTTGTTTTATCACTAGTTTGGTTCATAAAAGAAAACTACAAAAAAATGGATTTGAGGTTGCATCATATTATTCATCTTTATAATATCTTTCGTGAAAATGATGGAAAGGAAAATTGTGCCCAATTGATAGAAGAAGAATTCTATAAAATGTTTGACAAAAAATCTTTGAATGATGAGCATGATTGCAATGTTATTGGTATGACTTCTTTGAATTTCCAAAATGCTAATGATGATTGCACAAGTCATGACAAAAATGTTTCTTATAAGCATGTCAATTTTTGTGGAGTGGAAATACTTTGTGAAGACGTGCCTTATAGGGAAGATAGATTTTGTAAGAAGCATAAACATGATAGAACCAATTTTTTGCTCAAAGTGATAGATGAATTTGCTACAAAATTATGTTCTCTTTGTCCTATTACTTGTGAACTTTGCAATAAGGATGGTCATCTTAATTACCAATGCAAACTTTTTCATGATCGAATCATGGCCAAATATTGTAATGACTTGATCACCCTTGAACTTTATAATGAGCTTTGTCTATTTTTGGGGAGTGAAGAATTGACACATAAAAATAGTTGGTTTGAAGTATTCATTCTCACGAACGACATCGAAACTAATCTAAAAAATATCTATATGTTTTGCATGGTAAATTGCAATGAGAATGCTTATATTGCCAACTATAGAAAGATGGGAAAACCAATAGAATATAAAAGGAATACTAATGAAAGGGTAAAGATTTCTACTTTCCCTCCTATTGTCTCTCATGATGAAATAGGTGACGAGGAGGAGCTCCCTATTCAACCAATCTCATCAATAAGAAGCTTGAAAAAATTAATTAAACCCACACATGATGTGGTGAAGAAGAAGAAAAGAAGAAAGAATAGAGGTAAAAAGGTATCTCTCCCAAATAATGTTGCTCCTATTATTGTTGTGCCTCATGAAAATGAATCAAAAATAATTGTGGAAGATGATGCACTTGATGATGATTTTGTTATGCCTATTGCTTGTTGTGATGACTATGATTGGGAAGATAATGATACTTCTTATAATCTTGGAAATCTTTTTGACACCAACTTGGGAAATTATGATGATAGCAATTGTTATACCGTTGGTGTTATTCATACTATTAATGATGAGAATAATTATGCTTATGATATGCCAAGCTACAAGCTTGGGGATGCTATGTTCAATGAGAATGACATGTTTGAGAATTTATTTGCTGCAATTAATGTTTGTCCCAAGCTTGGGGGTGATATGCTTAATGAAGATGATCTTTTTAGTCCCCCTACTTTGAATGATCAAATTTGCTATGATGATTGCATGCCTGCTATCTATGATGAGAACAAAGTTGCTACTTATGATGATTATTGTGATGATACTTATGTTATAAAAAGTGGTAATGATTATATTTATAAAACTTGTCATAGTTATGATTACCCTTTTTCTGAACATTACTCTTTTAATGTGGAAACAATTTATAGTATTCGAGTTTCATATGATACTCCCACCATTGTGAATGAGAAGAAATTTTTTTATGTGGAGAGTAATAACATTTCTACACTTGTGGATCATGAAAAGAATGCTTTATGTGATGGTTATATTGATGGATCTATTCATGATGCTACTGAAAATTATTATGAGAGAGGAACTTATGATCCATGATGCTCTCTTTATGTTTCAATCCTTATCTTTTATGCGAGCATCATTGAACTCATCATGCCTAGCTAAAAGGCATTAAAGAAAAGCGCTTGTTGGGAGACAACCCAACACTTTTACCCACTGTTTTTGTATGTTCACATAATTAGGCTACTGTAGTAATCATGTTTTATAGCTTTTGTTTCAATAAAGTGCCAAGTAAAGCCTTTGGGATAGTGTGGATGATAGTTGACTTGATTCTGTGCAAAAACAGAAACTTTTGCGTCCAATGCAGAAATTCCTATATTTTACTGGAACATGAAAAAATTCTGAATTTTTTACAGTAGATGGGTATACAAAATTTCTACGTTGTCCTAATGTTTCAGAAGTTTTGGACGTACAGAATTATGACCTTAATTCAGATCTTTACGTACTGTTCTGTTTTTGACATATTCTGTTTGCAATGCATAGTTTGCTTGTTTTATGGTTTCTATGGCTTATATTGCTTAATATAAATTGTGGAAATTGTAGAGTACAGTAGGCATTGTGTGAGAACAATTATGAATCTTGTCTTGACAGTACCAAAGTGAATGATTTGTCTTTATCATACTAACCCATCTCACGAAGTTCCGTTAAGTTTTGTGTGATTGAAGTTTTCAAGTTTTGGGTGAGATATCGATATGAGGAGAATAAGGAGTTACAAGAAACCTAAGCTTGGGTATGCCCAAGGCACCCCCAAGGTAATATTCAAGGAAGATCCAAGCAACTAAGCTTGGGGATGCCCCGGAAGGCATCCCCTCTTTCGTCTCCTACATTATCGGTAACCTCACTTGAAGCTATAATTTTATTCGTCACATGAAATGTGTTTTGCTTGGAGCGTCAATTTATTTTATTTTTATTTGCTTTCTGATATTTATAATAATGTTTTGCATCTTTCATTTCAATAAAAATGTCAAGGATAGTATTTACCATGCTTTTTTTGCAAGTCTATGAGTTGCTGTTTCAAAACAGAAAGTTTATCGCTGTTGCAAAAATTCTCCAGAAAAGTCATAATGTGATAAAATGTTAAAAAAAATTGCACAAGAAGCTATGATAAATTTTCTACAGTTTGGTAAATTTTCAGAACTTTTGGAGTTAGGTAAGTATGAAGAATATTGCACTCTTTACAGACTGTCCTGTTTAGACAGATTGCTGTAATGTTTGCATTGATTACATATGTTTGCCTGTTTAATGATTCTATTTGAGGATGGAAGTATTAAATATGCAGAGGCATTTAGTATTCAATGTTAAATATTAATTTTAGTGATTTGTTACAGTAGAGAATGAGAAGGTGTTGCATTGATTTATACTAACTTATCTCACGGGTTCTTGTTGAGTTTTGTGTGGATGAAGTTCTTAAGATTTAGGGAAACCGTGATATAAAAGGAATTAAGGAGACACAAAAGCTCAAGCTTGGGGATGCCCAAGGCATCCCAAGTTAATAATCTAAGAAGTCTCAAGCATCTAAGCTTGGGGATGCCCCGGTAGGCATCCCACCTTTCTTCATCAACAATTATCGGTTAGCCTCGGTTGAGCCTAAGTTTTTGCTTCTTCACATGAGTTGTGCTATTCTTGGAATGTCATTTTTTTTCTTGCTGTTTAATAAAATACTTAGATCTGAAAGTTTTAAATAAGAGAGAGTCCTAAATTAGCTACCCATCTACTTAACTACTCGCATGATCTTCACTTATATCTTTTTGGAGTAGTTTGTCATTTTACTCTCGTGCTTCACTTATATCCTATGAGTAAATTATTGAATAAATTGAATGTAATGAAGTTGAAATTATATGCTCATATCATGCCTAGTGGTAGCTTCACATTGGGTTTAGAAAGTGAAATCTTTTGAAGCTTGGCAATCACAATATTGGTCATACAAGCAATTCATGAATGATTAGTAGAAGGAAGAGAACTTTCACATGCAAATATATTATCTTGGACATCTTCTATGATTGTGAATACCAATTAATTATTTTCAAACTTGAGCAAATTAGTTGAAGTTGGACAAGGAAGACAACGTAATGAGTTATGGTTGTGTATATTTGCATAGAAGTTATATTGTCATGGATCCTCCAACATGTGGTGTTTGCCTAGGATCTTTTGCTAGGCAAAAATTCGTACTAAGTAGAGATACTACTTGTATCCAAAAACCCTTAAACCCAGTATCTTGCCATGAGTGTCCACCATACCTACCTATGGATTGAATAAGATCCTTCAAGTAAGTTGTCATCAGTGCATAAAGCAATAAAAATTGCTCCTAAATATGTTTGATCTTTTATTGTAAGGGAAAATTGAGCGTTGTACGAACTTGTGATGGCAAAGTAATAAAAGTGATGGACTGCATAATAAAGGTTGCTATCATAAGGGGCAATATAACATGACGTTCCTTTGCAGTAAGAGCTTGGGCATCCAAATAAAAAGCGCATGACAACCTCTGCTTCCCTCTATGAAGGGCCTATATTTTACTTTTCAGTATTTACTTTTATGCAAGAGTCAATAGTATGCATTCTCATTTCAGCCTCAATTATTCTCTAGTTGTCAAGCATCATGTGGTGGGGAAAGATCTAGGCACATATGACCAGTCAAATATATTTGATCATGATTTATTATTGTTGACAATTCTCTCTATGATAAATGAGTTGGGAGGCGAAATATTAAGCCCCTATCTTTCTCTGTGTTCGATGGATGCCATTTGTTCTAAGAATATGCTTTGAGTACTAGCAATCATGGAAGACTATATGATGATTGAGTATGTGGAGCTCTTACTTAGACTTTGTTGAATAAGTTGAATTGCAATTGTTTGGTGACTAAGAACATAGGTTGTTGAGTTTCAAGAGAATTCATTGTTTGAACCTTAACATGTGAATTGGTTGCTACTTTGAAATAAGAAGTTTTATGAGAAAGAATTTCTATTATGATGCTAGGAAAAGTGATTGAAATTATCATTGATCAAACTTGTGCACTTTGCTAGCATTCACACTTCATAAATTATTTCTTTTATCATTTACCTACTCGAGGACGAGTAGGAATTAAGCTTGGGGATGCTGATACGTCTCCAACTTATCTATAATTTATGAAGTATTCATGCCATTATATTATCATTCTTGGATGTTTTACAATCATTTTACAGCAACTTTATATCATTTTTTGGGACTAACCTAATCAATACCAAACGGAGTCCAAACGCAGCGAAAAATTTTGGAGATTTTTTCTGGACCAGAAGACACCCGGTGGGCCAAAGAAGTACCAGATGGGAGCTCCGAGGGGAGCACAACCCACCAGGGCGCGCCTGGGGCCCAGGCGCGCCCAGGTGGGTTGTGCCCACCTCGGTGGCCTACCGCACCGCCTCTTCGCCCTATAAATTCCCAAATATTCCAAAAACCCTCGGGGTAACCCTAGATCAGAAGTCCCGCCGCCGCAAGCCTCTGTAGCCACGAAAAACCAATCTATACCCCATTCCGGCACCCTGCCGGAGGGGGAAATCATCATCAGTGGCCATCTTCATCATCCCGGCGGCCACCATGATGAGGAGGGAGTAGTCCACCCTCGGGGCTGAGGGTTTGTACCAGTAGCTATGTGTTTAATCTCTCCCTCTCGTGTTCTTGAGATATCAAGATCTTGATATATCGTGGGCTTTGTTAATATAGTTGGATCATATGGTGTTTTCCCCTCTCTATCTTGTTGTGAATTGAGTTTTCCCTTTGAGATTTCGTTTTATCGGATTGAATAATTTTATGGATTTGAGAACACTTGATGTATGTCTTGCATATGAATACCCGTGGTGACAATGGGGTATTATATTGATTCACTTGAGATATGTTTTGGTACTCAACTCGCGGATTCCCGAGGTGACATTGGGGTAATCTATGCATAGGGGTCGATGCACGTTCTCGTCTTTTGTTTCTCTGGTAGAAATCTTGGGGCACTCTTTGAGGTTCTTTGTGTTGGATTGAGTATTATGAATCTGAATTTGCTTTGGTGTTATTTTAGTACGAACTCTTGATAGATCGATCGGAAAGAATAACTTAGCGTTATTTTAGTATGAACTCTTGATAGATCGATCGGAAAGAATAACTTGGTGTTATTTTAGTACGAACTCTTGGATAGATCGATCGGAAAGAATAGCTACAAACAATTTCTTCTTATGTTCTCCGCTAGATAAGAACTTTGGAGTGATTCTTCATCGCACATTGAGGGATGGTTATATGATCCAATTAGATTAGCATTGTTGAGAGATTGCACTAGCAAAAGTACGGACCCTAGGCCTCATTTTCAAGCATTGCAATACCGTTTGTGCTCCGTTTTATCAATTGCTACCTTGCTGTTTTTATTTATTCAGATTATAAAAATATATTTCTACCATCCTTATTTCTACCATCCATATTACACTTTATCACCATCTCTTCGCCGAACTAGTGCACCTATACAATTTGCCATTGTATTGGGTGTGTTGGGGACACAAGAGATTTCTTGTATTTGGTTGCAGGGTTGTTTGAGAGAGACTATCTTCATCCTACGCCACCCACGGATTGATAAACCTTAGGTCATCCACTTGAGGGAAAAATGCTACTGTCCTACAAAACTCTGCGCTTGGGGGCCCAACACCAGTCTACAAGAATAAAGTTGCGTAGTAGACATCACTAGCATATGCCTCTTTTTAAGTTTTTGGGTTGTTCGGTTGTTTGTAGTTAGCATATGTCCAGTTTAAAATGTTATCTTTGGTTGTTCGTAGTATGCCTTGTTTATTCCAGTTATTCACAATGTGATGTTCTATATGTGCAAGTATGAACTGTGCAGTTCAATTTCATCAATACCAGTTTCAATAATACCACTATGAATGACTACATTTGGTTGCTGTTAAGCATGTTGTAGTTAACACACCTTTCCATTTTTATTTAACAATAACCAGTGTACTTAGACCGGCACAATACCAGTTTGAATGACTATATTTGCTTGTTGTTAAATGTTAGGCCTGTTGCAGTTAACACACCTTTCCACTTCTTGTTTTGCTTAACTAGCGTGGTTAAACCCGCACAGTGAAGCTATCGTTTGGAGATTATTTTGTCTACCATGGATATATTTGGTTGATGTTTAGCCTGTTGTGCTTAACATGCCTCTCGATGTACTTACACGGGACAATTTTGGGAATGACTGTTGTTTTCCATCGAGGTTAGTTTCATCCCATGGCTTATATATACTCACTGTTCAGTATATCGGTAGCTGGTACCATATAGGCCAGGGGCTGATAAGGGATTAATCGGTGAATCAGACTTTTAACTGAATTTATGTGTAACCCATTTATCGGTAGGTTAACTAGGGTCAGTCTAATATATCTGAGGCTACATAGCAACATGCACTATACTGAATGTCTAAATATGCAATCCTAGGCTACATATCAACAAGGAAGAGTGTTACCTTAATGTTTTGATGATTTCTAGATATACGTACAACAACAATAGTTAACTGCAGTTAATCGGCCAATAATTTTTAAAAATGCAATAAACTCCCTCCGGCCCATAATATAAGATGTTAATTCATCCAATATGTGAGTATATTGGATGTTATAAGATATTATATAATGGGATGGAGGGAGTGTTGTACTACATCGTTGTGCAATTGCTGTTTAGCTTCTAATATTAACTTGGTGCTTTTAGGTATATATGTCATTGGTAAAGATCCGCGCTTTGACCCATTCTGCGTATGGGGCAATGAGATATTGATGAACTAGCATCAAGTGAGGAAGCTGATAAAGATTGTTAGTAAAATGGGTAAAAAGATGGCAATTAAACTATTTGTTTACACTTTATCCAAGACAACAGCGAACTGCAGGAAGGTAAGTAAGAACTCTGCAACCTTCTTTTTACTGCCCATAATGAGTTGTGTTAGATGACAATGTCTGAATCTTTTTCCTTTGAAGTGGTTCCCAAAGCAGTTTACTCAAGATTACCTCTCAACTACAAGATTGGCGTGCATGCAAAGGTTAAAGTATTTCTACCAGAACACGATGACTATCTAGATGTGTTCATGAAGACAGTGAAGGATGGGCGGTCGGCCATCACAAGGGGATGGACTAGAGTCGTGCGTGCCTTCTGCATGGAGGAGGGCACAATATGGACATTCCACTTCACCTTGTTCAGCAACCAGAATGTTTTTCGCCTCTTTTTTTACCGTCTTTAATAGTACAAGTATACAACTGTGGTTCATCATTCTTTATTTGGTGCTTATGTAATTCTTGAACATATGTCCCTATGAATCGAATAATGCATTGGTTGTTTGAACCTGATAGATATGAATAAAGCTATAGCATACTTTCAAATTCAAATTCGGTACAATTTTAAATAGGAGCAATTAAATTAGGGTGAAATTACGCTCTGCAGGTCGTTAAGGCGCACACGGTCGGTAAAACACAAATGTGTGTGATATACACCATATATAATCCGACATGGTTCACAGAGAGGAAACGTGTGCGAGCATGCACACAGTTGCCGTTTGCAAAGCTTGTGTGATGTCAGAAAATATCACAAATGGTGCAAGCAAACTAAATGTTTGTGATAGTCGCCTTATCATACACGATTTACAATCATGAACTGTTTCTGATGTGGTACGCATCGTAAATGTTGCACCACATAATAGCTTGTGCGATAGTTATCCTGTACGACACTGTTACGACGGTCCGACGTTTCATAATCCTATCCAACACTCGTACGATGATTAGCTAATCTTCTTAATTAGTTATCGCATACGGTTCGGGAAAAGTGAATGTTTGTGATTGTCTGCTTATCATACATGTTCTATAATCATGAACTGTTTGTGATGGGCCGCGCATCATAAACATAGCACCACAGAATACCGACTATGATGGTAATGCCAGCACACACGAGTAGCAAAGATGGAGCATTTGGGATATTAGATATATCCAAAACAGTTGTGTGAAGAATCGCGTTTGGGATAGGTGCGGCCATCGCATACGCTTTGTTCTAGAAAACGTACGCATTCCTACTCCCTATCCCCGACAGTTTCTGGGTCGTGTGGGAAGGACACCCCCTATCGCCCACACTAGCAAGGCAACGGTTTAAAATGCCGTCGCGGAAAGGGTTTAAAAACCATTTGTATAGCAGCTCGTTGTACTAGTGATATAGACTGGAAAGTAGGCACTTAGTATGTACTACTTTTGATGTGTCCCATCAACTCGCAGAACAAGGAGAAGCTTGCTTAGTACGCCCTCTCCCCCACCCACGGGCGCGGTGGCTCGCAAAGTCGCAAGACGAGGAGAAGCTTGCTTACTCGCCTACGCCCGCTCCCTCGCCCACGCGCACGGTGGCTCGCAGAACGAGGAGAAAATTTTACTACTCCCTCCGTTAGACGTATACTCCTCGTCCCTACCTTGTTTAGATAGATTATAATATCGTTTGAAATATATGTCTTTTAGCAGATTTCAATATGAACTACCAGTACATACTCCAAATACTGATGTATATAGATGTATTTTAGAGTGTAGATTCACTCATTTTGCTCCGTATGTAGTCCATATTGAAACGGACGTAGTAGTACGCACTCTCCCTCGCCCCTCGCCCCTCACCCATGTGGTGGACGTGCAGTAATTCATTCGGTGTCAGATAGCCAGAACCATATATTGTAGTACCATCATTGCTCGACTTCCTGAAGAAGCGAAGAGCCAAGCGCAAGGTTAATATTTTTTAGATGCCAAGCGCAAGGTTTATAGGAGAACGAGTAGTAGTACTACTAGTAGTACGTACTGTATGAGCAAGAAGGCAACAAGAATGTATGTTTTGCGTGACTGTCTCTTCTTACAGGACGTGCTAAACCTAGTGGACCTCATTGTTGCAATGGGAGTATCATAGATGGCACGATTCAGAGTGGTGGGCAGCGGGAATAATATTCGCAGCTGCTTAGTCTTAAACCCCATGAAGAATTCCCACAGAAAAGAATAGCCATCCTCTACACGTGCTCCTATGTAAAATGAGTAAATGAGAGAAAAGAGAAAGAGACAAAGTAAAAAAAATCACCAGCCTTAGAGCTAGCCCTATTGTATCAGTGAATGATATTCCTACGTCGTGATTGACATGGCTATATTATTAACCATGCTGCGGAGGTAGCAGCGGATGGATATTCAACAAGGAGTGAAATGATGGCTGCTTCCTCAGTCGAACATAGGGAAAGGTGGGCCTCGTGATTTGATGACTCATTAGTCATTATTACTGCCTATACTCTTTGCTCATATAATGACCGTGTGGTAGAGTAGTTGGCTAAACTTTTAATAACCATGCTCGAAGAGAAGAGGTGCACGCACCCACGCACGTAGTACTCTTTGCATCTTCCCCAACCACACACATGACACAGTGGAGCTCATTTATGTACGAAGATGCAGCCCACGTGATAATTTGATGCGTGTAGTAGTAGCTACTCACTTAATGGAGGGTCGGGAACCACGCATGAATGGTGCCATGTTATTTAAATAAAGTTTTTTTCTTCAGTGGCACGTACGCAATATAAATAGGTTCATATGGAGAGAAAAAGAAACCGCTCCACTATATACATAGAAAGGAGCCTACACGGTTGCTTGCTGGGGTTGCTCTCTTCACACTCTCTCGCACAAAATGACTGTGGTCACATCTCTAGTCACACATCCGGGTGGATCACGTCCGCCGGGGGAAGGGGAGGATGTTTTGTGTAGATGCGGTCGCCGTCGGCGAGGGCGAAAACCCACTGTCAGCGCGTCCCGATCAGGGGTCCTTGTCGTTCTCTCTCACAAAGCCGCCACGGTTGCCTTCGTCCCTTGCTCACTGCTGCGACGTGGGCAGATGCCGCCTCCCGCATCCCTCCTAGGTACATCCCAACATCCCTCAGGTACAACTTCCTTTACAACCGGCTTGCACCACTGCCCCAGCTGCCCACATCGCTCCATGTCGATATTTCTCTACTTCTTTGCCCCGCACGTACCTCTATTGGCTTCTACTATATTTGTGATGAGTTTATGTCTCATCAACTAGTGCCACTAGTCTTATTCTAATCTCACTTCTTCAATTTCTTTGCCACAGGGATGCTTAGCTCGATTTTAGTGAAACTGCACAAAATGATCCGATGGTCAAAGGGTTACAAACTTCATTCCTTCGGAAGGTTCAACCTCGCTAGCAAATTAAAGCCTGGTTAGGGTTTAGGGTTCAAGGCCTAGGGACTGCATGGATCATTTTATTCTTTAGTTGTCTCTATTCCAAAATAAGTATCTCAACTTTAGTACAACTTTGTACTAAAGTTGGCAAAGTTGGCATAAAGTTGAGACACTTATTTTGGAACAGAGGGAGTACATATTGGCTATGATCTGTGAATCATTGAGGTGCAATAGCATGCATGTTAGTATCCTTTGTATTTGATGGAATGTTGCAACGAGACAACCTTAGACGCAAGATACATGAAACAGAAGCTGAAAGCTTTATAGCATTGTACAATTTTATCTCGCTGAGACATTATAGTACTGTGTACTAAAGAGATAGGTGTCGCAAAGTGTCCAAAAAATATGGTGATAGTGTGAGGTGGGCCATGTAATCACTGAGCTATCATGTTTTCACTACTTTCGCACCCCTCCGATGTAAGAGTGGAGAAAATTGTAAAGAGTGGAGATGCTCTGCCTCCTTTTGCCGAAACATGGGACATCCAGCATCCGGCGCATGTGTCATGCACAAAAGTAAAGTGTACAGTACAACTGAGACTCAGCATGGTCGTACCACCTCAGTAATAATGACCAATGAGCCGTCAAATCACATAGACCCGGTAGTAAGTTGGACGGACGAAGCAGCCATCACTCTTCGTTGAGTCCACTTCTCCCTTCAATGCATGTGCCAGTGAGAGGTCGCGTCCGCTCTACCCGGGCATGAATGCAGGACCGATTCTCTGGAGCGACATTGATGTTTCGGGTGGGGAAGTGCGCGCGGGCGATTGAGGGGTTTTGGGTGGGCCAGGGTGGTCAGGAGCGGGCGTGGCAGCTGTCCCAACCGGACGCCCGGAAATGAGAGGATGCCCCGACTCTCGCGGCTAAATCGTAGTACTACACATCATCTCTCTGTAGGTCGATGTGTCACTCTCTCTAACACACACACGCTGTTAAACAAACACACACGCGCGCACGCACACACACACACACACTGGTTCATAGAATAGGAATATCGTGGGAGTGGGAAACCACAAGAAGTGAGATAAATGGAGTACGTACAAGAAGACAAGAGGTACACGCACGTCCGTCGGAGATACAGTCGCTGCCTCACACTATAGCCCAGCCGACCATAGCACGACGGCCGGATCTATGCCTCCCTCGTCCTAGCGCCGGCGGTGAACCACTATATCTGCGGCCAAGGGATTTGACACACGCGGCTGCCGGATTTGGAGCATTCCGGCCGCCTGCGACTGTGCCTTGCCATGAATTGTGTGGGTACCGGGTCGCACAACAATGGCAATGCCTCCACATCGCATGCAGGTACTGAATCCACCTCTAGCCGCTCAGATCTATCTCGTATGCGAATCACCGGCAAAGACACGGCTGGCCACCATCCGGGCTTGGCCCTGGCCCAGCGGCTAGTCGGTTCACCGTTGCCACTCATAAAGTGCGATGGCTGCCCGTGGCAGGTCATGCACCGCATTTCGACCACGCCAGAACATCCTGGATGGGTGTCATCAAGTGCAAAAAAGATAAGGTGTGTAGTATTTCTTTTGATTCGGCTGTGATCCCTTATTCGGCGCATCTTCGGCAGCTTATACTCAAACTTGTGTGTAGGATGGATGCAAGTTTTGGTTTTGGGAAGAAGAATACATCGATCTATTGATAGCACAAAATTTGGTAGATGCTCTTGCACTCCTTGCTAGAATAGAGGCTACAGATGAGACTAGAGATGATATTAGATGTGAAGCAACGTCTAGTTCTTTAGAATCGAAGAAGAAAGAAGTGTGAAAGCTCAAGAAGCCACAAATCAACAATGAAGACATAGAGAAGATATTAATACAATTAGTGGGAGCAGTTCTTGAAATTGGATATATTTTAAAATATCTAATTGTGGTTCTTGTTTTCTTTGGTCTTGCTCTCCTAGCAAAGAATTGGTGAATGTACTTCCCTGTATCAAAATGTCATTGATGAAATAAAGAAATGTGCTGGAAAATAAATGTGTGCATACGGCCGGTGGCCGTATTAATTATTTTGGTTCTGAATTTTTGCCAGTAGTTAATTATGTTGGCAAACTTTGATAAAAAATACTCCATAAAGAAATATAAAAGCATTTAGAACACATAAAAAAAGCCAATAATATTTATTTTTGTTGGCATGTGTTAGCAGTTTATTACTTCCTCCTTTTCGGTTTATTGGGATCATCTCATTTTTCTTTGTTTTACCGTATTATACAGTCTTATTTTCACTTCTTTCCACCACATGTTCACATTCCAAGGTGCATTAAATTGATGCATGCAAGGATTAAAAGAAACCAACCAGTGCATGTAACCATTCCTACTCATTTAGTGGTCATCCATGAATATATTGTAATTAACACAGATTAAAGTTTGAGTAATTTTGTAAACTATGAGATGGAGTACATTTCTCCACTCATTATCTGCCTTGGTTGATGAGATTTCAAATTTAAGCCCTATAAACGGGAAAGGGGGGGTAGTTAAAAAAAATGGTCAAACTTTGAAAAAAATATATGACGTGGCGTAAAAACCTGGACGGAGGTAGTAGTACGAGATACGGTGGCACACTGACTTAGGTCGGATACAAGTGCCCAAAATTATTGTAAGACAGCAAAGTGTACATACAAAATAATTAAAATTGAATTTCTTGAAAATACTTAAAATTGGAGGATGGTGCAGCCCACCTTTCCGATATTTTGACCATGTGTGGTTCAGTTGTTGTTCACTTCGGAGGGTTGTGTACCACACATGAACGATAGTAAGTGCGACCGGGAGGCGTGGAGCGTTAATTGTGAGTTGACTCCTTTGAGCGTTAAATTTTCTTCATGTTTGAGCATTGCCCTAGTATTTTTATTCACTGGTACGTTAAATAAAGAGTTCCGTTTCATGCACAATTTAAAATGATTTTTATGCAGAGAAAAATAGAACCACTCCAACTATATACGCTGCAGCCTCAGTGCTTGTTTTCTAGGGTTTGCTCTCTTCACACTCTCTCTCCACTATATATATACACGCTGGAGCCTCAGCGCTTGTAGTTGCTCTCTTCACACTCTCTCACCCTCTCCAGATCTAAACAAGATTGTGTTGGCCTCTCTCTCTCTCTCTCCCCTCACTGCTGGTCAAAGAGCCGGCAGGATCCCGTCTGTCAGTGCAACAAACATTTGCATTTGTTGACCGGACCGATACACAAGCGTGCTGACAGTCATGTATCCAGCACCAACCTGTAATGCAAGGCCAAGCCAAAGAAACCGCTCTTCGTGAGATCAAGGAGCAGATCAAGAAGACCTAGCCAACGTACAAGGCAAGGATTCTAAAAGAAGCATCCTCTGCTAGTCAGGCGAGGCCGGCAGAGTCGATGCAGCAAACAAGGGTAAAGCCAAACCACGCTAGCTGCGCCTCCGGGACAACCGAAGACCGAAGCGCACACCCCTCCAAGAAGGCCCGGCAAGCCTTTCCCGGGCAGGCACAGGCCAGTTACCACCACTCTACCACATCGTGACGCCAGTCACTTGTCGATGCGGTGTCGAGCCCCCCAGGTGATTAAGTGGCTCTAGCTAAGCACCTGGCAGCCCAATGGAAAGCAGATCACACCTATTTGACACCCGTCCAGAGGCATGTCAAGATGATAAGTAGAGGACAGTTAAGCGGTGATATAAGCTTGCCGGGGATGCACCCCCGCATGCCACCTAAGGTAGCATTTATGGCATTTTGTCCCAAGTGCCAGAGTTAGGTATGATAGCACTGTTGGCTATCTAATCACAAGATAATGACTGTTTTGCCACTATGGTTACCCCTTGGGCTATAAAAGGAGGTCCAAGGCAACCTAGAGAGGGATGAGGACCTTCTCACACTTGTACACGCGTAGCAGCTCTCCCCGAGGCCACCTTGCCGGGCTTGAGCGCTGCGTGTCTTCATGTTCATCCATCCAATCCACCAAAGCATGAGTAGGGTTTTACGCTTCTCAGTGGCCCGAACTTGGGTAAAAACCACCAGAGTCACATCGTCGTGCTGCCTCATAGCCTCCACTCTTTGTGCAACGTGATCTCCCCTTGCTGAACCACAAAGGGGCCCGTGGCCCCATAGGTGATCGTGTTCACCCACGACATCTTTGGCGCGCCAGGTAGGGGGTCGCTTGAGAGAACCCGAAGTTTTGAACAGCACGTCGATCTTCATTGCCATCTTCTTCATCATCACCTTCTACATTCATGGCGCCCAAGAAGAAACCCGGTGCAACCACGCACCCCTCCACTTGGAAGGCCCCCTCACACACGGCCGCGGACGCCATAGTCATCACGGTGGCGCTGGGTGAGGCGGGCGCTACGGTCGACACGACTGGTGCAGGCGGTGCCGTCGTCATGTCCCCATGGCTGAAGCCGGAGCAGGAGATGCCGGGGCTGGGCAGCATCAGAAGCATCCTAGCGAGCTTGGCCCAGAAGCCGCGGGTGGAGGGAATGCCTAGTCTCTACCTCCCCGCCACACTGGCGGGCGCAGTCGCAACAGCGACGCCCGCTCCGGCGCAAGCCGCGACCCTCAAGCTGCGCCCCCCACGGGCACGGCTGCAACGCGTGCACCTTGCCCAGAACAAGACGGGCAGGGCGGGGCGCTGAACGGGGTTGGTGACCCCCAAGCGTGGCCCACTCATCACGACGGCAAGAATGCAGTGATGCTCCTGCTGGTTCAGCTAGGAGTCGAGCGATGTCGCGGTCTGCCTCATTAGCCATGCCAAGCACGGCCTCGGAAGCAATCGCGCGGGCCCAACTCCTGTTGAATTTCCCTCCGACGACTGATGATATGGATGAGTGGAGAGCCACTATCCAGATCTTGATCGTCTTTGTCGAAGCCGGTAAATTGTAGCATGCAGAGCCGTCGCGATGCCAGCGAACGGCGACGGCGGCCCGGGCGGACGGCCTTGTCGAGGGTGCTACACCAACGGTGCAGTCTCCTCCACGACAGCAAGCCCAGAGGCAGCCTCAGCAAAGTTAACATGCGAACGAGCCCGACGAGACATCGATGGCCTCGTCTGGCCCGCAAACCCACCAGGATCAGCGGTGGGTCCTCGAAGACCGGTAGAGGGAAGATGCGCGCATCACCATAGAGCGCCGCCGGGAGGCATAGCATCAATCTAACAGACGCAATGGCCCAGACGTTGATGAGCCCGCACCCAGTGTCGGCGGGTACTTGCCTTACGAGGTTGGGTGCCCTGCCTTCACTCATGAGCTGCGGCAGGTCCGCTGGCCATCTGTTCGGGCCTTCAAGCCTGAACTTCCGGAGAAATATGACGGAAAGTTAAACCCGACAGAGTTTTTGGGCATCTACACGATTGCCGTTCAAGATGCCGGGGGCAGAGATGAAAAGGTGTCCACCAACTATTTCCCTTTGGCGCTCAAGCCAAATGTGAGATCATGGCGGATGCATCTGCCGGAGAACTCCATTTCCTCATGGGCTGACTTGTGCAATGAATTTGTTGGCACCTTCACGGGTGGCCACCAAGAGCCTGGACAACCAAGTGATTTGCAAGTCCTTCTGCAGAAGGAAGGGGAGAGTTTGCGAAAATATATATACAGAGCTTCAGTCGAGTGCACCGGAACATCCCAGAGATACACCCAGCGGTTGTGATTGCCGCATTCCATTCGAATGTGCGCAATAGGAGGATGCGAGCCAAGATGAACGTCCGGTTGCCCAAAACCGTCAACGAATTGTATACCTTGGCGGATAAGTGTGCTCGGGTTGAAGAAGGAAGGCGACTCCCCGGGGAGGAGGCTGGTGTCGAGATTAACTCAGAGGATGACGACGAGGCCACTAACCCGAAGAAGAGAAGCCAGAGGCGCAACAGGAAACGCAAAGAGAAAACAGTATTGGCCGTTGAGAGCTCTGGTGATCTCAGCACCGGCAAGAAGGCCAAAACCGATACCCCCGGCAAGGGAGCTTCCACATGCGCTGATTGCCGGGAGGCTGCGGCGGCAGAGAAAGCCGAGAAGTCCGACGGGCCGTACTACAAAATCCACCGCACCAAGGGTCATGATCTCCAAGAGTGCCATCAAGTTGAGCAGCTTATTAAGAAACAAAAGGATGAACACGAGAAGCGTGACAGGGAGAGAGACCAAGAGGGTACTGGCGGGAAAGGTCATGGCAATAGAGGAGGCCGCCGCGGCAAGGCCCCACAGCAAAAGGAAAAACCTGCTAGAGGCCGTGAAAAGAAAGAAGGAGCGAATGGGAGTGATGAAGAGGATGAGGAAGAAACCAGCGAGCAAGAATTCCAGAAAGCAACCGAAGCCATGTGTGTTGACGGGGGTACATCTTTGCACTCCTCTCATTGCCGGCTCAAGCAGTGGGCGCGTGAGGTCAACATCGTGGAGCCAGCTGCAGATTCCCGAAGGCCACTTAAATGGTCCCGCACGCCCATCATCTTTGACGAAAAGGATCACCCTGACCGCACTACCGCGGTTGGGTGTTTGCCGTTCTTGGTTTCCCCAACAATCCGCAACCTCAATGTAACAAAGATGCTAGTTGACGGTGGGGCCGGGTTGAACTTGATCTCCCCTAAGGAAGTTAGCAAATTGCAGATCCCCGACAAGGAGCTCAAGGCTATGGCACTTTTCAAGGAATCAACCCCGGCAGGAGCCAGCCGAAGGGGAAGATTACATTGCCTGTGACATTTGGCGGGGAGTTGAATTATCGGACTGAGAGAGTCGTGTTTGATGTTGTTGAGCTTCCTTTGCCTTACAATGGAATTCTTGGTCGCCCAGCTCTGGCAAAATTCATGGCAGCATCCCACTATGCCAACAACACCTTGAAGATGCCAGGACCAATGGGTATCATTTCCATTCCGTCAAACAAGAAAGACGCAATCATATGTGTGGATCAGATGTATCGGGACGCGGTAGCAGCTGAGGCTGTAGAAGCCACAGCTCCCGCCAAGGAAACAAAGAAGGGGAAGAAGGCTAGCAGAGATGCCGACAAGGGCTCCGGGAAGCGCGCCTCTTCGGAGTGCGCCACGCCTGTTGATGACCTACCAGAAAGTTCCACTAGCAAGAGACCCAAGGTTGCTTCGTCTGCTGTGAAAAAGGTCCCAGCGAGGCAGGATGGCACTGACGGTACATTCACCATCAATGCCACCCTTGATGAAAAATAGAGAAAGCGTGCTCGTTGCCTTCCTGCGGGCGAATGTCGATGTGTTTGCTTGGCAACCATCTACATCCCCGGTGTTCCCAGGAAGGTAATCAAGCACCACCTTGTTGTCTGTCCTCATGCTCGGCCCGTCAAGCAGAAGGTCAGAAAGCAAGCTTTAGAACGGCAGCAGTTCATTGCCGAGGAGATCAAGAAACTTGAAGCAGCTGGTTTGGTCAGGGGAGTGCTACATCCAACTTGGTTAGCAAACCTAGTGGTAGTGCGCAAGGCAAACGGGAAATGGAGACTCTGCATTGATTTCACTAACTTGAACAAAGCATGTCCAAAAGACCCTTTCCCCCTGTCGCGCATTGACCAGATTGTTGATTCCACCTCTGGGTGTGATATGTTGTCCTTCTTGGATGCATACTCCGGATACCATCAGATATTTATGGCCAAGGAAGATGAAGAGAAAACCGCGTTCATAACTCCATGTGGCATGTGCTGCTTTGTACGAATGCCTTTCGGGTTAAAGAGCATCGGGTCCACTTTTGCCAGAGCAGTAAAAATTGGTTTCGAACCCCAGCTGCACAGAAACATAGACGCATATATGGATGCTATAGTGGTCAAGACCAGGGATAGATCAACACTCATTCAAGACCTGAAAGAAACCTTTGCAAACTTGCGCAAGATCAATTTGAAGCTAAACCCTAAGAAATGTGTGTTTGGCGTCCCATCTGGCAAGCTCCTCGGTTTCTCTGTGTCCCAACGGGGAATAGAGGCTAACCCCAACAAGATCAGAGCAATCGAGCAAATACAAGCACCCAAGACTATCAAGGACGTAAGGCGTTTGGCTGGATGCATTGTCGTGCTGAGTAGGTTCATCTCCAAGACTGCTGAGCGCGCCTTGCCTTTTTCAAAATCTTGAAAAGGCTGGCCTGGTAAAGTGGACCCCAGAGGCAGAAGCGGCACTACAAGACCTAAAAACTTACCTTTCCTCTGCTCCCACCTTAGTCGCGCCTAAACCACAGGAGCCGTTGTTGCTGTACTTAGCTGCAACGAATCAAGTGGTTAGTGCAGTGCTGGTGGCGCAGCGAGAAGTGGACGAGGATGCAGCCACAGCAACTGACCCCTTCGAAGAAGGAACCGAAGCACCCGCGACAGGACATAACACAAATCAGGGGGAGGCAGGGCAAGCCATCAAGGGCAATCCCAAGACCGCGGCAAGGAAGAAAGTGGTACATCGGCCAGTTTAGTTTGTCAGCTCCCTACTACAGGGAGCCAGATCAAGGTACTATGGAGTGCAAAAGTTAATCTACGGCCTCATCATGGCCTCGAGGAAGCTGCGCACCTACTTCCAAGCCCACGAGATCACAGTTGTCACCCGTTTTCCACTGCAGCGCATATTGAGGAACCTTGAAGCTACTGGAAGGATAGTTGAGTGGGCACTAGAGCTATCAAGCTTTGGCTTGAAATATGAAAGTACTTCAACTATTCATAGCAGAGCGTTGGCAGAGTTCATTGCAGAATGGACACCCACTCCAGATGAAGAAGTACCGGAGACAGTTTTCCCCGGCAGAGAGTTGCCTCAAGAATGGGTAATGTATTTTGATGGTGCTTTCTCACTGCAGGGTGCCGAAGCCAGCGTGCTTCTTGTCGCACCCACCGGAGAGCATCTCAAATACGTGGTTCAAATGCACTTTCCCCGGGAGAAGGCCACCACCAACACTACTGAGTATGAGGGGCTCCTTGCTGCGCTCAAAATTGCGGTGGAGTTGGGAATCAAGAAACTGACCATCCGTGGAGACTCACAGCTTGTGGTGAAGCAAGTCAATAAGGATTATCAGAGTTCGTTAATGGAAGAATGTGTGGAGGAAGTGAGAAGGCTGGAGGAACACTTTGATGGGTTGCAAGCAGAGCACATACCACGTGCGGAAAATAACATCGCCGATCATTTGTCAAAGTGCGGCGCGCAAAAGCTCCCTGTGGAACCAGGGGCTTTTGTCCACCATCTAACTCAACTGTCAGTGTCCCCTTCAACGAGGGCCAGAAAAAGGAGAAAGTTGGACTCTGGCAAGTATCTCCCGGCAGGACTTCCCGAAGCTGATGGTAGAAAGGCTGTCGGGGACAACTCCGCTTTGGTTGGTGAGCAGCACCCTCCCGCGGAACCACAAGTTCTTGCGGTCGAGGTGAGCGCTCCCACAAATGAGGAGGTGCCTTTAGTCCTAGTTGTTGAGCCACAGGCTCCAACTTGGGTGCAGAACATAGTCCATTTCCTTCAAATAGGAGAACTTCCCGAAGAGCAAGAAGAAGCTGAAAAAATAGCCCGACGGTCAAATATGTACCAGTTTATCGACAACACACTATACAGAAAAAGGCCAAACGGTGTGAAATTGAAGTGCATTTGCCGGGAAGATGGACTGAAGCTGTTGGCAGAGATACACAGGGGTGTGTGTGGCTCCCACATTGGATCAAGAGCCCTGGTTGGAAAAACCTTCTGACAGGGTTTCTATTGGCCCACAGCCCTCCAGGATGCCACTGGGCTAGTCACCAAGTGTGAAGCCTGTCAGTTCCATTCTAAGAACATTCATCAGCCAGCTCAAGCTCTCCAGACGATCCCTTTGTCCTGGCCCTTCTCGGTCTGGGGGCTCGATATCTTGGGCCCCTTCCCTCATGCTGTCGGGGCCTTTGAATCCTTGTACGTAGCAATCGACAAGTTTACAAAGTGGCCTGAGGTGGAGCTAGTGAGGAAGGTGACCACGCAATCAGCTGTCAAGTTCTTGAAAGGATTGGTATGCCACTTTGGAGTACCCAACAGTGTGATTACCGATAACGGCACCCAGTTCACGAGTCGCACCTTTATGCAGTACATCCAAAGCCTTGGAAGCAAGGTCTCCTTTGCCTCTGTTGCTCATCCAGGGAGCAACGGGCAAGTTGAGAGGATGAATGCTGAAGTGCTGCGAGGGCTCAAGACAAGAACTTTTGACAAGTTGCAGAGATGAGGCAGGCGTTGGATTGATGAGCTGCCGGTGGTTCTTTGGTCCCTCCGGACGACACCAAATCGAGCTACCGGCCAAACTCCCTTCTCCCTAGTGTATGGGGCAGAGGCAATACTCCCCACGGAACTCATATACAGGTCACCTCGAGTACTTGCCTACGACGAAGTAGAGCAAGAGTAGCTATGGCATGATGATGCCATGCTCCTCGAGGAAGATCGTCTCCGGGCCGCTGTGCGTGCTGCATGCTACCAGCAAGCCCTCTGCCGCTATCACAGCCGCAAGGTGCATGCCCGAAGCCTTGAGGAAGGCGACCTTGTCCTTAGGCGTGTTTAGTTTGCCAAGGGTGCCAACAAGTTGACGCCGAAGTGGGAAGGCCCTTACTGGGTAGTACAAGTCACCAGACCTAGCGCAGTCCGTCTGGAGACCGAAAATGTCATTCAAATGCAAAACACATGGAATATTGAGCATCTTCATAAATTCTACCTGTAAGGCGTGGCTTCCGGGCTCAGTCCCCGGCAGCCACCTTTTGTACAAGCCTTGCCGATGTGCATGTAACCCTTTGAACAAAGCCAGGCGCAGACCCTGTGCAAAGATAATAAAACGTAGCGCTGGCGCCTAGACTTCCATGCATGTTTTCTTAGAGTATGATTTTGCTGTGATAACCAATCCATTTAAGTTGGATCGTATGTTGTTGTTTTCTCTCCTGTATTGTCAACAGGCCACTGCCGCGGAAAACTCCTCGAAGGAAAAAAGTGAGAGCAGCCTAGCATAACGTTCCCCGGCAACTCCTTCTTGTCGGAGCGATAGGAAGGACAGCTAATACAGATAAGTTTTCCTCCCCATCCACAAGTGCGTCCCTGTATGAAAGTCTTGTACGCGAAGAAACCTTGCCGCCCTCAACATCCATGCTCCCATCCTTTGATTCGAAAGTTTACTTCAGTCAGGATGGTTGGAGTGGCGTTTGGGGGGGGGGGGGGGGGGGGGGGGGGGGTTGGCGAGGGGCCAGTTTCCTTCCATGTCCCCAACCCATCAGGCCGGGTTCGGCGGCGGCAACGGAAGGGACCGGCAAGGTATATTGCTGGGAAACCTTGTTTACTTGAAAGTATTGAGGGCCTATCCCTCAGCATGGACATGATACATGCATGAGTACCCGGCAGGCATTTCCTTTTTCATTAATATGCGGATAAACAAGTGCAAATCATACAGAGTACAAGAGTGGATGGAGGATTACATAATTTAAGCTAAAGTTTGGCAGGTGCCTACATCTTTTAAATTGAAAAAGGATAAGTGCCCCGTAATGCCTTTCTTGTCCCTCTCCTTCTAGGAGCTACAGAGGGAGGTGAAGAGGGCAAAAGGGGTGCCTAGGCAGAAGCCCAGCCTGACCCCGTCAGGGCCCGTGGGACGCAGCCTGACAAGATCGGGAGGGCGAAGGCGAAGCCAGAAGGACGGAAGGAGCAGCTAGGCGATGCCCTGGTCACCACTGCCAAGACCAGAGGAATGCGGCAGGAGGGACACCGGCAGGGAAGACAAAGCCGGAGTCCACGAGGAAGCCTGACGGGGTCCAGCTGGAGAAGGCGGAGGCATCCTCACCCAACACCCCGGCAAATCACTCTGCCGGGGAGAAGGACTGGTGCAGATGATGGTGCCACCGATGCCTAGTTGACGGTGATAGTGCGTCCAGCGATTAGCTGGACTCCGAGCTGACGTCCTCCCTCTCGGCGCTGTCATCTTCGCCGTTAGTGTCCTCTTCATAGCTGTCGCTCGAGGAGGAGCTTTCATCGTCGGTCAAGCTCTCCACACAGCACCCTAAGCGAGCACCCGAACGCATGAAGACCTTGATGGAGAGCAGGTCTGCCTCCATTAACTTCAAATGGAGGATGTGCCCCTCTGCCAAGCTTTGGGCACGTGCGAAGGTTTTCCAGCCACGCCGGAGAAGCATGACATGAGGTGCGGGGAACTGTACGTCCGCCCGCATGTTGCCATTACAGCAACCCCTCATGTGTAGCTTCAATCCGTGCGGCTGTTCAATCTCCATTACCCTTGCAAAAGGGGTAGGGAGCCGAAGACGGCTGCGCGGGGGCTCGCGCAGCCTGACGACGAACTCCAGTGGCGTGTCCCCGACGTGGCCCTCCATCAGAGCAGAAGCAGTTGGAGGAGGAGTAGCCGCGCCACCGCCGCAACCTCCTCGGCCCCGAGCACCACATCGGCCACGACCACATCATGTGGCTCCGCCTTACGCACTGGACCCTGCCCCTGCATCTCCAACAGGGGCAGGGGTATGGTGCCTAGAGGAAGCCCTTGTCGCTGGTGCTGGAGCTCGACCGCGCCCTCTCCACCTCGCCATGGTGGAAGAGGAGCGCTAGAAGAAGAAAGAGAGGCGTGGGTGAGTCCTTTCGCGCCTCCTCTGCGCTCCCTTTTTATAGCAGAGCGTGGCAGGGGGCTGGCTCCCCACTATTCCATGGCAACTACTACGATCCACCAATCCGGTTCGTCTGTGTCACTGGCAACATCCAGAATCGCCGACCGCCCTCCTGTGCCTATCCGCGGCGCCGACCTTTCTTCCATGGCAGTCATTCCCGCGCCCTACGCGTCCGCCACCAACCTTGCACAATGCATGCAGCGTACATGGCGGAAACGGCAGGGGTAGTGGGATGAGTAAAATGGCAGTTACCTCCCGATGAACGTGGGCGGCCCGCGGACCATTACGTGGATAAACTCACATCGTTCAGCACGACTCACGGGGAAACTAGAAACTGATTCAATCACAGGTTAATGAAAAAGCAAGGAAGTTATCAAGGAAGATATGGATCCCATTGCGGTATGGCCCAAGTGTTCGCCTATGTATTTGTTGGGACCTACCCCAATGATGCCTGGCGGCACATGTGGGCCAGGCCCGGGGGCTCCTATCGGTGCAACAAACACTTGCATTTGTTAACCGCACCCATACACAGGCATGTTGACAGTCATGTATCCAACACCAACGTTTAATGCAAGGCCAAGCCATAGAAACCGCTCTTCGCGAGATCAAGGAGCAGATCAAGAAGACCAAGCCAACATACAAGGCAAGGATTCTAAAAGAAGCATCCTCTGCTGGTCAGGCGAGGCCGGCAGAGTTGATGCAGCAAACAAGGGCAAAGCCAAACCACGCCAGCTGCGCCTTTGGGACAACCGGAGACCGAAGCTCACACCCCTCCAAGAAGGCCCGGCAAGCCCTACCCTCGGCAGGCATAGGCTAGTTACCACGGCTCCACCGCATCGTGATGCCAGTCACTTGTCGATGCGTTGTCGAGCCCCCCAGGTGATTAAGTGGCTCTAGCTAAGCACATGGCAGCCCAATGGAAAGCAGATCACACCTATTTGACACCCATCCAGAGGCATGTCAAGATGATAAGCAGAGGATAGTTAAGCGGCGATATAAGCTTGCCGGGGATGCACCCCCGCATGCCACCTAAGGTAGCATTTATGGCATTTTGTCCCAAGTGCCAGAGTTAGGTATGATAGCACTGTTAGCTATCTAATCACAAGATAATGATTGTTTTTCCACTGTGGTTACCCCTTGGGCTATAAAAGGAGGTCCAAGGCAACCTAGAGAGGGATGGGGACCATCTCACACTTGTACGCGCGTAGCAGCTCTCCCCGAGGCCACCTTGCCGGGCTTGAGGCTGTGTGTCTTCGTGTTCATCCATCTAATCCACCAAAGCAATAGTAGGGTTTTACGCTTCTCAGCGGCCCGAACCTGGGTAAAAACCACCAGAGTCACATCGTCGTGCTGCCCCATAGCCTCCGCTCTTTGTGCAACGTGATCTCCCCTTGCCGAACCACAAACGGGCCCGTGGCCCCATAGGTGATCGTGTTCACCCATGACACAGTCCATCGAAGAAGGGAAGGAGGCTTAACGCTGTTGCTGTCAGCGAGGGAGGGAATCCACAGTCGGCTCCGCTATTCTCTTTCACCCAGCGGCGGCGCGGGAGGGCCTCCGACCCCTTCTTCCTCACTGCCGTACATAGTGTGGGCAGATCAGCCTCCGGCCGCCCACCGAGCCACACCCCGAGAACCTTAAGGTATAATTTACTTAATCCACAGGCATTGCTTTAGATGCATGTGGATTTTTTTCGCTTCTCCACTCGAGTCTAGGTGTTAGATCAAATAGGAAAGTGGTGGGAAAAGTTGTATAGCATGAATCTAGGACGTGGTTCAAAGAGGAAAGGAAGGGGAAAGTAGTACAGACTGGCTATCCAACACCTATGTTGGTCGAAAAGGGAAAACAATGACAAACACAGTACACACATCTGTAAGGAACTGATCTTTCTGTGGGTGGGGGGCAAGGCTGTAGAGTTTGAGCAGGACTAGATTTGTTGCCCTCACATAGGGAAAGGTGTCTAAAGAGAAGAAAAATGGGACCAACACAAATATGCTCCTTGGTTGTTTGTTGCAACAGACTGTGCATCACCCCTTTATACATCAGTAGATGCACATGGTACTGGTGCGTCCACTGTCCCATACAACTCTTTAGCTGTTGTTAATCTAATAATGCCGCTAGAAAATTGAAGCAATGCCATAGTTAAAAGCAAATTACATGTTTATTGAATTTTATTGTTAATATAATCTCTCTGTTAATATGAATCAATGCCACTATTTGAGAAATGCTACTATCTTGCTTTCTTTCCCATTTAGATAAGTTAGATGCTTCTTTTTGTGGGCTTCTGTGTCATCCACCGTTATTGGCCAGTAATTGTTTCCTTTGCACCTCTGTGTAAACAGGGTTATATACTTCACCTCGTTGCTATTGCGACCTTTTGTTGCACTGCACAAAACACTTTTGTTTTAAGAGTGTTTTGTGCAGTTCAACTAAAATGTCACACCGACAACGTTGCTTGATTGCTTGATCTTAGTGGAACTGCACAAGAGGAGATCTGACTTCCTATCCGTGTTGGCAAATTTGTTTCAGATCTTCTTCTTGTGTGTTGTTTGAATTCTACGTCATGAGAGGTCAGTACTGGCCTTCTTCGACATGATTGTGCAGTATGCTTTCATATGTTGTGCTACTTATACGGTAATGTTGCTTGATTTTAGTGAACTGCACAAAAGGACACCAGACTTCCAATCTGTATATGCACCGTAATATCCCATTGAGGTAAGATAATGATATTTCACAATTGTTGGCCTGTATTTTGCTACTGTCATCAGAAAATTAATGTTGTTGTTTAGTGCTATACTTGTGCTCCCTAATTGACATGCCAAATCTTACATTGAAGGCGAAGCTTGTCTGTTATTGAACCAAGTGATGAAGGGGAAGAACAAGCGGAAGAAGAACAAAAATCAACTCCCGGTGCTGTAATGAAGCACTGGAACTATGATGACGCAAGTAATGATATAGTTTTGCATCTTAGTTTATTGCTATGACTGGAACGAGCAATTGTTTTGCCACTGTGATTTGATGCCACTCTTAATGTAATATGTAATTATCTCTACTTGTGCAAATAGGGATCTTGTTTGAAGATAACATATATTTTAGTGGAACTACACAAGAAGATGTTGGAAACATTAAACTAATCGAGGAGTATATAGTAAGCATGGCAACCATAGTAGATAATAATGGATGGTTCCCGAGAAGTGCTTCATCTGTATGCTCTACACATTAAGCCTCCTGACAAAGGTTGGTACCGGCCCACGGATTTCATCCATATGATTGAGCTTTGTCATCTCTATTGGTGTTGTGCTACTGTTAGCTACTGTCATGAGAAAGTGGTATTGTTTCACATGTTAATCTAAGGCTGCTAATAAATTGAGGCACCGGTTTGCCACCGTTATAGCCACTGATAAAACGAAGTAATATACAGTTCAAGTTGAGTTGTTGTCTTTGGTATCATATCCTTTCCTATGAGGATAATGAGGATGCATCTCTTTGTGACTATACATTTCATCAGTTACTCCCATTGTTAATGTAATGGTTGTTTTAAATATTTTCTTTTCTTTTTTTCGAGCAAACGGGGATGCTAGCATTTAGTTGTTCTCTTGTCTTCGCACAACAGTATCATCCTCCTCTGAAGAAGAATATGGAGTACGTGAAGTGCCTAGTTCCGACTATGCCAGGATGAAGAAGCCAAGTCTCTCTTCTTATCAGAAGGGAGCAGTTGAAGGATGGTTACATTACTGCCCACAAGAACAAACTAACTTCAGCTCAGAAGGACTAATAGATCTCCATCTTTGTTGTTGTGATGGCCAATACAATGTTGTTTTAGGATTCTTTCTGGTGAGTTCCATTTTTCTAAATGTGTGCTCTGCATGGATCATGTAGGTGCCTGTTTAAACTGTAAATTCATAATACAGTTTGCTTTATTCTAATCACTTTTTTTGTATTTATGCAAACAGGGATTCTCAGCTTGATTTCAATGGGAACTGCACAAAATGTTCTGCTGGTTCGTGCCCTCCATTATACTTCATCATGCACAATACATCGAATGTTCTTGAATCATTCATTTCCACCTTCAGCTAAAAAATTAGCTACAAGAAAGGAGGTGCCGATATGTTCAAGGTGTTGCAACATATAAAGGCGAAATCCTACAAGCTACGCGCGAAGTTGGTTGATTTTAGAGGAACTGCACAAAAAAGAACAGCTGGTTTATTTAGCACGAGGTGACATGTCAATGTGCAAACTGATGGCAAACCCCGCCCATTCCACAATTGTAGGCATTTCATATTTTGGAATGGGAAAACCTTGCCAAAGTTTGCTCATTGATGTACGCAAAAAGACACGCATTTGATATTTTGGAATGGGACAACCTTGTCAAATTTTGCTCATTGATGTTAGCAAGAAGACATGTGATATGTCTCCAACGTATCTATAATTTATGAAGTATTCATGCCATGTTTACAACAATATTATATGGTTTTGGTATGATTTGATTAGAACTAACCCGGACTAACGCTATTTTCAGCAGAACTACCGTGGTGTCATTTTTTGTGCAGAAATAAAAGTTCTCGGAATGGGCTGAAAATTTACGGTGATTTTTTATGGACCAAAAGAGAACCCCGAAGCACCGGAGCTGGGCCGGGAAGTGAACGAGGAGGCCACAAGCCTAGGGGGTGCGCCCACCCCCCTAGGGCGCCCCCCCGGCTCATGGGCCCCTAGGGCACCTCCTTGACGTGAGACCGATGCCAACAAAAATTTATATATTCCGTAACCTCCAGAAAGAATCCTAGATGAGAAGTTCCGCCGCTGCAAGCCTCTGTATCCACGAAAAATCAATCGAGACCCCGTTCCGGCACCCTGCCGGAGGGGGAAATCATCGCCAGAGGCCATCTTTATCATCCCGGCGGCCACCATGATGAGGAGGGAGTAGTTCACCCTCGGGGCTGAGGGTATGTACCAGTAGCTATGTGTTTTATCTCCCTCTCTCTCTCTCTCTCTTGTGTTCTTGATTTGCCAAGATCTTGATGTACCGCGAGCTTTGTTACTATAGTTGGATCATATGGTGTTTCTCCCCCTCTACCTTCTTGTGATGAATTGAGTCTTGCTCTTTGAGGTTTCATTATGTTGGATTGAGTATTGGATTTGAGAACACTTGATGTACGTCTTGCGATGGGATATCTGTGGTGACAATGGGATGTTCTATTGATTCACTTAATGTATGTTTTCGTACTTAACTCGCGGATTCCCGAGGTGACATTGGGATAATCTATGCATAGGGGTTGATGCATGTTTTTGTCCTACGTTCTCCGATAGAAACTTTGGAGTGATTCTTTGTTGGACATTGATGGATTGTTATATGATCCAATTATGTTATCATTGTTGATAGAATTTGCACTAGTGAAAGTATGAACCCTAGGCCTTGTTTTCAAGCATTGCAATACCGTTTTGCTCACTTTTCTTACTTGCTACCTCGTTGTTTTTATATTTTCATATTACAAAAACCTATATCTACTATCCATATTACATGTGTATCACCATCTCTTCGCCGAACTAGTGCACCTATACAATTTACCATTGTATTGGGTGTGTTGGGGACACAAGATACTCTTTGTTATTTGGTTGCAGGGTTTTTTGAGAGAGACCCTCTTCATCCTATGCCTCCCACGGATTGATAAACCTTAGGTCATCCACTTGAGGGAAAATTGCTACTGTCCTACAAAACTCTGCGCTTGGAGGCCCAACAAGAGTCTACAAGAAGGTTGCGTAGTAGACATCAACATGCGTTTGATATTTTGGAATGGGACGCCCTTTGCCGTCAGCAGCATCGATTGATTTTTCTTTATTTTTGTCTTTAGTTGTGAAGTAAATATTGGCTCTGACGTGTGAATCATTGAGATGCATAATCATCAATTGTTGTGAATGTTCTCTATGAATTGTCGGGCCTGTGAGTTTGATTGCAATGTACAGGTACGCTAAAAAGCTACTCAGACTTTTTGTACATGCGAAACTGCTGCAAACGAGGTGATCACCGTGCGTCCTAAGAATAATGCTAGTACATATTGTTTTGCATGTTCATATAATGCCACTGATACAAGAGTTTGAACTAATCGGACTAAATTCGTTCATACACGGCCGGATTTCATATAAACATGTCGGATTTCATTACATTTCAGACATTCTTCAACTAACAAGGGGTGCGCTGGAGATATAATTAATTAACCTAATCTATGGTCTCCGACGCCCATTCCCCGTGTCTGGCTGAGCCCCAAGAACTAAAGCTTCTTCTCCAGCTCCGCCTCCGGAGCCACAAGAAGTAAAGCTGTCCGACTCCACGTCGCCGCCAAGCAGCTAATTGGCCATTGATGTTCAACCCGCCAAGCTTGGCTTCAACCGGAGGGTAGGAGCGGTAGACTTACTTGGACGCGAGCGGAGGCGACCTACCGTCTTCTACTCTTCCTTGTTTTCTGTGTGGCGCGGCCTCGTTGGCAGCGGGGCAGGGCCTCGACGGAGCCGGCGATGTCCTCTGCCTCATTGTCGGTGGGGCGGCGCCTCGGCGGAGCGGGGGAAATCCTCCCCCTCGTTGCTAGCAGGGCAGGGCCTTGGCGGAGCCGGCGATGTCCTCTGCCTCATTGTTGGCGGGGCAGGGCCTAGGCAGAGCAGGGCCTCGCCATAGCTGGCGAAGTCCTCTGCCTCGGTGCCGGCGGGGCGGGGCCTCGGCGGAGCCGGCATTGTCCTCCGCCTCATCGTCGGTCTCACCAAACAGTGCCTCGCACGCTTCATCGCCCTCTTTGTAGGCGGCCGCAACCTCCGCCACCCACATGTGGTACCACCAGCGCGTGAGGCAGCTCTCGTGGGCGGAGCGGTACGACTCGAGCAGCGCCTCCTGCTCCGCCCGATCCACGGCGATCTGCTCCTCCGCCTGCAAGTGCTCCTGGAGGACATGGTGGTTGTAGGCGGCATCAGCCTGTGCCTCCCGGAACTGCTCCTCATGCTTCTGCCTCACCATGTCCATGTATTGGGCACGGGCCTTGCCGATGGTCATGGTGCAATGCACCGGCGAGGATGGCACGGAGGAGAGGGTTGGTGCCGGATCGTTGACGACCACGTTCTCCATTGGGTCGTCGTCGTCCTCAGGCTGCCTGCCGGCCAGCCAGTCGGCAACAATGGCTGCCATCTCCTTCTTCTGGTCCATCGTCCACCCATCCGGAAGAGCACTGGAGCGCGAGGAAGCCATGGTGGGCATGGTGTGGAGAGGAGAAAGGGAACGGAGGTGGATGACTGCAGCTATGGCCGGCACAGTAGTTTATATAGCAATGGTGGGCGGCAGAGGGACAGACGGGTGGCGTCGGAGTATCTGCCTCGGCAACCGTGTATTAATGTGGGCGGCAGACGGACGGACGGACGACACTTGTGTCATTTGAACGCAGAGCAGTCGCCTACACCGGGAAGCGGCGCGGGCGACGCTGACCATTTCGGGCGAAAAGCATGCGCAGGTGAGGGAGGGGGTCTGGGTGGGCCAGGGCAGTCAGACTCATGCTTGGCAGTGGTCCAGTCCAGCAGCCAGACATGCTGGCTCACCAGCGAGCTCGCCGAGCTCACCGACGACAACCAAACGATAGACGTGGCTTTCGACCAGGAGCCGGCACCACCGCCCGAGCCGGTTCATGCCGTGTTCACCATAGAGCAGGTGTGGCCGCACTTCGACGCCCTAATGGTGGAAGAGCTACCAGCGTCACCGGAATCAGCATTCCGGCAAGCGTAGGAGGACCAGTGCTAGAACCTCCATCTCCTCAACGAGCACCGACTCGCGGAGCGATGAATCACCGGCGAACAAGCGAATGACAGTGCCGTCGCGGACATGTGGCCCTATGATCCTGGCTTCCAGAATGAGCAGTGGGCACTATATGAGACCATCCGTAGGGCCAGCGAGGCCCTCTCAGTCGTCCTTCGAGTTGTTGCGCTCACCGTGGCACCGCTGTCTCATGTTGTCAACATGGTCAACGAACATGAGGAATCAGGAGATGACTTTACGTGGAGAGAATGATAGTACAGACCCACCAGGGACATAGCCATACGTACGAAAGTGCCTCCTTATTACAACTATAAAAAAATTTGCTTCCTCCTGGTTTCCTAACATAACGGTCCCACACCATTGTCAACCTATATAGTCAATAAACGGGATAATTGCACAAGGAGCGGCCGACAGCTGGGACCCAGCAGCTCGAGCAATATTTTTTTTTGAGGTGTGAGCAGAGTTTTTCTTGAGCGATGTTTTTGTTGTTGTTCAGAGGAACAGGGTATCAACTGGGCGGGCTGTGGCCCGCCCAGCCCAGGCTATTATTTTATGTCGACCAAATATCCAGCCCAGATATTAATTTTTCAAGGTGAAAATGGCTAGCCCAGCTATACTTCTTTTTGAGGAATACCCAACCCAGCTCAACTTGTTATTCTCCGCGCTGCTGGACTGCAAAACTTTCCAAGGAGGGATGCATTAGGCTTAAGAAGAAAATGGGCTTTAAGAAATAATAAATGGGTTGTGATTATAAAAATTAGGCTGTAAATATAAAAAACGCACCAAGCAGGTAATTAGTTTCAAAAATATTATTCTTGGGTTTTAAATTTTTTAATTTCATTACTTGTTACGTGTGCAAAATTTTGTTGGATTTTTACCTAATACAAATTTATTTTGAAATTATATTTAATCTGACTCGAAATTTCGGGACAAAAATATTTCGGATCCCATCAAAATGTGGGAATTTTTGTTGAATTCTTTTTGAGCGGTTGGTTGAAATTATTAATCGTTGTCCATGCTAGAAAATGTGATGTAATTTTAACAAACTGTAAATGGTCTATAGTAAATTCCATTAGATTTCAAAAATGGGTTGTACATTATTACAAATCACAAATGGGCTATATGTTCTCTACCACAGATGTGATGCTCATTTGTGGGCCTACTAAGTTGACGCGTGATGACCCACAAGTATAGGGGATCTATCATAGTCCTTTCGATAAGTAAGATTGTCGAACCCAATGAGGAGCAGAAGGAAATGACAAGCGGTTTTCAGCAAGGTATTCTCTGCAAGCACTGAAATTATCGATAACAGATAGTTTTGTGATAAGATAATTCGTAATGGGTAACAAGTAACAAATGTAACAAAGGTGCAGCAAGGTGGCCCAATCCTTTTTGTAGCAAAGGATATGCCTGGATGAACTCTTATATAAAGCAAAGCACTCCCGAGGACATATGGGAATTGTTGTCAAGATAGTTTTCATCATGCTCATATGATTCGCGTTCGTTACTTTGATAATTTGATATGTGGGTGGACCGGTGCTTGGGTGCTGTCCTTACTTGGACAAGCCTCCCACTTATGATTAACCCCTCTCACAAGCATCCGCAACTATTAAAGACGAATTAAGATAAATCTAACCATAGCATGAAACATGTGGATCCAAATCAGCCCCTTACGAAGCAACGCATAAACTAGGGTTTAAGCTTCTGTCACTCTAGCAACCCATCATCTACTTATTACTTCCCAATGCCTTCCCCTAGGCCCAAATCATGGTGAAGTGTCATGTAGTCGACGTTCACATAACACCACTAGAGGAAAGACAACATACATCTCATCAAAACATCGAACGAATACCAATTTCACAAGATTACTTATAACAAGACTTTTCCCATGTACTCAAGAACAAACGTAACTACTCACAAAGCATATTCATGTTCATAATCAGAGGGGTAATAAATATCATTAAGGATCTGAACATATGATCTTCCACCGAATAAACCAACTAGCATCAACTACAAGGAGTATTCAACACTACTAGCAACCCACAGGTACCAATCTAAGGTTTTGAGACAAAGATTGAATACAAGAGATGAACTAGGGTTTGAGAGGAGATGGTGCTGGTGAACATGTTGATGGATATTGACCCCCTCTCGATGAGAGGATCGTTGGTGATGACGATGGCTTCGATTTCCCCCTCCCGGTGGGAAGTTTCCCTGGCAGAACAGCTCCGCCGGAGCCCTAGATTTCTTCTGCCCAGGTTCCGCCTCGAGACGGCGGTGCTTCGTCCTTAAAGCTTCCTTATGATTTTTTCCAAGTAAAAACCCTTCATACAGCAGAAGATGGACACCGGAGACCAGCCAGGGGCCCCACAAGCCCTAGGGGCGCGCCTAGGGGGGTAGGGCGCGCCCCCCAGGCTTGTGGCCACCTGGTGGGTCCCCCTTTGGTATTTCTTTGCCTAATATTTTTTATATATTACAAAATAATTCTCTGTAAATTTTTAGGAATTTTGGAGTTGTGCAAAATAGGTCTCTCAGATTTGCTCCTTTCCGGTCCAGAATTCCAGCTGCCGGCATTCTCCCTCTTTGTGTAAACCTTGTAAAATAAGAGAGAAAAGGCATAAGTATTGTACCATAATGTGTAATAACAGCCCATAATGCAATAAATATCAATATAAAAGCATGATGCAAAATGGACGTATCAACTCCCCCAAGCTTAGACCTCGCATGTCCTCAAGCAGAAACCGAAATCGATAATCATGTCCACATGTTTAGATATAGAGGTGTAGATAAAATAAAATACGGACATGAAGGCATCATGATCATCTTTAGAACAACAACATTTATTGTCATATAATTTCTTATGATAAAGTAACGATTCATTCACAAGGTAAAGTATGAAACAAGAACTTTATTGAAAACCAACAAACTATGATCTTGGTCATTGAAACAATTGCAATTTATCATAACATCGGAAAGAGTCAATGTAAGAGCTTTTGTTTACAAAGTTTCACATACTCAACTATCATTTAGTCTTTCAGAATTGCTAACACTCATGCGATACTTATGAGATCAAAGTTTCAATCAGACACCAAGAAAGATAGGGGCTTATAATTTCGCCTCCCAAGCTTTTACCTCAAGGGTAACGTCAACAATAATAGTTTATGAATACCTACATCTGAGTGGATACATATATCTGGATCTTCCCCCAACATATAGTGCTTGCCAAAAAGAAAAAGTATAAAAAGAAGAGGTGATGATCACCATGACTCTTATATAAGGGTAAGAAGTAAGTAAAAGATAGGCCCTTCACAGAGGGAAGCAGAGGTTGTCATGCGCTTTTATGGTTGGATGCACAAAATCTTAATGCGAAAGAACGTCACTTTATTTTGCCGCTTGTGATAAAGAACTTTATTATGCAATCCGTCGCTTTTATTTCTTCCATATCACAAGTTCGTATAAAGCTTATTTTCCTCACACTAAAAGATCATACATATTTATAGAGCAATTTTTATTGCTTGCACCGATTACAACTTACTTGAAGGATCTTACTTAATCCATACGTAGGTATGGTGGACTCTCATGGCAAAACTGGGTTAAGGGATTTTGGAGGCACAAGTAGTATCTCTACTTGGTGCAAAAGATTTGGCTAGCATAGGATGAGAAGCAAGCTCAACATGTTGGAGGATCCATGACAATATAACTTCTATTCGGATATAAAGAAACATAACCCATTACATTGTCTTCCTTGTCCAACATCAACCTTTTAGCATATAATATTTTAATGAGTGCTTACAATCACAAAAGATGTCCAAGATAGTGTATTTATATGTGAGACCTCTCTTTCTTTATTACTTCCTATTAATTGCAACAATGACCAAAACTACGTTTGTCAACTCCCAACAAATGTTATGCGACATACTTATTATATGTGAAGTCATCACTTCCCATAAGATCATTATATAATCTTTTTATTTCTTTTATTCTTTATTTCTTTTACTTAAGATCATAGCAACAAAGCAAAGCCCTCAACTCAAAACTAATCTTTATTATATAACTCTTGGACTCGATTACATAGAGGGAACACAAAGCAAAACTCAAAGCTAGATCATACTAAAACTTTATTCTGCTAAACCAAGATATAACCAAAAGGATCGAACTAAGAAAAACGTTAAAGGTAAAGATGTGATGGTGATACGATACCGGGGCACCTCCCCCAAGCTTGGCAGTTGCCAAGGGGAGTGCCCATACCCATATACTTAGGTCTCTTTCTTCGGAGGTGGTGATGATGGAGGTGATGTTGTTGTGGCCTTGTACTCCATCTTCCAGGGCATAGGTTCACCATCATAGAAAGATGAACGAGTCTCCGGAATCCTCAAATCTACAGCCAAACTCATCCTCTTAAATCTATATTCATACTCACAGTTTTGGTTCTGCGGGTCATAGATCTGGGCTTGGAGATGCTCGTTTTTCTCATGAAGCTTGAAGATGGCCTTCCCAATCTCACTAGCATCCAGCTTTGTGGTCACGGGTAAAATCCGTGATCATGAAGTGATTGGCGTAGAGTCCGCGCTACACCATCCCTTTGCACTTGAACACCTCTTGCTCCACCGCTTTGAGCCTGGACTCCACGCTTCCGGTCCTCCTTGGTCCTTGAACATCGCGGATGTGAAGCACACCCTCATGCATCTCGATGGCTTGAGGGTGTTGCAGCACCTCCGCAAGGTAAGGGTTGATGACCTTCTCGAAAAACTTGTCCTTGGGGGCGCTTGGAGACGTCATGGCGATCTAGATCTGTCAGGAAAGACAGCTCGAAACAAGAACAGAGGATATTGCCGTGGTACGGTGGTCAAAACCTTTGGGAGATTATATAATGAATTTTTACTAACCAAAAGGGGTGTACTACAAGAAAACGGAGTCCAGAGGGCACACGAGGTGGCCACAAGCTTGCGAGGCGCACCCAGGGGGGTAGGGCGCGCCCCCCAGGCTTGTCGCCTCCTCGTGCACTTTTCGGACTACTTTTTATTTTCCTAATTTTTTAAATATTCCAAAACGGAGTAAAATTGCTGTTGGAAAAGTTTTGGAGTCGGTTTACTTACCGTATCACATACCTATTCCTTTTCGGTGTCTGGAGCGTTCTGGTAGATATCCCTTATGTACTCCTCCGGTGTTATGGTATTAATAATATTGGTTTCAACATTTATGGTAGTACCTGAGAAATAATACTTGATTCTTTGCTTGTTTACCACCTTCGGGTCATTGCCTTCGGCGTTGTTGATTTTGATGGCACTGGAACGATAAACTTCCTCGATAATGTAAGGCCCTTCCCATTCAGAGAGAAGCTTTCCTGCAAAAAATCTTAGACGATAATTGTATAGCAAGACATGGTCACCTACATTAAATTCATGCTTTTGTATCCTTTTATCATGCCATCTTTTAACTTTCTCTTTAAACAATGTGGCATTTTCATAGGCTTGGGTTCTCCATTCATCAAGTGAGCTAATGTCAAATAACCTCTTCTCACCGGCAAGTTTGAAATCATAGTTAAGTTCTTTAATTGCCCAATAAGCTTTATGTTCTAGTTCAAGAGGTAAGTGGCATGCTTTTCCATAAACCATTTTATAAGGGGACATACCCATAGGGGTTTTATAAGTGGTTCTATAAGCTCATAGTGCATCATCAAGTTTCTTAGACCAATTCTTTATGGATCTATTAACAGTCTTTTGCAAGATCAACTTTATTTCTCGATTACTTAATTCTAGTTGACCACTAGACTGACGGTGATATGGAGATGCAATTCTATGGTTAACATCATACTTAGCAAGCAATTTACGGAAAGCACCATGAATAAAGTGTGAACCACCATCAGTCATTAAATATCTAGGGACTCCAAACCTCGGGAAAATAACTTCTTTAAGCATTTTAATGGAGGTGTTATGATCAGCACTACTAGTTGGAATTGCTTCTACCCACTTAGTAACGTAATCAACAGCAACCAAAATATGTGTGTACCCATTAGAGGAAGGAAAAGGTCCCATACAATCAAATCCCCAAACATCAAACGGTTCAATAACAAGTGAATAATTCATAGGCATTTCCTGACGTCTACTAATATTACCAATTCATTGGCATTCATCACAAGACAAGACAAACTTACGAGCATCCTTAAAAAGAGTAGGCCAATAAAAACCAGATTGTAATACCTTTTGTGCAGTTCTATCACCAGCATGGTGTCCTCCATAGGCCTCGGATTGACACTTGCGTAGGATCTGTTCCTGTTCATGCTCAGGTACACAACGTCTAATAACACCATCTACTCCTTCTTTATAAAGGTGTGGGTCATCCCAGAAGTAATGTCTTAAATCATAGAAAAACTTTTTCTTTTGTTGGTATGTGAAACTAGGTGGTAAAAATTTAGCAACAATATAATTAGCATAGTCAGCATACCATGGAGTACTACGAGAAGCATTTATGACAGCTAATTGTTCATCAGGGAAGTTATCATCAATAGGTAGTGGGTCATCAAGAATATTTTCTAACCTAGACAAGTTGTCTGCTACGGGGTTCTCAGCTCCCTTTCTATCAATAATATGTAAATCAAATTCTTGCAACAAGAGAACCCATCTAATAAGTCTAGGTTTAGCATCTTTCTTGTCCATAAGATATTTAATAGCAGCATGATCAGTGTGAACAGTTACTTTGGAATCAACAATATAAGATCTGAACTTATCACAAGCAAATATAACTGCTAAAAATTCTTTTTCAGTAGTGGCATAATTTCTTTGAGCACTGTCTAGAGTTTTACTTGCATAATGGATAACATTTAATTTCTTATCAACTCTTTGTCCTAGAACAGCACCAATAGCATAATCACTAGCATCACACATAATTTCAAAGGGTAGGTTCCAATCAGGTGGTTGAACAATAGGTGCAGAAATCAAGGCTTTCTTAAGTATTTCAAATGCTTCTACACATTCATCATCAAAAACAAATGGAACATCCTTTTGCAAGAGATCAGTAAGAGGCTTAGAAATTTTAGATAAGTCTTTAATAAACCTCCTATAGAAACCAGCATGGCCATGGAAACTTCTTATACCTTTGATATCTTTCGGACACGACATTTTTTCAATAGCATCAACTTTAGCTTTATCAACTTCAATACCTCTTTCGGCGATTTTATGCCCCAAGACAATACCTTCATTAACCATAAAGTGGCACTTCTCCCAATTCAAGACAAGATTAGTTTCTTCACATCTCTGTAAAACTTGATTAAGATTGCTTAAGCAATCATCAAAAGAAGTTCCGTAAACGGAGTAATCATCCATGAAAACCTCAACAATCTTTTCACAAAAGTCAGAGAATATAGCAGTCATATATCTTTGAAAGGTAGCAGGTGCATTACATAAACTAAAAGGCATACGTCTATAAGCAAAGGTACCTAAAGGGCAAGTAAACGTAGTTTTTTCTTGATCCTCTTGTGACATAGGTATTTGGGAAAAACCAGAATAACCATCTAGAAAGCAGAAGTGTGTATGTTTTGATAGTATTTCTAGCATTTGATCAATAAAAGGTAGAGGGTAATGATCTTTCCTAGTAGCTTTGTTTAACTTCCTAAAATCAATTACCATTCTATAACCTGTGACAATTCTTTGCGGGATCAATTCATTCTTATCATTAGGAACAACAGTAATACCTCCCTTCCTAGGGACACAATGAACAGGACTTACCCATCTACTATCAGCAATAGGATAAATTATACCTACTTCCAGAAGCTTTAGTATTTCATTTCTTACCACTTCTTTCATATTAGGATTCAACCATCGCTGATGATCAACAACCGGTTTAGCAACAGGTTCCATATTAATTTTGTGGTGACATAGAGTGGGACTAATGCCCTTAAGATCATCCAGAGTATATCCAATGGCTGCACGGTGCTTCTTCAGAGTTTTCAATAATTTCTTTTCTTCATGCTTTGAAAGGTTAGCACTAATAATAACAGGATATATCTTCTTCTCATCGAGATAAGCATATTTCAAAGTATCAGGTAACTGTTTAAGATCAAATACAGGATCACTCTTCGGTGGTAGAGGATCTCCAAGAGTCTCAACAGGCAAATTGTGTTTCAAAACAGGCATTTGTTTAAAGAAAATATCATCTAATTCTTTTCTTTCATTCATGAACATATCATTTTCATGGTCTAGCAAATATTGTTTTAAAGGATCAGTAGGAGGCACGGCAATAGAAGCAAGACCAATAATTTAATATTTACTAGGCAATTCTTTATCATGGGCTGTCTACGAAATTTGGAGAAGTTAAACTCATGAAACACATCCCCGAAACTTACACTAACAGTTTGTTTCTCACAATCTATTTTAGCATTAATAATGTTCAACAAAGGTCTACCAAATATAATGGGACAAAAATCATCTTGTGGGGAACCAAGAACTAGAAAATCAGTAGGGTATTTTATTTTCCCACACAAGACTTCGACATCTCTAACAATCCCAATTGGTGATATAGTATCTCTATTGGCAAGCTTAATAGTGACATCAATATCTTCTATTTCAGCAGGTTTAATATCATTCATAATTTCTTGATATAAAGTGAAGGGAATTGCACTCACACTAGCACCCAAATCACATAAGCCATGATAACAATGACCTCCTATTTTAACAGAAACAACACTCATGCCAACAATAGGTCTATGTTTATCTTTATTATCGGGTCTAGCAATTCTAGCAGCTTCATCACAAAAGTAAATAACAAGCCCATCAATATTGTCGACCAAGAGATCTTTAACCATAGCAATACTAGGTTCAACTTTACTTTTTTCAGGGGGTGTAGGTGTTCTAGTATAACTCTTATGAACCATAGCTGAAGCTTTAGCATGTTCCTTTATCCTAACAGGGAAAGGTGGTTTCTCAATATAAGCAGTAGGAATAACAGGATCAACATTATAAGTAATAGTTTCCTCTTCAGCTTTAATAGGTTCTACTTCTATGGGAGGATGATATTTAAACCACTTCTCCTCAGGGAGATCAACATGAGTAGCAAATGATTCATAGAAAGAAGCTACTATCTCAGAGTCAAGTCCATATTTAGTGCTAAATTCACGAAAAGCATCGGTATCCATAGAAGATTTAAGACAATCAAACTTAAGGTTTATACCTGACTCCTTACCTTCGTCGAGTTCCCAATCTTCAGAGTTGCGTTTAATTCTTTCCAAGAGATCCCATTTGAATTCAATAGTCTTCTTCATAAAAGAACCAGTACAAGAAGTATCGAGCATGGATTGATCATTACGAGAAAGCCGAGCATAAAAATTCTGAATAATAATTTCTCTTTAGAGCTCATGATTGGGGCATGAATATAACATTGTCTTACGCCTCCCCCAAGATTGAGCGATACTTTCTCCTTCATGAGGCCAAAAATTATATATATAATTCCGATCACGATGAACCAGATGCATAGGATAAAACTTCTGATGAATTGAGTCTTGCTCTTTGAGGTTTCATTATGTTGGATTGAGTATTGGATTTGAGAACACTTGATGTATGTCTTGCGATGGGATATCTATGGTGACAATGGGATGTTCTATTGATTCACTTAATGTATGTTTTGGTACTCAACTCGCAGATTCCTGAGGTGACATTGGGGTAATCTATGCATAGGGGTTGATGCATGTTTTCGTCATACATTCTTCGATAGAAACTTTGGAGTGATTCTTTGTTGCACATTGAGGGATTGTTATATGATCCAATTATGTTATCATTGTTGATAAAATTTGCACTAGTGAAAGTATGAACCCTAGGCCTTGTTTTCAAGCATTACAATACCATTTTTGCTCACTTTTGTTACTTGCTACCTCATTGTTTTTATATTTTCATATTACAAAAACCTATATCTACTATCCATATTACACGTGTATCACCATCTCTTCGCCGAACTAGTGCACCTATACAATTTACCATTGTATTGGGTGTGTTGGGGACACAAGAGACTATTTTTTATTTGGTTGCAGGGTTGTTTGCGAGAGACCATCTTCATCCTATGCCTCCCACGGATTGATAAACCTTAGGTCATCCACTTGAGGGAAAATTGCTACTGTCTTACAAAACTCTGCACTTGGAGGCCCAACAAGAGTCTACAAGAAGAAGGTTGCGTAGTAGACATCAACATGTGTTTGATATTTTGGAATGGGACGCCCTTTGCCGTCAGCAGCATCGATTACTTTTTCTTCATTTGTGTCTTTAGTTGTGAAGTAAATATTGGCTCTGACGTGTGAATCATTGAGATGCATAATCATCAATTATTGTGAATGTTGTATATGAATTGTCAGGCATGTGAGTTTGATTGCAATGTACAGGCACGCTAAAAAGCTGCTCAAACTTTTTGTGCTTGTGAAACTGCTGCAAACGAGGTGATCACCGTGCGTCCTGAGAATAATGCTAGTACGTATTGTTTTACATGTTCATATAATGCCACTGATACAAGAATTCGAACTAATCGGACTAAATTCATTCATACATGGCCGGATTTCATATAAACATGCCGGATTTCATTACATTTCAGACATTCTTCAACTAACAAGGGGTGCGCTGGAGGTATAATTAATTAACCTAATCTATGATCTCCGGCGCCCATTCCCCGTGTCTGGCTGAGCCCCAAGAACTAAAGCTTCTTCTCCAGCTCCGCCTCCGGAGCCACAGGAAGTAAAGCTGTGTGACTCCACGTTGCCACCAAGCAGCTAATCGGCCATCGATGTTCAACCCGCCAAGCTTGGATTCAACCGGAGGGTAGGAGTGGTAGCCTTACTTGGCCGCAAGCGGCAGCGACCTAACGTCTTTTACTCTTCCTTGTTTTCTGTGTGGCGCGGCCTCGTTGGCAGCGGGGCGGGGCCTCGATGGAGCCGGCGATGTCCTCTACCTCATTGTCGGTGGGGCGGCGCCTCGGCGGAGCGGGGGAAATCCTCCCCCTCGTTGTCGGCAGGGCAGGACCTCGGCGGAGCCGGCGATGTCCTCTGCCTCGTTGTTGGCAGGGCGGGGCCTCGGCAGAGCAGGGGCCTCGCCATAGCTGGCGAAGTCCTTCGCCTCGGTGTCGACGGGTCGGGGCCTCGGCGGAGCCGGCATTGTCCTCCGCCTCATCGTCGGTCTTGCCAAACAGCGCCTCGCCTGCCTCATTGCCCTCTTTGTAGATGGCCGCAACCTCCGCCACCCGCATGCGGTACCGCTAGCGCACGAGGCAGCTCTCGCAGGCGGAGCGGTATGACTCGAGCAGCGCCTCCTGCTCCGCCCGCTCCGCGGTGATCTGCTCCTCCGCCTGCAGGTGCTCCTGGAGGACATGGTGGTTGTAGGCGGCATCGGCCTGCGCCTCCCGGAACTACTCCTCACGCTTGTGCCTCACCATGTCCATGTACTGGGCATGGGCCTTGCCAATGGTCATGGTGCAATACGCCAGCAATGATGGCACGGAGGAGAGGGTTGGCGTCGGATCGTCGACGACCACGTTCTCCATTGGAACGTCGTTGTCCTTCGGCTGCCTACCAGCCAGCCAGCCGGCAGCAATGGCTGCCATCTCCTTCTTTTGGTCCGTCGTCCGCCCATCCGGAAGAGCGCTGGAGTGCGAGGAAGCCATGGTGGGCATGGTGTGGAGAGGAGAAAGGGAACGGAGGCGGATGACTGTAGCTATGGACGGCACAACAATTTATATAGCAATGGTGGGCGGCAGAGGGATGGACGGGTGGCGCCGGAGTAGCTGCCTCGACAACCGTATTAATGTGGGTGGCAGATGGATGGACGGCACTTGTGTCATTTGAACGCAGAGCAGTCACCTGGACCGGGAAGCGGCGCGGGCGACGCTGACCATTTCAGGCAGAAAGTGTGAGCGGGCGAGGGAGGGGGTCTGGGTGGGCCAGGGCGGTCAGACTCGTGCTTGGCAGCGGTCCGGTCCAGCAGCCGGACATGCTGGCTGGCCAGTGAGCTCGCCAAGCTTAGCGACGACAACCAAACGATAGACGTGGCTTCTGACCAGGAGTCGGCACCACCGCCCAAGCCGGTTCATGCCGTGTTCACCATAGAGCAGGTGCAGCCGCACTTCGACGCCCTAATGGCGGAAGAGCTACCAGCGTCGCCGGAATCGGCATTCCGGCAAGCGCAGGAGGACCAGTGCTACAACCTCCATCTCCTCAATGAGCACCGACTTGCGGAGCGACGAATCGCCGACGAACAAGCGAACAACAATGTCGTCGCGAACATTTGGCCCTATGATCCTGGCTTCCTGAATGAGCAGCGTGTTGTATCGGACCATCCGTAGGGCCTGCGAGGCCCTCTCCGTCATCCTTGGAGTTATTGCGCTCATCGTGGCGCCGCTGTCTCACGTTGTCAACATGGTCAACGAACATAAGGAATCAGGAGATGACTTTACGTGGAGAGAATGATAGTACGGACCCACCAGGGCCATAGCCATACGTACGCAAGTGCCTCCTTATTACAACTATAAAAAAATGCTTCTTCCTGGTTTCCTTACATAACGGTCCCACACCGTTGTCAACCTATATAGTCAATAAATGAGAGAATTTCACAAGGAGCGGCCGACAGCTGGGACCCAGCAGCTCGAGCAATATTTGTTTTTTGAGGTGTGAGCAGAGTTTTTCTTGAGCGATGTTTTTGTTGTTGTTCAGAGGAGCAGGGTATCAACTGGGCGGGCTGTGGCACGCCAAGCCCAGGCTATTATTTTATGTCGACCAAATATCCAGCCCAGATATTAATTTTTCAAGGTAAAAATGGCTAGCCCAGCTATACTTTTTTTTGAGGAATACCCAACCCAGGTCAACTTGTTATTCTCCGCGCCGCTGGGCTGCAAAACTTTCCAAGGAGGGATGCATTAGGCTTAAGAAGAAAATGGGCTTTAAGAAATAATAAATGGGTTATGATTATAAAAATTGGGCTGTAAATATAAAAAACGCACCAAGCAGGTAATTAATTTCAAAAATATTATTTTTGGATTTTGAAAATTTTAATTTCATTACTTGTTGCGCGTGCGAAATTTCATTGGATTTTTACCTAATACAAATTTATTTTGAAATTATATTTAATCTAACTCGAAATTTCGGGACAAAAATATTTCGGATCCCATCAAAATGTGGGAATTTTTGTTGAATTCTTTTTGAGCGGTTGGTTGAAATTATTAATCGTTGTCCTAGCTAGAAAATGTGATGTAATTTTAACAAACTGTGAATGGTCTATAGTAAATTCCATTAGAATTCAAAAATGGGTTGTACATTATTACAAATCACAAATGGGCTATATGTTCTCTGCCACAGGTGTGATGCTCGCTTGTGGGCCTACTAAGTTGATGCGTGATGACAAGTATAGGGGATCTATCGTAGTCCTTTCGATAAGTAAGAGTGTCGAACCCAATGAGGAGTAGAAGGAAATGACAAGCGGTTTTCTGCAAGGTATTCTCTGCAAGCACTGAAATTGTCGATAACAGATAGTTTTGTGATAAGATAATTCATAACGGGTAACAAGTAACAAATGTAACAAAGGTGTAGCAAGGTGGCCCAATACTTTTTGTAGCAAAGGATAGGCCTGAATGAACTCTTATATAAAGCAAAGCGCTCCCGAGGACACATGGGAATTGTTGTCAAGTTAGTTTTCATCATGCTCATATGATTCGCGTTCGTTACTTTGATAATTTGATATGTGGGTGGACCGGTGCTTGGGTGCTGTCCTTACTTGGACAAGCCTCCCACTTATAATTAACCCTACTCCCATCGTCGTCCATGCCATTCCTCTAGTCACCAACACCTCATGTTATTCTCCGGCGACGGCAGCCAAACCAGTGAACCCCCGTACTCCCCTCCGCGTGGGCATCCACTATTGTGTCTTCGCCGGCTCCGGGTCGTTCCCTTCCTAGGCCTCGCCATCATCCATCGTGTTGGTTCTCTCGGCGCGACGTGGTCAACTTTGTCAACAAACGACAGCCATCGAAAGAGGCATGTACGTGGAGTGGCTGACAGTAGGGACCCACATGGCCCATGGCCGCACGTAGCAAGTGCCTCCTTATTATGCGAAAACAAATGATTTCTCCCCCTGACAGGTTTGACCCACCAGCTACATCTTCGCACGCAAGAAAGTGCTTCCTTTATTACACGGAAAAAAAGTTTCCTCTCCCTGACAGCTGGGACCCACCAGCTTTATTATGATCCATTTCGTGAAAATATAGATTGTACCAAAGATACAAAATTGTTTTCTTTTTATTCTAACTCGAAATAGAAGAAACTAAAAACCAGAAAACATCTTCGCACGCAAGGAAGTGCCACCTTATTACGCGCAAAAAAATGATTCCCCCTGCTAGCTGGGACCACTAGATTTGGAGGCTGACTTGTGGGCCTACTAAGTTGACGCGTACGCAGGGCTTTGTCAACTTAGTCAATAAACGATTCTAGTTGCAGTGACCATTGGATGTTAATCCAACGGCCGTGTTGCGTCTTCAACCTCTGGTCTTCTTGCTCCAACCGCCCAAACTAGTGCCCACCGTACCGCTAGCTCTAGCCTCCCATGGCCGGCTGTGCTGCCGTGCAGGCCTCACCGCCCGACCATACTACCACTGGCCAGGCCTTCCTTCTACTCACCCACACCCCCTGTTATTCTCCGGTGACGGCGGCCTTACACCGCAGCCAAACCAGTGAACCCTCGTACTCCCCTCCGCGTGGGCATCCACCTGCCTCGTCTTCCCTGGCTCCATGTTGTTCCCTTCCTAGGCCTCGCCGTCGTCCACCGCCCTGATGCTCTCGGCGCGGTGTGGTCAACAAACTCAACGAACGACGGTCATCGGAAGAGGACTTTAGTCGGTGAGGCTGACAGCTGGACCCACCAGCTACATCTTCGAACACAAGGAAGTGCCTCCTTATTACTCGCAAAATAAAAATGATTCCTCCCCTGACAGCTGGGATCCAGCAGCTATATCTTCGCACGCAAGGAAGTGCGTCCTTATCCTCCCTGATAGCTGGGACCCATCCGGTCGAAGCGTACGTAGCGTTGTCTGTCTGGTCGCGAACGTGTACGTACATACTGGTCGATTGGTCTCTCTGCAACGATGAACCATGGCCGAGCAAGCAGCGGCACATGTAGTAGTAGAGCCCCCGACGTAGTAGTTCAGGCAGTCCCTTCTAATCCGTGTACACGTACGTACAGCCACATGCCAAAAAATACGGCCACGTACGTACATACGGGCGGGGTCTCGAACGCCTACTCGCGCATATGTACGGCCAGGGCTCGTGCACATGGAGAAGCAACGGATGGCAGCAAAGGTGTCCTGTTCATCGGAAGCCAACCGGCTGGGTTGGAATGGAGAAATAGCGTTGTGTTCATCGGGAGGCAACGGAATGCATCGTGTTCATCGGAAGCCAACCGGCTTGGACGGAACAGCCGAAACGGGGCCTGGCGTACCCCCAGAATGGAGGAAACGGCCTTCTGTTCGACCGCCTACGGTCGAAACGGGATCCTGTTCATCGAGAGGGGTCTGACGTACCCCAAAACGGAGGAAACGGACTTCTGTTCGACCGCCTACGGTCGAAATGGGGTCATGTTGATCGAGAGGGGTGTGGCGTACCGCAAAACGGAGGAAACAAACTTCTTTTGGAGCACCTACGGTCGAAACGAGGTCCTGTTCATCAGGAGGGGTGTGGCGTACCGCAAAACGGGACTCCACGAGCTACTGTTCATCCATCGTCTACTGCCTCTGCTCCAGCCTCCACGGGGTACTATTCATCCACCGTCTTCCTCCAGGCTCCACCGGCTACTGTTCAAAGATCCTCCACGGGGTCCTGTTACCGGCTGGGGTGTGGCGGCCTCCTCACGGGGTTCTATTCATCCAGCGGCAACCGCCTACTACCACGGGGTCATGTTCATCCAACCCCCACCGGCTAGGGTGGGGCGTACACGTACGTACGAGCGGGTGGCAGCAATAGTAACTGTTCATCCACAGCCAACCAACCGGCTAGACTCACCACACGTCTCGGCTCATTTCTACGTATCGCGCTGCGGTAGCAACGGGAACTGTTCATCCAGAGGCAACCCAACGCACCGGCTGGCTACATCTTGCAGGGGGGCTCGATCTGCTTCAGTGAGTAGCGAGAAGGATCGATCGGATTCAGTTAGCAGCGAAGGAATTGGCCGGCTTCATTTAGCAGAGAAGGAATCGCTCGGGTTCAGTTAGCAGCAAAGGGATGGATCGATCGGCTTCAGTACGCAGTGGGATCGATCCCTCGTGTTCAGTACCTAGCTAGTAGTGCAATCGCTCGGGTTCAGTAAGCGCGTGAACGCCTCGCACACACGCGTGTACGAGAGAAACGTGTAAATCACACTGCATTGCTCGGCCCCGACCACCCACCATAACCGGGAACTCCCCGATATTTTCCTCGCCCTCACTTCTACCACGATTTTTTACGTCATGGACGGCCTAAAGAATGTCATGCAGGTGCGTCTCCGGATGGTCCAGGATGAAAACCCATTTTCTGTCATGATTTTCTATCATAGAAGTAGGAGCCCACCACATCTATGATGATACGTGTTTTTGTCACAATTATCGTCATAGAAGTGTCATAACCATGACAGATTTTTTTTCATTCAGGCCATAATGTCACGGATGTGCCTTTTTTTTGTAGTGGAAGCAGCTCGTCGAAGTGAGAATCGCTCACCAAGCGGTAGCTGTTGCACTTGAATATGATCCGAACTACCGCTATGAGTTTCACCCGTGCTAATAGTGGCCATAGACCAAGTTAGGCCAAAAGTCTAAGCTTGCGGGAGTTGATATGTCTCCAATGTATCTGTAATTTATGAAGTATTCATGCCATGTTTACAATAATTTTATATGGTTTTTGTCGGGGATATACCCCGCAGTGTAACCCGGCCTGATGTATGACCCGGCCGGAATGTGGCGACTCACTGGTGACCCGCCCGGACATGGCGACTCACTTGTGACCCGCCCGAGCCCGGCGGCTCATTGGTGACCGGGCAGGCGGGTCAGACGATCGATAAGACCCAACGGCCCAGAAGGCGGCTCATGGGAAGGCCGACTCATGTTATGATGGGCCGGCTTGAGAGGAAAGGCATAAGGAATATTTTTCTTACAAGGGAAGCAAGACTAGGATTCCACTTGTAATAGAATAGTCCTAATTCTACTAGGACTCTCCATGTAAGCCGCCGCTTCAACTTATATAAGAAGGGGTAAGGCACCCCAAGAGGGGAGGTTTGGGAGGGAGGGGGGGGGGGGGGGGGGGGGACAGACAAGTCTTAGACAAGATCAAAGTAGATGCTCTCGAGATAGAGGTAGCGAAATACCGCCGTGTAACTGAGATTATCATCATCATCAATATCAATCAAACAGGATGTAGGCTTTTATCTCCACCGCCAGAGGCCGAACCTGGGTAAAACCTCGCGCCTCTCGATTCCAACTAACTCCTTCAAGCTACCACCTAGTTGTGATGGCCTTACCACTAAATCCTTTCATGTGGTCATCTGCCGTGACAAAAACCACGACAGTTGACGTCCATCGTGGGGCTGCACACGATGGTGTTGAGTTCATCGAGGGCTTTCAAAGGTCGAGAAGCTCGCGATCGGCCCGAGTCAAAATTCCAACTGGTTTTGATCTCCATCAGAAACGGTGGATTAGACAGGCACCTTTCAATGCCAAAACAAAGTCAATGGGATCTGTCCATGTGCAGAATCGTGAGATCGATTCATGGCGGTCAGCCACAAAGGAATTATTTATGGCATGGATTTCGAGCAAGCCTATTGAATCTGCAGTGCAATACGGATCAGATTTTTTGTTTCAGCCTACTATATTGAGCAACGATTTAGCTACACTTCAGTCAACTGATCCGATTTTTGGGTCAGTTGATTTTCACGGGAAGGCGGGGGGCTCGCAGGAGGGGAGGAAAAACCAGCTGCAGCGGGGTGGGGGGGGGGCTCGCCGGGGGGTTCACCGGAGAGGCTACCCCAGTATCTATCTTAGGGTTCAGGATGGGGGCGATGGTCATCGGTGGTGGTGGGGCGCGGTGGCGTGGGGATTCGCCGGAGAAAAATCTAGTCGCATGCGGGGCTAGAGGGACGGCCGGGGCGGCGGCTAGACCGGTGGTGGGGGCGGTTCTGGGAGGGCGGGGCGGCGAGTCACGGGAGCGCCACCGGCCGCGGGTGGCGGTGGCCGGCGGTTCGGTCGGCGGCACGTTTGACGGTCGGGGAGCTGAGGAAGAAGAAGATCTTGCTGCCACACGATTTTAATCCAACGGTCCACGAATCAACTGACCCTAAGTCGACTGAACTGTAGCCATTCCCATTGAGCAAATCACCAGGTTAATAATAATTTCTATTCACGCGGCCAGGCGATCATCAATTGGAAGCCGGATCGGTCTTTTGGTGTGCCATTGTAGGAAACTGGGACAGCCGGCAAGATTTCTCACGTTTTGTCTGATCCGCAGAGTCGCCCAGCCTGCGTCACGCGCATCATCTGCTCGTGCAGTAGGATAAGGACAACTGCTTGATCTAGCACACGTAAGGTCTCCAGACTAACCTAGCACATGCACCTGAATCAAGTGTCCACAGTGCCTGACCGACGGAAAAGTCAAAACCTGATGGATTCCCATGCTCCTCCACGTGAAGAGCCCTCAACTAGTACTCCTTGCCAGCAAAAATCCAAGGAAAAATAACTACTGTACACGCATGGAGGGAGTACAACCACTGTACATGTATGCATCCCGACTTGCTGCGAGCTGCGAACTACTTCTCCTGCGAGTCGCCACTCCGCATGCAGCCGTCCCGGCTCACCTTTGCTCTGCTCCGCGCGCGCGCGTACGCGTAGCCGTCCGACTCGCCCCCGCGCCGCCACGTTGGCCCTCCGCTTCGCCTTGAGGCCGCCGTTACAGCGAGCCGCCGCCGCTGAGACGCGCAGCCGGCCGTCTTCAAGCCGCCGCTTCCGCCTCTGCAAATTGCCGCCTCGCCGGGGGCCTCCCCAAGCCGTCGTCGCCGTGGCAACTCCGCGAGGCGCCGCCTTCACTGCCGAGGCTCGCCTCGCCTCGATCCGCGTCTACCTCCGCGCTGAGCCGATACCCGGCCACGGCTGTGACCTCAAGTCGCCGGCCGTCTCAACGTCTCCGGGCCGCGGCAGCCTCAACGTTTCCATAGCCAGACTCCGTCTCGCCAGGGGTCCCCTCGAGCGCCGTTTTCCAAACACGGATGACCCGTCAGGTCCCTGCGGCTAGTTGCCTCGCCCTACGCGTGACCCGCCCACGCCAGCTCCGTCGCGCCCTCGCGCCCGCTTCCGTCGCCGAGCCGCTGGACCTGGCCCTGAACCATCACCTCAAGCCGGCGTCGAGCTACTGCTCTCTGAGCCGCCCGGCCTTGTGGCTGCCTCCGCTGCTCAAACGCCTCACTCCGGGCTCGACTCCGCCTCTGACTGCTGTGGCTTCGGCCCTGTGCCGCCTCTCACAACACCACGGTTGATATTTGAAGGCATTCTAAAATGCCTCTAAAGGAGTGAATAATGCCTTCAAATGTTTCTTGCGGCGTTTTGGGAAAACGCTAGAAATGGTAGCGAAGGCAATAGTCAACCGAGGCGTTTTCCGATTATGCCTCGAAAATCGGCATTTTAGAGCAACTCCAACGAGCCGATTCAAACGGACATCGATTTTGTCCGTTTTTTGTCCGTTTGAGTCGCCCGTCCGCGCGTCCGTGTCCGCTTTTTCAATTGGGTCGGCCGGTACGCCCAACGGGAGACGGATGCATTTTGTGCATGTCTGTCCTGGCATTTTGTCGAACACATAGCAGGCAGCGACGCCGGTGCACGTCGGGACGAGCTGCACCCACGCGAGCACGGCTCGGCACGCATGGCGGCTAGACGCGGAGGGGCACCTGGCGGGCGCGACCACCTGCTCCAGCACGGCAGGGGCGCGAGACGAGGCAGGGCGAGTGCGGCTCGGCGAGCACAGCAAGCATGGCGGCTCGGCGCGGTGTCCATGGCGCAGCTGGGCGCGGCGAGCTCCAACGCGCAAGACAAGACAGGCGAGCGCGGCTGGGCGCGGCTAGGCGTGGCGAGCTCTAACGCGCGAGACGAGGCAGGGCGGCGCGGCTCGGCATGGCGGGGACCGCACGCATGGCGGATAGACACAGCGACCATGGCGCGGCCGGGCGCGCGAGCTCCACCGCTCCAACATGCGATCGGCGAGGCGGCCGGGCGCGCGAGCTAGCCAACTATCACGTGGCCACCGACCGGCTAGCACGCGCGCAGCTAGCTAGCTAGCATGCGGCGGTCAGCTAGCTAGCATGCGGCGGGTAGCTAGCTAGCAAGGGCGCGGCCATGGTGAGCACAGATGGCGGCCCCGCGCTGGGGAGGCGAGGCCGACGCCGAGCGTCCGCCTTGTCCGAGCCGTTCGACGTGCATCAGTTCGACCTTCATGGCCTCGTCGGTCTCCAGTACAACCTCCATGGCCTCGTCGGGCTGAAGACGGAGGTGCTCCGGCTGAGCGGCGAGGCTGCAGCAGCCATGCGGCGGCGTGGCCAGCGGTGGGAGTGATAGGCCAGGGAGGAAAGAGAAAAGGAGGGAGATGAAATGGGAGGTGGATGACAGATGGGCCAGGCCGGCCACAGGCGGACGAGAGGGACGCAGAGAGCGTCCGATTTGTGTCCGCCTCCAACCCAAATGCGGACCAAATTTGAGGTGAAAATGGATCCAAACGGACACAAAATAAAAATGGATCTCTGCGTTGCGCCGTCGTTTTTGTCCGCATGGACCCAAACGGACGCGCGCCGACTATCTCGCCTCAATCGATCGTTCTGGGCGTTTTGGGAAAACGCCGCGAACGGTTGTCAACAGAAAACAACCAACACCAGGCCACAATTTAAAAAAAAAAAAACCAGGCCACGCCAGCGCATTTGGACCCGTCCGTACTCAGCGTTTTTTTTTAAAGGAATAGAATACCACCTCAGCGTATATATGCACAACACCACCACCTAGGACTGTCATCTATTTTAAACTCGGGCTGTACTGACCCATTATATATTAATAAACCTTAACCTAACCCAGCAGCGAGACATATGTCAGTTGTCGATGTCAACTTTGAAACAGTACCGCGGTTTTCTCTTTTAAGTATGTCGAACTCTTTTTTTTTTTTTGAAGTTCATGTCGAACTCTTTCTTGCTAGGCGGTATGGGACTAATCAGGTTGACATGTGACGGAATATTGTAGGAGTAAAAAAAAAATTGCATGCAGGGGCATTCGAACACAGCACCCCGTGTTACACAGTACAACACACCTACCAATAGACCAACAAAGATGCTATAGCTAGTTAGCAATTCATAATCCTTTTATCAATTAAACATAGACCCGCGGAACGGGCAGCCCGTCTTCTCCATCGCCGGCTTGGTCGCGCGCTCGGCTGTTCCATGCATGAGCGCCGCAGCAGCTCGCCGACCTGCTCTCACCTCACCAGCCGCAATACCGGCGAGTTCGCAGCATCTCCTAGTCTAAGCGAGCATCCCGTGGCGCCGTCGCTGTTCAGGTCCTCAGCGTGCGGCCGGCGTTTGCAACAGCCCCATGGCAACCAACCTACCCGTCAAGCCGGAGTTGCAGCTCCAAATTGGAGAAACGCATCAATCAATCAGGAGGCGCTTTCCAAAATAGCCTCATAATCTCTATCAATTTGAGGCGCTTCTCAAAAATGCCTGCAAAGCTTCATACAGTCCGAGGCGTTTTTCAATAGTGCCTCCAAAGCTCATTCAGGCCGAGGCGTTTTCTAAAAATGCCTCAAGTTAGAGATGATTTAAAGGCATAATCTTCAAAACGCCTCCTTAAACACGAATTCGGGGCATTTAGACAAAATGCCCTTACCGAAACGCCTCCAATTAGCGACCGTGTTGTAGTGTCTGCTGTGACTTCGGCCCTGTCCAAGCCGCCCACTTTGCTTCTGCCTCCACTGTGGTGACCCGCCTGGCGCGCTGCAGGCAGCCGCGCCTTGCTCCTGAGCTGCCCGGTGTTCAAGCCGTCGTCCGCCTTTCGTTTCTGCCACGCCGGGTCACTGGCTCCGCCCGTGGCTGGCATCTCTCCAACCCGCCGCTAGTTCGGCTGTGACCGGTCGCCTCTGCCGTCACCCCATCAACCGCCGCCGCCTCAAGTCGCCCTCACCATGGCGCGCCTCCACCTCGCGCCGCCCTCGAGCTGCTGCCGCGGTCTCCGCAGCAGCCAACCGCCACGGCCTCAGCTGTCGCCGTGAGCCGCCGTCGTGCTTCTGGCCGGCCGGGCCGCCTCGTCCTCAACCTGCACGGCCACGGACTTGACCCGGCCCCGCCTCGCTGTACCTTGTGATCGGAAAGGGTAGGGTGTTGATCCCCAAGTACATCATAATACATCGGGAGCTAGTCCTTAGCCCCCACCGTCAAGCTCCTACGGCTAAGTGAAAGCAACAAAACCGAATAGTCCGATTGCCTGGTTTCGTTCGCGCACTACCGCCTCTGGGTACCAAGACGTTGGCTAAGGGTAATAGTGCGGAGACAAAACACCCCTCGTGATATTCACTTGGGGGCTGAAGCCGACGACTGGTAGCTTTCAGACTAAACATACGGCCACACATGAGTCAAAATCAAATCATGACAATATAAAAAAGTCAGGCGAACGCATAATAAATCATAAGGTCCACTTGGTACAAACTTAATACAATCACTCAAGCATTACATCTTTTGAACACTGGTCCTCTATCGCCCGCGCGCCGGTCATCACCTGTGCAAAGTACTGCTCAGGGCGGCTATGCTCCTTTCCCTTGGGCGGAGGACCAGTGGCCATGTCCATTGGATTAATCTTCGGCTAATGCACCATGGTCTTCGCAAATGCAAGCCTCGCCCCCTCAAGGCACACTGACCGCTTTACGACGTCAATCCGGAGCGGCACCTCCCGCAGCTTCTGCACAAGGCCAAAGTAGGTGTCCGGAATGGGCTCGGCAGGCCACAGACTGACACAGAGGTGCTTCACGGCTAGCTCGGACATCCGATGCATCTCCATCAGCTGCTTCATTTGATCGCTGAGGAGGGGAGGACGCTCGGAATCCGGAAACTGTGACCAGAAGAGCCGTTGCATGGAGTCCTCCTCGAGAGTAGCATAGTGCTTCGCTGCGGCCGCCACATTCTTTGGAAGTTCGGCGAAGACGCCTGCGGAGCGCCAGACCCGCGTCAGCAGGGCGAACCTGTTGCCTCCGAACACACTCTCCAGTAAGTATTTCTTACCATTTGCAATTTGCTTGACTTGGCGGAGCTCTTCCCGGACACCTCGCGCGTTGGTCCTTGCCTCCTGGAGCTCCCTCTCCGCCTTGGATAGCCGGAGGGATCACTCCTCCTGCTCCTTCTCAAGGGCCTCCAGCTTCTTGGCGGCATCCTGGAGCTCCACTTGGACTTCGATTACCCGAGCCTCGTGCTGCTCAGCAGCAAGCTTGGCCTTCTCAAGCTCGGCCACCGCCTTCTCAGCGGCCGTTTTCTTCGCGGCCGCCTCTGCCTCGGCTTTCTTAAGGGCCTCCCTCAAGCCCTCGACCTCGACAGCGGCAGCTGCAGGATCATCACGATAAAGGATTAGCACACAGTCTGGATCGTCAATATCCGGCATCAAGCAAATACACATCTTATCACAAGGCTTACCTTGCGCCTCGTCAAGCCGTTTGTTGACATGGTCAAGCTCTTTATCGGAAAGCTTGAGCTTCCGATCCATTTCCTCCAGTGCCGCGGCATCAGCAGCCGCGGCCACGGAAGATGCCTGCGTCAGCAAAAGAAATATCGAGATTATTACTCGGCCTACCGAATTTGATCCTCTGCAGGCTTCTCCTAAGTCCTTGCAGGGTCCCGGGGGCTGCTAGGTACACGGCCTACCCAAACTAAACATTACAACTGCTCTATGAGAAAGAAGCATTACTTGACTTACCTCAAAGCCTGTCAGAAGGCCTTGGACATCACCGTTCAGTCCGGATTGGACGGACCGAACACCTTGCATGACCGCACTCATAATAGTGCGGTGCCCATCAACGACCAGCGCATCCGGCCAGCCAGCCACCGCCCGTTTGGAGGTGTTCGGCGCTGGCGTTGGCTCCCCGACCCCTTCTCCACCTGAAGGGGGAGCCTGTGCCGTCGAGGGCCTTGGGGGCTCGGGAGCGGACGGCGGAGGGGGTCCGGATGGTCCGGACTCCCTTCCCACGGTAGCCAGGAGGGATGCATCCCCTGGTCTTCAATGACCGAGGCGTCGGCCTCGTCCACGGTGGCATCGACCTCCTCCCCCGTGTTCGGAGGAGGAGGAGTCTTTCTTGACACCACCTCCACAGCTTCTTCGGGGATTGGAGGGGGTGCCGAGCGTGAACCACTATCCACCAGTTCGGTGGGCAGGGACGTCCCCGAAGAGGTCTCCTCGGCCGGATGGCCACGCGGAGGGCTGTACCATTAGAAAAACAATCAATCCACGAACTACTAAAAGAATAAAGAAATTGAAAATGTCGCAATATGTACCTGGCCGCTTGGGGCTTGACCCTGGGTTCCTTCTCCGAAACCTTTTCGGACGCTTCGGACTCCTTGTCGGAGTCCGAGCTGTCAGACAGGACCAGCTTGGGCCGGCACTGCCTCTTCCGGGCCTGAGGAGGTTGAACCTCCTCGACGTCGCTGGACGCCGCCCTCTTCTTAGAGTGCGAGGAGGCGCTTTCCTCCTCGTCCTCGTCCCCCTCCTGTGCGGACTGGGCCGCGGTGTCTCCGGACCTGCTGTCCGGACGGGCTTTGCGACGGAGGCTCTCTCGGGCCTCCGGCACCTCCGTCTTCTTGCCCTTCTTGTCGGGCGCCTTGTAGGGCACCATGACCAACAACTTCTCGAGCTGCTCGAATCGGGGCCCCTCTGGTAGCGGCGCTGGGCCGCTGATCTTCTTGGCCTTGGCAAGCCAGCCCTACAAAATCCACATAAAGAGGTTCGTATCAAATTGTGTGGTGTTAATATTCGGATTTATGATAAGACAAGTGTCACTCACCTTCCTCGGAGGGCTCGCGGCATCGATGCTGATGTCCTCCCTCTTGACTGGCCACTCCTTCTGCGGTTGAATAGCAGACTCCACACTTTCTTGTGGGTCGTGCCGAAGAGGTGTTGCACGTTGGCCGGATCTTCGGGGTCATACTCCCACATTGGCTTGGCCCTCTCCTGGCAGGGGAGGAATCGACGATGGAGCATGACCTGAATCACGTTGACCAGCTTCGCGCCGGTCTCCATGACGCTGATGACGCGCTTCTGTAGCGCCTTCAAATCGTCAGCGGATCCCCAGTCCGGGCTCTTGTTTATCCATGAGGCCAGCCTGGTAGGGGGTTCGGATCTGAATGCGGGAGCTGCCGCCCAGCCGGCTCCCCGTGGGTCAGTGATATAGAACCACTCTTTTTGCCACATCCTAATGGTATCGACGAAGTGGCCCTTTGGCCACTGGACCCGCGTTAGTTTGCTGATCATGGCCCCGCCACAGTCCGCCTGCTCATTGCCAACTACCTTGGGATTGACGTTGAACACCTTTAGCCACAGACCGAAGTGTGGCTGGACTCGGAGGAAGGCTTCGCAGAAGATAATAAAGGACGAGATGTGGAGAAGGGAGTTGGGGGCTAGATCGTGAAAATCTAGCCCATAGAAGAACATCAGCCCCCGCACAAAAGGGTGTAGGGGAAATCCTAGCCCCCTAAGGAAATGAGGAAGAAATACGACCCTTTAACCCGGCTTGGGCGTAGGGATGATCTGGCCCTCTTCGGGGGCCCAATGAGCAACGTCGGCCGACAAATAGCCGGCCTGCTTCAGCCGCACGATGTCATCGTCGGTGACGGTGGAGGCTTCCCACTTCCCATTGGCACCGGATCCGGCCATGGTTGAAGGAGACGGGACGGGATTTGCTATGGAAGCAGAGAAAAGGGGCGCTGGAGCTCTGAGGATCTGCGTGAGCGGGGGGTGGAAGAAGGCGTGGGATGCTGACTATAGTGGTTCCCCCTTTATAGATTGTTGACAGGCCAGAGGTTCCTTTTTCCGCGCCGTTGGCTTCTCCACTTTCCGATATACTCGCGACGTTATGTGCGAGGAGGGGAATCGAAATCATTAACCATATCCCCCGAAAGGCGGGACACGATCTCCACCTCGAGGGGATGTGCCAAACGTGACGTCGGCCTCGAGCCAGGCTTCAAGAAATAGTAACTGCTCGGCGTTATGGCTGGAGGCGACTCTTCATTGGAGCAGAAAAAGTTGTCAGATGAAGGCACTACTTACACTTGAACGGTTTTTTGTCAATGCCTTCGTCGTTAAGTAAAACTGCCGTTTCAGATTCCGGACATCAGTTGGTTCCGAACATGGGCAAAACATATTGAAGAACTCGCCTCGCAAGCCAAACACTGATTGGGTGAGCGGATGCCGAATACAAGCCTTGGCGTTGGAGGCAAGTTCGGGGGCTACTGAGGGAGTCATGGACTAAGGGGTCCTCGAGGCGACGGCCCATTGGTGTGGGCCGGACTGGTGGAGCCGTATAGTGACAGGAGATCTATGAAGCCATGGTGTGCCCTCCAAGTCAAGAAGGCACATGGTCTCTTTAATCCCTTATTGTAATCTATCTTCGGTAACCCTAACCCTACCGGTGTCTATATAAACCGAGGGTTGTAGTCTTTAGGGCTAGAGCTACATTCATCAGCTCAAATCCTTAGGGTTTAGCTCATGCTGATCTCGAGGTAGATCTACTCTGTAAACCATACTATACATCTAATATAATCAAGCAGGACGTAGGGTATTACCTCTTCGAGAGGGCCCGAACCTGGGTAAACACTGTGTTCGTCGTCCCTTGTTCCCCATTGATCCTAGATCCACAGCTCAGGACCCCCTACCCCGAGGTCTGCCGGTTTTGACACCGACACCCGTCAACGCAGGGCACTAAGCTACGGTAAGAACAGAAGGGGACCCGTGCCCGAATGAGAAGCGCCGATATGATTGAAGAACATGAGAAGGAAACACTAATATAAAGGCGCGAGCACCGCAGTCCATTAGACGCCCCCACGAGGCCCTTCACGATTTTTGGTGCAGGAAATAAAAACAAAAGAAACGGCAAAAGAAACGGCCTCCTGAAGGCCGCAGCTCCTGAGGCGCTGGCCCGACGTCGCTGTGCCTAGTCGGAGTCCTCCTCCTTGATCGGGGCGTGGCGACGTGGCGGCTCGTCGTAGTCATTGTCTCTCGAGCTCCCCCAGGGGAAGTGTCGCCGCTGCTGGAGGTGTCGCGGCTGTCGCCGAGGGCAAGTTCGCCGCCGCGATGGCCGTCGTCGTCAGACAGGCGGTCGCCGCCGCTGCTGTCGCCCTCCGGGCAGCACCCAAGGCGCCCACCGTCTTCCTTGAAGGTCTTGACGAAGAGCGTCGTAACCCCATCGTACTTGAAGTGGAGGGTTGCCTCCCCTTCAAGCCACGGGCGTGGGCGAACGTCTGCCACCCACGGGCCAGGAACATGTAGCCTGCGGGGGTAACCTCGACCTCCGCCCACGAGGACCCGTTGCAGCAGCCGTCGGGCTGTAGCCTCAGCCCGACGGGTCCTCCGGCTGGGAGCTCCTCCGTGAAGGAGCGCGGAAGCTGGATCCAGGTGCGGGGTGAACTCTCCATGCACACCACAAACTCGCAGACCATGTCATCCGAGTGGGCCCGCGGGCGAGGTGGTCGGGCGGCCACCGCATGCCTCCCCTCTTGGCCTCGGCCGCCGCGGCTTCCACGACCGCTTCCGTGGGAGGGGTTCTTCCCGCGGCTGCCGGAGCCGGTGCGAACCACCAATGGGGGGCGCCCACGCCCCTGAGATGAAGCTGCGGGCATAGCCACGGACTTGTGAGGGAGGCCGTGCCCCATCTTGGGCGGCAGAGACTCCAGTCCCTCCTTGGCGGCCTTGCCTTTCTCCTCGACGGTGAAACTCCTCACTGGTGCCATGGTTACCGTGGCAAGACGGTTGCTAGGGCAAGGATTGGAGGCGAGCGGGCGAGAAAACAGAGAAGGGATGGGGATCTGCTCCCTCGCCTTCTTATAGGCAGTCGGAGAAGGCCGACCGGCGTCCCTTCGCATTCGGGCATTGATGGCCTCGCGGCATGCACGTCCAGACTTTTGTCAGTCTGGGCAGTTGCCGAGGCGACGTGGGGAAGTGGAGGTTTCCGCGCCCCGTCGCGCGCCACGCGTCAAGCCTGGCCCGCAGGCGATTGGGGCCCGTGGCGCTTCACCCTTCACTCCTTGCCTTCGCTTAGAAGCCAGGCCGAGCGCGCCTTGGGCCCGGGGGCTACTGTGGGTGTTCTGGGATCGGGGGTACCCAGACTTGCCTGCCTACTGCCCAGCGCGTGGCCTCGTCGATGGCCTGATACGGCCAAACTACAAGACCCTGCAAGCAAGACCCTCGCAAGGGCCCCTGGCCTCGCAAGGAGGGCGACGCTACGACCTCCCGAGGAGCAGCTTCCCGAGCCTGCCTCCCGAGGAGCGGAGATCTATATGTAGGTACCCCGCCTAACGAGGCTCGCGATGACGTGAGCCATGACGACCAATGTGACGACCCCGGCTTAATCGTGCACTAACCATACACGCAAATGCACATGATCAAGCCTAAGGACTCACTTGAAGATATCACAACACAACTCTAAAACATAAATAAATTCATACAAGCTTTATATTACAAGCCAGGGCCTCGAGGGCTCGAATACATAGCTCGATGGCATACAAGTGTCAGCGGAAGCATCAGATATCTGGGTACAGATATATTACAGAAACAGAGATAAGCCTTTATAAAGGCGGGGCAAAATAAAACTCTACGATCGAAAGATGTAGGCCTCCTGCCTAGGACCCTCCGAATCCTACTCCTGGTCGTCTGTCGGCTCCTCGTAGTAGTACTCGCCGGGAGGGTAGTAGTAGTAGCCATAGTCATCGACGGGGGCAGCTATCTCAGGGGCTCCATCCTCTGGCGGCGGCAATGGATATGGGGAGAAAAAGAAAATAAAGCAAACATGAGTACTCATCCGAAGTACTCAGCAAGCAAGGATCTACACTACATATGCATCATTATCAAAGGAGGCTGTATATGTGGACTGGGCTGCAGAAATGCCAGAATAGAGGGGAAAAAGCCTAGTCCTATCAAAGACTAGCATCTTCAAACATCTTCATCGGTCTTGCAGCATTAGAAGAGTGCAGATTAACATAATGTAAAGCAGTAGTAGTGTTATCAACCTCGCCCAGAGATCCTTCCTCGACTCCCTGCGAGAAAGCAATCCCAGAGCCATACTATCCAGTTGTCATCTCAAGTTCTAGTTGTACCGATCGGGATACAACTCCGAGTGTCCGTTACCGTAGGACAAGCTATCGATAGATTGTTTTCTTCCCTGCAGGGGTGCACCAACTTACCCACCACGCTCGATTAACTCCGGCCAGACACACTTTACTGGGTCATGCCCGGCCTCGGCCAAACGATACGCCGCAACCCGACCAAATACTTAACAGAGAGGTCAGCACGCCGGACTAACCTATGCCCCAAGGGGTCTTGGGCCAACGCCCCGGGAACTCCTGCATGTTGCGTCAGGCGGCCGAGAGCAGACCTAGCAACCCCTTAATACAAGCGCAGTTGCGTATCCAGTCCAACTCGGCGCGCGCCGCTCAGTTGCTGACGTCTATTAAGCTTCGGCTGAAGTATACGACGCAGAACTCCCATACTATGCCCACGTGATGGTTAGTGCTATCAGGCCAGAGGCCCCTCAGATCAAATATCCAAACCGTTAGTGTGTTGGCAGTGCGGTAACGAGCAGAGACTCATGAAAGATGTGACCCCGCGCCCCGTCTCGACGACTTGCGGCAAGGGCTAGGAATGCCCAGCCACACCTCGTGTTCAACCCTCGGGCACCCTCCAGGTCCAGCCAAGTCCACATCACTCGCAATTAAGCTAGCGCGGGTACCCCTCAGGGCCGACCCGTCTTTAGTATCATGGTTCAGTGTTCAGTCATAGTAACCAAAGTATCCGTGTGTCTGACACCAAGGGGAACCCTGAGGAATCACCCTTGATGGGATTCCACTTGATGTTATCGTCAAGGTGAACGAAGGAGGAATCACCCTCGAGGTCCACTCTTGAGGACTTGCGCGACGTTGTCGTTACCGGGGGTGGTGTAGGAGGACTCACCCTCGCTGACCACGCCCGATTAACTAACCTACAAGGTTATCATCAGAAGTGCTGACGTGGTATCACCCTCGGCACTCGATAGTAACCCAGTAGTGTCGAGCTACTAAGGGGGAAGTGATGTGCGGTGCCGGGGCCTGGTCTTCGATCCCGTTGCTCGGGTCTTCTGATCATCCAGCGGGGCAGTCGGGATAAGTGGGGGTCTCTGATGGTCTCTACCCAACCTATTCTAAGCAGTTTAGGATAACAGGTAAGTATCAACAGCAGGTTACAAGTAAACAGGCTATGCAGCAGATATAGGATACAGTATCAGCAGCAGATACTAATGCAAGCATAAGAGAGAAGAGAATGGGCGATATCGGAATGCTCAAAAGGGGGGTGCTTGCCTGTCTGCTCGATGGCAAGAGTCTGATCGTCAGGAGCGTAGTCGACCTCCGGAGCTGCGTCAGTCTCGGGAGCTACGTCGATGTCAGGGTCTATCGAGAGAGAAGAGGGGGAAGAAACAAATAAATGCACAACAAACGATGCAATACAGGCATGCTATGCTAAGATGCATTGCAGGGTTGCCTAAAGATGCATCTAGGTCATTTTAGTTATTTTAGAAACAACATGGGATTTATTAACCAGTATGTGTGCACTATTCATCTACCGGAATCGGGCTGAAAGTTATGATTTCTCCTACGTAGGGGGTTCTGACATGGAAACAGACGACACAATCAAATTCGCCTTGTCGTTCTGAGCAACTTTCATGTTTTAAGTTTTTCGATCTGAGCTACGGTTTAAAAGTTATTAATTTTCAAAGATTTAATTGATTTTCTGGAATTATTTTTATTTACAGAAAATGATATATGACGTCAGCATGATGTCACTGTGACATCAGCAGTCAACAGCGTCTGACCATAGTGAAACCTGACATGTGGGTCCAGTGGGGCCCACATGTCAGTCTCAGTTAGTTTAACAGAGATTTAAACTAACTAACAGGGATAATTAAATAGGTGGGGCCCTCCTGTCAGTGAGTAATTAGTTTAACTAATTAGTTTTATTTATTAATTCGGTTATTAGGTTAATTAACAGCTGGGGGCCCACATGTTAGTGACCGTGGCTGCCACGTCAACGCAGTTGACTTGGTCAACTAGTCAACGGGGGCCCCTGGGCCCACGGGTCAGTGACCCAGACGGTGGCCCCGTCCAGCCACGTCGGCCGGCCGGCGTTTAAACGCCGGCGAGCACGTTTTCGCGGCGGCGCGGCTTGGGAGATGGCCGGAATTCATCTACGGGCATCCGTTTCGCGCGGGGAAGGGCGCATTAGAACGAGCGGAGCAGGCCGCATCGAACGGTGGCAGTGGCGTCGCCGGAGTTGCTCTACAGCGATGGCGGCGACGCGCGCGGCGGTCGCCGGAGTTCGGACGATGACGGAATCGGGGCAGTAGAACACAAGCGAGCGAACAGCGAGGCTAGCGAGGCTACACTCGACGCGCTGAGCACAATGGGCCCGACCCCGTGACCAATTGGTCACCGAAAGGGCGTCGGCGGCGAGCTAAGGCGGAGGCGCGCTCGGGCTCTCGATGGGTATGGAGCTAGTAGGCGCAAACGGGCTCGTGCGTGTGTGCGTCGGACTCGCACGAGCTCCAGGAGCACGGTGACACGCTCAGGCGAGCACGACCGCGGCGGTGGCGACGGCCACGAGCTCGTCGACGGCGAACGGAGCTAGGGCATGGCAGCAGCTAGCTATGCCGCGAGGAGAAGCAAAAGGAGGGGAGCAGATGACGGAGAAGCTCACCGCGTGGCACGCACGAGGGCCCTTGGGGGTTTAGTAGCTGCAGGACGTCGCCGGGGAAGAAGGGGATCGCCGGCGCCCCGAGGAGGAAGTCGGCGCGTCCGGGCATTGCCGAGCTCCTCTGCTCCTTCCAACGGCTCCAGAAGACGTGGTGGAGCTTGGCGAACCCCGCGGACAGCTCGGAGGGAGGAGCGGACGCAGGTGGACACGGCGAGCGGCGAAGTGCGGCGGTGACTGCGCTCGGCCGATGGATCTGGAAGGGAGATCGGCGAGGAACGGGCAAGGGAGAGAGGGGGAGAGTGAGTGGGGAGGTCCAGGGGGAATGGACGAAGCCGCGTCCTTATCCCCTCGCGTCGGTGGCGTCGGTGGCCGTCGCCGTGTCGCCGTTCGAGCGGCGCTCGCCGGCGCGGCCATGGGCGTGCCGACACGCAGGGGAGAGAAGGAGGAGTTGGGCCAGGTGGGCCGGTTGTGCTGGTTTCGGGGCACTGTGCACTTAGGCCCAGTGCACAGTGCCTCGTTTTTTATTTTCTGTTTTCTGTTTTGCCTTTTCTTTATTTCTTTTCTGTTTTGAAATAGTTAGGTCACTTTTGCATTTTTGTAAAATATGAGAGTTGTCCCCAATATTACAATGCAATATTTCCTTTCACCAAAAATTGGTTTGGGCAAGGTAGAATTTTATTTGAATTTGATTTAATTATAAATGGATTAAATAATTCTGTTTTGGTTCTGTTTCATGTGATTTGAGTCATTTAGCTAATTCAACTATCATTGTTTATAATTTTATGAGTGCTTCTGGATTATTTGCTATTTAGTGAACATTTTTCCAACAGTGCATGAGCAACTTCATATTTCAGTTTTGAATTTGAGTTGATTTCCAGAATAGAGTTTGAATTGTTTTGGTTAACCACTATGACTAAGCACTGCAAATGATATGACTTGGCATTATTAGCAGTTGATCACAGTGACTAATACACAGGGGTGTTACAAGTTCTCCTCCTCTAAAAGAAATTCTCGTCCCGAGAATTTAGGAGGTGGAAGGAAAGAGGTCGGGATATTCTTCCCGAAGATGATCCTCGCGTTCCCAAGTGGCTTCATCTTCAGTGTGATTCGACCACTGCACTTTCAGGAACTTGGTCATCTTCTAACAAGTTCGACGTTCAGCTTCATCGAGAATGCGGATGGGATGCTCCTTATAAGAAAGATCATCTTGCAATTGGAGCATCTCATGATCCACTGCGCGGTGTGGAGATTCCTTGAAGCATTTACAAAGTTGCGACATGTGGAAGACATCATGGATATGAGAGAATTGTGGTGGCAACTCCAATTTATATGCCACCTGTCCACGTCTAGCCACGATGCGGAAAGGACCAATATAGCGAGGAGCTAGCTTGCCCTGGATTCCGAAACGACGAGTGCCCTTCATAGGAGTGACACGAAGATAAGCTTGATCACCTGGTTGATAGGTCAGACCCCAACGTTTGCGATCATAGTTGCTCTTCTGGCGGTCCTGAGCCACCTTGAGATTTTCTCGGACAATTCTGACTTGTTCTTCAGCATGTTGGATAATGTCCGGTCCCACGAGAGGTCGTTCCCCAGTTTCTGACCAATTCAGAGGGGTTCGACATTTACATCCGTATAGCACTTCGAATGGAGCCATCTTCAAACTGGCTTGATAACTGTTATTATAAGAGAATTCGGCATACGGAAGAGATTCCTCCCACTTCTTACCGAATGATATAACACAAGCCCGAAGCATATCTTCAAGTACTTGATTCACTCGTTCGACTTGGCCTTGGGACTGAGGATGATAAGCTGAACTCCAGGTAATGTGAGTCCCCATAGCTTCTTGGAAACTTTCCCAGAACTTGGATGTGAAAAGACCGCCACGGTCCGAACTGATCTCCTTCGGAATACCGTGGAGTGAAACGATTCTGGAGATATACAGTTCTGCTAGCTGGCTAGCAGTGATAGTCTCCTTGACAGGCAGAAAATGAGCAACCTTGGAAAGTTGGTCGACGACGACAAGAATAGCATCGTGACCTTTCTGAGACTTGGGAAGACTAGTAATGAAATCCATTTGCACTTTATCCCATTTCCACGAAGGAATAGGGAGTGGTTGAAGAATTCCAGCAGGCTTCTGATGTTCTGCTTTCACGCGATGACATACGTCACATTCAGCAACATATCGAGCAATGTCCTGCTTCATTCTAGACCACCAGTACCTTTGACGAAGATCACGATACATCTTGGTGCTACCCGGATGGATGGACAGCGGTGTATCATGTGCTTCTTTCATGACCTTATCAGTCATAAGCTCGAATCGAGGTACCACGATGCGGTCTCTGAAATACAAGGTTCCATCTTCTGCAATCGAGAAATCCCTATACTTCTCAAGATGAAGCTCTTTCTTCATCAGATCGATTTCAGCATCTTTGGCTTGCGCTTCTTTAACAACTTTCTCAAGGTCTGGCTGTACCACAAGGTTATTAAGAGAACCCTGAGGAACGATACAGACGTTCAACTTGCGCAATTCTTCATATAGCTGGGGTTGAGCTTGCTTAACCATGAGGTTATTGCAATAGGATTTGCGGCTCAAGGCATCAGCCATCACATTAGCCTTGCCAGGAGTATATGAAATACCACAGTCATAGTCCGTAATTGTTTCCAACCATCGCTGTTGACGAAGATTAAGATCCGGTTGAGTGAACAAATACTTCAAGCTTTGATGATCGGTATAAATCTCACACCGGTTACCAAGAAGGTAATGTCGCCACTGCTTCAAAGCATAAATCACAGCAGCGAGTTCGAGATCATACACTGGATAGTTTTCTTCATGCGGACGCAATTGTCACGAGGCATATGCAATTACCTTCCATTCTTGCATTAGGACATAGCCTAATCCCTGACGAGAAGCGTCACAATATATCACAAAGTCCTTGCGAGAATCGGGAGGAGCAAGCACTGGAGCAGAAGTAAGCTTTTCCTTGAGGGTCTGGAAACTCTCCTGACATTTGTTTGTCCACTCAAACTTAACGCCTTTGTGGAGCAGATTAGTCAGGGGCTTGGCGATCTTGGAAAAGTTCTCGACGAATCGACGGCAATAACTTGCAAGGCCGAGAAAACTTCTGACTTGCTTGGTGTTCTTCGGAGGAGTCCAGTCAAGAATAGCCTGAACACGCTCCGGATTAACGGCGATACCGTCCTTGGAAATCACATGTCCAAGGTAGGTCACTTCAGAAAGCCAGAATTCACACTTGGAGTACTTGGCATACAACTTGTGTTCTCGAAGCCTTTCTAGAACAAGGCAAAGATGCTCGGCATGTTCTTCCTTATTCTTCGAATATAACAGAATATCATCTAGATAAACCACGATGAACTTGTCGAGGTAATCCATTAATATGTAATTCATCAGGCGGGAGAACGTAGCGGGAGCAGTCGTTAGGCCAAATGACATGACGGTGTATTCATAGGAGCCATAACGAGTAACGAAGGCGGTCTTCAGAATATCCTCTTCATGGACACGGATCTGGTGATAACCCAACCTCAAGTCGAGTTTAGAGAACACCGATGATTCAGCAAGTTGATCATATAAGTCATTGTTCCGGGGAAGCGGATATTTATTCTAAATGGTTGCCTGGTTGATAGGACGGTAATCTTGGACCAACCTATTCGTACCATCTTTCTTCTTGACAAAGAGAGACGGTGCTCCCCAGGCAGAGGAACTAGGATGGATGAAGCCCTTCTTAAGTGATTTATCAATTTCTTCCTTAAGCTGTAGAAGGTGGTGCGGTGGCATCTTGTAAGGACGCTTCGCAATAGGAGTGGTGCCAGGCTTCAAGTCAATGACAAACTCGACAGCTCTAGCAGGGGGTATTCCTGGAAGTTCTTTTGGAAAAACATCCTGGAATTCGCAGACAACTGGAACGTTCTCGATCCCCTCAAGTGGAGAAGCGTTCAACGCATTCAAGGCATAAATCTGAGCCTCGGCGTTCTGACTGATATGAGCTCGGTAATTCACTAACTCATCTGATGGATGAAGAAGGTGTACAACTTGACTGGCACAATTAATTGAGGCATAGTGAGCCTTCAACCAATCCACTCCCAGTATAAGGTCAATCGAAGAAGACTTGAGTATAATGGGAGAAGCGCGGAACTTTAACCCTTCAATATCAATGATGACATCGGGGCTGAACACGAAGGCTCGGCACTGGCCCGCGGGAGTGTTCACAGCTAATGAATGGTGTAGCGCTTCACTTCTAACGTCATGCATGAGTGCAGAATGCACTGACATGAATGAATGCGATGCTCCCGAATCAAATAAAACAGTTGCAGGTACTGAATTAGCAAGAAGTGTACCCATCACTGTTGCTGGTTGTTCCGGGTCTTCATTCATGTTGACATGGAAGGCCTGCCTGCGACCATAAGAAGGCCTGACATTGCTGTAGCGAGGCTGAGAATTCCCACGGCCATTACCACGGCCGGCAGAAGGAAGTGCTAGCTGATTCTGATTCTGAGAACAATCTCTGGCACGGTGACCTGGCTGGCCACACTTGAAGCATAGTCCACTGTCAGGACGTGGTGCGGGAGCTCAAAGAGGCTGCCTCGGTGGTGGAGGAGGCAGACGAGGTGCAGCATATGCAGGCCTGTACACTGGAGCTGCTAGACGGTACATGCTCTGTGGAATCCAGATGCGGCGCTTCTGGGAAGACGAGCCCGAAGATGAGCCCGCTTCACGACTGCGTCTGGTCGCTTCCTTGTGCTTCTTTAGACCAGTCTCGACCATGATAGCCTTATTCACCAAGGTGGCGAAGTCAGGATAGTCTTGGACGAGCAGGGCTAACTGAATGTCATGGTGTAGCCCTTCACGGAACTTCTCCTGCCTTCTGGCATCAGTGGGGATGTCTTCTTCAGCATAGCGAGACAAGTCAAGGAACTCTCGCTGATAGACTTCCACGGTCTTGTTGCCTTGAACGAGGTTGCGGAACTCAGCCTTCTTGCGTGCTATAACTGCTTGAGGAATATAGCGGGCGCAAAAAGCAATCTTGAATTCCTCCCATGTGACAACAGTTCCAGGTGGTAGGGTCTGTCGGTGAGTGGCCCACCATTGAGCTGCGGGACCCTTCAAGAAGTATGTCGCAAAGGTGACATAGCTGACAGGGAGAACATCAGCTGACTCCATCTCATAGAAGATATCACACAGCCAATCATCAGCATCCAGCGGATTAAAAGTGTTGCGGAAAATTGATGGGTTGAGTCGGACAAACTCTAGCAGCGTAATTGAAGGTGGCTGCTGGTTGGCATTGGGACGAGGGAACTGTTGCATAATCCCCGTCATAAATTGACGGTTAAGTTCAAACTGTTGCATCATAGCAGCCATATAGTCAGGCGATGGCGGCGTTGGTGGATTGTTATCTGCCATCCTGCTAAATTCAACAGGGGTAGTTTAGCAGAAGCCAATGCGAGTGTTTAGCGACATGCATGATGTAACGCGATGGAATTTAAGTAGTACAACAGATGCTTAATAGAAGTCATTAAGTCATACAGATCCCTACAGAGTCGGTTACATTCGGGCAGCACATCGGCGCAAATTCAAAAGCTAGACATACTAGGCAGCGCGCAGGCACGCGGTAAGGAAGTACACAACGGGACATAGCAAAGGCTACATCAACGTCGGAGAAAACCATGGAAACGGGGTAGCTGCTAGTGCGGACGATAGACGTTCGTCGCAGAAGGATCCTGCGCTCCATGTGCACTCTGATGCAGAACCCGGTCTCGAGCTGAAAGAAGAGGTCCACGTGCAGGCGTGTGACCTCCCACAGTAGGCCAATCGATCCCTGGTGGCATCTCGGTCTTGCGCGGGTAAAGGATCTGCTCCGGATGTATCCCTACACGAACAGCTGGTAGCAACTGCGTCATAGCCTCATAGAGTCGTACTCGAGTGGCAAACAACTCGACGGCCAGAGCCCGAACAGTGCGATCCAGAGCCTGAGTACACTGAATCAAAACTCGCGGATCGTAGTGACGAGGATTGTACGGGGCATAGGTAGCTGTGTAGTATCTAGTAGCATCTCCAGCCGGGGCATACGGAATGTATCGGAACTCAGAGTCATCCAAGCTAGCATTGTGCTCTCCTCGGAGACGTGCGACAGCAGAGTAGGCGGCATCATGGACTGCCATCTCAATCGTCACGCCGATACCATGGAAAAGGTACAGCTCAGTGTCCGAGTCATCCTGATGATCATAGATGCGAACATCAGCATAGTACTGCTCCTGGTTGAACGCGCGGTAAACCTCATAGACCATGTACTCAGGGTACCAGCGGTAACCCAGTCTGGTCAAGAGAGCGATCAGAACAGCTGGAAACCCAGGGGCATCATGAGCCCAAGTGCGAAGCACAAGCTGCGTCGTGGGGCGCGGTGGAAACAGACGATCCATTTGAAATAAAGGAAATTCAGGACTGTCATTTGACGATGAGAAGTATAACAGATCTTGAAGAGAAAGGTTAAACAAAACAATGGAAAGGAAAATGATTATCAGACTAATCAGATCAATGATAGGGAAATCGCACAGAAATCCAGCTCTCCGGGTGGACAGAATTTACGAGATCCTAAGTGTCGGTGTTAGTAAACTTATTAAACCCGAATAGACGAGAGATGAGAGTCCCAGAGTAAAGATTGAGGAGTAAAAGATCCTAATACCACCCAGTTGGCGACGAGGGCCCGTAAGCCACACAACCATGTTAGTAAAGCAGTTTTTGGTTTCTAGACTCGACTTCGAGCAAGGAGTTGGAAAAGGGGGTTCCTACAGGCAGTTGGCTCTGATACCAACCTGTGACGACCCCGGCTTAATCGTGCACTAACCATACACGCAAATGCACACGATCAAGCCTAAGGACTCACTTGAAGATATCACAACACAACTCTAAAACATAAATAAATTCATACAAGCTTTATATTACAAGCCAGGGCCTCGAGGGCTCGAATACATAGCTCGATGGCATACAAGTGTCAGCGGATGCATCAGATATCTGGGTACAGATATATTACAGAAACAGAGATAAGCCTTTATAAAGGCGGGGCAAAATAAAACTCTACGATCAAAAGGCGTAGGCCTCCTGCCTAGGACCCTCCGAATCCTACTCCTGGTCGTCTGTCGGCTCCTTGTAGTAGTACTCGCCGGGAGGGTAGTAGTAGTAGCCGTAGTCGTCGACGGGGGCAGCTATCTCAGGGGCTCCGTCATCTGGCGGCGGCAAATGGATATGGGGAGAAAAAGAAAATAAAGCAAACATGAGTACTCATCCGAAGTACTCAGCAAGCAAGGATCTACACTACATATGCATCATTATCAAAGGAGGCTGTATATGTGGACTGGGCTACAGAAATGCCAGAATAGAGGGGAAAAAGCCTAGTCCTATCGAAGACTAGCATCTTCAAACATCTTCATCGGTCTTGCAGCATTAGAAGAGTGCAGATTAACATAATGTAAAGCAGTAGTAGTGTTATCAACCTTGCCCAGAGATCCTTCCTCGACTCCCTGCGAGAAAGCAATCCCAGAGCCATACTATCTAGTTATTATCTCATGTTCTAGTTGTACCGATCGGGATACAACTCCGAGTGTCCGTTACTATAGGACAGGCTATCGATAGATTGTTTTCTTCCCTGCAGGGGTGCACCAACTTACCTACCACACTCGATTAACTCCGGTCGGACACACTTTACTGGGTCATGCCCGGCCTCGGCCAAACGATACGCCGCAACCCGACCAAATACTTAACAGAGAGGTCAGCACGCCGGACTAACCTATGCCCCCAGGGGTCTTGGGCCATCGCCCCGAGAACTCCTGCACGTTGCGTCAGGCGGCCGAGAGCAGACCTTGCAACCCCTTAATACAAGCGCAGTTGCGTATCCAGTCCAACTCGGCGTGCGCCGCTTAGTTGCTGATGTCTATTAAGCTTCGGCTGAAGTATACGATGCAGAACGCCCATACTATGCCCACGTGATGGTTAGTGCTATCAGGCCGGAGGCCCCTTAGATCAAATATCCAAACCATTAGTGTGTTGGCAGTGCGGTAACGAGCAGAGACTCACAAAAGATGTGACCCCGTCGTCCCATCTCGAGGACTTGTGGCAAGGGCTAGGAATGCCTGGCCACGCCTCGTGTTCAACCCTCGGGCACCCTCCAGGTCCACCCGAGTCCACATCACTCGCAATTAATCTCGCGCGGGTACCCCCTCAGGGCCGAGCAGTCTTTAGTATCATGGTTCAGTGTTCAGTCATAGTAACCAAAGTATCCGTGTGTCTGACACCAAGGGGAACCCTGAGGAATCACCCTCGATGGGATCCCACTTGATGTTATCGTCAAGGTGAACGAAGGAGGAATCACCCTCGAGGTCCACTCTTGAGGAGTTACGCGACGTTGTCGTTACCGGGGGTGGTGTAGGAGGAATCACCATCACTGACCACGCCCGATTAACTAACCTACAAGGTTATCATCAGAAGTGCTGACGAGGTATCACCCTCGGCACTCGATAGTAACCCAGTAGTGTCGAGCAACTAAGGGGGAAGTGATGTGCGGTGACGGGGCCTGGTCTTCGATCCCGTTGCTCGGGTCTTCTGATCATCCAGCGGGGTAGTCGGGATAAGTGGGGGTCTCTGATGGTCTCTACCCAACCTATTCTAAGCAGTTTAGGATAACAGGTAAGTATCAACAGCAGGTTACAAGTAAACAGGCTATGCAGCAGATATAGGATACAGTATCAGCAGCAGATACTAATGCAAGCATAAGAGAGAAGAGAATGGGCGATATCGGAATGCTCAAAAGGGGGGTGCTTGCCTGTCTGCTCGACGGCAAGAGTCTGATCGTTAGGAGCGTAGTCGACCTCCGGAGTTGCGTCAGTCTCGGGAGCTACGTCGATGTCAGGGTCTATCGAGAGAGAAGAGGGGGAAGAAACAAATAAATGCACAACAAACGATGCAATACAGGCATGCTATGCTAAGATGCAGTGCAGGGTTGACTACAGATGCATCTAGGTCATTTTAGTTATTTTAGAAACAACATGGGATTTATTAACCGGTATGTGTGCACTATTCATCTACCGGAATCGGGCTAAAAGTTACGATTTCTCCTACGTAGGGGGTTCCGACATGGAAACAGACGACACAATCAGATTCGTCTCGTTGTTCTGAGCAACTTTCATGTTTTAAGTTTTTCTATCTGAGCTACGGTTTAAAAGTTATTAATTTTCAAAGATTTAATTGATTTTTTGGAATTATTTTTATTTACAGAAAATGATATATGATGTCAGCATGATGTCACTATGATGTCAGCAGCCAACAGCGTCTGACCAGAGTCAAACCTGACATGAGGGTCCAGTGGGGCCCACATGTCAGTCTCAGTTAGTTTAACAGAGATTTAAACTAACTAACAGGGATAATTAAATAGGTGGGTCCCTCCTGTCAGTGAGTAATTAGTTTAACTAATTAGTTTTATTTATTAATTTGTTTATTAGGTTAATTAACAGGTGGGGGCCCACATGTCAGTGACCGTGGCTGCCACGTCAATGCAGTTGACTTGGTGAACTAGTCAACGGGGGCCCCTGGGCCCATGGGTCAGTGACCCAGACGGTGGCCCCGTCCAGCCACGTCGGCCGGCCGGCGTTTAAACGCCGGCGAGCACGTTTTCGCGGCGGCGCGGCTCGGGAGACGGCCGGAATTCGTCTACGGGCATCCGTTTCGCGAGGGGAAGGGCGCATTCGAACGAGCAGAGCAGGCCGCATCGAACGGTGGCAGTGGCGTCGCCGGAGGGGCTCTACAGCGACAACAGCGACGCGCGCGGCGATCGCCAGAGTTCGGACGATGACGGAATCGGGGCAATAGCACACAAGCGAGCGAACGACGAGGCTAGCGAGGCTACACTCGACGCGCTAAGCACAATGGGCCCGACCCCGTGACCAATTGGTCACCGGAAGGGCGTCGGCGGCGAGCTAAGGCGGAGGCGCGCTCGGGCTCTCGATGGGTATGGAGCTAGTAGGCTTAAACGGGCGCGGGCGTGTGTTCGTTGGACTCGCACGAGCTCCAGGAGCACGGTGACACGCTCAGGCGAGCACGACCGCGGCGGTGGCGACGGCCATGAGCTCGTCGCCGGCGAACGGAGCTCGGGCACGGCAGCAGCTAGCTACGGCGCGAGGAGAAGCAAAAGGAGGGGAGCAGATGACGGAGAAGCTCACCGCGCGGCACGCACGAGGGCCCTTGGGGGTTTAGTAGCTGCAGGACGTCGCTGGGAAGGAAGGGGATCACCGGCGCCCCGAGGAGGAAGTCGGCGCGTCCGGGCGTTGCCGAGCTCCTCTGCTCCTTCCAACGGCTCCAGAAGACGTGGCGGAGCTTGGCGAACCCCACGGACAGCTCGGAGGGAGGAGCGGACGCCGATGGACACGGCGAGCAGCGAAGCGCGGCGGCGACTGCGCTCGGTCGATGGATCTAGAAGGGAGGTTGGCGAGGAACGGGCGAGGGAGAGAGAGGGAGAGTGAGTGGGGAGGTCCAGGGGGATTGGACAAAGCCGCGTCCTTATCCCCTCGCGTCGGTGGCGTCGGTGGCCATCGCCGTGTCGCCGTTCGAGCGGCGCTCGCCGGCGCAGCCATGGGCGTGCCGACACGCAGGGGAGAGAAGGAGGAGTTGTGCCAGGTGGGCCGGTTGGGCTGGTTTCGGGGCATTGTGCACTTAGGCCCAGTGCACAGTGCCTCGTTTTTTATTTTCTGTTTTCCGTTTTGCCTTTTCTTTATTTCTTTTCTGTTTTGAAATAGTTTGGTCACTTTTGCATTTTTGTAAAATATGAGAGTTGTCCCCAATATTACAATGCAATATTTCCTTTCACCAAAAATTGGTTTGGGCAAGGTAGAATTTTATTTGAATTTGATTTAATTATAAATGGATTAAATAATTCTGTTTTGGTGCTGTTTCATGTGATTTGAGTCATTTAGCTAATTCAACCATCATTGTTTATAATTTTATGAGTGCTTCTGGATTATTTGCTATTTAGTGAACATTTTTCCAACAGTGCATGAGCAACTTCATATTTCAGTTTTGAATTTGAGTTGATTTCCAGAATAGAGTTTGAATTGTTTTGGTTAACCACTATGACTAAGCACTGCAAATGATATGACTTGGCATTATTAGCAGTTGATCACAGTGACTAATACACAGGGGTGTGACAACCAAGGCCAGGAGGGCGCCAGTGGGCGCAGAGAGGGATAGTTTCCTCTTTGGTGCTAAGGAGACAAGGACGTACGCGGGTTCCCAAGGAATCCACCAAAGGTTTCCATTCTGGCGAAATGAAACCAAGACCACGATCTCGGCAGGACGGATGTCATCACCAAGCCCACCACTATGGCATGACCAGAAGCTTGCAGGCGAAGACCACCTTTCGTCAGGATAAGATGTACCCTTGTCCCCCTTCAAAATTGGCCACAGTGGTATTCCTTCCCGCCTAAGTTATGAGGGAAGAGGACCGGGCCTAGTATAAGTATTGGCTAGCCTCCACCGTAGAGAAGGATCGATTCATTCTTACCCTCTGAGCCCTCGCGAGGCAGCTCATCCACTGTACTAGTTCATCCTCAACCTCCTTGTGAGGCCAATCCACCACAAAGCAGGAGTAGGGTTTTACACCGCAAGGTGGCCCAAACCTGGGTAAAATGCAGCGTCCCCTCTCTTCCCCGCTCGCACGAACTCGACGAGGCCAAGCCATGAGGCGATGAGCTTGAGGTGGTAGCTAGGCTAGATCTTCACACACGCCCCAGAGTTCGAACCTTCTTTGGGTCCGCGGAGCCCTGATTCCGACAAATGCCTTTGATTTTTCTCTCCTGATCCATCATGATGACTTCTATTTCTAGTTGTTGTTTCCTTTTGAGCTCTTCGATTTCCTACATCTGTGCACTAACTAGGACATTCAGATTTTCTCGAAATATGGCATTTGCCTATTTTGTGTCTGTCACTGGTGCTATAATCTTGGCTTCTAGCTCATGGATGCATTGTTCAGAGGATGAATTATGTGATGAGACGCCAAAGTTTGAAAGTAACATGGCGGAGGAGCTCTTTTCCTCAATAATCTGCACGTCAGGTACTTGCGGCAGAAATTCTTGTAAACGTGCCCTCTTTGTGGTCTGCATCATGATTGAAAGTGTTGTTTGTGCACTGTTAGTACATTACACTATGATGGCTCACACAATAATTTTGAAGCTAAAACATTATAAATTAATGACGGGTGCTTCTTCTGCAATCTGTCTCATACTGGAATCCTTCTCGATGTTATGGGAGTTTCCAGAAAACTCTGAACTGGATGCTCTCTTCTTGATGTTTTTGGCCTTATCGAATAAGGACACTCGCATCAGTACTGCATATCATGTAATAATAAAAAATATACATGATTTCAATAACTTATTTAAATTCTTACCATAGAGCTATGAGGGGTATCATATTTTGAACTACCAGCCATACCGCTTACCACCACAACATGTATGTTTGCTTTTCTTTTGTCAGAAAATTCCTACGACATGAATCAATAACTTAGTATGACAAGGAGTGCGTAAGTCTGAAATCTCAAGAGGAAGTCGAAGTATTATGTACGGTTTCTGACCATGTTAGAACATTTGGTCATGAAATTATATTTACGATATTGAGCATTTTTTTTGCAAAATTCCAGTGCAAAATTCTTCCGCAAATGCATCCCTCAAGTCAATTTCGAGCTGTCCCTGAAGAAACCATGTACCCATGAAAGTTAGAACATATGCAATGCACGGTTTAATGAATGTCTTATAACATAATTGCATAATACAAATGCATGACAAATCAGCAAAGAAAGTTTACCTTTTAAATAGATGGGGTCCATTTATTATTTTTTGTAACTGAAGATGAAGGTACATATTCATCCATGTCAACATCGTAGAAATCAGCTTCCTCCTCTGAATTGTTTTCTGAATCGTCATTTGTTTGTGCGCTGCTACTTGTGAGCTGTGTTAGGATTTCCCTGAAGAAGAGGGGATGATGTAGTACAGTAGAGATAAGTATTTCCCTTAGTTATGAAACCAAGGTTATCAATCCAGTAGGAGAACCATGCAACACTATGTAAACAACACCTGCACACAAATAACAAATACTTGCAACCCAACGCATAGAGGGGTTCTCAATCCCTCAACGGTATTGAGATAGATTAAATTGTATGGGTTTTGATAAATAGATCTAACAAAAACACAAAATAAAAGAAAAAAATAAAATTGCAGCAAGGTATTTTTTGTTTTAATATATGATAGAAAATAGACCCGGGGCCATAGTTTTCACTAGAGGTTTCTTTCGAGAAAATAGCATACAGTGGGTAAACAAATTACTGTTGGGCAATTGACAGAAAAGCAAATAATTATGATGATATCCAAGGCAATGATCATGTATATAGGCATAACGTCCAAGATTAGTAGACCGAAACGATTCTGCATCTACTACTATTACTCCACACATCGACTGCTATCCAGCATGCATCTAGTGTATCAAGTTCATGAAAGAACAGAATAATGCCTTAAGCAAGATGACATGATGTAGACAAGATAAACTCACGTATGAATTAAATCCCATCTTGTTACCCTTAATAGCAACGATACATGCATGTCATGTCTCTTTCTGTCACTGAGATTGAGCACCGCAAGATCGAACCCATCACAAAGCACCTCTTCCCATGGCAAGATAAATCAATCTAGTTGGCCAAACCAAACCAATAAATCAGAGAAGAAATACGAGGCTATGACAATCATGCATAAAAGAGTTCAGAGAAAACTCAAATAATATTCATGGATAGATCTAATCATAAACTCACAATTCATTGGATCCCAACAAACACACCACAAAAAGTCATTACATCAAATAGATATCCAGGAACATCAAGGATAACATTGTATGGAAGATCAAAAATAGAGAAGAAGCCATCTAGCTACTAACTACGGACCGTAGGTCTGTGGTGAACTACGCACGCATCATCGGAGGGGCAGCAAGGATGATAAGAACCCCTCCGTGATTGTTGCCCCCTTTGGGAGAGTGCCGGAAAAGGCCTCTAGATTGGATCTCGTTGTTCTGGAACTTGCGGCGGCGGAAAAAGTATTTCGCCGACTCTCCTAAGGGTTTTGGGATTTTAGAGTATTTATCGAGGCGGAGGTATGTCAAACGGAGCCACATGGGCCCCACTACCCACCAGGGCGCGCCAGAGGCCCCCTGGTGCCTGGTGGCCCACTGTCCCATCTTCTCGTGGCCTCAAGAAGCTTGTAGGGTGTCTTCTTGCTAGAAAATAATCTCCAAAAAAATTCGTGGCATTTGGACTTCGTTTGGTATTGATATTCTGTAAAGTAAAAACAAGCAAAAAACAGCAACTGGCACTGGGCACTAAGTCAATAGGTTAGTCCCAAAAAATGACATAAAGTTTTTTTTTGACAGGAAAAATGATATAAAGTTGCTCGTAAATGAATATAAAACATCCAAGATTAATAATATAATAGCATGTAACAATAAAAAATTATAGATACATTGGAGATGTATCACGCGCCATCATGCACAAAAGAATGTGCTATACAAGCGAAATCTGGTGGACCAATGGTGCCAGCACATTGTTTCTTCATGTGTGCAGATATTCGAGCAGCATTGTCCTTCATTGTTTCCGCCAGTACCTGCTTGTATACTTTTGTTGATTTGCTGGTAGCAGCTAAGAATCAAATATCAATTATTCACGTCCATGTTCATCATTGATGCGAATACTTATGTTTCAGTTACCAATTAATTTTAAAATAGACACGTATCAGCAAATAACAAGGATATGCCTAATAATACCATGTGAAGTGAATATAAAACATCCAAGATTGATAATATAATAGCAATAAAAAATTATATATACGTTGGAGACGTATCAACATCCTCAAGCTTAATTCCTGCTCGTCCTCGAGTAGGTAAATGATAAAAACAGAATTTTTTATGCGAAATGCTACCTATCATGTTCATCACATATTATTTTCTTTGTAGCATGGACATTTGTACTTTAAATGATTCAAAGCAATAGTCTATAATTTGACATGAAGACATCAATATTCAAGCATATCAACAAGCAACCATGTCTTTCAAAATATCAACGCTAAAGAAAGTTATCCCTAGCCCATTATGCTCAATAATTGATCCATTCATGAAACTGATACGTCTCTGTCGTATCTATAATTTTTGATTGTTTCATGCCAATATTATACAACTTTTATACACTTTTGGCAACATTTTATATGATTTATTTGGACTAACCTATTGATCCAGTGCCCAGTGCCAGTTCCTGTTTGTTGCATGTTTTTTGTATCGCAGAAAATCCATATAAAACGAAGTTCAAATGCAATAAAAGTTTACGGAGAATTATTTTGGAATATTTGTGAATTTTCGGAGGTGGAATCAACTCAAACGGGGGCCCACAGGCCCCAAGATACACCAGAGCGCGCCCCAGGCCCCAGGCGCGCCCAGGTGTCTTATGCTCACCTTGTATGTCAGTTGGCTACTTCGGTCGCAAGGAAGCTTATATCCGGAAAAAATCGTGTTAAAATCTCAGCGCAATCGGAGTTACGGATCTCCGGGAATATAAGAAACGGTTTTCGGCCAGATCTGGGAAACGCGAAACAGAAGAGAACAGAGAGGGAGATCCAATCTCGGAGGGGCTCCCGCCCCTCCGCCGTCATGGAGTCCATGGACCAGAGGGGGAACTCTCCTCCCATATAGGGGGGAGGCCAAGGAAGAAGAAGAAGGAGGGGGGATCTCTACCCCTCTCTCCCGGTGGCGCCGGAGTGCCGCCGGGGCAAGGATCATGACGGCGATCTACATCAACAATCTTGCTACCATCAACACCAACTTTCTCCCCCTCTATGCAGCGGTGTAACACCCCTTCTCCCCTCTGTAATCTCTACTTAAACATGGTGCTCAACTCCATAGATTATTTCCCAATGATATTTGGCTATCTTATGATGTTTGAGTAGATCCGTTTTGTCCTATTGGTTAATCATGATCTTGGTTGGTATAATTGTATATTTTATTTATGGCACTGTCCTACGGTGCCCTCCATCTCGCGCAAATGTGAGGGATCACCGTTGTAGGGTGTTGCAATTTGTTCATGATTCACTTATGGTGGGTTGCGAGAGTGACAGAAGCTTAAACCCGAGTAAGTGGGTTGTTGCGTATGGGATAAAGAGGACTTGATACTTAATGCTATGGTTGGGTTTCATGACCTTAATGATCTTTAGTAGTTGCGGATGCTTGCTAGGGGTCCAATCATAAGTGCATATGATCCAAGTAGAGAAAGTATGTTAGCTCACGCCTCTCCCTCATATAAAATTACAAGAATGATTACCGGTACTTGTTATCGATTGCCTAGGGACAAATGACTTTCTTGTTGACAAAAGCTATCCACTTTTATTACCTTGCAATTTATTTGTAGTTTTATTCTCGCAAAGTACTCATAGTTTTATTCTTGCAAAATAGTTTCATACTTGTTTTAGGTAAAGCAAACATCAAGCGTGCGTAGAGTTGTATCGGTGGTCGATAGAACTTGAGGGAATATTTGTTCTACCTTTAGCTCCTTGTTGGGTTTGACACTCTTATTTATCGAAGAAGGCTACAAACGATCCCCTATAGTTGTGGGTTATCAAGACCTTTTTCTGGCGCCGTTGCCGGGGAGCAATAGCGTGGGGTGAATATTCTTGTGTGTGCTTTTTTGCTTTATCACTAAGTAGTTTTTATTTTTTGTTCTAAGTTGTTCTCTATCTTTAGTTATGGATATGGAACACGAAACACCAAAAAAAATAGTGGTACTTGCTACTCATGGAGATGGGGAACCTCCTAAAACCCTCGATGCTCATTATGTGAAAAATATTATGCACTACTTTGATAATCCTGAGAAAACCCCATTCAACTATATAATGGGAGACATGTTGGATCAACGTGAATACTTTAGGGATTATCGCTTGACACAAAAAGGGAAACTCTTATGGGATCAAATTCATATTTTGAAATGGTATGCTTGGAATCTATGCTCTAGATATGATTATACTTGTTTCTCTAGGATGAATGCTCTACACCTTCCCTTTTCATGCAAATTTAATGATAATGAAACCTTGGCTTCTTATGCCAATGGTAGATATGATTATTATGATGTGGAACGAATAGAAGAATTTGTTGCTTTTAAGGGTGCTTATGAAATTGAATCTTTGTTTTTAAAGTATGAAGCTTTTGATGATGATGTTTATAGACCTGAAAATTTTGCCATCCTTAAATATTGCTATGAAAATTATAAATACAATTCTGATATTGATATATTTATTGTGAAAGTCTCCGCTGTCCAAGAAGAGACTAATATTTTGCACGAGTCTATGGAAGAAGAAATTGATGAAACTGTGAGCTCATTGGATGAAAAAAAATGATGAGGAGAGCGAAGAACAAAAGGAGGAAGAGCGGATTAGTTACCCGTGCCCACCTTCTAATGAGAGTAACTCTTCAACTCATACATTATTTAATTTCCCTTCATTCTTACCGAAGGATGAATGCTATGATAATTGCTATGATCTCGTTGATTCTTTTGAAATATCCCTTTTTGATGAACTTGATGGTTGCTATGCTTGTGGCCTTGATGCCAATTTGAATTATGCTTATGGAGATGAACTTGCTATAGTTCCTTATATTAAGAATGAAATTGTTGCTATTGCACCCACACATGATAGTCCTATTATCTTTTTGAATTCTCCCAACTACACTATATCGGAGAAGTTTGCTCTTATTAAGGATTAAATTGATGGGTTGCCTTTTACCGTTGCACATGGTGATTTTGATGAATATAATATGCATGTGCTTGCTGCTCCTACTTGCAATTATTATGAGAGAGGAACTATATCTCCACCTCTCTATGTTTCCAACACGATAAAATTGCAAGAAACTGCTTATGCTATGTATTGGCCTTTACTTGATGTGCATGAATTGTTCTTGTATGACATGCCGATGCATAGGAAGAGAGTTAGACTTCGTCATTGCATGATATATGTTGCTTTGTGCTCACTACTAAATGCCAAATCATTGTTAATTAAAATTGGCTTTGATATACCTTGGGATCCAGGTGGATTCATTACTTGAGCACTTTATGCCTAGCTTAATGGCTTTAAAGAAAGCGCTGCCAGGGAGACAACCCGGAAGTTTTAGAGAGTCATTTATTTCTGTTGAGTGCTTTTATAAAGTTTAAAAACAAAAAAATATAGAGGGGAACTTTAAACTTCACAAAAAGAGAAGCGATTGAAAGGTGATGCATTGGAGAAGTGAGGGTCGACCTTGAACACTTGTGTTCATGCTCACGGAAACAATGTAAATTTTTCATGAAGATTCTCACAAAAATAATTATCCCCTTGTACAAATCCATTATATTATAAAAATAATGTGCCAAGATTTGCCTTTAGGATGATTAGATTGCTTGTTGGTATGTGCGGTGCAAAAACAGAAACTTTGGGTGTAGTGCATGATTTTACATTTTTTACTGGAATGTCAAAAGCTTCTGAAACTTTTTGCACAGTCTTTCTATGAAAATTATTTATTTCGTCCTAATTTTTCAGAATTTTTATATTTACAGAAGTATGGTAGATGCTCATATTGCTACAGACTGTCCTGTTTAAGACAGATTCTGTTTTTGATGCTTTGTTTTGCTCATTTTGATGAAACTATTGATTCTATCGGTGGTATAAGCCAAGAAAAAGTTATATTACAGTAGATACAAAGCAAAAACAAAATATTAATTGGTTTGCAACAGTACTTAAGGTGGTGATTTGCATTATTATACTAACGGATCTTACCGAGCTTTCTGCTGAGTTTTGTGTGGATGAAATGATCAAAGATCGAGGAGGTCTCGATAAGAGGAGAAGGAGGAGAGGCAAGAGCTCAAGCTTGGGGATGCCCAAGGCACCCCAAGTAAATATTCAAGGAGACTCAAGCGTCTAAGCTTGGGGATGCCCCGGAAGGTATCCCATCTTTCTTCAACAAGTATCGGTATGTTTTCATCTTCGTTTCGTTCATGTGATATGTGTGAATCTTGGAGCGTCTTTTGTGTTTAATTTTCATTTTTTTCTTTTATGCACCATGCTGGTATGAGATAGTCCATGGTTGATTTATAGAATGCTCATTGCACTTCACTTATATCTTTTGAGTATGGCTTTATAGAATGCTTCATGTGCTTCACTTATATCATTTGAAGTTTGGATTGCCTGTTTCTCTTCACATAGAAAACCGTTATTTATAGAATGCTCTTTTGCTTCACTTATACTTATTAGAGCATGGTCTTTTGTAGAAAGAATTAAACTCTCTTGCTTCACTTATACCTATTTAGAGAGTCAAAAGGAATTGGTCATTTGCATGGTTAGTCATAAAATCCTACATAAAACTTATGGATCACTGAATATGATATGTTTGATTCCTTGCAATAGTTTTGCAATATAGAGATGGTAATATGTGGGAGGTACTAGTAAATGGTTGTGGTTAGTAGGAATATTGGCATTAAGGTTTGTGATTCCTGAAGCATACACGTATAGTCTCTCGTTATGCTATGAAGTTGGAGCATGATTTATTATTGATTGTCTTCCTTATGAGTGGCGGTCGGGGACGAGCGATGGTCTTTTCCTACCAATCTATCCCCATAGGGGCATGCGTAGTAGTACTTTGCTTTGAGGGCTAATAAACTTTTGCAATAAGTATATGAGTTCTTTATGACTAATGTGAGTCCATGGATTATACGCACTCTTATCTTTTCGCAATTTGCTAGCCTCTACAATACCGTGCATTGCCATTTCTCACCTCGAGATGTGGTGCAAACTTCACAGGTGCATCCAAACCCCGTGATATGATACGCTCTATCACACATAAGCCTTATTATATCTTCTTCAAAACAGCCACCATACCTACCTATTATGGCCTTTCCATAGCCATTCCGAGATATATTGCCATGCAACTTCCACCGCCTCTATTTTGATGACTTGAGCATTCATTGTTATATTGCTTTGCATGATCATAAGATAGCTAGCATGATATTTCCATGGCTTGCCCGTTTTTTGATATCGTTGATATGCTAGATCATTGCACATCCTGGTACACTACCAGAGGCATTCATATAGAGTCATACTTTGTTCTAGGTATCGAGTTGTAATTTTTATTTCTTTTGAGTTATAAGTAAATAGAAGTGTGATGATCAACATTATTCATTATTTATTGGTGTACTGAAGTTTGGGCCCTTTTGGTACCCCTTACTTGTGCACGGGCAGTTGCAGCCGCGCCTGCGGCAAGGCTTGACGGGGACAGCTGGAGGCAAAATGCAAGACGACCAAGACGGCATCCGAGCCAGTAATCAGAGAGCAGATGACAAGCTGAGCCCCCGGCAAGATTCTTGCCGGGGTGGTTTGCGAGCCCCGGCAAGCTCCGTGCTGGGATGGTTTGCTAAGCCTCAGCAAGACCACCACCCTTGAGGTTGAGAGCTCTGACACCATCGACAATGTCAAGACCAAGATCCAGGGGCGCCTGCATGGTGGCATGCAGATCTTTGTGAAGAACAGAATGCAAGTTCCCAGCAAGGCTCTTGCCGGGGACGTTTGCAAGGCCCCGGCAAGATTCTTGCCGGGGACATCTGTGAGGCCGCAGCAAGGCTCGTACACAGCAAGGTTCCGCCGCCCTGCCACCGCTCCAGCACAGCGACTAGCCTGCCAGCCTGGCAAGCACCTGCGTGGTGGCATGCAGATCTTCATGAAGATCCTGCCACCGCTCCAGCGCAGCGGCTAGCCAGTCAGCTTAGCATTTGCATGCCTCGTCATCTTGGGTGCGTGTCAAGATGGGGTGAGGCGGTGACGGACGGGACGGGCTTTGTTTCCGTCCCCGATAAAGTTAGGGACACGTAAACAGCGCATTTAATGCGCTTGTCCTAAGACACCAGTGATAAGCATGTACACTGTAGCTACTTTACACCTCCTGTGTGCCTGCACGCCACTGTGGTAGCCCCTTGATATAAAAGGAGGGCCAAGGCGATACAGGGGGGACTTTTTGACTTTTTGGCCCAGTTTGCATGCGTAGCAACTAGCCGAAGCTCAAGAACACTCAATACACTACAAGCAGGACTAGGGTTTTACGCTTCTCATCGGCCCAAACCTGGGTAAAAATCCCTTGTGTTGATCGTTAGATCTGCTCTTTGCGCACTCCTCTTCCCTGCCAAACCGTAGAAGGGATCCACTCGATCCCATAGGTGTCGTTTCCCCGACATATTTGGCGCGCCAGGTAGGGGGGCAAGGTTGTGCAAACCTGATCTAGCAGTTAGCGCGTCAGTTTCTCGATCACCATGGCTCCCAAGAAGAAGGCGATCACAGCGATCGGTTCGTCTGCAGCCGATCTGCCCGTGCCAACACGGACGGGCGATGGGGCAGACGCTGGTGGCGTGAAGATCTCGAGCATCCACGATGCTCTGGCGACCGAAGCCAGGCGAGCGGCATCGTCCGTGGCCGCGACGATCACCCGCGCACTGCTGGATCCAAGGACGGAGTCGTGCTGCCTACGGGCGGCACGGCGACCTCCAAGGGTGGGAAGGCGACCTCCAAGACGCCCCCGCCGGCGCATGTGCCACTGTCCTCCCAGGTCGTGCGCGACGAGCAACGCCGCGACAATGGTGACCCCGAGCGTCACCGCGGAAAGAGCCCTCAACATCATTCTCGAGATGCACAGGGCCGGCATGCACGCCAAGATGCTGGTGGAAACGGCGCACGACCGCGGAACCGTGACAGGGCTCCTTCTAACGCGGTTAGAAGTCCGAGCACCTCCTGTTCTTCGTGCCTGTCACTGCCACCTACACCAGCCAAAGCGTTGGCGCGAGCATAGCTACTCCTAGATTTCCCTCCTGCTGCGGAGAAGCAAGAGGAATGGAGAGCTGCTATTCAAAGCCTCATCGGTCTCGCTAATAGAGATGGGCCACAGCAGGCGGAGCCTTCGCAGCGGCGGTCCACCGAGCCGGCGCGTGTCGATGGCGGAAAGAACGGAGGCGCCGTGACCATGGTGCACTCCCCTCCACCACGACAGCAACGGTCGCCAGCTCGGCGGGTCAATGCCCGCGATGATGGGTCCACGGCGTCATCCGATCAACGAGCTCGTCGCGACCAATGTCAAGTTCTTTGGGAACGGCTCAAAGAAGACGCTCAAACTACCATCGAGCGGCGGCGGGAAGCGCGCCATCAATCCGATAGGCGTGCAGGGCCCACTGCGTACAAACCTGAGCCTGGGGATTCTGGTGACTTGCCTTACGAGGTAGGTTGTCCAGCTTTTACCCGTGAGCTGTGGCAGTTCCAGTGGCCCACTACCCGCACGTTCAAACCAGAGGTCCCGGAGAAATACGACGGCAAGACTCATCCGTCCGAGTTCCTGAGCATCTACACCATTGCGATGCAAGCTGCCGGGCCTCGAGACGGCAAGGTGCTCGCCAACTACTTCCCGTTGGTGCTCAAGCCCAATGCTAGGTCGTGGTTGATGCACCTGCCAGTAGATTCCATCTCTTCTTGGTCGGATCTGTGCCACGAGTTTGTTGGCGCCTTTACCGGAGGCCACCAAGCTCCTGGCCAGGCAAGTGACTTACATATCATCCCCCAGAAAGATGGCGAATGCTTGCGCAAAAACATACAGAGGTTCAGCCGTGTGCAGTACAACATGCAAGATGTTCATCCTGCCGCTATTATCAGCGCATTTCATCAGAATGTGCGCAACCGCAAGATGCGTGAAGAGCTGGCGATGAACAAGATTACGGATGTTGCCGAGCTTTATGTTTTGGCCGACAGATGTGCTCGGGCTGAAGAAGGAAGGAAGTACCCCGGCGAAGATCCCGGCGCGGGAACTGACTCCGGAGACGAAGACGTCGTCGCCCCGGCAAAGAAGGGCCGACGGCGTAACAGGAAGCGCAAGGGCAAGACCGTGCTTGCCGTCGAGGAATCCGGCAACCCCGGCACCGCCAAGAAGGCCAAGGTTGACAACCCCGGCAAGAAGGTTACAGGGTGCGCCACCTGCCAGGCCTTGGCGGCTGCCGACAAGCCAGAGAGCTCCGACAAGCAATATTGCAAGATCCATCGCACCAAGGGCCATGACCTCCAGAACTGCCGGCAAGTCGAGCAGCTTGTGGAGAGGTAGAAAGCTGAGTATGAAAGGCAAGACAAGGAGAAGGGCCAGGATGGTGCTGAGGGGTTCGTCAAGAAGCGTGGTGGCCGAGGAGGCCGCCGCGGCAAGGACAAGCAACAAGACAGGCCTGCTCGAGGCCGCGATAAAAAAGAGGGGGATGATGACCACGAAGACGATGACGACTCCAGTGAGCATGAGTTTCAAAAAGCTACGGAGGCCATGTGCATTGATGGTGGTGCCTCGTTACATTCTTCTCACCGCCAACTTAAACAGTGGGCGCGCGAGATTAATGCAACAGAGCCGTCGATCGATGCCCAGAAGCCACTGAAATGGTCCCACACGCCTATCATTTTTTACGCCGAGGATCACCCTGATCGCACAACCGCGGTCGGGTGTTTGCCATTGTTGGTTTCCCCAACAATTCGCAACCTCAAGGTGACAAAAATGCTAGTTGACGGTGGGGCCGGTCTGAACTTGATCTCGCCCAAGGTGATCAAGAGGTTACAAATTCACGACGGAGATCTCGAAGAGACGGGCACGTTTCAAGGGATCAATCCGAGAAGAAGCCAGCCGAAGGGTAAGATCACACTACCAGTTACATTTGGTGGTGAGATGAACTATAGGACAGAGAAGATCATTTTTTATGTCGCCAAGATCCCATTGCCGTATAACGGGATCCTTGGCCGTCCAACACTGGCCAAGTTTATGGCGGCGGCGCATTACGCCTACAGCACGTTGAAGACGCCCGGCCCGATGAGCATCATCACAGTCAACTGCGACAAGAAAGACGCGCTTATTTGCGCAGATCAACTCTACCGGGAGGCAGTTGTAGCACCTGCCGCCAAGGTACTTGCTCCTGCCACTGGAGATCCCGAGGGGAAGAAGACCGGTAAGACCTCTTGCGCCCACTCCGGCAAGCGCGCCTCCTTGGAGTGCTGCGTTCCCGTCGAGGACGCGCCAGAGAGCTCCACCGGCAAGAGCAAGAAATCCAAGGCAGCCCCACTAGAGACTAAAAAGGTGCCCGTCAAGGAGGACGGCACGGGTGGAGCTTTCACTATAAGCTCCACCCTTGACAGCAAATAGGAAAGCGCGCTCATCGCCTTCCTGCGGGCGAATGTCGATGTGTTTGCATGGCAAGAATCTGACATCCCCGGCATTCCCAGGGAGGTGATTGAGCACCATCTTGCTGTCTGTCCTCATGCGCGGCCCATCAAGCAGAAGGTCAGGAAGCAAGCTTTGGAGTGGCAAGATTTTATCATTGAAGAAATTAGGAAGTTGGAAGCGGCAGGCTTGGTTAGAGGAGTGCTCCACCCAACGTGGTTGGCCAATCCAGTTGTGGTGCGCAAGGCGAATGGGAAGTGGAGGTTGTGCATTGATTATACAGACATCAATAAAGCCTATCCAAAGGATCCTTTCCCCTTGCCACGCATCGACCAGATCGTGGACTCCACTGCCGGGTGCGACTTGCTGTCATTCCTTGACGCCTACTCAGGGTACCATCAAATCTTCATGACAAAGGAAGATTAAGAGAAGACCACGTTTATCACCCCATGTGGTACGTATTGTTTTATACGAATGCTTTTCGGGTTGAAAAGCGCTGGTTCAACGTTTGCCAGAGTAGTCCAGATCGGATTTGAGCCCCAGCTACATAGAAATATGGAAGCTTATATGGATGACATAGTGGTCAAAACCAAGGACGAGGCGACACTGATACAAGATCTAGAAGAAACATTTGCAAATTTGCGCAAGATTAATCTTAAGCTCAATCCTGAGAAGTGTGTGTTTGGCATCCCATCCGGCAAGCTTCTCGGGTTCTTTGTGTCTCAGCGTGGGATCGAGGCGAACCCCGACAAGATAAAGGCGATTAAGCAGATTAAAGCACCAAGATGAGTCAAAGATGTACGTCGACTTGCTGGCTGTGTTGCTGCTTTGAGCAGGTTCATCTCCAAATCTGCTGAGCGCACCCTGCCCTTTTTCAAGATCATGAAAAAGGTTGGTCCAATGAAATGGACTCCGAAAGCGGAGGCAGCACTGCAAGATTTGAAGAGGTACCTCTCCTCTACGCCAACACTAGTCGCGCCTAAGCCACAAGAGCCGTTGTTGCTGTATCTAGCGGCAACAAATCAAGTGGTCAGTGCTGCGCTAGTGGCGCAGAGAGAAGTTGATGAAGAAGCAGTGGCAGTGGCAAGACCGTCGGATGATGAGCCGGAGCTCTCCCCGGCAGGGTCTGGTGCCGGCAAGGCAAGACCCCCGGTAGGATTTGGTGCCGGCAAGGCAGGTGAGGGAGTCCTGGATTAAGGGGTCCTCGGGCGTCCAGGCCATGTAACGTGGGCCGGACTGATGGGCCATGAAGATACAAGACAGAAGACTCTCTCCCGTGTCTGGATGGGACTCTCCTTGGCGTGGACGGCAAGCTTGGCGTTCGATATGAAGATTCCTTTCTCTGTAACCGACTTTGTACAACCCTAGTCCCCTCCGGTGTCTATATAAACCGGAGGGTTTAGTCCATAGAGGCAATCATAATCAGATAGGCTAGACTTCTAGGGTTTTAGCCATTACGATCTCGTGGTAGATCAACTCTTGTAATACTCATATTCATCAAGATCAATCAAGCAGGACATAGGGTATTACCTCCATAGAGAGGGCCCGAACCTGGGTAAACATCATGTCCCCCGTCTCCTGTTACCATCGACCTTAGACACACAGTTCGGGACCCCCTACCCGAGATCCGCCGGTTTTGACACCGACAGCAGGGGCCCCAGCAGAGTCTGGTGCCGGCAAGGCGGGATCTGCGCAAGCAAATGGAGTGACACAAAAGAAGAAGATGGTGCAGCACCCAGTTTATTTTGTCAGCTCCCTTTTGCAGGGGGCTAGATCAAGATACTCTGGTGTACAGAAGTTGCTCTTTGGCCTTCTTATGGCCTCGAGAAAGCTGCGCCACTACTTTCAGGCACATGAGATCACCGTCATCACTCGCTTCCCATTGCAACGGATCTTGCACAACCCAGATGCAACTGGAAGGATTGTGCAGTGGGCGTTGGAACTGTCAAGCTTTGGTCTCAGGTTTGAAAGCACTTCAATGATTCAGAGCAGAGCCTTGGCGGAATTCATTGCAGAATGGACCTCAACGCCTAACGAGGAAATTCAAGAGACCACTCTCCCCGGCAAGGAAACAAGCCGTGACTAGATTATGTACTTTGATGGGGCTTTCTCGCTGCAAGGCGCCAGTGCTGGTGTGCTACTTATTGCACCCACCGGAGAGCACCTCAAGTACATGGTCCAGCTGCACTTTCCCCGGGAAAGATCAACAAACAACACTGCGGAGTATGAGGGACTGCTTGCCAGTCTCAGGATCGCGGCAGACCTTGGAATTATGAAGCTCATCGTCAGAGGTGATTCGCAGCTTGTCGTCAAGCAGGTTAACAAAGATTATCAGAGCCCGTTAATGGAAGCTTAAGTAGATGAAGTGAGGAAGTTGGAGGAGCGTTTTGACGGTCTGCAAGCAGAGCATGTTCCTCGAGCAGAGAACAGCATTGCTGATGACCTGTCAAAACATGCTGCCCTCAAGTTACCTGTGGAACCAGGAACTTTTGTGCTCCAACTAACTCAACCATCCGTTGAACCATCGGCAGGATAGAATAAGCGAAGGAAGTTGAGCCCTGGCAAGTACTTTCCCTCCGAGCTCCCAGGGGCCGCCGGCAAGGAAGTTGCCGGGTACGACGCCAAGCTTGCCGGGGGGCGACAGGCTTCGGCAGGGCCTCAAGCCCTTGCCGTAGAGACAACTGCAACCATGGCAGAAGACACGCCTTTAGTCCTTGCCATCGAGCCTCAAGCTCCAGCATGGGCACAGCACATCGTTCAGTTCCTCCAAACAGGGGAAGTCCTCGAGGAACAGGAAGTGGCGGAGAAAGTAGCCCGTCGGTCTAACATGTACCAGTTTATGGACGATGTCCTGTACAGAAAAAGACCGAACGGCATGAAATTGAAGTGCATTCCTCAGGAGGACGGACTGGAGCTGTTGGCAGAGATACATGGAGGCACATGTGGCTCTCAAATAGGATCAAGAGCTCTTGCCGGCAAGGCATTCCGGCAAGGTTTCTTTTGGCCCACTGCCCTCCAGGATGCAACTGCACTAGTAACCAAGTGTGAAGCGTGCCAGTTCCATTCGAAGAAACTTCATCAGCCAGCCCAAGCTCTTCAGACGATCCCTCTTTCCTGGCCATTTTTGGTCTGTGGGCTCGACATATTGGGCCCCTTTCCCCGTGCTATCGGGGGCTTTGAGTACTTGTACATCGCAATCAACAAGTTCACAAAGTGGCCGGAAGTGGAAGCAGTGAGAAAGGTGACAGCACAGTCAGCCGTCAAGTTCTTCAAAGGATTAGTTTGCCGTTTTGGTGTGCCAAACAGAGTCATCACCGACAACGGCACACAGTTCACGAGCCACACCTTCATGTAGTATATCCAAGACCTTGGCAGCAAAATCTGTTTTGCTTCTGTTGCCCATCCAAGAAGCATCAGCCAGGCGGAAAGGGCAAATGCTGAGGTGCTGCGGGGTCTCAAGACGAGAACTTTCGACAGGCTGCACAAGTGCGGAAGGCGCTGGATTGATGAGTTGTCGGTGGTTCTTTGGTCAATCAGGATGACACCAAATCAAGCCATTGGCCAGACACCTTTCTCCCTGGTATACGGGGCGGAAGCAGTTCTCCCCACAGAACTCATATACGGGTCACCTCGAGTGCTCGCTTATGATGAGCTTGAGCAAGAGCAGTTGCAGCAAGATGATGCTATGCTCCTTGAGGAAGATCGTCTTCAGGCTGCTGTGCTAGCCGCGCGCTACCAGCAAGCCTTGCGCCACTGCCACAGCCGCAAGGTTCATGCCCAAAGCCTTCAGGAAGGCGACATTGTTCTTCGGCGTGTTCAGTCTGCCAAGAATTCCAACAAGTTGACGCCAAAGTGGGAAGGCCCTTATCAGGTAATACAAGTCACTAGGCCCAGCGCAGTCCGCCTGGAGACCGAAGATGGCATTCTAGTGAGCAACTCCTGGTATATCGAACATCTTCGCAAGTTTTACCCATGAGGCGCTGTTGCCGGGACCCCCGGCAACCCCCCTTTGTACTAGCCTTGCCGGCAGGGCATATAACCCTATGTACAAAGCCAGGCGTAGACCCTGTGCGCAGTTGAATAAGTTTAAGTATGTAGAGTTCTTGTTGATTTCCATGTTTATTTATATGCATGCCTGTCAGGATATTGTACTACGTTCATTTCCAGCAAGTACTGATGAACCGCCAAGGTTCCATGTTCCTATTTTCTCTTCTTTCTTTTTCTCAAAGGACAGAAGGTTCCCTCGCATACAAGTTTGCCGGGGGGGGGGATAGAGAGTGTGGATGCCAGCAGGCGACATTCAAAGTGGCATCTTGCGGGAAAGAGTAGAACAGCAAAAAAGCTAAGTTGTGAAACCTTGAGTGAATTTCTTTTAAATATGAGGTTATTTTCCTCGAATGATTTCGATTCTTTTATGGAAAACCTGCACGCGAAGGAACTTTGTCAGGATTGGTTGTGCCTTTGCTCTGTTTTGAGTCCGCTCAACAGTTCAAGTGGCTGCGCTAAGAACGGCAAGGTATCTTGCCGGCAGCGACACCCCCCGCAGGCTGCTAAGGATCCATTCCTCAAAGCGCTTGCGGCAAGGGTGCGCGCACCGGCAAGTTTTTCCCAATAAAGTGTAGGGTGTATGCCATACAAAGAGAGATCAGATGAGAAAGATAGCATGCATTCAATCCAAAACACAGCAAGTTATATTACATCAATGGTTGCCACAGTTCTAACTTACGATAAATTATCTTGGGCACGAGTTCATAGCGGCAAGTAGAAGCGAAGCGGCTAGTCCCGGCGCTGGCCTTCCACCCTCTTGACTTGGTCAACCACGTCAACGATGGGCGCGACGAGTTCTTCAAGTGCCTTGCGGTCTGCATCCTCCGGCAACCTGTCAAGCACGTTGGTGAGATTGAGGCCAGGGTTCGTGTACGCCACCTTGGTGAGCACCTTGAGAAGGACGCCCCGGCAAAGCTTGCGGGATTCATTGGCAAGCTGGGTTGCTCGGCTAGAGTGGAGCAGCTTCAGGGCATCAAGGACAGCCTCGAAGAACATGGTCAGTCCGGCGCTTGTAGTAACCCTCTCCTCGTGGGAATACCTGAAAGTCGACTGGCCCATGGTGGACAGTTGTGTTGTGAGCCTCTCTGCGACATCGACAAGGCGCTCAGTCAAGATCTTCACGCCTTTCTCATAGTCATTATAGGTGGCAGCGGCGCTCTCAAGCAGTTGCTTCTCCTCCTGGAGGTCCTTAGCCAGGGTCTTCTCACGAGTCCTGCTGCTCTCAAGGGACTCCTTCAGCGTGGTCAGCTTCAACTCCAGATCAGCAATGGAGTCATTGGCAGAGGAGAGTTTCTGGGTCTTTTCGGATATGGCAGTTTGCATCTCCACCAAGTCATAGAGAGTTTTATCTCTGTTGTCTTTGAGCGTCGAGATCTCCTTGCCGTGCTTCTCCAGATCCGCCTCCAGTTTCTCCACCTTGCCGGCCAGCTCGTTCTTGGTGGCCTCTGCAGCTTCGGCGGCATCGATGGCTTCTTTTAGCTTGCCGACATGGTCCAGGACCAGAGCGTCAAGCGCTTTCTTATGCTCCTGCTCCAGCCCTTGGGTCCGCTGCGAGACAAGCTTCTCGATCTCCTCATCCTTGCCGTGGAGCTTGGCGGCAAGTGCCCCCTCGCGAGCGACAAGGTCTTCTTCCTGAGCATCGAGCAGGATGTGGCGCTCCCTTAGTTCGACGTCTTCCTTGGCGGCCTCTTGAGCGACCTCCTCCTGTGCCTTCTCAATATCGGACTGCTTCAGAAGGAGCTCGTCCCAATGCTGGCCTAGCTGCTCCTGGCCAGTCCTCAACTCTTGCCGGGCCTCGGCGAACCAGACCTGCATCTGCTCGACACGCTTTTGGAAGTCTGCCTCTGCCGCGTCGACAACCGCTGACCTGGAGTCCAGTTTCTCCGTACGGGCACGGTGGAGCGCCTGGAGCTTCTGGAAGTTGTCGCTCATGGCCTGGAGGAGCTGGTCTTCTTTGGATCCACTGCTGCTGGCGCTTGGCTCGTCGACAACCTTGAGCCCGGCAGCGGCGATGACTTCTTCATTGAAAGCCTCCCCCTCGGTTGGCGCTCCGGTGCTTGCCGTCCCCGGGATGCTGACGAACAGATTGTCGCCAATCTTTAGGTATCTGCTTGAGGGGGGGCTTCGGATGTCGACGGTTGGTCCTCGACCACTGTCTCCCCGGCAACTGGGGGCTCCGAGACCGATGCAGCGCCAGGCGCTCCTGCGGCAGGAATGCCGTCAGTTCGGTCGCCGGTCTCCTTGCCGGCCTCCCCGGCAGACCCCTTGGCGGCCTCTTCATGCGCGTCCTTGGCGGCCTCGTCGGCAGCGACTTTGGCGGCTTCGGCGGCAGCATCCTTAGCGGTCTCCTCGATGGTGGCGTGAACATCCATCTGATCCACCAAGGGAAGATGTAAAAGCCAAGGAGGAGAAACAAGATGAAACCAAGATTGAAGTTCAAAGCAGAAAGAGAAGAGAGAAAGATCATGCAGGAAGGGTGACAAGTGCCCGAAAGCAAGCGACATACCTATGACGAGCACCTGGGAGGTGGTTCCTTTCCCAGCAACATTCGTTGCCGGTATGGAATTGCCAGCACCCGTGCTTGCCGGCCCTTCCTCCACGTGAATGGGCTCGTCGGTGGGAACCCTTGCCGGGGATCCATCCCTGGGCGGTGTGGTTGATGGAGGCGGCATGTCAGGGTCGGCCCTCAGTAGCTCTCCTTATTGCTATTTGACTCCTGCAAATCCAGCAAGATCAACAGCAAAGATACACACAGCATCACCCGCCAGCGGGAAATGAGTAACGGACTCACACTGGGGGCTGAGTCGGGGGCTGCGTCGTGGGCTGGGATCCGGGCTGATTGTGATCGTCTCCGGCGCACCTGAGGTGCTTGCCGGGGGCTCGTCGCCCGTCGAGGTCTTGGCTTTCTTCGCCATCCTCTGCGCCAACATTTCCGTGTATCTACGGGGACAGGCCAAAATAAGATCAAATAAGATAAGGTAGCAAAACAGGGACTCAGGAGATGAAGAAAGCAGTAAGGCACTTACTCATCTTCTTCTTCTGGCTTCTTCTCCCTCCTCAGGCTGAAGGAGGAAAGGTTGAAGTCGGCCTCCGGTATGGTGTCTGTGCAAGGGGGGGAAGATGGAGACCTGGGTCGCTTGTCCGTGGCAGAGGCGGCGGCTGCTGTTTCCTTTGCTGCCACGGTCGCGCGCCTCGTCTGGCGCACAGGTTGCGGCTGGACCTCTTGCCGCTGCGCAGCCTTGCAGGCCGCCCCCTTGCCGGGGACCTCTTCGCGTGAGGAGGCTTGCCGGACTGGCTTGAAAGAGCCAACACGCCGAGGACATGTTTCTTCTTCCCCGGGACTGGGGGCTCCTCGTGCGGCCCCTCTTCAGCTGCCTCTTCAGCCGTCTCCTCGGCTGTCCCCTCAGCAGAAGGGCCCCCGGCAGCGGTGCCGCTGTGTTCCCCGGCAGGCTCCCCCCGCTCAGCAAAATCCTCCTCTGTGCTGGCATCATCTTCCACAAAGCCAACGCTGTCGGCCTCCTCGGCAAGGGCTGCCTCTTCCGCCCTGCTGGCAATGTACGCCACCTCTTCATCGGTGGTGCGGCGGATGAGCTGCGTTTCTTCCCGGATGGCCCTCTCCGACAAGTTGTCGAAGAACTCTTGCACCCGCTCCGCGTCTGGCTCAGCCCAGGTCTGATGAAGGCCATGGGCGTTGAACACCGGCATCATGGCGATGATTGAGGACAGGGCGGTGTTGTTGCACAAAGGGATCACGCCCGTCGGCAACTTGAGCGGCTTGTCGGCCTTGTCGGTCTTGTCGGCCTTGAGGTGGAACAGCTTTTGGCAGAGAGCCGCATGCTGCATGACCGTCAAGCTATTGTTCAGGCCGGGGCGCAGCCTCATGATGTCTGCCGCGTTCCGGTACTCCCAAGCTGGCCTCCCCTTGTTCTGCAGAGGGGCGATGCGGCGGCAGAGGAATTCGGCCCCAATCATCTTGATTGTGAGCCCGGCAGCCTTGAGGCCATGGATCCTGGTGGTTGCAACTGTGAGCTTCCCGTCTTGAGGGTCGAGGTCGCCCCAATTGCCGCCACAGACCAGTTTCGTCTGCCGGGGCATACAAAATGGCTGCGGGTCCTTCTCCACGATCCAGCACCACTTGCCCCGCCATTCATCCCACTTCTCCTTATGGGCCCTGTCCGGGTACGTCCTCTTGGCCAGTACCCTTGGGATCCAGGTGACGCAGCTGGAAAGGGCCCCTCCGGGCTGGATACGGGGAACGAAGTAATGGAGAAAGAGGGCCATGTTGGGGACCACCCCGGCGAAGTTCTCACAGAGGTGGGACAAGGTGGCCATACATGCTAGAGCATTCGGCGTGAAATCCAAGATATGGAAGCCGAATGTGTACATGATGTCATTGAAGAAATCCGAAAATGGGGGACAGAGCCCGCAGTAGAAGTAATCGATGAAGAAAGGGAATTTATCTGGGGCAGGCTCGGCGCAAGAAGCTGGGATGACGCGGGTAGCAGGATGCCCCGTCGTCGCTCTCCCCCACATACACAGATACCGCTCCTTTAGAGCACACGCATTGAGCGTCGGAGCGAAGACGATGTTCTCCTTCCGCATCTTCACCAATTCGCTCTCCGGCACCTCTTCCCCCTCGCTCGCCTTGGACACTCCCTTGCCCTTGCTCACTTTGGGCGCCATAAGAAACTGGAGAGGAGCAGGAGGTCGAGGATGGTGGGAACGCAGGGGGGCGGCGGATGGATGAGGAAGCTCTGGTTTGGGCTCAAGGAGGAAGACGACGGCGGTTCCTAGATTGGAAAGGGCAAAGGGGGTAAATGAGCAGTGCCTCTGCAGATTCCTCTTTTTATGGGGAAGGCGTGAGGCTGCCTCTTTACTATCCAATGTGAAGGCGTTTCCGCAGGCGTGCTGCTGCTGCGACCGTTCCGCGCGCGCACCCCACGTCGCGCACTCAATGCCGATCGTGGGAAAGCCTAGCAGATGAGATGATTACAGCAGTTAACCCCTGCCACGTGTGCCCGCGCACTATTTGGGCCTAGCCCAACAACGCGTCGCGACCGCGTGTGTGGCCCAGGCCCGGGGGCTCCTGTCGGTGTACTAAAGTTTGGGCCCTTTTGGTACCCCTTACTTGTGCACGGGCAGTTGCAGCCGCGCCCGCGGCAAGGCTTGACGGGGACAGCTGGAGGCAAAATGCAAGATGACCAAGACGGCATCCGAGCCAGTAATCAGAGAGCAGAAGACAAGCTGATCCCCTGGCAAGATTCTTGCCGGGGTGGTTTGCGAGCCCCGGCAAGCTCCATGCCGGGATGGTTTGCGAAGCCTCAGCAAGACCACCACCCTTGAGGTTGAGGGCTCTGACACCATCGACAATGTCAAGACCAGGATCTAGGGGCACCTGCATGGTGGCATGCAGATCTTTGTGAAGAACAGAAGGCAAGTTCCCAGCAAGGCTCTTGCTGGGGACGATTACAAGGCCCCGGCAAGATTCTTGTTGGGGACATTTGCGAGGCCGCGGCAAGGCTCGCACAGAGCAAGGTTCTGCCGCCCTGCCACCGCTCCAGCATAGCGACTAGCCTGCCAGCCTGGCAAGCACCTGCGTGGTGGCATGCAGATCTTCGTGAAGATCCTGCCACCGCTCCAGCGCAGCGGCTAGCCAGTCAGCTTAGCATTTGCATGCCTCGTCATCTTGGGTTCATGTCAAGACAGGGTGAGGCGGCGACGGACGGGACGGGCTCTGTTTCCGTCCCCGATAAAGTTAGGGACACGTAAACAGCGCATTTAATGCGCTTGTCCTAAGACGCCAGTGATAAGCATGTACACTGTAGCTACTTTACACCTCCTGTGTGCCTGCACACCTCTATGGTAGCCCCTTGATATAAAAGGAGGCCCAAGGCGATACAGGAGGGGACTTTTTGACTTTCCGGCCTAGTTTGCATGTGTAGCAACTAGCCGAAGCTCAAGAACACTCAATACACTACAAGCAGGACTAGGGTTTTACGCTTCTTAGCGGCCCGAACCTGGGTAAAAATCCCTTGTGTTGATCATTAGATCTACTCTTTGCGCACTCCTCTTCCCTGCCAAACCATAGAAGGGATCCACTCGATCCCATAGGTGTCGTTTCCCCAACATTATTAGAGCATGTCCCAGTGAGGAAAGGATGATGGAGACTATGATTCCCCCACAAGTCGGGATGAGACTCTGGACAATGAGAGAGAAAAAAAAAAGAAAAAAAGGAAAAACAAACAAAAGGAAAAAAGAAAAAAAGAAAAAAAGAAAAAAAGAGAGAGAAGGGGCATTGTTATTATCTTTTACCACACTTGTGCTTCAAAGTAGCACCATGTTTTTCATATAGAGAGTCTCCTATGTAGTCACTTTCATATACTAGTGGGAATTTTTCATTATAGAACTTGGCTTGTATATTCCGATGATGGGCTTCCTCAAATGCCCAAGGTCTTCATGAGCAAGCAAGTTGGACGCACACCCACTTAGTTTTCATATTGAGCTTTCATACACTTATAGCTCTTAGTGCATCCGTTGCATGGCAATCCCTAATCCTCGCATTGATATCAATTGATGGGCATCTCCATAGCCCGTTGGTTAGCCGCGTCGATGTGAGACTTTCTTACTTTTTTGTCTTCTCAATATTTACCCCTATCATCATACTCTATTCCACCTATAGTGCTATATCCATGGCTTGCGCTAATGTATTGTGTGAGGGTTGAAAAAGCTGAAGCGCGTTAAAAAGTATGAACCAATTTCTTGGCTTGTCATCGGGGTTGTGCATGATAAATACTTTGTGTTAAGAAGACAGAGCATGACAAGACTATATGATTTTGTAGGGATAGCTTTCTTTAGCGTTGATATTTTGAAAGACATGATTGTTTGTTGGGATGCCTGAGTATTAATGTCTTTATGTCAAATTATAGACTATTGCTTTGAATCACCTATGTCTTAATATTCATGCCATGACTAGATATATGATCAAGTTTATGCTAGGTAGCATTCCACATCAAAAATTATCTTTTTTTTATCATTTACCTGCTCGAGGACGAGCAGGAATTAAGCTTGGGGATGCTGATACGTCTCTGTCATATCTATCATTTTTGATTGTTTCATGCCAATATTATACAACTTTTATACACTTTTGGCAACATTTTATATGATTTATTTGGACTAACCTATTGACCCAATGCCAGTTCTTGTTTGTTGCTTTGGCAGAAAATCCTTATCAAACGAAGTCCAAATGCAATAAAATTTTACGGAGAATTATTTTGGAATATTTGTGAATTTTGGGAGGTGGAATCAACTCAAACAGGGGCCCACAGGCCCCAAGATACACCAGGGCGCGCCCCAGGCCCCAGGCGCGCCCAGGTGTCTTATGCTCACCTTGTATGTCGGTTGGAGCTCTACTTCAGGCCTAAGGAAGCTTATATCTGGAAAAAAATCGTGTTAAAATCTCAGCACAATCGGAGTTACGGATCTCCGGGAATATAAGAAATGGTTTTCGGCCAAATCTGGGGAACGCGAAACAGAAGAGAACAGAGAGGGAGATCCAATCTCGGAGGGGCTCCCACCCCTCCACCATCATGGAGTCCATGGACCAGAGGGGGAACTCTCCTCCCATCTAGGGGGGAGGCCAAGGAAGAAGAAGAAGGAGGGGGGCGCTCTCCCCCTCTCTCCCGGTGGCGCCGGAGTGACGTCGGGGCAAGGATCGTGACGGCGATCTACATCAACAATCTTGCTACCGTCAACACCAACTTTCTCCCCCTCTATGCAGAGGTGTAACACCCCTTCTCCCCGCTGTAATATCTACTTAAGCATGGTGCTCAACACCATATATTATTTCCCAATGATATTTTGCTATCCTATGATGTTTGAGTAGATCCGTTTTGTTCTATGGGTTAATCGTGATCTTGGTTGGTATGATTGTATATTTTATTTATGGTGCTGTCCTACGGTTCCCTCCATCTTGCGCAAACGTGAGGGATCACCACTGTAGGGTGTTGCAATATGTTCATGATTCGCTTATGGTGGGTTGCGAGAGTGACTGAAGCTTAAACCCGAGTAAGTGGGTTGTTGCGTATGGGATAAACAGGACTTGATACTTAATGCTATGGTTGGGTTTCACAACCTTAACGATCTTTAGTAGTTGCGGATGCTTGCTAGGGGTCCAATCATAAGGGCATATGATCCAAGTAGAGAAAGTATGTTAGCTCATGCCTCTCCCTCATATAAAATTACAAGAATGATTACCGGTACTTGTTATCGATTTCCTTCGGACTAATGACTTTCTTGTTGACAAAAGCTATCCACTTTTATTACCTTGCAATTTATTCGTAGTTTTATTCTCGCAAAGTACTCGTATTTTTATTCTTGCAAAATAGTTTCATACTTGTTTTAGGTAAAGAAAACGTCAAGCGTGCGTAGAGTTGTATCGGTGGTCGATAGAACTTGAGGGAATATTTGTTCTACCTTTAGCTCCTCATTGGGTTCGACACTCTTATTTATCGAAGAAGGCTACAAACAATCCCCTATACTTTTGGGTTATCAGAAACACACTCAAATATTAGCTACATCAAAAACACAAGTATGAGAATAGTGTTCCCTAGTGGGTGCATTGAAAGATAAGATGGAGACTATATAAAAATAAAAATTTCATAAAAGTAAATAGATAGGCCCTTCGCAGAGGGAAGCAGAAATTTGTAGAGGTGCCAGAGCTCAAAGCTTAAATTGAGAGATAAAATTGTTTTCAGAGGCATGCCTTTCCTGTCAACGAAAATGACCAAGAATTTGCAATATCTTCCATGCTAGACAAATCATAGGCGGTTCCCAAAGAGAAAATAAAGTTTATTTCCTTTCCACCATTCTTACACAATCCATGGCTAGCCGTATCCACATGTGCTTGATACGTCTCCGTCGTATCTACTTTTCCTAATGCTTTTGCTCTTGTTCTGGACTCTAATATGCATGATTTGAATGAAACTAAACCAGACTGACGCTGTTTTCAGCAGAACTACCATGGTATTGTTTTTGTGCAGAAATAAAAGTTCTCAGAATGGAACGAAACTTTTTAGAGAATTATTTTACAATAAAATAAAAATACTGGAGACAAGAACCACCGGAGGGGGCCCCTGGCTGGGCACAAGACACCAGGGTGCCCCCCCTCTGGCATGCCCTGGTGGGTTGTCCCCACCTCGTGGCCCCGCAGACCCTAATTCTGACACTATAAAATCCTATTTTCGGAGAAAAAAATCAAGGAGAAAGTTTCATCGCGTTTCATGATACGGAGCTGCCGCCACCTCCTGTTCTTCATCCGAAGGCCAGATCTGGAGCCCGTTCGGGGCTCGTGAGAGGGAAATCTTCGGTCTTCGTCACCACCAACCCTCCTTCATCACTAATTCCATGATGCTCCCCATCGAGAGTGAGTAATTCCTTCGTAGTCTCACTGGTCGGTGAGGAGTTGGATGAGATTCATCATGTAATCGACTTAGTTTTGTTAGGGCTTGATCCCTAGTATCCACTATGTTCTGAGAGTGATGTTGTTATGACTTTGCCATGCTTAATGCTTGTCACTACGGCCCAAGTGCCATGATTTCAGATCTGAACCGTTTATGTTTTCACCATTATATCTATGTTCTAGATCCAATCTTGCAAGTCATATTCTCCTATTACGTGTTATGATCCATAAACCCCAATGTGACAGTAATTGGGATACTTTCCGGTGATGACCGTAGTTTGAGGATTTCATGTATTCACTATGTGTTAATGCTTTGTTCCGGTTCTCTATTAAAAGGAGGCCTTAATATCCCTTAGTTTCCTTATGGACCCTGCTGCCACGGGAGGGTAGGACAAAAGATGTCATGCAAGTTCTTTCCATAAGCATGTATGACTATTTATGGAATACATGCCTACATTATATTTATGAACTGGAGCTAGTTTTGTATCGCCCTAGGTTATGACTATTATATGGTGAATATCATCCAACGAATTCACCGATCCAATGCCTACGAATTTTGCACATATTGTTCTTGCTAAGTTACTACTGCTGTTGCTATTGTTATACTTGCTACAAAACTATTGCTATCACTATTACCATTACTGCTACTATTACCACTGCTATCAAAACTATCATACTACTGTGCTACTCATCACTTTGCTGCAGATATTTAATCTATAGGTGTGGTTGAGTTGACAACTCAACTGCTAATACTTACAAATATTCTTTGGCTCCCCTTGTGTCGAATCTATAAATTTGGGTTGAATACTCTACCCTCAAAAATTGTTGCGATCCCCTATACTTGTGGGTTATCAGTGCCTTCCGTACCAACACTTTCTAGGGAATTTATTATAAATGACATATATATATATATATATTTTTTTTTTCATTTCGGGACTGGGCATCCCTATTACCTGCCACACTCTCGTGCAATGACAAGTGAATAAACACTCATCTTGAGAATAACATACCTAGCATGGAAAATATTGGCCACCCCCTGCCGCTTCATGAGCGGTACGGAAACACAAAAAGGAAATTCATTTTGAAAATTAGAGTTGGCACATACAAATTTACTTGGAACAACATGGAAATACCGCATATAGGTAGGTATGGAAGACTAATTTGGCACAACTTTGGTTTAAGGAGTTGGATGCACAAGCAGTATATCCGTTTAGTACAAATGAAGGCTAGAAAATAGATTGAGAAGCGACCAACCAAAAAGAAAAAAACCGTCATAAATGAGCATTGAATATAATTAACACTGAATATTGCACCACAAGTAGGATATAACTTCGTTGCATAACTATTGACTTTACGTGCATGCATAGGGAATCACAAATCTTAACACCAATATTCTTACTAAAGCATAATTACTCACCAACATGACTCACATATCACTATCTGCATATTGCAAAACTATTGCAAGGAATCAAGTTTATAATATCCAATGATCTTCATGAAAGTTTTTATTATACCCCCCTTGGATATCTATCACTTTGGGAAAAAATTCATATCTCGCAAATTACCATTACTATTCTTTAACTCTAAAAAAGATCTAAGTGAAGCACGAGAGCATGAATATTTCTTCAAAAAAATTCAACTCTAAAAATAATATAAGTGAAGCATGAGAGCATATTTCTTTCAAATTTACTAACTCTCAAAATAATATAAGTGAATCATGAGTTCATATTTCTTTAAAATTTACTAACTCCCAAAATAATATAAGTGAAGCACTAGAGCAACTGCCTAGCTCTAAAGATTTAAGTGAAGCACATAGAGTGTTCTAGCAAATCATGATTTGCATGTGGCTCTCTCAAACAGGTGTGTTCAACAAGGAAGATTGTGACAAACTAAAAAGCAAAAAAAAACAAAGACTCATATAATACAAGATGCTCCAAGTAAAACTCATGATATGTGACGAATAAAAATGTAGAACCAAATAAAATTACCGATGGTCGTTAGAAGAAAGAGGGGATGCCTTCCGGGGCATCCCCAAGCTTAGTTGCTTGGGAGTCCTTGAATATTACCTTGGGGTGCCATGGGCATCCCCAAGATTAGGCTCTTGTGACATGGCCTGTATCTGCGTTGTTATTTCCCCAATGAGGAAGGGATGATGCAGCACACCTACGGTAAGTATTTCCCTGAGTTATGAAACCAAGGTTATCAATCCAGTAGGAGAACCAAGCAACACTATGTAAACATTACCTGCACAAAAGAACAAATACTTGCAACCCGATGCGTAAGAGCGGTTGTCAATCCCTCCATGGTAAAAAGATAGATTAATTTTTATGAGATTGGATAAATAGATCTAGCAAAAATACAAAATAAAATAAGTAAAGAAAAAGTGCAGCAAGGTATTTTTGGGTTTTTGGAATTATAGATCTGAAAACATGTGATAAAAGATCGGGGCCGTAGATTTCACTAGTGGCTTCTCTCGAGAAAATAACATAATGCACAGATTCAAGTATTGTCATCATTGGTTTTTGCCCCATAGGTTGCCCTCATGATTGATTCATATGGTGGCTTAATTCTTGTTCTAGGAAAGTGTTCCATACCCTTTCTTAGTGGAAATTTAAATTTAATATTCCCTTCTCTCATATCAATCACGGCACCTATAGTTCATAAAAACGGTCTACCAAGTATGATGGGACAAGACGGATTGCAATAAATATCTAGATCAATAAAATCTATGGGCACATAGTTCCTATTTGCAAGAATAAGAACATCATTAATTCTTCCCAGAGTCTTTTTAATAGTGGAATACGCCAAGTGCTAATTAAGAGAACATTATTCAATATTGGTAAGACCAAACACATCACATAGAGATTTCAGAATTGTGGAAACACTAGCACCCAAATCACATAAAGCAAAACAATCATAATTTTTAATCTTGACTTTAATGATAGGTTCCCACTCATCATATAATTTTCTAGGAATTGACATATCTAATTCCAACTTTTCTACTAAAGCTTTCATCATCGCTTCTACAATATGTTTAGTAAAAGCTTTATTTTGTTCATAGGAATTGGGTGAATTTATCATGGATTGCAACAAAGAAATACATTCAATCATAGATCAACTATCATAATTAAAGTCTTTGTAATCCAAAAGAGTGGGCACATCACTAGTAAAAGTTTTGACCTCTCCAAACCCATTTTTATCAATTTTTTCAACAAGATTTTCACCCTCCGAATTATGAGGACGTCCTCTAGCTAAAGTTGACTCTTCTTCAGTCCTATTTTCATCAAGTTTAATATTACTAAACAAGGAATCAATATAATAAACACCAATCATTTTATGATCTTCATCATTGTTATGAAAGCAATCAGTAGAAAACGCTCTTTCTAAAAATTCTCTTTTAGCTCTAAGCATAGCGGTTCTTTTCTTACTTTCATCCATAGAAACATATAAAGCTTTAATTGATTCATTGACATCAACCTTAGGTGGAAAAAATTTAATCTTGAGATTTTCTACATCATGGGAAATTCTATCAATGCTTCTAGACATATCATCAATCTTATTCAACTTTTCTTCTATCGTAGTATTGAAAAGTTTTTGAGTATTGATAAATTCTTTAATATTACTCTCAAGATCAGAGGGGTTCCTATTATTATTGTAAGAAGAATTACCATAGGAATTGCCATAATTATTAGAGGAATTCCCAGGAAAAGGCCTATGATTAAAATTACCTCTATAAGCCTTATTTTTATTAAAATTGTGTCGCGAGACAAAATTCACATCTACGGGATCACTATTTGTCGGGGTACGACACCTATGGGATCCCGAGAGACCCCTTTACGATTCGGCGGGGGGAGAGGCATACACAAAGAGCAGAACCAATGATCGACGCGGGAAGTTTTTACCCAGGTTCGGGCCGCTGATCAGCGTAAAACCCTACTCCTGCTTTGTGTTCTTATTGATGTTCTTGAGCCCAGCCTACAGGAGCGCTCGCAATGAACAGTACGTTCAAAGAGTAGCTACGCATGCAGAATGGGCCAGAAGTTCTCCTCCCCTGTAGCAGTTGCCTTGGGCCTCCTTTTATATGCTCAAAGTGGTCTCCACAGTGGCAAAATGTACATACATTGAGGTGTAAAGTAGCTATAGGGTATCATACCTAACCCCTGACGGATTAGGACAAGCGCATTAAATGCACCGTGAGGTGTCCGCACTTTCTTGGGGATGGAAAAAGGGGCCATCCCATCAGCACCGCATAAGCTCTCCTCCACTGGCGCATTGCCACGCATCCAGAGAAGGACCCAGAATGTCAGACACGTTACTGTGCCGAAGCGGTGGCACAGTGGCAGAATCTCGCCGGGCGCCGAATCTTGCCGGGCGCGAAGCCTTGCCGGACGCCAAGCCTTGCCGGGCGCCAAAGGCCATCCCGGCAAGGATCTTGCCGGGGAGGCTGGCCTTCGAATTTCAGTCCTACTTATCTGCTGATCCTTAGATCTCTGACTTGATGATTTCCTTGATGGCTTGAGTCGACCTCGAGCTGGTCCCGGCAAGCCTTGCCGCAAGGATGGCTACAACTGCCCGTGCACAAGTACGGGGTACTAGTGGCCCAATACTTGGTACACCGACAGGAGCCCCCGGGCCTAGGCCATACACGAGTGCGAGGCGTTGTTGGGCTAGGCCCAAACAGTGCACGGGCACGCATGGCAGGGAATTAACTGCTCGTAAATATCTCATTTTACTCTGCCCCCCACTACGCGCACGGAGCGCGCGACGTGGGAAGCGTGCCAAAAAGGCTGCAAACTGTCTCGCGCCTATAGAGGCGCATTCATATTGGGGGATAAACAAGGCGGCCCCGCTCCTTCCCCATATAAAGGAGAAGTCGCAGAGGCGCAAACCTATTTACCCCCCTCTTCTTCCCAATCTGGCCATCGCCATCACCTTCCTCTTCTCGAGCTCAGAGCGAAACCTTTTTCCTCTTCCGCCCGCTGCTCCCGCGCTTGCTCCGCCCCTGCTTCCGTCCTCACAGTCGCCATGCCGCCCAAGGCCAGCAAAGGCAATGGCACGGACAAGGAGGCGAAAGCCAAAGTTCCGGAGAGCGAACTGGTGAAGATGCGAAAGAGGCTCGTCGTCTTTCCTCCGACGCTCGACGCCGAAACTTTGAAGGGGCGATACCAATGCATGTGGGTGAAGGGAACGCAAGCTCACCCCGCCACACGCGTAATCCCAGGTGCTTGTTCCAAAGGTGGATCGGACAGATACCCCTTCTTCACTGCATATTTCTATTGCGGGCTCTGTCCCCCCTCTTCCGATTTCTTCAATGACGTCATGTATACGTACGGCTTCCGCCTTCTTGATTTCACGCCGAATGCCATATTTTGCATGTCTATCTTTGCCCATCTCTGTGAGAATTTCGCTGGCGTGATCCCCAATTCTGCTCTTTTCCGCCATTATTTCTACCCTCATATCCAAAAAGGAGAGGCTCTCTCTGGATCTATTGCGTGGATTCCAAGGGCTTGGAACAAAGAGATATACCCAGAGGGAGTTTACCGCGAAAAGTGGGACGAGTGGCGGGCCGAATGGTGCTGGATCCAGGAAGCAGATCCTCATCCTTTTTGTCATCCCCGGCGGCAGAAGGTGGTCCGCGGCAAGGATTGGGGCGATCTCGCCGCAGAAGACGAGAAGCTCACAATCGCCACTACCAGGATCCTTCGCTTGAAGGCTGTCGGGCTGACAATGGAGATGATCGGCTTCGACTTTCTCCGCCGCCGCATCGCCCCTCTGCAGAACAGGGGAAGGCCAGTCTGGGAGTACAAGAATGCGGCAGATGTCATGAGGCTGCGCCGCGGGCTGAACAACAATCTGACCGCTATGCAGCTTGGCGCTCTCCGCCAAAAGTTATTCCAGCGCGAAGACAAGCACCGGCTGCCGGCAAGGATCGTCCCCTTGTGCAACAACTCTGCCTTGGGGTCAATCATTGCCTTTTTGCCGATGTTCAACGCCCACGGCCTTGACCCGACCTGGGTCGAGCCAAGCGAGGAAGAAGCGCAGAAGTTCTTCGACAATTTGACGGAGAAGCCTATCCGGCAAGAGTCAGATCTTATCCGCGCCACCACTGATCAGGAGGTAGCCTACATCGCTTCCAGAGTGGAGGAGGTGAATCTTGCCGCGGAGGCTGGCAGCGTTGGCTTCACAGAGTGGGAAGCCAGCGACGCAGAGGTGGTAGTGGAGGCAAAGCCTGCCGAGGAGAACAAGGTTGCCGGGGAAGAAGGCGGCGCAGCCGCTGAGAGCTCATCCGGCGAAGACACGGCCGAAGAGGAGACGCGAGAAGAGCCCTCGCCCCCGAAGAAGACAAAGCGTGTCCTTCGGAAAGCTGCATCAGGCATCCCGGCAAGCCAGCCTACTTCGAGCGGCGAATCCCCCGGCAAGAAAGTGGCCGGCAAGACTGGACCGCGGCAGGGGGCTCGTCAACAGCCCGCGCGGCGCGCGAGACCCACACCAGTGACCACTGCTGGGGCGGCAGGAGGGTCTCGTACTACCGCGCCGGAGGCTCCCCCAGCGCCTGCCACAGCCAAGCGGCCTAGGACCCCTCCTCCGCCTTCCCACTCAGACACCGCAACGGAGGTCGACTTCGACATCTCCGGCTTTAGTCCAGAGCGAGAGGAAGAAGAGTGAGTATTTGCCACAGCTTCTACCTTCCAATTTGCATCAATCTTACTGACTTGCTTGTATTGTTTCCGCAGTGACACAGAAACCTTGCTAGAGAGGATGGCGAAGAGGTCAAGGACTTCTACGGGCGACGAGCCCCCGGCAGGCTCCGTGAGCGTGCCGGAAATTGTCGTTGTCAGCCCGGAGTCTAGTCCTCAACACAGCCCCCAGCACAGCACCCAGCGTAAGTTCATCGTCCCTTTTTCTGCTGGCTGGTGCCGAGGCTTTTATTCTTGCCGCTGATATCTTTGGGTTCGCAGGAGAAGGACGGCAACAAGGAGAAGATATCCCCATTGTGCCTCCTTCATCGACCGCTCCGCCCACAAGCACATCCCCGGCAAGAGGTCCTGCCGACGAGCCCGTCCTGATTGAGGAGGAGCCGACAAGCACGGACTCCGGCAACCCACCCCCGGCAACCGGAGTTGCCGGGAGAGGCGAAGCCACCTCTCGACAGCCCAACGCAGGTACTCGATCACCTCAGAGTGCTTGTTATTCTTTTCCTCTTATCTCTTTATCTTTAGTTACTTCAAAATCCAAACCTCGATCTTATTCTGTCTTCCTCCTTCGCCCTTCAGAGTTCCCTGTGATGGAACATATGGACGTCGACGCCGTCATCGAGGAGACCGCCAGGGATGCCACCACCGAAGCGGACAGGATCGCTGCCAGCGAGGCCACCAAGGATGACGTTGCCGGGGCTGGTGATGCTCTTGACGGGGAGGCCGCCAAGACAGCACAAGAGCAAATCGCCGAAGAACCTGCCGAAGAGGACGACAGGGAGGTTGAGGACCGCACTGACAGCATTCCTGCCGCAGGAGCGCCAGGCGCTGCACCGGCCACAGAGCCCCCTGTCACTGGTGAGGCGGCCACTGAAGACCAGCCACCAACATCTTAAGGCCCCTCATCCAGCAAGTATCTTAAGGTTGGCGAGAATCTATTCATCAACTTGCCAGGGACGGCAAGCACTGAGGCACCAGCCGAAGGAAAATTTTCGAGGAAATTATTGCCGCTGCCGGGCTCGAAGTCGTTGACGATCCCAGCGCTAGCAGCGGCAAGTCTGAAGAGGATCAACTCCTTCAGGCCATGGGCGAGAACTTCCACAAACTCCAGTCTCTCCATCGTGCCCGAAAAGAGAAGGCGGATTCCAGAATGGCAGTTGTCGAGGCAGCCGAAGCGGATTTTCAAAGGCGTGTCGCATAAATGCAAATCTGGCACGCCGAGGCCCTCCAAGAGCTGGTTGCCGGCCGAGAACAAGTGAGCCAGCAATGGAATGAGATCCTCCTGAAGCAATCAGATATGGAGAAGGCACATGATGAAGCTGTTCAAAGGATTGCTGCCGAAGATGCTCTCCTGACGGGGCGCCGCGTTGCTCTTGATGCTTACGAAGAAGATCTCACCGCACGTGAGCAGGCGCTCGCCGCCAAGCTTCATAGCAAGGACGAAGACATCGAAAATCTTGTCGCGCGGCGGACCCAGGAGCTGGAGCAGAAACACAAGGAGGCGCTCGAAGCTCTGACTGCAAGTCATGCCGGCAAGCTCAAGGAGGCCGTCGATGCTACCGAAGCTGCAGAGGCCGCCAAGAACGAGCTAAGCGACAAAGTGAAGAGGCTGGAAACAGATCTCGAAGAGCACGGCAAGGAGCTCTCGACGCTCAAGGGGGACAGGGAAAAAACCCTCCACTCCTTGGCGGACATGCAAGTTGCCCTGTCCGACAAGACCAAGGAGCTCTCCTCTGCAGCTGATAATATTGCGGTTCTGGAGCTGAAGATGACCACGCTGCAGAAGTCTCTTGAGTCCGGCAAGGCCCGTGAGAAGGCTCTACTCAAGGATCTCCAAGGAGAGAGGAACCTGCTCAAGAGCGCCGCCGCTGCCCAAAACGAGTACGAGAAGGGAGTGGAGATCTGGACTGGCTGTCTCATCGCCACCGCGGAGAAGCTTACCGCAGAACTGTCAACCATGGGCTTGTCGAATTTCAGATATTCTTCCGAGGAAAGAATATCTCCAAGTGCCAGGTTGACGATGTTCTTTGAAAGCATCATCAACGCGTTGAGGGCGCTCCAGTCCAGCCGGGCGACCCAACTGGCGAACGAAACTCGCCAGCTTTGCCGGGCCATCCTTCGCAAGGTGCTCATCAAGGTGGTGCACAGCAATCCCGGCATCGACCTCTCCAGCGCACTCGGCCATCTGCCAAAGGATGCAAATGTTGAGGAGCTTGAAAAGTGCATCGCGCCAATCCTTGAGAAGGTGGACTCCATCAAAAGGATCGAAGGCCAGCGCAGGGATTGAGTGCTTCCCTTTTATTCTTGCCACCATCATCTCATGTAAAAGACAATTAAGTCTCAAGTTAGAACTGCGGCAACTCATGGATGCAATATAATTTGACTATGTTTAGGCTCATGCTTGCTACTTTCCTTGTCTGATTCCTTTATGTATGGAGTTCATCCTACGCTTACTGAAAAACTTGCCGGCGCGTAACCTGCCGCGAGCGCTGGGTGCGGGACTTCAGCAGCCTGCCGGAGGCGCAGCGGCCGGCAAGACTCCTTGGTGTTCTCAGTGCAGCCACTTAAATCGTTGAGCGGACTCGAAACAAAATAAGGGCGCAACCGATTACAGCAAGGGTTCCTTCGCGTGCAGATTTTCCATACAAGAATCGGAATCATCCAAGGAAACAACTTGGTAATTAAAGAAAAACTTGCTCTAAGTTTTTAGGACTTAGCTTTCTGGCTTTGTTCTTCCTCCGGCAAGCATCGATTCCGAACGTCACCAACTGGTATTCATATCTCCCTCCCCCCCCCCCCCGGTAAATGTGCACGCGAGGAATCCTTCTGTCTTTGAGAAAAAGAAAGAAGAGAAAATAAAGGGATGAAACCTTGGCGGTTCGTTAGAACTTACCGGGATCAGGTGTCATACAACATCTTAGACAAACATGCATATATGAATATGAACATAGGAATCCATAAGGGAATGTACAACACTTAAATTTATTCATCCGTGCTCAGGGTCTGCGCCTGGCTTTGTACAAAGGATTACATGCCTTGCCGGCAAGACTTGTACAAAAGGGTGGTTGTCGGGATCCCCCGGCAACTGCGCCTTATGGGTAGAACTTGCGAAGATGTTCGATATTCCAGGAATTACTCACTGGAACGCCATCTTCAGTCTCCAGGCGGACAGCGCCAGGCCTGGTGACTCGTACTACCCGATAAGGGCCTTCCCACTTTGGCGTCAACTTGTTTGAATTCTTGGCGGACTGAATCCATCGAAGAACAAGGTCGCCTTCCTCAAGGCTTCGGGCATGAACTTTGCGGCTATGATAGCGGCGCAAAGCTTGCTGGTAGCATGCAGCTCGCACAGCAGCCTGAAGACGATTCTCCTCAAGGAGCACAGCGTCATCTTGCCGCAGTTGCTCTTGCTCGAGCTCATCATAAGCAAGCACTCGAGGAGACCCGTATATGAGTTCCGTGGGGAGAACTGCTTCCGCTCCGTAGACCAGAGCGAAGGGCGTCTGGCCGGTGGCTCGATTTGGTGTTGTTCTGATTGACCAAAGAACCGCCGGCAACTCATCAATCCAGCGTCTTCCGCACTTTTTCAGCCTGTCAAAAGTTCTGGTCCTGAGACCGCGCAGCACTTCAGCATTGGCCCTCTCCGCTTGGCCGTTGCTTCTCGGGTGAGCAACAGAGGCAAAACAAATCTTGCCGCCAAGGTCTTGGACATACTGCATGAAGGTGCGACTTGTGAACTGCGTGCCGTTGTCGGTGATGATCCTGTTAGGCACACCGAAACGGCAAACAATTCCTTTGAAGAACTTGACAGCCGACTGCGCTGTCACCTTCCTCACTGCTTCCACCTCCGGCCACTTTGTGAACTTGTCGATAGCAACGTACAAGTACTCAAAGCCCCCGGTAGCACGGGGGAAGGGGCCCAGTATGTCGAGCCCCCAGACCGAAAATGGCCAGGAGAGAGGGATTGTTTGAAGAGCTTGAGCTGGCTGATGTAATTTCTTCGAATGAAACTGGCACGCTTCACACTTGGTTACTAATGCAGTCGCATCCTGGAGGGCGGTAGGCCAAAAGAAACCTTGCCGGAATGCTTTTCCGGCAAGCGCTCTTGACCCTATGTGAGAGCCACACATGCCCCCATGTATCTCCGCCAACAGCTCTAGTCCATCCTCCCGAGGAATGCACTTCAATTTCACACTGTTTGGTCTCTTTCTGTACAGGACGTCATCGACGAACTTGTACATAATAGACCGACGGGCTACTCTCTCCGCTTCTTCTTGTTCCTCAGGGAGTTCACCTGTCTGAAGGAAATGGACAATGTGCTGTGCCCATGCTGGAGCCTGAGGCTCGACAACTAGGACTAAAGGCATCTCCTCTGCCGGGGGAACGTTTGTCTCGACAACGAAGGCCTGAGGCCTTGTCGGAGCCTGTTGTTCCCCGGCAGGCGTGTCGATCCCGGCAACTTCCTTGCCGGCGGCGACGGGGAGCTCTGCCGGGAAGTACTGGCCAGAGTTCAACTTCCTTCTTCTTTTTTTTGCCGCATCGATGGCGCCACGGATGGTTGAGTCAATTGGAGCACAAAAGTTCCTGGTTCCACAGGCAACTTGAGGGCAGCACGCTTTGACAGGTCGTTAGCAGCACTGTTCTCGGCACGAGGGACGTGCTCCATCTGCAGACCGTCAAAGCGCTCTTCCAATTTCCTCACTTCATCTACGTATGCCTGCATCAATGGGCTTTGATAACTCTTGTTAATCTGCCTGACGACAAGTTGTGAATCGCCTTTGATGATGAGCTTTCTGATACCAAGGTCTGCCGCGATCCTGAGAACGGCAAGCAAACCCTCGTATTCTGCAGTGTTGTTGGTTGAACTCTCTCGGGGAAAGTGCATTTGGACTACGTACTTGAGGTGCTCCCCGGTGGGTGCGACAAGCAGCACGCCAGCACCGGCGCCTTGCAGCAAAAAAGCCCCGTCAAAGTACATAACCCATTGCTGATCGATTTCCTTGCCGGGGAGAATTGTTTCTTGAACTTCTTCGTCTGGCGTTGGGGTCCATTCTGCAATGAACTCCACCAAGGCCCTGCTCTGAATTGTCGAAGTGCTTTCAAATTTGAGGCCAAAGCTGGACAATTCCAACGCCCACTCCACAATCCTGCCGGTTGCCTCCGGATTTTGCAAAATCCGTTGCAACGGAAAGCGAGTGACGACGGTGATCTCATGTGCTTGAAAATAATGGCGCAGCTTTCTTGAGGCCATAAGGAGGCCGAAAAGCAACTTCTGCACACCAGAATATCTTGACCTAGCTCCTTGTAAAAGAGAGCTAACAAAATAAACTGGGCGCTGCACCACCTTCTTCTTCTGCACGGGTTCTTCTATTTGCGCAGATCCTGTCTTGCCGGGATCAACCCTTGTCGGGAAAGATCTTGCCGCGTCATCCGGCGGTCCTGCCGCTGGTGTTGCTTCCTCATCAGCTTCTCTCTGCGCCACTAGCGCAGCACTAACCACTTGATTTGTTGCCGCCAGATACAACAGCAATGGCTCTTGTGGTTTAGGCGCGACTAGCGTCGGCGGAGAGGAAAGGTATTTCTTCAAATCTTGCAGCGCTGCCTCCGCTTCCGGAGTCCATTTCATTGGACCTGTCTTCTTCAAAATTTTGAAGAAAGGCAGGGCGCGCTCAGCAGATTTGGAAATAAACCTGCTTAGAGCAGCAACACAGCCGGCAAGACGACGCACATCCTTGACGCGTCTCGGCGCTTCAATTTGCTCAATGGCTTTGATCTTGTCGGGGTTCGCTTCGATTCCTCGGCAAGATACAAAGAATCCGAGGAGCTTGCCGGAAGGAACTCCGAACACGCACTTCTCAGGATTGAGCTTCAAGTTGATCTTGCGCAAGTGTGCAAATGTTTCTTCTAAGTCTTGAATAAGCGTTGCTTTATCCTTAGTTTTGACCACTATATCATCCATATATGCCTCCATATTTCTATGGAGTTGTGGCTCAAAACCAATCTGGATTGCTCTGGCGAATATTGAACCAGCACTTTTCAACCCGAAAGGCATTCGTATAAAACAATACGTACCACATGGGGTGATAAAGGCGGTCTTCTCTTCATCTTCCTTTGCCATAAAAATCTGATGATACCCTGAATAGGCATCAAGGAAGGACAGGAGATCACAACCAGCGGTGGCATCCACAATCTGGTCGATGCGCGGCAAGGGAAAAGGATCTTTTGGACAAGCTTTATTGATATCTGTATAATCGATACAAAGCCTCCATTTCCCATTCGCTTTCCGCACTACAACCGGGTTGGCCAGCCAGGTTGGATGAAGCACTCCTTTGACCAGTCCTGCCGCCTCCAGCTTCTTAATTTCTTCGGCGATGAATTCTTGCCGCTCCAAGGCCTGCTTCCTGACCCTTTGCTTGATGGGCTGCGCATGAGGACAGACAGCAAGGTGGTGCTCGATCACTTTCCTGGGAACACCGGGGATGTCAGACGGTTGCCATGCAAACACGTCGATATTCGCCCGCAGGAAAGCAACGAGCGCGCTTTCCTATTTGTCATCTAGGGCGGAACTTATGGTGAAAGTTCCCCCCGTTCCGTCCTCCCTGGCAGGCACCTTCTTGGTTTCCGGCAGGGCAGCCTTGGACTTCTTGTTCTTGCCGGTGGAACTCTCTGGTACGTCCTCGACGAAAGCGCAGCACTCCGAGGAGGCGCGCTTGCCGGAGTTCGCGCCAAGGTTCCTGCCGGTCTTCTTCTCCCCCCCGGGAGTTCCAGTGGCAGGAGCAGATGCCTTGACGGCAGGTGCTGCAACTGCTTCCCGGTAAAGTTGATCGGCACAGATGAGCGCATCCTTCTTATCGGAATGGATAGTAATGACGCTCAACGGCCCGGGCAGCTTCAGCACATTGTACGCGTAGTGTGATGCCGCCATAAACTTAGCCAGCGCTGGCCGACCAAGGATCCCATTGTATGACATGGGGATCTTGGCGACATCAAACACCACCTTTTCGGTCCTGAAGTTAAACTCGCTGCCGAATGTTACCGGCAGCGTGATCTTGCCCTTAGGCTGGGTTCTTCCCGGATTGACCCCTTGAAACGTACCCGTTTCCTCGAGGTCTTCATCGGGAATCTGAAGCTTTGTGAGCACATCTAGTGAGATTAAGTTTAGGCCGGCCCCGCCGTCAACTAACATCTTCGTCACCTTGAGGTTGCGAATTGCTGGGGAAACCAACAATGGCAAACACCCAACCGCAGTTGTGCGATCAGGGTGATCCTCGGCGGCAAAGATGATAGGCGTGCTGGACCACTTCAGAGGCCTACACGCATCGGGGGATGGCTCTGCCGCATTAACCTCCCGCATCCACTGTTTAAGTTGGCGGTGGGAAGAATACAGCGAGGCACCCCCATCAATGCACATAGCCTCCGTAGCCTTCTGGAATTCCTGCTCACTGGATTCATCATCTTCCTGATCATCATCTCCTTCTTTATCTCGGCCCCGAGCGGGCCGATCCTTCTGCTGCTTGGCCTTGCCGCGGCGACCCCCTCGGCCACTGCGTTTCTTGCCGGACCCCTCAGCACCATCTTGGGCCTTCTCCTTGTCTCGCCTCTCATATTCGGCCCTCTGCTTCTCGGCAAGCTGCTCAACTTGCCGGCAGTTCTGGAGATCATGGCCCTTAGTGCGATGGATCTTGCAATACTGCTTGCCGGAGTTCTCTGACTTGTCGGCAGCCGCCAAGGCCTGACAAGAAGGGCACCCGGCAAGATCCTTGCCGGGGTCACCAACTTTGGCCTTCTTGGCGGCGCCGGGGTTATCGGATTCCTCGACAGCAAGCACGGCCTTGCCTCCGCGCTTCCTGTTCCGCCGCCGGCCTTTCCTTGACGGGGCCACGGTGTCTTCATCCTCGGAGTCGCCTGCCGCGCCAACAGCCTCACCGGGGAGTTTCCTCCCCTCTTCAGCTCGAGCGCACTTGTCGGCCAGAGCATAAAGCTCGGCAATACTCCTGACTTTGTTCATCGCCAGCTCTTCCCGCATTCTGCGGTTACGCACGTTCTGGTGGAACGCACTAATGACAGCGGCAGGATGAACGTCGGGAATGTTGTACTGCACTCGGCTGAACCTCTGCATAAACTTGCGCAGGGACTCGCCCTCCTTCTGAGGGATGATGTGCAAATCGCTCTCTTGGCCAGGAGCTTGCTGGCCTCCAACGAAGGCGCCAACAAACTGATGGCACAGATCTGACAAGGAAGAAATGGAATTCTCCGGCAAATGCATCAACCACGACCTGACGTTGGGCTTGAGCACCAACGGGAAGTAGTTGGCAAGTATCTTGTCATCTCGGCCACCGGCAACCTGCACCGCAATGGTGTAGATGCTCAGGAACTCCGAGGGATGGGTCTTTCCGTCATACTTCTCCGGAACCTCTGGCTTAAAGGTTCGGGAATTGGGCCACCGGACTTGCCGCAGCTCACGGGTAAACGCCGGAGTCCCTACCTCATAAGGCAAGTCTCCTACGTTCCCTGGCGCAGGCTCGTCGACAGCCGGCCCTGCGCGCTTATCAGAGTGATAGCGCACTTCCCGTCGCCGCTCGATGGTTGTTCGAGCGTCCTCTTTGCCTCATTCCTGGAGAACCAGACGCTGATCACGGCGCATCCGTGGATCAGACGACGCCGTGGAAACTTCTTCATGGCGGTCGACTTGCTGAGTTGTCGGCCACCGCTGATGCCGCGGAGGGGAGTGCACTGTAGTTGCACCACCTCCGGTTTTCTCTGCACCGGCTCGTGCCGGATCGATGGGCCTCCGCTGCGAGGGCCCTGCCTCTTGCGGTCCATCCTTGTTGGCGAAGCCGATAAGGCTCTAGATAGTAGCTCGCCACTCCTCCATCTTCTCCGGGGTGGGAGGAAAATCGAGGAGCAGCTGTGCACGTGCCAAGGCTTCCGCTGGCGTAGGTGGCGGCGACAAGTGCGAGGTACGTGTGGTGCTCTGACTCCTAACCAAGTTAGAAGGAGCACCGCCACGGTCACGCGACCGCGCACCACCTCCGCCGGCAGCTCGGTGTACATGCTGGTCCTGCGCATCTTGGGATCTATGCGCAGAAACCTTTTCGTGGGGACGCCCCGAACCACCAGCGCCATGATGTCGCTCATCTTGCACGACCTGAGTAGGTCGCGAGGCTTGCGCCGGCGCGGGAGCTCCAGCAGGCGCCCTTCGATCCCTAGAGTTAGTTGTGCCACCCGTAGGCAACACAACACCATCTCTAGATCCAGCGGCGTGCAAGTTACCACTGCCACTACGAACGATACCGCTTGCTTGGCTTGGGTCACCAGAACGCCGCGGGGGTTCTAGTCCTCTTCCTTCTGCACCCACACCGTCGCCTGTTTGCAAAGGCGCAGGCAAAACGGACCCGGACAGTTGCGCTGTCGCAGCGCTTTTCTTCTCGGGCGGCATGATGATGAAGACGATGAAGAAACTAGGGCGCCGACCACCAGATCAGGTTCACGCAACCTTCAATCCCCCTACCTGGCGCGCCAAAGATGTCGGGGTACGACACCTATGGGATCCCGAGAGACCCCTTTATGATTCGGCGGGGGGAGAGGTATACACAAAGAGCAGAACCAATGATCGACGCGGGAAGTTTTTACCCAGGTTCGGGCCGCTGATCAGCGTAAAACCCTACTCCTGCTTTGTGTTCTTATTGATGTTCTTGAGCCCAGCCTTCAGGCGCGCTCGCAATGAACAGTACGTTCAAAGAGCAGCTACGCATGCAGAATGGGCCAGAAGTTCTCCTCCCCTGTAGCAGTTGCCTTGGGCCTCCTTTTATATGCTCAAAGGGGTCTCCACAGTGGCAAAATGTACATACATTGAGGTGTAAAGTAGCTACAGGGTATCATACCTAACCCCTGACGGATTAGGACAAGCGCATTTAATGCACTATGAGGTGTCCGCACTTTCTTGGGGATGGAAAAAGGGGCCATCCCATCAGCACCACTTAAGCTCTCCTCCACTGGCGCGTTGCCACGCATCCAGAGAAGGACCCAGAATGTCAGACACGTTACTATGCCGAAGCGGTGGCACAGTGGCAGAATCTCGCCGGGCGCCGAATCTTGCCGGGCGCCAAGCCTTGCCGGACGCCAAGCCTTGCTGGGCGCCAAGCCTTGCCGGGCGCCAAAGGCCATCCCGGCAAGGATCTTTCCGGGGAGGCTGGCCTTCGGATTTCAGTCTTGCTTATCTGCTGATCCTTAGATCTCTGACTTGATGATTTCCTTGATGGCTTGAGTCGACCTCGAGCTGGTCCCGGCAAGCCTTGCCGCAAGGATGGCTACAACTGCCCGTGCACAAGTACGGGGTACTAGTGGCCCAATACTTGGTACACCGACACTATTTTTCTCAATCAATGTAGACAAAGGCACATCATTAAGATCAATAGGAGCATTTTTACTAGCAACCAATTTCATAAGAGCATCAACTTTTTCACTCAAAGTACTAATTTCTTCAACTGAATTAACTTTATTACTAGTAGGTGCTCTTTCGGTATGCCATTGTGAATAATTTACCATTATATTATCTAGACATTTAGTAGCTTCACCCAAATCAATCTCCATAAAAGTACCACCGGCGGAATCTAAAACATTTCTAGAAACAAAATTCAATCCCACATAATTTTTTTGTATATTCATCCAAAGATTTAAACCATTAGTAGGACAATTTCTTATCATCAATTTCATTCTTTCCCAAGATTGTGCAACATGTTCATGCTCAAGTTGCTTAAAATTCATCATTTGAGTTCTAAGGGAAATAATTATCGTAGGCGGAAAATACTTAGTAATAAAAGCATCTTTGCACTTATCCCAAGAATCGATACTATTGCGAGGCAAAGAAGAAAACCAAATTTTTGCACGATCCCACAAGGAGAAAGGAAATAATTTCAACTTCACAATATCATTGTACACGTCCTTTTTCTTTTGCATATCACACAATTATACGAATGTGTTTAGATGGGACGCGGCATCTTCATTAGGAGTACCAGAAAATTAATCTTTCATAACAAGATTCAACAAAGCGACATTAATATCACAAGACTACGCACTAGTGGCGGGAGGAGTAATCAGAGTACTAATAAAATCATTATTACTGGTATTGGAAAAATTACACAATTTGGTATTTTCTTCAGACATCGTGACTATGCAAACAAGATTGCAAGCAAACAAGAGATCTAACGAGAAAAAGGCGAACGAAAAAGAAGGAAAATAAAAGGCAATTTTTTGTGAAGAGGGGGAGATGAAAACGAGAGGCAAATGGAAAATAATGTAAATTGCAAGGAGATGAGATTTATGATTAGGAACCTGATAGGTGTTGATGATGTCTCCCCGGCAACAACGCAAGAAATTCCTTTGACGTGGCGTGTATCTGCGTTGGTATTTCCCCAAAGAGGAAGGGATGATGCAGCACAGCTACGGTAAGTATTTCCCTCAGTTATGAAACCAAGGTTATCAATCCAGTAGGAGAACCAAGCAATACTATGTAAACGGTACCTGCACAGAAAGAACAAATATTTGCAACCCAATGCGTAAGAGGGGTTGTCAATCCCTCCACGGTAAAATGATAGATTAATTTGTATGATATTGGATAAATAGATCTAGTAAAAACACAAAATAAAATAAGTAAAGAAAAAGTGCAGCAAGGTATTTTTGGGTTTTTGGAATAATAGATCCGAAAACAATATGATAAAAGATAGACCCAGGGGCCGTAGATTTCACTAGTGGTTTCTCTCGAGAAAATAGCATACGATGGGTAAACAAATTACTGTTGGGCAATTGATAGAAGAGAAAATAATTATGACGATATCCAAAGCAATGATCATGTATATAGGAATCACGTCCAAGATTAGTAGACCGACTCCTGCCTACATCTACTACTATTACTCCACACATCGACCGCTATCCAGCATGCATCTAGTGTATTAAATTCATGGAGAAACGGAGTAAAGGAATAAGAACGATGACATGATGTAGACAAGATATATTCATGTAGGAATAGACCCCATCTTTTTATCCTTAATAGCAATGATACATGCGTGCCTCGCTACCCCTTCTGTCACTGGGTGAGGACACTGCAAGATCGAACCCATCACAAAGCACCTCTTCCCGTTGCAAGAAAAATCAATCTAGTTGGCCAAACCAAACCAAAGTTTTGGAGAAGAAATATGAGGATATAACAATCATGCATATAAGAGATCAAAGAAAACTCAAATAGTATTCATAGATAGATCTGATCACAAACTCGCACTTCATCGGATCTCAACAAACACACTGCAAAAAGTCATTACATCAAATAGATCTCCAAGAACATCGAGGAGAACATGGTATTGAGAATCAAAAAGAGAGAAGAAGCCATCTAGCTACTGCCTACGGACCCGTAGGTCTATGGTGAACTACTCACGCATCATTGGAGGAGCTCCAATGAGGATGATTAACCCCTCCGTGATCGTGTTCACCTCCGGCAGAGTGCAAGAATAGGGATCTAGATTGGATCTCGTGGTTCTGGAACTTGCGGCGGCTGGAATTGTGTTTCGATCGCTCCCCTAGGCTTTCTGGAATATCTGAGTATTTATAGAGCTGAGAGGCGGTGGAGGAGAGCCCCATGGGCCCCACCACCCATCAGGGCGCGCCAGGGGCCTCTGGCATGCCCAGGTGGGTGGTGGGCCCCATGGGCCTCCCCACTGGTGCTTCCTTGGCTCCCAAGTTGTCTTTTGGTCCAAAACAAATCTCCAAAAAGTTTCGTGGCATTTCAACTTCGTTCGATATGGATATTCTGTGAAGTAAAAAACAAGCAAAAAACAGCAACTGGCACTTGGCACTATGTCAATATGCTAGTCCCAAAAATTGATATAAAGTTGCTATAAAATGAAGGAAAAACATCGAAGAATGATAATATAACAACATGGAACAATAAAAAATTATAGATACATTGGAGACGTATCAGCATCCCCAAGCTTAATTCCTGCTCGTCCTCGAGTAGATAAATGATAAAAACAGAATTTTTGATGTGGAATGCTGCCTAACATGTTCATCACATATTCTTTTCTTTTGTAGCATGGACATTTGGACTTTTAGATGGTTCAAAGCAATAGTCTATAACTGACATGAAGACTTCAATACTAAAGCCTATCAACAAGCAACCATGTCTTTCAAAATATCAACACTAAAGAAAGCTATCCCTAGCCCATCATGCTCAATCATTGATCCATTCACGAAACACACTCGAATATTAGCTACATCCAATGCACAAGTATGATCATAGTTGTCCCTAGTTGGTGCTTTATAAGAGAAGATGGAGACTCAAAAAAATAAAAATTGCATAAAAGTAAATAGATAGGCCCTTCGTAGAGGGAAGCAGAGATTTTAGAGGTGCCAGAGCTCAAAGCTTAAATTGAGAGATAATTTTTTTTGAGAGGCATGCTTTTCCCATCAATGAAAATGACCGAGTAGTTCCCAATACTTTCCATGCTAGATACATCACAGGCGGTTCCCAAAAATAAAATAAATTTTATTCCTTTTTCCACCATTCTTTCACAATCCATGGCTAGCCATATCCATGGGTGCCTTCCATACCAACAATTTCCAAGGAATTTATTATTTGATAACATAAAGTAACTTTCTTTTTCATTTTGGGACCGGGCATCCCTATTACCGCCACACTCTCGTGCAATGACAAGTGAATAAACACTCATCTTGAGAATAACACATCAAGCATGGAAAAATATCAGCCACCCCCTGCGCTTCAGGAGCGGTATGGGCACACAAAAAGGAAATTCATTTTGAAAATTAGGGTTGGCACATACAAATTTACTTAGAACAGCACGGAAATACCGTATATAGGTAGTTATGGTGGACTCATATGGCATAACTGGGTTTAAGGATTTTGGATGCACAAGTAGTATTCCCACTTAGAACAAGGAAAGGCTAGCAAATAGATTGAGAAGCAACCAACCAAGAAACGAAAAATCTCATAAACAAGCATTAAGCATAACTAACACCAAATAATGCACCACAAGTAGGATGCAATTTCATTGCATAACTATTGACTTTCGTGCTTGCATAGGGAATCACAAACCTTAACACCAATATTCTTACTAAAGCATAATTACTCACCAACATGACTCACATATTACTATCATCATATCTCAAAACTATTACAAAGAATCAAGTTTATTTTGTCCAATGATCTTCATGAAAGTTTTTATTATATCCCTCTTGAATATCTATCACTTTGGGACTAATTTCATATATTGCATTGCTTTTGACAAGCTCAAACAAATTTAAGTGAAGAACATGAGCATAAAAATTTTCATGTCTCAAAATAATATAAGTGAAGCATGAGAGAATTTCTTAAAAAAAATTGCTAACTCTCAAATTAATATAAGTGAAGCACGAGTGTATTTCTTCAAAAAACAAAGCACCACCGTGCTAAAAAATATATAAGTGAAGCACTAGAGCAATTCCATAGCTCAAAAAATTTAAGTGAAGCACATAGAGCAATTCTAACAAATCATAGCATAATTATGACTCTCTCAAATAGGTGTGTCCAGCAAGGATGATTGCGACAAACTAAAAATCAAAAAAGCAAAGACTCATATAATACAAGACACTCCAAGAAAAACTCATGATATGTGACGAATAAAAATATAGCTGCAAGTAAAATTATGGATGGTTGTTAGAAGAAAGAGGGGATGCCTTCGGGGCATCCCCAAGCTTAGTTGCTTGGTTATCCTTGAATATTACCTTGGGGTGCCATGGTCATCCCCAAGCTTAGGCTCTTTGCACTCATTATTCCTTCATCCATCGATATCTCACCCAAAACTTGAAAACTTCAATCACACAAAACTTAACAAAACCTTCGCGAGATCTGCTAGTATAAGAAAACCAATCTTTGCTTTAAGTACTGTTGAAAACCCATTCATATTTTGTTATTGCATTATACCTACTATATTCTAACTTTACCATGGCTTATACCCCCCCGATACAATCCATAGATTTATCAAAATAAACACACAATGCAAAGAAAACAGAATATGTCAGAAACATAAGAGTCTATAAAGACTCGAATTTTACTCATACTTCTGTAACTCCAAAAATTCTGAACAATTAGGACAACAATGGAAGTTTTTATATCAATCTTGTGTACAAAATTCAGAATTTTTCATTGCTTCCGTGAATATTAACAATTCTGTTACTAGAGGCAAAAGTTTCTGTTTTTCAACAGGATCAAATCAACTATCACCCAAAGCTATCCCGAAGGCTTTACTTGGCACAAACACTAATTAAAACATAAAAATCAAAATCATAACAGAGGCATAATTGTGAAAACACTCAAGAACAAAAATAAAAAGACAAAAATAAATTTTATTCATTGAGTTGCCCCCCAATAAGCGCTATCGTTTTATGCCCCTAGCTAGGCATAATGCTTAGATTCAAGTATTGTCATCTTTTGGTTTTTGCCCCATAGGTTGCCCTCATGATTGATTCATATGGTGGCTTAATTATTCTTCTAGGGAAGTGTTCCATACCCTTTCTTAGTGGAAATTGAAATTTAATATTCTCATCTTTCATATCAATCCCGGCACCTATAGTTTGTAAAAATGGTCTACCAAGTATGATAGGACAAGAAGGATTGCAATCAATATCAAGAACAATAAAATCTATGGGCACATAGTTCCTATTTGCAAGAATAAGATCATCATTAATTCTTCCCAAAGGCTTTTTAATAGTGGAATACGCCAAGTGCAAATTAAGAGAACAATCTTCAATATTGTAAGACCAAGCACATCACATAGAGATTTCGGAATTATGGAAACACTAGCACCCAAATCACATAAAGCAAAACACTCATACTTTTTAATCTTGGCTTTAATGGTAGGTTCCCACTCATCAAATAATTTTCAAGGAATTGAAATCTCTAATTCCAACTTTTCTTCTAAAGCTTTCATCATCGCTTCTACAATATGTTTAGTAAAAGCTTTATTTTGTTCATAGGCATTGGGTGAATTTATCATGGATTGCAACAAAGAAATACATTCAATCAAAGATAAACTATCATAATTAAATTCTTTGTAATCCAAAAGAGTGGGCACATCACTAGTTAAAGTGTTAACCTCTCCAAACCCACTTTTATCAATTTTTTCAACAGGATTTTCACCCTTCGAATTATGAGGACGTCCTCTAGCTAAAGTTGACTCTTCTTCAGTCCTTTTTTAATCAAGTTTAATATTACCAAACAAGGAATCAATAGAAGAAACACAAATCATTTTAAGATCTTCATCATTGTTATGAAAGCAATCGGTGGAAAACGCTCTTTCTAAAAATTCTCTTTTCGATCTAAGCATAGAGGTTCTTTTCTTACTTTCATCCATAGAAACATATAAAGCTTTAATTGATTCATTGACATCAACCTTAGGTGGAAAAATTTTAATCTTGAGATTTTCTACATCATGGGAAATTCTATCAATGCTTCTAGACATATCATCAATCTTATTCAACTTTTCTTCTATCGTAGTATTAAAAACTGTTTGAGCATTGATAAATTCTTTAATATTACTCTCAAGATCAGAAGGGTTCCTACTATTATTGTAAGAAGAATTACCATAGGAATTGCCGTAATTATTAGAGGAATTTCCAAGAAAAGGCCTAGGATTAAAATTACCTCTATGAGCATTATTATTATTAAAATTGTTTCGCGAGACAAAATTCACATCTACGGGATCACTATTTTGCTCAATCAAACTAGACAAAGGCACATCATTAAGATCAATAGGAGCATTTTTACTAGCAACCAATTTCATAAGAGCATCAACTTTTTCACTCAAAGTACTAATTTCTTCAACCGCATTAACTTTTTTACTAGTAGGTGCTCTTTCGGTATGCCATTGTGAATAATTTGCAAAGATATTATCTAGAAATTTAGTAGCTTCACCCAAAATAATCTCCATAAAAGTACCACCCACGGCGGAATCTAAAAGATTTATAGAAAAAAATTCAATACTGCATAAATTTTTTGTATAATCATCCAAAGATTAAAACCATGAGTAGGACAATTTCTTAGCATCAATTTCATTCTTTTCCAAGATTGTGCAACATGTTCATGCTCAAGTTGCTTAAAATTCATGATTTGAGTTCTAAGGGAAATAATTCTCGTGGGCGGAAAATACTTAGTAATAAAAGCATCTTTGCACTTATCCCAAGAATCGATACTATTGCCAGGCAAAGAAGAAAACCAAAATTTTCCACGATCCCTCAAGGAGAAAGGAAATAATTTCTACTTCACAATATCATTGTTCGCATCCTTTTTCTTTTGCATATCACACAATTCTACGAATGTGTTTAGATGGGACACGACATCCTCATTAGGAGAACCGGAAAATTGATCTTTCATAACAAGATTCAACCAAGCGGCATTAATATCACAAGACTCCGCACTAGTGGCGGGAGGAGCAATCGGAGTACTAATAAAATCATTATTATTGGTATTGGAAAAATTACAAAATTTGGTATTTTCTTAAGACATCGCGACTACGCAAACAAGATTGCAAGCAAACAAGAGATCTAACGAGAAAAAGGCGAATGAAAAAGAAGGCAAATAAAAAGGCAAATTTTTGTGAAGTGGGGGAGATGAAAACAAGAGGCAAATGGCAAATAATGTAAATTGCAAGGAGATAAGATTTGTGATTAGGAACCTGATAGGTGTTGATGATGTCTCCCTGGCAACGGCGCTAGAAAATCCTTTGACGTGGCTTGTATCGGCGTTGGTATTTCCCCAAAGAGGAAGGGATGATGCAACACAACTACGGTAAGTATTTCCCTCAGTTATGAAACCAAGGTTATCAATCCAGTAGGAGAACCAAGCAACACTATGTAAAAGGTTCCTGCACACAAAGAACAAATACTTGCAACCCAATGCGTAAGAGGGGTTGTCAATCCCTCCATGGTAAAAAAGATAGATTAATTTGTATGAGATTGGATAAATAGATCTAGCAAAAACACAAAATAAAATAAGTAAAGAAAAAGTGCGGCAAGGTATTTTTGGGTTTTTGGAATAATAGATCTAAAAACAATATGATAAAAGATAGACCCGGGGCCGTAGATTTCACTAGTGGCTTCTCTCGAGAAAATAGCATACGGTGGGTAAACAAATTACTGTTGGGCAATTGATAGAAGAGCAAATAATTATGATGATATCCAAGGCAATGATCATGTATATAGGCATCACGTCCAAGATTAGTAGACCGACTCCTGCCTGCATCTACTACTATTACTCCACACATCGGCCGCTATCCAACAAGCATCTAGTGTATTAAGTTCATGGAGAAATGTAGTAATACAATAAGAATGATGACATGATGTAGACAAGATCTATTCATGTAGGAATATACCCCATCTTTTTATCCTAAATAGCAATGATACATGCGTGCCTCGCTACCCCTTCTGTCACTGGGTGAGGACACCGCAAGATCGAACCCATCAGAAAGAACCACTTCCCATTGCAAGAAAAATCTATCTAGTTGGCCAAACCAAACCAAAGTTTCGGAGAAGAAATACGAGGCTATAACAATCATGCATATAAGAGATCAAAGAAAACTCAAATAATATTCATAGATAGATCTGATCATAAACTCGCACTTCATTGGATCCCAACAAACACACTGCAAAAAGTCATTACATCAAATAGATCTCCAAGAACATCGAGGAGAACATGGTATTGAGAATCAAAAAGATAGAAGAAGCCATCTAGCTACTGCCTACGGACCCGTAGGTCTATGGTGAACTACTCACGCATCATTGGAGGAGCTCCAATGAGGATGATTAACCCCTCCGTGATCGTGTTCCCCTCCGGCAGAGTGCCGGAATAGGGCTCTAGATTGGATCTCGTGGTTCTGGAACTTGCGACGGCTCGAATTGTGTTTTGATCGCTCCCCTAGGGTTTCTGGAATATCTGAGTATTTATAGAGCTAAGAGGTGGTGGAGGAGGCCCCCAGGGGCCCCACCACCCATCAGGGCGCGCCAGGGGCCTCTGGCGTGCCCAGGTGGGTGGTGGGCCCCATGGGCCTCCCCTCTGGTGCTTCCTTGGCTCCCAAGTTGTCTTTTGGTCCAAAAACAATCTCCAAAAAGTTTTGTGGCATTTGGACTTTGTTTGATATGGATACTCTGTGATGTAAAAAACAAGCAAAAAACAGCAACTGGCACTGGGCACTATGTCAATAGGTTAGTCCCAAAAAATGATATAAAGTTGCTATAAATTGAAGGTAAAACATCCAAGAATCATAATATAACAGCATGGAACAATAAAAAAATTATAGATACATTGGAAACGTATCATCTTGCCACTCCTTATTCCTTCATCCTTCGTGATCTCACCCAAAACTTGAAAACTTCAATCACACAAAACTTAACAAAACCTTCGTGAGATCCGTTAGTATAATAAAACAAATCACCACTTTAAGTACTGTTGCAAACCAATTCATATTTTATTATTGCATTATTCCTACTGTATTCTAACTTTACCATGGCTTATACCCCCCCCCCCCCTAGATACAATCCATAGATTCATCAAATTAAGCACACAATGCAACGAAAACAGAATCAGTCAAAAACAGAACACATATAGCAATCTGAATATTGACTATACTTCTGTAACTCCAAAAACTGTAAAAAATTAGGAAGGCATGCGCTATTTGTATGTAAATCATGTGTAAAAAATTCAGAATTTTTACACGTTCTAGAAAACTTTGATAATTCTACTACTCGATGCAAAGTTTCTTTTAATGCACAGAATCAAATCAACTATGACCCAAACCATCCTAAAGGCTTTACTTGGCACAAACACTAACTAAAACATAATCATAACAACAGCATAATTGTGCAAACACACAAGAAGAGAAATAAAAAGTGATAAAATTTATATTATTCATTGTGTTGCCTCCTGACAAGCGCTATTGTTTTATGCCCCTAGCTAGGCATAATGCATAGTTTCAAGTATTATCATCTTTCTTCTTTTCCAAGGATGTGTGTTCTCATCAGGAGGCTTTTCAAAGATAACATAAAACACATCATCCATAGAAATTTTAGCATTAGAAAGTTGCCCATCTGCAAACCCCTTTGATTACCAGCTACAATCCAAGAGTATTGTTGGTTAATATCATTGAAAACTTGTTGGATCATACTCAAAGGAGGGACTTCCTTCTTAAGATTTTCATGAAAGATGCAATTATTGTGAAGCAAATGCCTTAACATATAATCACTATTATAAAAGATCTCATCTATTACCGGTTTTCATGGTTCATACCATAAAAATCGAAGATTTCTCTTGCCTCTCGTACTATGTGATCAAATTCATTCATGAGGACAAGGGTAGCTATCTCTTTAGCCGTAGGATCCTTTATAACAGGAAACTCATGAAATAATCTTTTTAAAGTAGGATGGGTACAAATAAATCTTCTCTCAAGTTTAAGAAAAAGTGCAGATATAGCATCGGCATAAGTTTTGGTTCTTTTGAGTATAGGGTTGTCATCACAAGCCAAAGACCTAATGCAATTAAAGAATTATTGGATGACACTTTTCCCTATAACATTCCCTTGTCCAAACACAAAAGTTTTGGCATTAAGGTTGGTAGAACTTCCAATTTTAGGAGTCCTACCATCATCTGTTTCTGCCATACCGAAATCACTCATGGTGATAGTTCAAAACAAGCAAACAAAAATATCTAGCAAAAAGGAGATAAGTGAAAAATATTTTTGTATTTTTGTAAAGATTTTATAAGTAGGGGAGATGAAAACGAGAGGAAAATGGCAAATAAAGTAATTTCAAGGAGATGAGTTTATGCGTAGGTACTTGATAGATATTCATGACGTCTCCCCGGCAACATCGCCAGAAATTCTTCCTGCTACTTGTGAGCTGCGTTGGGATTCCCCGAAGAGGAGGGGATGATGCAGTACAGTAGAGATAAGTATTTCCCTCAGTTATGAAACCAAGGTTATCAATTCAGTAGGAGAACCAAGCAACACTATGTAAACAACACCTGCACACAAATAACAAATACTTACAAATCAACGCGTAGAGGGGTTATCAATCCCTCAACGGTATTGAGATAGATTAAATTGTATGGGTTTTGATAAATAGATCTAACAAAAACATAAAATAAAATAAATAAAAGAAAATTCGAGCAAGGTATTTTGGTTTTAATATGTGATAGAAAATAGACCCGGGGGCCACAGTTTTCACTAGAGGCTTCTCTCGAGAAAATAGCATACGATGGGTAAACAAATTACTATTGGACAAATGACAGAAAAGCAAATAATTATGATGATATGCAAGGCAATGATCATGTATATAGGCATCACGTCCAAGATTAGTAGACCGAAATAATTCTGCATCTACTACTATTACTCCACACATCAACTGCTATCCAACATGTATCTAGTGTATTAAGTTCATGAAACAACGGAGTAATGCCTTAAGCAAGATGACCTGATGTTGACAAGACAAACTCATGTATGAAACAAATCCCATCTTGTCACCCTTAATAGCAACGATACATGCGTGTCATGTCTCTTTCTGCCACTGAGATTGAGCACCGCAAGATCGAACCTATCACAAAGCACCTCTTCCAATGGCATGATAAATCAATCTAGTTGGCCAAACCAAACCAATAAATCGGAGAAGAAATACGAGGCTATAAAAATCAGGCATAAAAGAGTTCAGAGAAAACTCAAATAATATTAATGGATAGATCTGATCATAAACTCACAATTCATCGGCTCCCAACAAACACACCGCAAAAAGTCATTACATCAAGTAGATCTCCAAGAACACCAAGGAGAACATTGTATTGAAGATCAAAAAGAGAGAAGAATCCATCTAGCTACTAACTACAGACCCGTAGGTCTGTGGTGAACTACTCACGCATCATCGGAGGGGCAGCAAGGATGATGAATAACCCCTCCGTGATCGTTGCCCCCTTTGGGAGAGTGCCGGAAAAGGCCTCTAGATTGGATCTTGTGGTTCCGGAACTTGCGTCGGTGGAAAAAGTATTTCGTCGACTCTCCTGATGGTTTTGGGATTTTAGAGTATTCATAGAGGCGAAGGTAGGTCCAACGGAGCCATGTGGGCTCCATTATCCACCAGGGCATGGCAGAGGCCCCTGGCGCGCCCTGGTGCCTAGTGGCCCACTGGCCCATCTTCTCGTGGCCTCTAGAAGCTTCCAGGGTCTCTTCTTGCCAGAAAACAACATCCAAAAAGTTTCGTGGCATTTGGACTTCGTTTGGTATTGATATTCTAGAAAGTAAAAAACAAGCAAAAAACAACAACTGGCACTAGGCACTAAGTCAATAGGTTAGTCCCAAAAATGATATAAAGTTGCTAGTAAATGAATATAAAACATCCAAGATTAATACTCGCTCCGTTCCATAATGTAGTGCCTATAGATTTTTGCAAAAGTCAAACATTACAAACTTTGACCATATTTATAGAGAAAAGTAGGTACATCTAGAATACCAAATGCACATCATTGGATACATCTTGAGTTATATTTTCAGAATGTACATGTTTGGTATTGTAGAAGTAGACAGTTTTCTCTATACACTTGGTCAAAGTTGGCAAAGTTTGACTTCCATAAAAATCTATTTGCACTACATTGTGGAATGGAGGGAGTAATATAATAGCATGGAACAATAAAAAATTATAGATACATTGGAGACGTATCACGGGCCATCATGCACAAAAGAATGTGCTATACAAGCGAAATCTGGTGGACCAATGGTGCCAACACATTGTTTCTTCATGCATGCAGATATTCGAGCAGCATTGTCCTTCATTGTTTTCGCTAGTACCTGCTTGTATACTTTTGTTGATTTGCTAGTAGCAGCTGAGAATCAAATATCAATTATTCACGTCCATGTTCATCATTGATGTGAATACTTATGTTTCAGTTACCAATTAATCTTAAAATAGACACGTATCAGTAAATAACAAGGATATGCCTAATAAGACCATGTGAAGTGAACTAGATCCCTAGATTGAATGAACAACAATACGGACTGTAATACATACAACAAATTTGAGTTGATCTAGAAGAATTCAAAGGTGCAAGTACATCAAGAGGCCAAAATGAAGCATATGTACAAATCCAGATGGGTGTTGCAAACATAGATAGGGTTGTGGGGTGGGGATGGTGAGAGAGGAAGTTCTCACTTGGTAGCGCATGATAAGGTTTTGGGGTAGATGGCGGAGATTTGCGGACTTTCTCGCAACAGAGTGTCCCAGCCACCGTGTTCGCCGGAGATGGAGCCATAGGTCACCAGGAGGGTGACAGATCTGAGGGAGTAGACAGGGATGTGGGGCTGGTGAGAGGCAAGTCATGGGTATTTAGGAGGAGGTGTTAAAAATTGAGCCAAAATTAGGAGGGAAAGAAAATTTCTCGTCGTGTATGGAAAGACAATTTTGATGGAAATATTCCCTAGAGGCAATAATAAAGTTGTTATTATTATATATTTCCTTATTCATGATAATGGTTTATTGTTCACGCTAGAATTGTATTGATCGGAAACTTAAATACATGTGTGAATACGTAAACAAATATTGTGTCCCTAGTAAGCCTCTACTAGACTAGCTCCTTGATCAAAGATGGTTAAGGTTTCCTAACCATGGACATGTGTTGTCACTTGGTAACGGGATCAAATCATTAGGAGAATGATGTGATGGACAAGACCCATCTGTTAGCTTAGCATATGATCCTTCAGTTTATTGCTATTACTTTCTTAATGTCAAATACATATTCCTTCGACTATGAGATCATGCAACTCCCGGATACCGGAGGAATACCTTGTGTGCTATCAAATGTCACAACGTAACTGGGTGATCATAAAGATGCTCTCCAGGTATCTTCGAAGGTGTCTGTTGAGTTGGCATGGATCGAGATTAGGATTTGTCACTCTGTATATTGGAGAGGTATTTCTGGGCCCTCTCAGTAATTCACATCACAAGAAGCTTGCAAGAAAATTGACTAAGGAGTTAGTTACGAGATGATGTATTACGGAACGAGTAAAGAGACTTGTCGGTAACAAGATTGAACTAGGTATGAAGATACCGATGATCAAATCTCGGGCAAGTAACATACCAACAGACAAAGGGAATTACGTATGTTGTCATAAGGTTTGACCGATAAAGATCTTTGTAGAATATGTAGGAACCAATATGGGAATCCAGGTTCTGCTATTGGTTATTGACCAGAGAGGCATCTCGATCATGTCTACATCATTCTCGAACCCTTAGGGTCCGCACGCTTAACGTTCATTGACGATATAGTATTATATGAGTTATGTGATTTGGTGACCGAATGTTGTTCGGAGTCCAGGATGAGATCACGGAAATGACAAGGAGCTCTGGAATGGTCCGGAGGCAAATATTGATATATAGGACGATGCTATTTGAACACCGGAAAGGTTTTGGAGTGAACCAGGTATTCATCAGATCACCAGAAGGGGTTCTGGGAGGCCCCGGGAGGTCTATGGGCCTAATAGGCCAAGGGGAGGCACACACCAGCCCACAAGGGGGCTGGCGCGCCTTCTCCCTTGCCTCCGGCTCTAGAGAAGGAAAGGGGGGAGGGCTAGCCCTTCCTGCCTTACCCTCCTCATGGGAGAAAGGAATGGGGGCGCCACCCCCTCCTGCCTTCTCCGTGGCGCCAAACAAGGAAGGAGGGCGCCAAAGGCAGGCGCCCAAGGGGCCGGCCGGCCACCTTGGGGTGCACCCAAGGCTGCCTCCCCTCCCCCACCTATATATATGAGAGGAAGGGGCACCACACCACCCACGACAATCTCTTAGCTGTGTGTGGTGCCCCTCTCCACAGTTTAGCCCTCCGTCTAGTTTTCCACAGTGCACGGTGAAGCCCTGCGGGAAGGAGTTCACCATCACCACGCCGTCGTGCTGCCAGAACTCATCTACTACTTCGTCTTGCTGGATCAAGAAGGCAAGGACGTCATCGAGCTGAACATGTGCTGAACGCGGAGGTGCCGTATGTTCGGTACTTGATCGGTTGGATCGCGAACAAGTTTCACTACATCAACCGTGTCAATAAACGCTTCCACTTTACGGTCTAAGAGGGTACGTAGACACAATCTCCCTTCTCATTGCTATGTGTCTCCATGGATAGATCTTGCGTGTGCGTAGAAAATTTTTGTTTTCCATGCAACGTTCCCCAATAGTGGCATCCGAGCCAGGTCTATGCATAGATGATATGCACGAGTAGAAACAAAGGAGTTGTGGGCGGTGATGGTCATACTGCTTACCACCAACGTCTTATTTTGATTCGGCGGTATTATGGGATGAAGTGGCTCGGATCAACCTTACATATCCAGGCACATGAGACCGGTTCCACTGACTAACATGCAACTTGTTTTGCATAAAAGTGGCTGGCGGGTGTCTGTTTCTCCTACTTTAGTTGAATCGAATTTGACTACGGCCGGTCCTTGAAGAATGTTAAAACAACAAACTTGATAATCAATGTTGTGGTTTTTGCGTAGTTAAGAACTATTCTTGCTAGAAGCCCATAGCAGCCACGTAAAACTTGCAACAACAAAGTAGAGGACATCTAACTTGTTTTTGCAGGGCATGTTGTGATGTGATATGGTCAAGATATGATGTGATATATGTTGATGTATGAGATGATCATGTTTTGTAATATCGACAACCAGCAGGAGCCTTAGGGTTGTCTCTTAATTATTGTATGAAATGCAAGTGCCATGTAATTGCTTTACTTTATCGCTATGCATTAGCAATAGTTGTAGTAGTGTTGGGGATATAACCCCATGCTATGACCCACCCAGGAGGGGTCGGGTCATATTGTCCGCGACTTATACTTGAAGGCCCAGTAAGGCGTACAAGCGGGCTGTTGAAAGCCCATGACCCGGAGGCGACTCAAGACCCGAAGGCGTGAGCCGCCTGATGATAGCTTGACTAGCAAGGCGAGGTAATTTAGGGATAGGGTCGGTTACTATGTGTAATATGACCCGGACTCTTGTAAGCCGCCGGACCTCGACATGTGTATAAAAAGGCGAGACCCGGCGGCGGGTTAACTCAAGAAACAACAAGTCGAGAACTAGGCCGAGCGTATTCGCTCCCTTGTGATCGAAACTCAAGCAATACAACTAGAAGCAGGACGTAGGCTTTTACCTCGTTGTGAGGGGCCGAACCTGGGTAAATCCTTTGTGTCCTTTGTCCCGTTCAACCCCTTTAAGCTAACCTATGTTGCGATGTCTCCACACCTAAGTCCTTTCATTAGGCCATCTGCCGTGATAAACCCACGACAGTTGGCGCCCACCGTGGGGCCTGAGCACGGTGGTTTCGAGTTCTTGAAGGGCAACCTCTCAGGGATCAAAGGATACGCCGTGGGCCGGATGACCAAGAGTCGCCGCGGCAAGATCTACATCGACGACGCAGGCTGGGGCCCCGAGGCTGACTCAGTCGAGTACGGGTACCAGGTCCCCTTCGGCGGAATTCACGTCTTCATCGGCAAGATCGGCGAGTCAGAGCTTGAGCCGGATTCCTGCGCCGATGTCATCGAGACGGCTTGGCGTGCGCAACCCGCCAGGGCTCAACCTGGCCGGAAGCACGCTTTCGTTGGCTTTGTTCATGGGGAGGGTCTCGAGGAAGGATCTATTACTGGTGGAGGGACGGCCATCTATTCAGGTGATGAATCCTCAGCCGGCGAAACCAAGTCAATCTATCAACTTCAAGACGGCAGGCTTAGGGGTTATTCCGATGGCGATAGAATTCCGGACCCCTATGAGCCGCCGAGCAAGGCTGCTATTTTCATGGCTGGCACGCAGCCAGTGTTACAATCCTCAACTGCTGCGGCTATGACGTCCGGCTCAACTGCTGCTGGAACGGCTAGGGCGAGCAGCTCTGCCCGTCTGCCAGCTCAAGTTTTATCTGAACTTTTGGATGCTTTGGCGACTCTGTTAGCCACAGAGGTAAGTCTGGCGAATCAAGTGCAGCATAATGCGCAGGTTGCAAAGCTGCGGGACGAAGTGACCAAGGCCCGAGAGGACCTTGAGGCAGAGAATATTAGGATGGCCACAGAGCGAGCCGCCTTGGAGGCCGAGTCACAGCGGATAAGGGCGGAGGCTTTTCGCTTAGATCTGGATCAGAATGCATCAAATGCTATCCTTCGAAGGAGGCACCAGAGCCGTTTGCCTTCACAGTTCGAGGGGCGGAACCTTTTTAATACTCCCGGAGCCTGACCGAGTAACCTGCCCTGTGTGACCCAGGCTACTGAGGCACCTAGGACCGGAGCGGCGGCTCAGCCTCGTGTGCCAGACCCGCCTCATAAAACCTGACCCTGCCTCAATGAGTACTGACGCCTTCTGGTCACTACTCTAACCCGGTGGATAATATGATTGCTACGGCCACACGTTTGGCGGCTATTCCAATCGAGGGAGAGTCTCCCGCTGTGATAGAGACCCGGAACGCAGTGGAGCTTCTTTAGGCGGCCGTGGCACAACAAGCAGCTTACTCATACAGTCGTGAGCGAATTCATTCGACACCACGCCAGAGTCGAAGCTACAGCCGGCGTATTGAGTCGCCAGCAGTTTCCAGCAGCGAACGGCGTCGTAACCCACCCCGCAATGATGACACCCCCCCCCCCCCCCTGCGGACATAACCCTCCCCATGTTCATCATGATACTCAAGCCCTTGTGGATCAAGCTAGAGCCTGTCGTGAGGGGAGATGGCGGCTCAGTTAGGGGCTCACCAGCAATTTCAGTTAAATCCGTCTGCATCTGTGGAGGCAGGGATAACCTCCAGGTCAGTTGGGGTGTCGTGTTTAGTGCCGGCTCTGCGCAATGAGCGTCTGCCCAAGCACTTTAAGGGCCCCCGTAAGGTACCCAATTATACAGCTGATCTCCCGCCTGAGGCTTGGATTGAGAGCTATGAGCTGGGCATGGAGATGTTAGATGTTAATGATGCTGTATGCGCCAAGTACTTCACCATGATGTTGGATGGGCCGGCCCGAACCTTGTTGAAAGGGCTACCTGCCAATTCCATTCACTCATGGGCCGAGTTAAAAACCTGCTTTATTCAGAATTTTAAAGGAACATGCAAGCAGCCGATGTCGATTATTGATCTGGACAATTGTATACAGCGAGAGGACGAGTTGGCGCACCATTGGGTCCGTCGGGTCTCGGCCATTATCCATTCATCGGATAGCATCGCAGCCGGCTCAGCCGTTTTGATTCTGGAGAAAAACTGTCACTTCACACCTCTCAAGCAGAAGCTGGGCCGACTTAAGCGTCATTGCAATGATATGGGAGAACTCATGGCAGCTCTCATCAAGTATGCTGATTCCGATAACACCAAGGACCCCGGATCTGATGATGAAAAATCCAACAAGGGGAAGAAAGGTGGTAATGGTAAGGGTCAGCAGCAACCTAGGACAGGTTATAACCAGGGTAATGATGGCAAGCGTAAGCAAAACGACGGCGGGTCAGATTTGGTAGCTAACACTAATGCTCAGCATAAATATCAGCATCGTAAGGACAAGATTGGAGGACCAAAATTTAATTTGGAGGCCCTGCTTAATGACCCTTGCCCAAAGCATAGTCGGCCCGGTCAGCCGTCGACCCATGCGTGGAAGGATTGCTTCATCATGAAAGAGTACAAAAATTCTGGCTTTAATTAGGGTCATGGTGGCAATAATGGCCCGCCTGGTGGGTCAGGATCTGGCTCACAGGGGCCCGGCTTTGGCGGAGGCGGCTCAAATTGTGGATATCAAGGACAAAGTAACCATGGTGGTTATAACCAACAATAGTCTGGTCAAGGTAACCAGCAGCACCAGTCAGTATACCAGAGCAACCCCAAACAGCTTAACGGAGGCCAGTATCACGTCTTCACCACAAGTCTTTGCAAGCGAGATCAGAAGGTTCATAAACGAGCGGTCAGTGCGATTGAGCCGGCGGTACCTCAATACTTACGCTGGTTAGAGCAGCCAATCATATGGAGTCATGAGGATCACCCACCTCGGGTTGACAATCCGGGTCAGCTAGCGTTGGTGGTAGCCCCTCAAGTTGGGGGTTATAAATTCACTAAGGTGCTCATGGACGGAGGCAGCAACATCAATATCCTTTATTATGATACCTTTCGCCAGATGAATTTGACTGATAAGGATCTTAAGCCGTCTTCTACGGTCTTCCATGGTGTGGTCCCTGGTAAGTCGGCATATCCAGTTGGTAAAATCGCCTTGGAAGTAGCTTTCGGTGATGATTATGACTACAGGGCAGAGACATTGTGGTTTGAAGTGGTTAAGATAAAGAGCCCGTACCATGCCCTGTTTGGGCGGCCGGCTTACGGCAAATTTATGGCGCGACCCTGTTATGTTTACTTGCAGCTTAAGATGCCGGGATATAAGGGTACTATTACAGTCCACGGTAATCGAAAGGTCGCTTTAGAGTGTGAAGAAGGAGATGCTGCATATGCTGAGTCAGCTTGTGCTACAGAGGAGCTCAAGTTTTACAAAGATAATGTTGACCTGGCTGATATGACCCCTTTGAAGAAGCCAACTACTGAGCATGACCCTTTGTTGAAATTCAAGTCGTCGGATGATACCAAACAGGTGGACTTTGTCCCTAGCGACTCATCTTAGCAGTTCACCATCAGTGCTAATATGGATCCTAAATAGGAAAGCGTGCTCATCGAGTTCATCTGTGAGAATCGGGACATCTTTGCATGGAAGCCTTCAGACATGCCAGGTGTACCGAGAGAACTCGCTGAGCACACTCTCAATATTGACCCTAAATTTAAGCCGGTGAAGCAGTTTCTTCGCCGCTTCAACAAAGAGCGATGTAAGGCCATTGGAGAAGAGGTGGCCCGGCTCTTGGCGGCTGGGTTCATCGTTGAAGTTTTTCACCGGGAGTGGTTGGCTAACCTGGTGCTGGTGCTTAAGAAAAATGGCACTTGGCATATGTGTGTTGATTACACGGACCTTAATAAGGCATGTCCGGTTGATCCTTTTGCTCTCCCCCATATTGATCAGATTATAGATGCACGGCGGGTTGTGAGCGTTTATGCTTCTTGGATGCTTATTCTGGTTACCATCAGATTAAGATGACAATTAAAGACCAAGAAAAGATGGCTTTTATTACACCTTTTGGAGCTTTCTGCTATGTGTCTATGCCTTTTGGGCTCAAGAATGCCCAGGCGACTTATCAGTGTTGTGTCCAGAATTGTTTCCATGACCAGATTGGGCGGAATGTTCACGCTTATGTGGATGACATTGTTGTCAAGTCTAGAAAGAAGGAGACTCTGTTGGATGATTTGAAGGAGACTTTTGATAATCTCCAAGTATATAAAATGATGCTTAACCCGGCCAAGTGTGTTTTTGGTGTGCCTGCAGGCAAGCTTTTGGGTTTCCTGGTCTCAGAGAGGGGTATTGAAGCTAACCCGGAGAAAATTAAGGCTATCACTTCCTTGACTAAGCCGACGTGTGTCAATGACGTCCAGTGCTTGGCGGGTCGCATTGTGGCTTTGAGCCGGTTCATAAGTCGCCTGGGAGAGAAGGCAATTCCTTTGTACCAGATGATGAAGAAAATAGATCACTTTGTCTGGAGTGATGCTGCTAATGAGGCGTTTGAGGCGCTCAAAAAACAGTTGGCTGAGCCGCCCGTCCTTGCAGCTCCCATTGAGAAAGAGCCTTTGCTGTTATATGTGGCTACCAATAGCAGGGCTGTTAGTGTGGCGGTTGTAGTGGAACACAAGGAAACAGGCAAAGAATACCTAGTCCAGTGGCCGGCTTATTATGTCAGTGAGGTTTTAATTGAGTCCAAGCAGCGATACCCACATTGGCAGAAGTTGGTCTATGGGGGTGTTCTTGGCAAGCCGTAAACTGAAGCACTATTTTCTGGGTCATCCTATTACTGTGGTCAGCTCTGCTCCCTTAGGGGATATTATTCAAAATAGGGAGGCCACTGGCCGGGTTTCCAAGTGGGCAATAGAGCTTGGACCTCATGGTTTGAAATATGTGCCAAGAACAGCAATCAAGTCTTAGGCTCTTGTGGATTTCATCAATCATTGGACAGAGTTGCAGACGCCTGAGGAGAAGCCTGACAACACATATTGGACTATTCATTTTGATGGGTCTAGACAGTTAGAAGGATCGGGGGCTGGAGTTATTTTGACTTCCCCACGAGGTGACAAATCTGCTATGTTTTAAGGCTAATGTTTCCTTGCACTAACAATGCAGCTGAATATGAGGCTGTGCTTCATGGCCTTCATATGGCCAAGGAGATGAATTTAAGCCGGGTCAGGTGTGTCAGCTACTCAGACCTGGTAGCTCAGCAAGTCTCAGGCACATGGGATTCCAAGGACCCGCTCATGGCGGCTTATCGCCGGGCGGTTGACAATATTGCTGGTCACTTCAAAGGTTACCAGGTGGAGCATCTTGATCGAAGGAAGAATGAGGCGGCTGATGCTTTGAGCCGGCTCGGGTCTCAATGTAAGCTGGTGCCCCCTAATGTATTTCTTGATGTGTTGAATAATCCTTCAGTCAAATTGCCATCAGAAGAGGATATTGCTATCCCTGACCCGGAGGCGCAGTTGGTGGCGGCTCTTCATGCTATTCCAGATTGGAAAGTTCCATATTTGGCTTATATGACCCAGGGTGAGTTACCAGAGGATGAAACTTTGGCCAGACAGATAACCCGGCGATCTAAGTCAATGACTATTGTCAATGGCGAGTTACACCGATGTAGCGTCACAGGTGTGTTCCAGCGTTGCGTTTCTCCTGAAGATGGCCATGAGATCTTAAGGGAAATTCATGAAGGTGATTGTGGTCATCACGCCGGCTCTAAATCCTTAGTGGCTAAAGCTTTCCGTCATGGATTTTACTGGTTAACAGCCCATGCTGATGCAGAGGATCTTGTCAGTAAGTGTGATGGATGTCAAAAAATTTCTAGACGGGCTCATGTGCCGGCTCAAGAATTGAGGATGATTCCATTTACTTGGCCATTTGCGGTCTGGGGGTTGGATATGGTCGGACCTTTCAAAAGGTCCAAGGATAAGAAAACCCACCTCTTGGTGGCGGTTGATAAATTTACCAAGTGGGTTGAAGCAGAGCCGGTCAATAAGTGTGATGCGGCAACAACAGTTCAGTTTGTTAAAAAATTGGTCTTGCACTTTGGTTACCCTCATAGTATCATAACTGACAATGGTGCTAATCTGTCTAAAGGTGCTATGAGAGAATTCTGTCAACAGGAGCATATTCGTCTGGATGTTTCTTCTGTGGCTCACCTGCAGTCTAACGGTCAAGCTGAGAGGGCAAATCAGGAAATCTTGACAGGTATCAAGCCCCGGCTTATGGTTCCTTTGCAGCGAACGCCGGGTTGTTGGGTGGAGGAGTTACCTTCCGTGCTTTTGAGTATCAACACCACCCCCAACAGGTCAATAGGTTTTTCACCTTTTTTCATGGTCTACGGGGCAGAGGCGGTTCTTCCTAGCGATATCCGTCATGACTTGCCCTGTGTGGCGGCTTATGTTGAAGCTAATAATGAAATAGCATGTCAAAACGCACTTGATGTTTTCGATGAGGAGCGAGACCTAGCGGCGGCTCGTTCGGCGATATATCAACAAGATCTGCGTCGCTATCATAGCCACAGAGTGAAGACCCGGACGTTCCGGGAAGGCGACTTGGTGCTCCGGCTCATCCAAGACCAGACAGATATGCACAAATTATCCCCACCTTGAGAAGGACCCATTGTGGTCAGTAAGAACCTGAACAACGGGTCGTATTACCTCATTGATATACGTGAGCACAAGGATTCTTGCAAGTCGGAGGAGGAGACCCGCCGTCCGTGGAATATCGTGCATCTTCGCCCATACTACACTTAAGCCGCCAGTTCCTACCCTTGTACATATTCTTGTCACTGTATATACTTTTTGTGATCAGTATAATAAAGCCGGCAACCCTGAACTACGGGGCTTCTATCATTTCACTTCTAAATATTTGAGCCTTTATTGATTGATCATAAGGTCACTTGGGGGCTTCCACCTATTATGGTTTAAGTTCTTACACCCTTTTGGCCGGCTTGAATGCCACTTCTTCTGAGGTTTCCTCCTACCTGTTTGCCACTGGCTGTTCTATTGATAACCCGCCAAATTCCTAACAGTCAATCTTTTTGAAAAAGACCCTGAACTTGTTAATAGGGAAACGGCAGCTTGTATCACATGAAAGCTGGCTTACAGTGAGCTAGGTGTAACCAAGGCTGTTGCTGCCTCTTGAAAGCAATCATGTGGGCCTTAGTGCCAAAAAGGCTGTTGCTGCCTCCTGAAAGCAATCATGTGGGCCTTAGTGCCAAAAAGGCTGTTGCTGCCTATTGAAAGCAATCATGTGGGCCTTAGTGCCAAAAAGGCTGTTGCTGCCTCTTGAAAGCAATCATGTGGGCCTTAGTGCCAAAAAGGCTGTTGCTGCCTCTTGAAAGCAATCATGTGGGCCTTAGTGCCAAACGGCTCGTGCGGCCATTGAAAGCACATGGCCTAAGTGCCAAACGGCTCGTGCGGCCATTGAAAGCACATGGCCTTGTAAGCCAAATTGTCTGGTCCTGCTTTGATAAGCCGGCCACACAGTATTTGAGATTTTTCCGAGTTTTCTTTTCTGAGTATTTTTTATTTGTGTTTCTTAAACATATTTTACAATCTGGGTCATGAACCTTTGATTATATGACTCATATTTGAGCATTTTTGGGTTTGGTAACCCGCCCTGATAGCAGACTTTAAGTCGCCAAGATATTCTTGCCTTGAGCGATCAAAATCATGATATTTTATGCCTTCGGGTGGGTACCTGCTACAGATTATAATTATCAAGATATCACTATGATGTCAATCTACAGGTATGTCTTTCAATAATTACATGAATATTTGGGGTTTGATAACCCGCCCTGGCCTTAGACGTTAAGTCGCCAGAATATTTGGCTTAGATGGCCTTTAGTCTTTCTGCAAAAAAAATTCAAAGACTATTATATTGGGGTTTGTTACCCGCCTCGGCGTAAGCTGCCAGGGCATATGCTGTTTAACTCGTGTGCAGGAAATATGAAAGTATTGATCTGACCCACATGAATGATGATACTATGAGAAAGCACAATGGCGGGTTATAAATATCAACTTGGCGGTTTAAAAGCTAACATGCACGATGGCATGACAGATCATTGTTTTCAAATCTAGCCCTGCTGGTTTTAAAATTAGATTTTGAGAAGGCTTTTGACACTATTGAGCATCAAGCAATTATTGACATTCTAAGAGCAAAAGGGTTTGGAGAAAGGTGGATCTCATGGATAAAAATTATGTTTAGTTCTGCATCTTCTGCTGTATTGTTAAACGGGGTACCAGGCAAGAAATTCTACCGCAAAAGGGGGGGTCAGGCAGGGGGACCCTCTATCTCGACTGCTATTTGTTCTAGCTGCAGATCTACTTCAGTCCATCTTGAATAAAGCAAGAGATCAAGGATTAATCACTGCTCCAATTCAGGTGAATTCATGCCCAGACTTTCCAATAGTTCAATATGCAGATGACACACTGCTTATCATGAAAGCTGATGCTAGAGAACTATTTTGCCTCAAAGCTCCCCTAAACACTTTTGCAACTGCCATAGGGCTTAAGGTTAATTATCAGAAATCTATAATGGTCCCAATTAATATCCAGGAGGACAGGGTTGACATTTACACTAACACTCTAAATTGTCAAAGGGGAGAATTCCCATTCACATATCTGGGCCTACCATTAGGTCTGAACAAGCCAACAGTGGAACAGTGTATGCCAATGGTTCAGAGGGTTGCAAAGAGACTTGCTGGTTTGGCAACATTCATGACAAGTGCAGGAAGGCTTCTCCTGGTAAAATCAGTTTTGGCATCTCTACCAATATTCTTTATGGGTTGCTTGGATGTTCCAATAACAATCAAACACCAGGTGATCAAATAGTTGAGACATTGTTTATGGAGAGGATCTGACATGGAGGATCATAGACCAGCTTCTGTAGCATGGACAACTGTTTGCAGACCAAAAGAGAAGGGAGGACTTGGGGTTATGGACATTCTCACTCAAAATAAAGCCTTGCTGATGAAAAACCTTCATAAATTCTATAACAGACATGAGATTCCATGGGTAAACTTAATTTGGGAGACATATTATCAGGACAATAAACTTCCAAGGGAGGAACTTGTAGGGTCATTCTGGTGGAAGTCTATTCTTCAATTAAATGACCAATACAAGGCTATGGCAAGATGTAATTTAGGAGATGGTAGAAGTGCCCTGTTCTGGACTGATTTGTGGAGTAATGCAATATTACAACAGGAGTACCCTCACTTATTCTCATTTGTCCAAAATGCATCTATGACTCTACAGCAAGTTGTCAATACAGAATATCTTGAAGACCTATTTCATTTACCTCTATCTATTCGAGCCCATCAAAAATTTCTTCAACTAGAGGACAAATTCCATTCATTAAGACAATCAGAATATCAAGTCATGACTGACACCTGGAGTTATATTTGGGGAAATAGTGTCTTCACATCTGCAAATGCTTATAAAGTGATGATAGGAGTCAAGCAAGTCCCACCTCATTTCTCATGGATCTGGAAATCATCATGCCAACCAAAACACAAAATGTTCTTTTGGATGCTGCTACATGACAGATTGAGTACAAGAAATCTGCTTTGAAGGAAAACATTCATATTAGAAGAGTACAATTGTGCAGTTTTGAACTGTCAGCAAGAAGAAACTTTACATCACCTATTTTGGGGATGCCAATTTGCCATGAGGTGCTGGGATTTCATATGCCCCCAAAGATCTCACAATTTATTTGTTCTTGAGGCCTTCCAGGACTTAAAAGATAAACTAAGGGTACCATTCTTCATGGAAGTTATCATCCTGGGATCATGGGCTTTATGGATCACCAGAAACAACAAAATCTTTGAGAACATACAACCTTCCTTTCACGGCTGGAAACACATATATTTGGAAGAAATGAAACTTCTCTCCCACAGGATCAAGAAGAAATATGAAGCTGAATTCAACACTTGGTTGGCCAATGTGCTATCATCATGAGGAGCTTCTTCCTGTTTGTATTTTTTTAGTTTCCCTTAGTGTTAGTTTTTAGCTCTTTTATTTTTTCTTTTTTCTTGGGGCTCCTCTCAAGCCCCTCTATTTTTTCCTTTCTTTTCTTTCTTTTTCCTTCTCTATTTTCTTCTAGTTTTGTAGATATAGTTGTTAGTTCTTCTTTTTTAGTCTTTAGTCTTTAGTCTTAGCTTTAGTTCTTGCTTTCTTTGTACTTGGCTACTCCTTTTTATTTATTAATATAAAAATTGCAGTGGGGTTTTGCCCTACTGTACATAGTCAAAAAAAATGTTGATCAGCATGATGTTAACTTGTTGTTAGTTCTATTCTTTACCATGAATACAATTTCCAACATTCTGTTATCCACTGATTTAAATGCTCTGCCTCTGAAACATGCAGTTTCTTATCTGAAAATCACTTGGACAAGCAGCCATCGCCGGTGTTGGATTCGATGCCGCGCTTCTTCAATCCCCCAGCAGCGTGAGGGGCAAATAAACTTCCGTCCCATGCTGCCGGTTGGGGAATGGAACGAACTGGATTAAAGAGGGGGGCGGCGGCACGACTGAAGAAGCACATCAGAAGTGATTTTTTCAGTGGATGGCTCTCGATGGCGTTTTTTTACTTGCCTCTACACCATACAACTTGTATTTTTAGCCTCCCAGTTCATGGTGGACCAGCAGCCCATTTGCTGGGCGGGCCAACCTATAGAAAGCAGCACTTGATTTTTCATCAAGGCCCAAAAACAACGCAGTACTATGTTTGTTTTGAGGCCGAAAACATTACGGTAGGGGTTGAGCGGGGGAGGGGGGAAGACAGAGCAAAAAGATAAAAAAGAGCTGATGCATCATTGCTACCCTAACAAGCAGGTGCAATTCTTCTCGGGAAGAAGGTGTGCCGTTGACACTCACACGTCACAATCCCACAGTAGACATTCTAACAAGTTCACACACAACTACAACAGAAAAGGTAAACATTCATATCAAACTTAGGTTCACAGGACACGTTCATATTCATAGCCAACATTCACAATCAACAACTCAAAAGATTCATATATACACAAGTTCATCATGTCTATGCATCTAAATGATTGATAGATCACAAGACAATATTCATAGATAATTCACAAAAAGATTCAGATATACACATGTTCAGCATGTTTATGCATCCAAATGATTGAGATCACAGCCAATATCATCCATGGACAAACTTTAATTACCTAGGGTACAGACTGGTAAATGGTGTTCACTCGGTGGTACTTCTTGCTAAAATTAATGCTTGTACGAGTAAACTTTCGAATACATAATAGGCAGCACAGACAATCTGAACTTTGCTTGTAGGTTTATCCTTGAGATAGTGGCCTCGATGCCGAGGGAGGTTTGAGCAACTTGGCCACTACTTTCAACCAACTAGTTTACTGGCTCATCTTGGTCCTGTAGCTCGCCAAAATTCTACATTGCAGACAAGAAAGGAGGCGGTCAATAAAATGAACCACCCAAAATTTTTGTGCAGTTCAACTGAAATGGAGCATCCCTGGAGTGCAGTGTCTGGAATCTTTAGACTCCATGCCATACAGTTCACTACCATATGTGCCGATAACCAAAAGGCGCAAGTTGGGACCAAAGACTGGACTACGTTTTTCTGGGCTATGCGCCAAGCAATATTGTTGGTGTTCACTCTGGCACTTCTTCTTGTCAACATCGATGCTTGTCTGAGTGAACTTTGGAGTACATAGCAGCAGCATAAGTATCTGTCCATCTGATCTTTTTGTGCAGTTCTACTGAAATCACCCAATGTAATGATTTTCCTGCGAGTTCAGGCTCCAAGTTACTCCTTTATGAAATCGGCAAACAGTAGCACAATACCAAATTACCAATACAGATGACAAGCACAATAATCAGGATAAAGACCGGTACCAACCTGTGTGAGGTAGCATATCAAATACTATTTCCTTTGACTGGAAGTCGAGATAAGCGACTGACAGGAAAGGGAGGAAGCAGTCGAGGCAATGAAGCACCCAAAGTTTTTGTGCAGTTCCACCAAAATCGAGCATCCCTGTTGGCACATATATTGAGAGAGTGAGATTACTGTAATAGTGGGACTAGTTAATGAAACATACACTAACAAATAGAAGCACCCTCATTATCTTAATGGGTAAAGTTAGCAACATAGTAGTCTTGCTTTCAAGAGAGGTATTAGTTTATTTAATCAGTGCCAATTAGCTCAACACTCAAAGCATTGCCATGTATTATAGGTTGCAAAACTTTAACGTGCAAAGATAAAGGAGTTTCTCATGACAGTAGCAACATAGTATCACGATACAAATAGAGATGAGAGCAAACTAATATGGATGAAGGCCTTAGGCCGGTACCAACCTGAGCAAAAAAGCTTATTCAAGTAGTCCCAGAAGAGATGATAAAGCGCTCACTGGAATCATTCAATAGTATATATTTTTGTGCACTTCAAATGTATGGTTGACATCACTCTTGTTTACCAGTGGTGAGATTATATCGAAAGATTATCAAGAACTTCCAGCAGAGTTAAAGCACTGGATGGGATACAGTTCATTGTATTCTCTTGTGCAGTTCCACTAAAATGTACGATTGGCACAACATGATCCCTATTTGCACAAGTAGGAAGAAGGTGAAACCTTCATTAGCTTAGTGAGAAAGGATAGAAAGACATTAGCATATTACTTTAACAGTAGCATCAAATTCATGATGGACAATACGCAAAACATTGCCTCATTGAACCAGTGGCAATAAATTGACATGCAAAACAATAGCATTATTATGTCATGACACTACCAAGATTCCCTCCCTGCTCCACCACATGATTTACCTACACAGACACACATACACACGTACATGATTCAGCATAGGGTGCCACTAAAGATTTGTTTAACTCCGACAGGAAAATTAGGCAGCAATAAATTAGTGCTACTTAAGTACTCCTAATTAATTAAGTGACCTTACAGGAGAGACATCAGAAGTGGAAGGGCTCTTGGAGGATCGTCTCACATGTAAGGGAGATGTTGCCGGAGCCCTTGAATGGCCTCGACTGAGGCCTCGGCTTTAGCAAGATCACCTTGGCACTGTTGATCATGTAGAGCTGGGTCACACATGCATCCAGAATCCAGTTAATTAGTATGATGTGTCATCAAGCCAAGTACTACTATGTTGCATTTCTCTATCTATCTCTACTTCTCTACTCTTATAAAAAATCAGAGTTGGTGATGATGGTGTGCCTACCATCCTGCAATATAGGCCGTCCGATTTATATCTGACAGATAGGAAGGAAACTATGGCAATTTTGCAAAAAGATACCCACGCCCCTCTCCACATTTGCAAATAAGGCCTTCCCTCGTTCATCCTTTTCTCTCACAAGATAAACTACTCATACAAATGCATCTTGATGTTACGTGCAACGCACGGGCATCTTGCTAGTCTTCCAAGTAAAGTAAGACTAGTAGCAACACAGCAATACAATACCACTAGCAAGATGTCAGGATAACATAGGACGGTACCATCGTGTGATCTTCTTCATTTCCTCCCTCTTCTTCTTCTTCGTCTTCCTCTTCATGCTCTGTTTCTCTTTATCCTCACCAGTTGGTGAAACCAAGTACATGATTGGCCTTCTATTTCAGAATTGGTTTTGTCAGTGAGGGAGTACAAGTGTACTAGTAAACAATAGCATTATTTTCTCATGGCAGTCACAAAATAGAGGTGAACACATGCATTAAATATCACTCTTACCTAAAGGAAGGTTATGGTGCCAATATGGAGGATGAAGATTGGAATAGAGATCTCCGTTTGTGCAGTTCCACCGAAATGAACCAACGGTTCCACTCTAACATTCCAGTTAAACAGCACAAAAGTCACTTCTTTTAAGAAGTGTTTTGTGCAGTGCAAAAAAAGATAGCAATAGCAACGAGGTGAAATGGATATCCCTGTTTGCACAAAAAGCTACAGAGGAAACAGTCAGAGTCTCAAACAAACTGGCAAAAACAATTGGTTAAACTTGTCATGGCTTATAACAGTGGCATGGCTTTATTTTACCAGGGGCATTAGAATAAGAACATCAAAATATTTGCTATAAGGGCATGGGAAAGTGGGTGCACCAGCAGTCCAGCACCATGTACCTAAACCGGGGCATAAAGTGGTGATTCAGAGTTTGTTGCCCCGAGAAACAAACATCCAAGAGACATATCTGGGTTGGTCCCATTTTTGTTCACTCTAGCCACCTATTCCTATGTGTGGATAGCAAATCTAGTCCTGGTCATACCACTGTGTATAGTGTTTCCCCTATATTTCCCTTTTCGACCAAGAGACCGGTTGGATGACCAGCCTATACTACTTTCACCCCCTTTCTTTCCTGTTTGTACCAAGTCCGATGTACATACTAAATTTTCCCCCTTTATTTCTTGTTTGAACCAAGTACAAGATTCAACTACATGAAGTAGCTTTACCTCTAACAATAGAAAAAAAATTAGGTGACGTTGGACCATCCGATCGAGCCTAGCTACGAGGGGGGCTGAGAGGTAGAAAATGATGCACATGCAACAACGTAGCGAGCTAGGGAAGTAGAGCTAGGCCGGTTTCGAAGGAAGATATACCTGAAGGTCGTCGGGGTGTGGATAGGTAGGCGGCGGGAGGCCAGATCCGCCCACACTAGGGTAGCGATTAAGGGATCGGAGGAGCTCCCGCGCCGGGGCTAGGCCAAAGATAACGGTGCGGCCGGCAGTGGGTCTCCTCCCTCGCTGTCGATGATGGCCTAAACGCTGCCCCTCCTCCCCTTCATCGGCGGAGGGGGATACGTCCGGATCTGTAACAAGCGGTGAGGATAGAAAGACAGTGTTACCACCACTATCTTGTTTAGATCTGGAGAGGATGAGAGTGTGTGAATAGAGCAACCCTAGCAAGCAAGCGCGGAGGCTCCTGCCTATATATATACGTATAGTGGGGTAGTTTACTTTTTTCACTCCATCAAAACAATCGTTTAAAATTGTGTACGTGCTAGGTCGCCATTTTTTCAGTTGTTGATTGTTTTTTGAGATAGCTACCCGCTTATTCCAAGTGGTGTTACGGTGTGCCAGGTCACACTTTGTATCGTTCAAGTCTGGTACTAGACCCTCCATTAAGTGAACAACCACCGCCTCATAAAAATTGTGAACAAGCCCACGGCTAAAATTATCAGAAACGTGGGCTGCACCAACATGCATTATTATTTATATTTTCTATGTGGGAGTATCCTCAAAACAAAATGTGAGAGTACAATCTTTATTGGGCCCCTTTGTAATTTGTGCTAAATTTTAACCAAAGATTTAACTGGCAAAATGTTAGTGCTTGTTAACAAAAATTATATCCTTGGATTCGTATTTGAACATAGTTTTCAATGATGTAATTTTTTGTGACATGCATGAACATTTGGTTAGTTAAATTTATAGTCAAAATTTGGCACAGATTATCATAGGGACCAAGGACCAATAAACCAGGACGGAGCTCCTCGTCTGTCATCTAAACTACTTATATGACTAGCCGCTCTATTACATGCGGGATAGCAAGCATCCGGCCCCGCGTGCCGTCCACCAAATCACAGCGAGGTGCTACAGTAGAGACTCACCAGTCACCCCGGTGTGGCCATCATGACCCGTCATATCACAAAACCCACAACTTTACCAACAGTGGTAAAGGTGCCTCGAAATTGGACCGGACGAAGCAACCATCATTTCACTGGAATGCTCGTTGAAGCCCTTGCTGCCCTTTCTTGAAGAAAACCTCACTCCAGGCTACTCACTTCTGCCATTTTTCTTCTGTACCGACGAAGGAAAGGTGGGCGAATCAGTGATGCTACTATATTTTCATTCCAAGAATCTTCTTTTTGTGAAGCACCGACTGATTCTCACTGCCTATTCTTTTCCCATTTTCATTGTGATTGTGGTTTCCTTTCGATTGCTTTTTGTTTTTTAGTTTATTGATGGATCCTGGAGCACTGGGCAAAGAGTTGCCGGCGGACAACCCACTCGAGACAAAGATCTCCAGGAAGCGAGCACCGACCAACGAGTTGGCCATGTTGGCGGGCCAACCCATGGAGACGAAGAACTCCAAGAAACAAGCACTGGCCAAAGAGTTGACGACGTTGGCGGACGAACTCCTCGAAGAAAGCTGGAAGAACAGCAAGGGCCCCACTGTGCCTACCCCAGAAACTCTAATGGCCACCTATGAGAGCCTCAATGCCGAGTTTGAGGAGATAGTCGCTGTTGAGAAGCAGTATTTCCTTGGCAAGGCGATGGCATCCATTGAGGAGATGGCCCCCGGAGGGATGGGATCCCCCGGTGAGCTGCACAAGGTAAAAAAAATGGCTTACCATAGTTGTGGTTTTTGATTATTTGCAATGTGCTTGCTAATATGTTAGGGTTGTGCAGGTGTCGGTGGACGTCCTTGATGATTCTGATGTCGCGGTCCATCCTGTGGACATCGCCCCAGAGATCGATTCCGATGCCGCTGTCCGTCCTGTAGACATTGCCCCGGAGATCGATTCTGATGCCATTGTCTGTCCTGTGGACATCACCCCAGAGATCAATTCTGATGTCGCAGTCCGTCCTGTGGACATCGCCCCAGAGATCGATTCCCATGCCACTGTCCGTGTTGTGGTCATTGCCCGAGAGATCGATGACAAGAAATAGTTGGTCGCGCTAATCCTTCAAGGTAGTTTGCATCGTGTTACTTAGCAGAACGATGCGTGTTATCAAACCATCTTAGGGCTAGTGCACTGTCTTGTGTGGGCGGTACTTCCTACTTTTGTTTGATAGTGAATCATTCGAACTCTCTTCGAGTTATGGAAACATATGTATCCTCACCAGCTTTTGATGTAATATATGGCATGCTTAGATGTAAGTTTGAACTATTTACCATATCAGTAGGGCTTGTTTGATGATTCTTGGTGTTAGTAGGCTAGGTACTGTGCGAGCTATAGTACTTGCAAACACTCACCAAAGAGAAACGTTGGGGCTGATGAGCTCGTGGTATGCTTATAGGTCTGATCCGTCGTCTATCGGTCAATAGCCCAAGCTCCTAAAATTGTAGGCTTAGCGATCGATCAGACAATAGTCCACAATTATACATTAATTCACATCAAACTCAAAGAGTTGGTTCACGGATACATTCACATTAATAGCCAACAAAATTGGCACGTACTTGTAACATGCGTGAATGTGTAATTTTTTTTGTTGGAAGCGTGAATGTGTAGTGACGTAGTACTTTCGGAGTGGCTACAGAGAGTGTGTAGGTGTGCTAGAGGGGTTGTGGGATGGAGAGAGATCTAGAGAGAGAGAGAAAGACCCTCCGGCCTCCTTTGGTTTGTAGGGATTTTGTAGGAACTCTATAGGATAGGATTTGCAAAGGAAAAATTCCTTTGAAGCCCTTTGGTTTATAGGAATGGATACCTATTCCTATGTAGGATAGGAATCAGTCCTTCATATTTTGGAGGAAAAAAATTAGCCTAGACTCAATGGAAAAATTCCTATCCTATGCACCAAATAACATCTCTTTCTCTATAGGAATTGGGATGCATGTCATCTCACTTCTATGATTTTCCTATTCCTATAAAATTCCTATCCTATGAACCAAAGGAGGCCTCCATTTCTTTCTACTCCTAATCGTTAGATTGACAAAGGATATTTTTTTAGAACACAAAATCATAGCAGTACAGAGACGTACAAATCCTAGGCGGGCTAGTTTGGCCTAGTGGGTTTTAGTGATATGACGTGCTACAGTGTCATCCAGTCTTCGCGTGTGGTAGCAGTATTGTGGGTAATGTAAGTTTTCTTGAAGAAGCGGAATTCAATGAAGTCACGATGGTTCGTTTGTCCGACCAACTTACAGTGGGAAAGGTTGGGCCTGCACTACGACCGGGGTGGACCAGGATAATTTTGTGCATAGCAAGTGGACCAGGATGGTCGACGTCCCACATGTCGGCGAATGAAAGTATTCTTTCCGATATCAAGGACGAGCAAGGAGTATTCATTGTTTATTTTTTATGAAAGCTATTGTCTCCACTGTTACGATGGAGGAGTGTGAAACACGGCAGCCCAGTGAACTTGGCATGTGCACAACTCCCTCCTTCCTCATGCACCATAGTGTTGACTATAAGGTTGGCTATAAGGTTACAACTTTTTCTCACTTTCTCTCTATCTATTTCCTCTCAAATGTTTTTTACCTTCTTTTTTAAGACAGAATTTTTTTAATACCTTTTTTTAGAATTAGTTTTTTTATACCTAGGAGCACGTGTAGAGACGGGCTCTTCCAGAGCCCACTCCTTCACTTTTTCAATGCCTCTCTCCTCCACATAAGCGGGCTTATAGCCCAGTATTGTACTTGCTATGAATGCGGGCAGCTGGCGCCTGAGGGGGGAGTGCGGCGAGAGGGGGGAGGGGTTTTCTGGTGGGCCAGGGCGGTCAGAAGCGGGCTTGGAAGCAGTCCGGACTCCCACATGGCCCACCTCACATTATCACCATATTTCTTGGAGTCCGTGCGTGGTGGGCGGGCGATCTCTTCTCCCTTCCCCGTCTCTCTCTTCTCAGCCGATGCCTGCCGAGCGATTAGATTTCGGCTATCGACGGTTTATTCAATTACAGTCCCACATGTCAGTGAAAATGCAAGACAACGCGTGTCCCCTTTGGTGAGCGGCATGCGAGCCGGACTGTCGGGGGTGCGACGCGAACGCGACAGGCGTGCTTTAAGTGTGCCGCCTTTTCCTTTTGAACATGCAACGTGTAACATTTTCGTGTGATCGATCGATAGAAATCCAGAACAAAATGACGAGGGCGGGGCTTTCCCGCGCGTTAGGCGGGCTAGTTTGGCCTAGTGGGTTTGAGTGATATTACATGCTACAGTGCCATCCACTTGCTCCATTTTTATGTAAGCAAGCATCTCCACTCTTACATGGGAGGAGTGCGAAAGACGGCGGATCTGATTTTGATCGAGGGATAACTGTTCCTTGCGAAATAATGGAGCACTGTTAGCGATTATAGCATGATAGTTAGGGCATCTCCAGCGCTGACCCACAAATTTACACCGGCATCTGTCCGAGGACACTGATGCCAGAGGATGCCATCCAATGCTGCCCGCATACCTTTTGACAACTATATGAACTAACCGGACGAAATTCATGCAAACAAAGCAAATTTCAAATTAACCGGATGAAATTCATTACATTTCGAAAACTTTTCCTATAAACTGGACGAAATTCATTACATATTTCGCACAAACCATACTAAAACCTACTGTAAACCTAATCTAAACGATCGCCGGCGCCCAACCACCGTGTCCGGCCATGAGCCCCGAGAACTGACACTCCGGCTATTGCCTTTGCCTCCTCCTCATCCGCCTTGGTTTTGTCCAGCTCCGCCTTGATAACCTCCTCCTCCGGAGCACAAGGTTCTGAAGATTTCCACCTCCACATCGCCGTCAAGCGGCTATTAGGCCGCCGATGTTTACCCCACCAAGCTCCGCGTCGACTGAGTGGAGGAGTGGTGGCCTTCCTGGGACCAGAGCGGCGGTGACGTACCATGTACTACTCTTCCTCGCTGCCGGCTGCACCCGTGCACACGCGCTAGCTTCGTGGTTGTGGCGGCGAAGGGTGGCCGGGGGGGAGCCAGCGATGTCCTTCGTCTGCTCCTGCGACAGTACGTCCAAGAGACCTTTGGAGCGCGCCCGGAGTGGAGCCGGTGATGTCCTTCGTCTGCTCCTGCGACAGTACGTCCAAGAGAGCTTTGGAGCGTGAGGAGGCCATGGTTGGAGTGGTGCCGACAGAAGGAAGGGACCGGAGGAGAATGACTGTGGGTCTTTGGCTATGGCTGGGGGCTGGGGCTGAAGTTAATATAGCGGGCGAATGGCAATGAGCTGCCGCAGACAGATGGACGGCTGGCGCCGGAGTAGGTTCGTCGGCAGCCGCTTGTCATTAATGTGGGCGGCGGATGGACGGATGGCGATGGTGTCGTTAACGCAGAGCAGTCACTTGCACCGGGATGCTGTGCGGGTGGCGCTCTCTCGGCCGTCGCGCTGCTGCAATGCCGGCGCCAGTGAGAGGTCGCGTCGGGCGTGAATGCGGCATTGACGTTCTGGAGCGACGATGACCGTTTCAAGCGGGAAGCACACGCTAGCGATGGAAGGGGTTTCGGTAGGCCAAGGCGGTCAGATGCTGGCGTGGTCCTATATTGTTTTTGTAGTTTGCAAAAGTACTCAATTAATGTGGCAGTTCACTTTTTTTTCTACGATCAACATACACCCTCCAAAGCACCATGTTCAAATTTTGCACTTCTCCGGATTCATTTACCATATTTAGGCCATTATGTGCATTTTGTAGAAATTTACTACCACTATAAGAATTAACGAACATCTACATAATGCATATATGACTCAAAGCTTACATGCTATAGTGTGGTATTTATTCATAATTTGGTTGCCAAATCTCATGCGTGCAATGCACGTGTACCTTACTAATAAACATAGTTTCTAGTGATATTATTTGTAGTTACATGCATCAACTAGGACGGAGGTGCAGAAACATCAAATCCCAGCTACAACTACACGGGTGTGATGATAGGGACCGTATAATCACCATATGTCGTATATAATGACCGTATTGACCGTATTCTTAAGTACAATGATCAAAGTGAGCTATCAAGAAAAGTTCGATGACCGCCAATGCATTTTCTCTACTCTTATAAAAAACAGAGTTGGTGATGATGGTGTGCCTGCCATCCTGCAATACAGGCCATCCGATTTATATCTGATGGATAGGAAGGAAACTATGGCAATTTTGCAAAAAGATACCCACACCCCTCTCCACATTTGCAAATAAGGCCTTCCCTCGTTCATCCTTTTCTATCACAAGATAAACTACTCATACCAATGCATCTTGATGTTACGTGCAACGCACGGGCATCTTGCTAGTACTCGGTAATAAATGACCAGGATTGAAGGGGAATCCAAATTTCCTTTGTCGTCTGTCCTTGAGATCTTGACAAACCAATGCACTATACGGTTGTCCGGCCACTCCGCCCCAGAGCTCTCACCAAGTGTCGTTCAAGCCACCGCGCCGCACACTAACCGGTAAGGAAGCGATGGCATCCCGCCGCGCCGAGTTCCTCGCCGCCCACGACCGCACACAAAATGGTAGGGAAGCGATGGCATCCCGCCGTGCCGAGTTCATCGCCACTCGCGCCCTCACACCTACGTGGGCGGACTTTGAAGCTGCCAAGGCCAAATGGGCAGTAGAGCAAGAGGCGGCCAAAGCCGCACAGAGGGAGCGGAAAAGGCAGAAAGCACCCAAGAAAATGGAGGCCCGCCGCCGCAAGAAAGAAGAGCACGCACGCGCTGCTGCGGAGAGCTCGGCGGAGATCCAAGCATGGTGTGGTGTCGCCGACAAAGCCGGGAAGGAGAATGACGGCGTCTGGCCAGCATGTCAAAAGTAGTAGTACTAGTAGTTAGTGTGTGTGTCTATGTCGCCTGTACGTTTGTTTAATTAATTACGAGCATGTACCAGTACTAGTTACTACTGTAGTTTTTAGAGCAAATTACCAGTACATTAGCCTAGACTCAATGGAAAAATTCCTATCCTATGCATCAAATGGCATCTCTTTCTCTATAGGAATTGAGATGCATGTCATCTCACTTCCTATGATTTTCATATTCCTATAAAATTCCTATCCTATGAACCAAAGGAGGCCTCCGCTGGAGTATAGTACTACTGTAGCTAGCAGTATTGCTAGTACAGTAGTTTTCTTCAAGAAGCGGAATTCAACGAAGTCATGATGCTTCCTTCGTCCGAGCAACTTTACAGTGGGAAAGGTTGGGCCTGTGATTTGTCGGCTCATTAGTCATTATTACTGCGGCACGACGACCGGGGTGACTCTCCCTTGGAGTTCTGCGTGCATGGCAAGTGGACCAAGATGGTCGACGTCCCACATGTTGGCGAACGGAAGTATTCTTTCCGATATTGAGGAGCAAAGAAACCGCGTGGTATAGTATCACTGCTGATTTATATTTATTTTTTATTTTTGATGAAAGCTAGCGTTTCAACTCTTACGACGAAGGAGTGCCAAACACGGCACGTGCTGGATCTCCCACACATCAGCGAAAGGAGTGGGACATGAACAGCGTGGTAGAGCGTCTCCACTTCTTCCACTTCTAGGTCAGAGACCACATGTAGTACTAGTAGTATGAACGATACAAAGTGCGACCCGGAGAGAAAGACGCGTCTAGTTGGAAGGTCTCGGGCCATACACGTAAACAAATATAAAACCTAATATGTGCCTCCAATTAATATAGTAGTAGAGTACTTAGGCACATACATCATAATATCATCGTGCATTGCACGTACAACATTTAGTGGTAGTAAAAGACAAATTCCTATATGCCACGCATGTTCATACTATTTATGCCTTTCTAATTCACTTACTGCGCTACATTACTCAGGTTCGTACATCCCTGGGTACATGTCCGTCTCATAGTTCCAGTCCCACGTGTTCTTCATAGATGGAACGATCCATAATGGTGGGCAATGGGAGTCCATATCATCGCATCTTCTTAAGTGTGGCTCACTACGATGGAGACTCATCCAAACTGAAGCGGCATAGATCACGGATAGGGGCATTCAAGATATGAATCCGTCGATGAGCAATGAAAACGCACCCGTTCTTCATGAACGGCAGGCCGTCGGCGTCGTGCACGGAAGGTGGCATTGTTTGCACTATGGGGTAGTTGTCCCCGATGAAAATCGAGTACTCTTTAAGTGTGTTCATTCGCATCTAGGTACCATCACGGGGGTCGAACACGCCGCCGTCCATCTGGTACACCTGGCATCTCAAACCTGGATACATGCTGACGTGCATGGTTATGGTCCATGCAGTATAATAAAGTGACGTAAGCAGGGGATACGGATTAAAATAAAATACTTTATATTGCTTATTTCTATGAGGGGGAACGGAAGCAATGTATAGACTAGCTGCGGCACGGGCGACGACAAACAATTTGAGAGTGTTACATGGGCCATGTACATTAATTAAAGTAGGAGTAGTTTTGTTTGATGGGATTGTGGCTACCTAGCTAGTACTACACGGAATTGAAATTGTTAAGTCCTTTATAGTTTATACAACTGGCATTATAAAGTTGCGTAGATGACTATCCCAATCAATAAAAAGAAGAAGGAAAGAACTACTCCTGCTCCTGGAGTACAAAGAGACATGTACTGAAATGTTATAAGATGACATGGCAATAAGATGTGGGAGATGAAGATGAACGAGGGAAGGCCTTATCTGCAAATGTGGAGAGGGGTGCGGGTATCTTTTTGAAAAATTGCCATAGTTTGCTTTCTATCCGTCAGATATAGATCGGACGGTCTATATTGCAGGATGGCAGGCACACCATCATCACCAACTCGGTTTTTTTTTATTTTTTTATTACTAGCAAGATGCCCGTGTGTTGCACGTAACATCAAGATGCATTTGTATAAGTAGTTTATCTTGTGAGAGAAAATGATGAACAAGGGAAGGCCTTATTTGCAAATGTGGAGAGGGGTGTGGGTATCTTTTTGCAAAATTGCCATAGTTTCCTTCCTATCCGTCAGATATAAATCAGATGGCCTATATTGCAGGATGGCAGGCACACCATCATCACCAACTCTGTTTTTTATAAGAGTAGATAGATAGATAGATTATTATTATTATTATAAGAGTAGAGATAGAGACTAGGGAGCTGGCGGGTGGTTCGTTGTACGGCACATTCGTGTCCATCCACTAGCCTGGAATTAAAGCAAGCACGATATTTATAGCGACTGGGATTAGTTGTTTTCCGGGCGCATGGACCAACGCGGACTAGCGGACCTGGTCGCCCTTTTTCGAGCACACCTTCGACAAGTACGTGCGTGACATGCGTGCATGCAAATCTTGCATGACCAAACCATGCGAAGCGGAGTGGTAGGCTGTCGAACTGCAGCCTGCATGTTGCAGCCATGTCATCCACACGCAACCTAAAGGTCAATTCATACTCCGCTGGACTATACTGTACTACTATGCATTGTTTGGCACGAACGTTCCTTGGAGCTCGTGCTGCAACTGGTGTACTCCATAGCCCACTTCCCTTCTCCTTCCTCTTCCACCGCCCGCGCACGTCCGCGGGAAGCGACCGGTCAACCCTTATATAGGAGTGCTAGCACAAATAGATGCATGCACAACCACTAAAATTTCCTTTCTTTATCTCTATGAAATAAATATGGCATGAAACTCAAAGCCCTTTAAGTCTGAGTATAATGGAAATCATCGTTCTCCTCTGGCTCCGCTTTGCCCGCGTCGTCGTCCTCCTGTTCCGGCTCCACGTTGTCGTTATCCTCCTCCGGCTCCGCGTGCTGCTCCGCCTCCAACGCCTCCTCGTCCGGCTCCGGCTAGTCCAGACTTCGGAGGCAGGGCGGCTGCGATCCAGGCTTCGCGCCACCTCCAGATCAAAGCGCCACTTCGGTCGGGCCATGGCTATCGGGCGACGGCGACCAGAGAAGAGGCGGCAGGAGGGGAATGAATGCAGCTACTGTTTGGGTTCGCCGTCCGGCTTAAATAAATGTGCACCATCACGTGTACCCGCGGGTGCACAAATTGTAACATACGGGTTTGCTTAGGGGGCGTCACGTAACTGGTATGTGTGTGAGATTCTGAGAGACGGAGTGTGTGTGTGCGACTCTACTCTTCGGACATGTACTCCACCTTTTGCATCGGGATATAAGTATAATGGTATTACACTTTAGCTTGTGATTTACGTGGCCATGTTAACGTGGTTGTGTAAAAAAAATGTCACTTCCTGCTCGTGGTTTGCGTTATATAATTATGAGAGCTTTGCTAACTACTAAAATAAAGTGGAATTTGTCCATGTTATATAAGTGAATTAAGGTGATTGTTTATCATACGGGTAAGGTTGGACGAATGGTGGTAGGAACAAATGCTCCACCTAGAGCATGTGTGTGTGTGTGTGTGTGAAGCGGAGTCTTCAGTGGCGAAAGTAATTTAAGTGTGTGTGGCTTCATCGTAGAGAGGTGATGTGTATTGCAGAGGCCACCAACGAGGGGGTGCGAGAGAGAAGAGGCCCGTAAAGAGGGAAGAGAAGGCAAGTGCGCGTGAGAGGAGTCAACATCGAGATAACGTGTTTGTTCGAGAGACACCGAGGAAGACTACTATATATCGATGGTGCATGTAGGCGGGAATTAAATGAAGGGATGGTCTTATTGGTTTCGGGGATATAGGGGAAGAGTGAGAGAGGGGGTAGCTAGAAGGAGATTGTTAAGTGTTAGTGTGTGTTTTAGAGAAGAGACCCATCCAAGCGGAAATCATGTGCACACAAGAAGAGAACGATTCGATGTGGGGTTAGGGCTGAGGCTAATTAACTACGTATGGAGACATAGGAGACCTTGAACGTGCATGTGCGAGAGGTATACATGTATACGGGGGATGTGTGTGTGTGTGTGCGCACGCGCACATGATCGAGATAAAAGAAAGAAGACATAAGTCATAAGATCAACGACATGGGAGAGACGGATCGGTATGACAATATGCATGCATGTGAGAGTGGAGGGAAGAAGGCCCGATAATTGAGCATGTGTTTTTGTCTTTAAGAGATAGTGGCGTGGGCTGGAGCATGCATCCATGGTGAGCAAAGAGAGCAAGACACAATGATTGTGCAAAAGAGATCAACCTATAGATGCATGTATAGAGAGACAAATATAGTGTGCGTGATAGGAAGCAAGAGTGCGTGTGAGAAAGAAAGGTTGACGGAGAAACTGCAGATAGATAGAGAGATAGAGATGCTAGCTAGAGGGACATCGGCTAGTTTGTGTGTTAGAGATGACCACCGAGTGGTTCAGAGGGGTGAAGTTATGTGTGTGTGAGAGAAAGATAAAAAGAGGGCGCATGACTGCATGTAGAGAGAAACATATATAGTGTGCGTGATAGGAAGCAAGAGTGAGGGCAAGAAAGAAGGTTGATGGAGAAACAGATAAATAGAAAGATAAAGATGCTAGCTAGAGGGAGATCGGCTAGCTAGTGTGTGTGTTAGAGATAAGAGTCGAGTGGATCAGAAGGCTGAGTTATGTGTGTGGGTGTGAGAGAGATAGAGAGAGGGTGCATGTGAGTCACATACAAACAAATATCAGAGAGAAATGAGATCTCGAGAGACAGAGTTTTGTGTTTGCGAGAGAGAAAGATATTTCACAAGGAGAGTGATAGCTAGAGAGACATATCAGGAAATGCGAGATATCTCTAGGGAGAGAGAGTGTGTGTGAGCGACACACAAGGGAATGGTGGAGAGATATGAGACCCTGGGAGACAGAGTTTGTGTTTGTGTGTGAGAAAGAGATATTTAAGAGGGAGAGTTGCAGCTTCTCATACCTAAGGAGAGCAAGACATCTCTGTGTGAGAGGGGGTGTGCGAGTGGCACAGAGGGGAATAGTAGAGAGAAATGAGACCCCGGGAGACGAAGTTTGTGTTTGTGTGAGAGAAAGATATTTCACAGGGAGAATCATAGTTAGAGACACATAGCAGGGAGCGAGATATATTTAGAGAGAGATAGAGTGAATGTCGAGGGAGAGAGTACCGTCAGTGTGTTACGAAGATAAAAGATCATTGTCGACATACAAGTAGCACGAGAGATACCCGAGAGACGATGAAGGCGTATAGGTCTAGAGAGATATACAAGCATGAGTGATAGCTATATGAGACGAATATCTGGATTAAAGGGGATTCAAATATTTAAACTAGAGATAACGACATCGATTATATCATAACGAAAATTGATCTACCAAACATGCATATTCATTTGAATTTGGGGACACGTGTAATGTTATATAGTTTATCAATATTAGTGATCCGTAGATTCTTTAATTAGAGACAATGCATGGTTTATATGCAATTAATGTCTAAACGGGATTACACTATATGTTGCGTGTGTCAAACAAATTATACGTGTTTGAGAAGTAAAAAAACCCGCATGAAACACACATTAATTGGAGACAGTTAGCGAGGAATGCATACATTGGATTTCAACATAAAGTGGTTTCAAATATTTGAAAATCCAAATTAAGATGGATCCAGCCTTATGAATCTAAGATCATGCCATTTGTAAACCATATTTATGTATAAAGGGTGTTGTGCTTTTGAAATTATATATAAAAAAATGATGTATATAGTTTGTATTCGAATACAAAATGGATCCTGCCCGAAAAAATAAATACAAACTGGATTCGAATTGAGTTGGCACGGTAAACATGCACTCTTTCTCTGCAAAAATTAGAACGAAGCGGGGAAACTCGCAGTAACCGCCCAAAACCAAAATCTGCGAGATGGAAATTACTGCCTATCCCTGACACGCAAAGCCTATCGGCTCGATTTCTATAGGTTTCGATAGGGGTAGCCTTGTAATTTCACTCAAATGTGACATAACCACCTCCACCTCTCACCTCCCCGGATTCATACACGGTGGGCGCCAAAACACAGTTTCTCCTCGGCCGAAATCGCCTCTCACCTCCTTCCCCGATTCATACACGGTGGGCACCAAAACAAACTCTCCTCGGCCGAAATCTCCGTCGGGAAATATTCGGTGTATGCGAGATTATCGTCCTATCCCCAATTGACTAATATTGCTGTGATGTAGGAAATTTTAAACGGGGGCTAAGTTTGTAAATTTCCTCGCATTTGAGACAAGTGCGCCCTAAAGACATGGTTCCCCCCTTCCTCTCTCCCTCCATTTCCCCATTCGTACTCCGTGGGCGCTAAAACACCCTCTCCACCGCACTCTCCTCCGTCCGCCACCCCATCCACCGCCGTCCTCCTCCACCATGTCGGAGCTGATACCCCGACGCCGTCGTCCATTACAAGAGATCGACCTCTCTCATCCACGTCTTCAGACCAGGATCCTTGCATCGTGTCCTCTCGCTTCATCCGCACCGTCGTCCACCTTGCCGAGGCTGCTTGTACAACCGTCTTGTCCATCACGCCGGGATATTTCCCTCGCCGCCACCGTCTGCCCTCCTAGATCTGCTTCCACGCCGCCGACAGCCATCGCTACCGCAGCATCCTCAACTCCTCAGTAGATGCTTACACAGCGCCACACCAGAGGCGGTACTCTTTCGTATCTGCTCAAGTTATTTATCTCAGCAGGAAAATAGATCACCACTGCTTTACTCTGATTTCTTGTCCATCACTTAGAATCTTACTTGTTAGTTGAAACCAAACATTGGTTGCCAAGTTGCTTTTGTCCGGTTTGCACCTTCAGATCCGCCATGGCACACGCACCACTATACTCGCAATGCTTATGGTTTTCCCCTTTTATATTCCACATTAGCTTAAATGACAGTCGACTGAATTTCAAATTGGGGTCAGTCCATTTTTGGGAGTTCGCCAGAGGGAAGGAAGGGGCTCACCGGAGGGCTGCCCCATTATCTATCTTAGGGTTTCGGGTGTGGACCGTGGTTGTGGGGGGCTGTCGTCGGGCTATGGTGGGGCCTCGCCGGAGGCAAAACTCGACGTGGGTGGGGGGTGGGGTTAGCTAGAGGGATGGCCAGGGGCGGCAGAAGACCGGAGGTGGTGGGCGGTTCAGGGGAGGGCGGGGGCCGGTGGTTCGGCCGGAGGCCCGTGCGGTGGACTTTAGGGGAAGAATAAGAGGCGAGGAAGAAGAAGGGTTAGGAGACGTAGGATCTTCATCCAACCGCCTGAAATGGTCAACTGACCCAAATAAGGAAAGTTAGGCGACTTGCATGTAGACATTCCCATATATTCAGTACCATTATCATAGGTGCTTCGAGACGTACGTGCAAGCAGTGCTCATCAACCCATCAAACTAAACAACATGCCACTCATAATTCCAAACTTAGTTGCTCAAATACGAATCTGATATGATGCTGACATGTACTAAAACAGAGAATGTTTAATTGGTCAGCTAATGTTCCTACTTTACTTTCAAAAAGCACATGCGCCACATATCGAGGGACAGTAGGGAGTTGCGTTCTTAATGCGCTCTGGTTCATCATGTGTGGCCAACCAACATTTTATTATCCAAAATCTGCTTGCTCTTCTTTAGCATGCTCCTCTTCTGTTCTTCTTTTGTAAGTACTCTCTTCGTACCTAAATATAAGTCTTTGTAGAGATTCCTCCATGTACTACATACGGAGCAAAATGAGTGAATCTACACTCTAAAATGTATCTATATACATCCGTATGTGATCCATAGTGGAATCTCTACAAAGACTTGTATTTAGGAACAGAGGGAGTATAATAGTTCTACAGTATGTTCTTTGTACTGAAGAGGAGCAGGGACATTTGCAGTGTACAAGAATATTTGGTCACTTGTCATGGACGCTTTCAACTCTTCGTGTTGGTCTTTTGTCGATTGTCATGGACGCTTTCAACTCTTCATATTCGGTCGTATGTGTCGCCTTTGAGAGTTAGACTGATAGTAACAGTACTGCGCCTTCAGTTGTAGAGAGCTGGTATCCGAAGCCTTTCTAGCCGTACCGGCAATACTAGCACATATATTCCAGTAAGTTCCACTTTCCTGATTTTACTCCTGATGCTTAGGGTTTTCCCATTATATCTACACTATGATCTGCGTAGGTACTTTGTGTCCTACTAGCAGTTGTCCACCCGTTAAAGCTAAATAACACACCAATCATACATCCTAAGGTTCTTCGAATACGAATATGATATGATACTGACATTAGCTAACAGACACACATTTAATTGGTTAGCTAATGCTCCCACTTGAGTTTCCAAATGTATGTGGCCACATATAGAGAGACATCATGGAATGGCATTTCTTTGGGCGCTCTGATTCATCATGGGTGGGCAACCAACATTGTATTGAAAGATGGGTAATCTCAATAATATGCTTCCCCTTCTATTCTTTAACATGTTCCTCTTCTGTTCTTCTTTAGTAAGTAAAGTATGTTCCTTGTCAGGAAGGGGAGCAAGGACATTTGCAGTCGGCAGCTCTATTGGGCCGGTTCTGCTACATGATTTCGCACTTCGAGTTGGTCTGCCATAATATCCAGGAAATGGTGAGAGCCGCGCGGTCTTTGATAGACTAGACTGATAGTAACAGTTGTGCGCCTTCAGATGAATAGAGCTGGCCTGTAGGTGATCGATAGGCTGCATATTAGTAGCGGCAAAACCCTGTATTTTCCAGCCAGTTCCGCTTTCCCGATTTATTTATGGTGGTTATGGTGTACCCCTATTATCTACACTATGATCTGCCTAGTGGCTGTGCGCTCTCGTTATCATGGTTTGGCAATAAACTTTCTATACGGTATATTATGAACCTATCATCTACAAACTATCCTTACATCTGGAGCTCCCAACAGGGAGCCTATTTTTGTGTGTAGTTGTGCCAGATTATATTAATCTACTCACCATATTAGAGCACACATGGGCTCTCTCATCTGAATCCAGTGATAGCACACAAGGGTTTACAGGGAGCCCCTATTATATTACAATATCCTCTGCATTACAAAGATAATCTAACTACTATTTATGTTTTCATCCTTTTCAGATATTATACGCAATCACAATGAATATAAGAATGCGCACATCAGAAGAATATTGCGGAATAGTTCAATGGGTAACAAACTTGGCATCAAGGGATTGAGGTCCATTGTGGATGCAATGAAACCCACATGCTCCCGACCTATAGATTCGTATTCAGAATATGATCCTAATGACTATTCTGAGCTCAAGGAGTCAAAGGCAGATGGCCTATCCTGTTCACCAAATAAGGTGACTGTTCTAATTTGGCAAGGTTTTATTGGTTGCACATATCTTGCATAAGGTGTCTTGCATTTCTTTTGCTTCGTTGCACCGCCATCTGCTTAGTTTACTCATGATATATGTGAAGATGCCATGCCCATCCATTATAAATACCTATTCCATTTGTCGTCATACCATGTTTTTCCATTCAAATGATGTTCTTGTGTTTCAGATATTCAAAAGGAAGAGGGTGATTGCAGAACCTGAAGGAGTACAAGCAAAGTCCTTGTAAAAGGTGGTGCTACCGGAGAAATCAGATAGCACCCCATGTATATTGGCGATAGAATCAACACCGCAAAACCTAGGATATCGTAACTATGCTGGTCGCTGCTTTGCTCTTGTGAGTACCTATTGTCCTATCGCTGTACTTACATTCATACCAGGTGGATTATGTGACATCATTGTGCATTATAGCTTGCTTATCCACTGTTTGCTCCAAATTATCAGATCTATATTAATGCTTACATTAATGTAGAATAAACCCAATGCTTATGAAGAAATTTAGTTCTGCATTGTTCTTGTAAGTATCTGCTATCCTTCATCACTGTACTTATATTGTCAGCTAGTTCTTCATGTACACTTTGCAGCTTAATTTCCCTTGCCCTCCTTTTTCTACACATCAGATCTACATTTCCTCTTGCAAAAATATTGAATAAAACCAATGTTACTGAAGAAGTTTAGCTTTGCATTGCTCTTGTCAGTGCCTTTTGCCTGTATGCTGTATTTACATTTGTACTCTGCATCTTAGGTTAAATAATCGCCATTTGTATCTATATTTTCACATCTATATTTACTCTTAACAAAATGTAGAATAAAGGCAATGCTCTTGAAGAAGAGTGTGCGGTAAACTTCTTGAATTGCCCCCCCCCCCATCAATATGGACAAGGGCTTTATAGAGCCGGTCTTCACTCCTAATGTAAGTTTGTCCTCCTCGAGCCTTCAAACTTTGTTGTGTATATTTGGATAGCTATGAGTGCAAATGCTATTTATTTTTGTCGTCTGCATCAAATTGCTTGTTCAAAGTTTATAACGAAGTAGTACATAAACATAAGTTTGTCCTTCTCAATTTCAGTCTTTAGTTGTACAACCTAGTTCCTTATTCATACAATGTAAATTAAACTAAACATAGCAAGTTATCTTCTTTAGTACTGTGTGTATGCTTGTGTTCTTGATCTGTAATCCAGTGGTGTGGTGAAACTACCAACTCCAGCACAATGTCATATCCTGCTATGTCTCAACTATGAACAATGCCATATTATATTAATGTTATTTAAATCATGTCTCTTTATTTACCAATCTAAAATGGTATAAATTGATAGTACACTCACCATTCATGCTTATACGTTGTTTAGCACTACATGTATGCTTGTGTTCTTGATCTGTAATCCAGTGGTATGGTGAAGGTGGCCGCTCCTGCACAATGCCATTTCCTGCAGTCTTAACTATGAACAATGCCTATTATGTTAATGCTATTTTAAACCGTGTCTCTTTATTTCTGACAAAGAAATGAGATGAATTGACATCGTTGATGCTTATACGTGCAAAACCTGTTATCTACATACTTGTTTCTCTTTCAGGGTGACAGCACTGATGCTAGGAAGAACTGCCACAATGATAGTGAGACGAACCCAATGTTTGTCCCTCTCACATATATTCCAGAGAAGAAGGCAACACATCTTGAGGGTAGGGATACAACCACAAAGTCATGTCTTGATGTAGTGTCAAACTTACTCAGTGACACAAGCTCGATGAAGTCGCCGCCTGAATCTGTTCGACTTCTTCAGCCTGAAATTCAAGCAGAAAGACATGCTTCCGCTCAAATCCGACTGGAACTCCAATCTCTATGCAAGATTAACCATAAGTACAGGACGTCTATTGATGCTATGCAGCTTAAGTTGGTGGATATAAGCGTCAAACAAGCATAGTCTCATCAGGTTGCTAAACTGCTTGTGCTGCAGCTCCTAGGCAGGCTAACCTTTCTTGAACTGTGTTGAAGTGCTGTCGGTTCTGTCTATTATTTTGTCGGCCTATTTACTTCCACTGGTGGCGACCTGCTCAGTTTATGGAATCTGCTGTCTAGTTGCCCTTTATTATCACTGGCGGCGAACTTTGATGCCCAGGGGATGTAATATGCTGTAATTTCTTTGTTGTATAGTCTAGGTTTATTCTTCGTCACGATGCTGTAATTTATTTGCTGTTTATTCCGTCGCTCTGAGAAAAGGTCGTAATCTTCGATCGGAGCACAATGAGCCAATAGGTTAGGTTTATAAAAAAATAATTTCAGTACTAAAACTGGTCGGTCGCCAATCGCTAGTACGGACCGAACCGTGGGCCTACAATCATCTTGGGCCATTAGTTAGGTGTAGTCTTAATCTGGCCTACTATTAGTTTCGGGCCTTTAAAAGGCAGAGTAAACCGCTTTCCTTAATTGGGCTAGAAAATTAAATTGGCTTTTAACAGGTTGAGAACTAGATTGAGCCTTAATTGTGGCTAACAATTCACGGGCCAACAGCACGCTGTAATATACATCGGCCCATTATTGGCCCATTTGTGTGACGGGCCATTAACAGGCTGAAATGTTTTTGGGCCTTGGCTGACCCAATTACATGACGGGCGGGAAGCAGGCAGGATGTATAACGGGCCAAAATTAGGCCCAACACTCTCAAGGGCCTTTAACGGGCCGATAGGCAGTTTGGGCTAGAATGTATCCACAAAGACTACGGGCCGTTAAGAGGCCGAAAGTAACTATGGACCAGAATTAGTCCCAAGTGCAACTCGGGCCTTTAAATGGCCGAAAGCAAAACCGGGCCGAAAGAGGCCCATATGTAGACAGGGCCGCTGACAGGCCGAAACTAATATCGGGCCGAACTGTTAAACGGGCCATTAAGAGGCCGAAGAGCAAATCAGGCCCCCAATGGGCCCGATGGCACAGTAGCTGTTAAAGGGCCATATCTGTTATGGGCCATAATTTGGCCCAAGAAATGAAAGTCAGTTAACGGGCCAGATCTAGTATGGACCGTAATTTGGCCCAAACTATTGCAGGCTGTTAATGGGCCGGATCTGATATGGGCCGTAAACTGGTCCAGAATATTGCAGTCCTTTAACGGCCCATATCTGATGTGGGCCATAATTTGGTGCAGAAAATGTTTGGCTGTTAACAGGCCGGCCCATTAGATCTGACAAAATCTTGTGGGCCTGTTCCTGGGCCGGCTTTTAAACCTATATGGTCCTCTATTGGGCCGTCCCAGGTGTCAACATTTCATTGGCGATTCTTGTCCAATGGACGGTTGACATCTGTGCCAACGCGGAGCTAACACGTGGTTCCGTCGGCCAATGAGAATTTTGCACATGGAAAATCGCCATTGGTCGTGGCTGTTAGCGGGTTATCGGATCCAAAACCGGACCCGATAGCTTAACGGCGACCCGTTACGGTGGATGCCACGTGGCGGTTACCCTTGACGAAAGCACTTCTATGACGCGTGATTTATCATCATGGAAGTGGACACTTCCGTGATGATAATTTTGGTAATGTCATGGAACACTTCTACGACAGCACAGGTATGACTATCTTGATTCTGTCATAAAATCGTCATGGATGTACATGCATGACAGAAAACGTGACCTATTGTGACAAACACGTATCATCACGGAAGTGTATTTTTTTTGTAGTGTATGGACCCGTAGGTCTGTGGTAAACTACTCACACATCATCGGAAGGGCATCAAGGTTGATGTAGAAGCCCTCCGTGGTCGATTCCCCCTCCAGCAGAGTACCGGAAAAGGCCACCAGATGGGATCTCGCAAGAAAAGAGGCTTGCGGTGGCGCAAAAAGTATTTTTGGGTGGCTCTCTATTGGTTTCCCGATTTTATAGAATTTATAGAGGCAGAATTAGGTCAAACGGGTGAACGAGGGGCCCACAAGCCACATGGGCGTGCCTACCCCCCTGGGCGCGCCCATGTGTCTTGTGGCCTACTCCTTCGCCTTCTGGCATCCTCCCGAAGCTTCTAGGGTATCTTACGTCCAGAAAATATCATGAAAAATTTTCATGGCATTTGGACTTCATTTGGTACTGATATCCTAGAAAACCAAAAATAGGCAAAAAAAACAGCAACTGGCACTTGGCACTAAGTTAATAGGTTACTCCCAAAAAATGATATATAATTGCATATAAAACATCCAAGATTGATACTATAATAGCATGGAACAATAAAAAATTATAGATACATTGGAGATGTATCAAAGTTCCATGTGAAGAAGTTAGTTTGGAAGACTTGTTCAAATGAAGGCCTAGCCTTGTGCAAGATGATTTATATGCTAGATTGATGTTCAAATGTCTGGAAATATTTCTTATGTATCGCTATGGAACTAACACCGCAGGAAAACAAAGAAAAATACAAGTTTCGGAAGAAACTGACCAAAAGACGGCCCTTCCAGCCACCGCAGCAGTCGTACGGGCGGTCGTTTGACCTCCAGGAGGTTCTAGCGCAAAACAACCAAAGGCAACAAAATGAAGGATGGCGTATCAAACGGGCACACACGCTCGTTTTTGCAATCATTTTGACTCTCTGCAGAAACTATCGACGAGTCTAGAGCATTTGAAGGCATTCCAAACGGGCGCATGCGCCCGTTCGAACAGTCGTTAGACATCTTCAACCAGGAGCACAAAAAGAATAGAACGAACGACGATGTTCGAAACGGGCGCCGATATCCGTTTCAGTGGTCGTTTCATTTACACGCAGGCAAAGGTGAGTTAAACCAAGTTGAAGATGGCGTTCCATGCGGGCTCTTGCACCCGTATGGGCGGTCGTTTTGCTCGTCGGTGGCTCAAATAAGCCCAAGGAAGGAGGTATTTCGCCCCCATCTCTCTCTTTTCTTCTTCTTCTTCCTCCTCCTCCAAACCATAGCAAAACTTCGCCCGATCTCTCTACTCATTCATTTTTAGTTTGAATCCTTCCGTGTGAATGGTCCATGGTATGTTTCTCCTCCGATCCCCAACTTATTTTTCGCGAATCCATGTTCTACATGCCTAGCATTGCCATGACTAGGAGATGCATATTTTTTATTCAAACTTGAGTTTGGCATGGATTTGTTGATGTTTTTAGAGGAGTATGTTGTTGTGAGTACCGTAGGATCATTATTGTTTCATTATGTTGGACTGAAAAACTGTTTTGTAGATGTTTACATGGAGGTCTTCTCGCGTACGCGGTGATTCGAGCTCATCCACCACACAACCTCAACAAGTTTTCACTCAGGGGGTCATCTTCACCGGCCATAGAGCAAGGAAGAAATTCCAAAAACTCACTACAAGGAAGATCAAAGCAACCAAATGGGCTTGTGTGAATACTCTCGCCAAGCTAGGTATCACTCATGATTTTAATTTGCTTTGTCATAATGTCGGGTTGCACCATTATGTTTATCAGGGATGTGAGACTTATGAACGATTGACGCTTGAGTTTCTTAGTACTCTATCGCATAATGTTGGGCTAGTGCCAAATGCATGTGAGGAGGAGAGGATCACTTTCCGTCTCCTCGACCAAGACTTTAACATCACTTTTGTTGAGTGGTGTAACTACTTTGGCTTCCCCAACAATGATGATGATACTAGATATGTTTATGATTTCACTGAGCCGCACCCAAGGCAATCCTTTTATCGGATGAGTCATCGTGGCTCTAAGCAAAGAGCCAGTTGCATTGAAAGTCCTGTTATATGTTATTTCTACTATGTTATCACTAACTCGTTGCAGGCACGAGAAGAAGTTTCTAAGGTGAATGAGGAGAACATGCTAGTTCTCGGGAAAGTGGCAAACCTAGACGTCAGTTATTTGCCCAACCTAGGGGCAATACTTTTGCTACACCTCGCGGATCAAGCAAATCATGCACAAGGAGATATCATGTGTGGAGGAGTGGTCACCATGTTGGCCAACTCCCTTGGCCTTAACTGTAATCACCTCCGCCCCATTGTCGGTAACACCCTTGTTAAGATTCATGTTCTTACTAGCGCTGGTATGGTAGTAGTTCGTAATGGCTGTCATTGTATCAAAATTCCTGGAGTGGCGTACTTGTTACCCACACCTATGTCTAACCGTTTCTCCATCGAGAATGGACAATTGCATTATCTTGCATAGGAAGGAGATACAGCTTTTGACCAGAAGGGCCAGAATCTAAACAAGTAGATGAAGAAGAACTTGCCACCGACGAAGAGGAAGAGCAGCCCCAACAAGACTACACCACCTACGCGGACCTCAGCAGCCTTCTCCAGAGCTCTATTGATGATATGCGCAACCTCGCCTCGTCCCTTCGACGCACGTATGCCTGCATGAGCATGAACTTCTCCAACTGGAGCCAAGAGTGGGCTCCTAACCAACCGCCACAATGATCTCGCCGGTTTGGGCTTGCAAGAGCCTAAGCTTGGGGGAGGTTATCACCACTTCTACATCAAGATGTGGCGGTATTTTAGTAAATTGTAATGAGGTTGTACTTAAGCTCGAGGAGCTTCAAACCACTCGTGTTGGTCTGTTCCAACACTTTGCTTTTTATTTGCTTTTGCTTTTTATTTTTGCCTTTGCGACTTTTCGGTTGCAAGTTAGTTTTCAAAAACCCAAAAAACAAAAAAATTGAATAAGCATTGCTTTGCTCTTGTTCTTATTTAGCCCCTTGGAGTTCATTTGCATTTTGTTTTCGGAGGAGTTGATCTATGCCAGGAGAATGAGGAATGCAAGAGCAAGGATGAGAAGTGTGTAAATTCGCAACCGTGAAGGTATGTCCTACAACCCTCGTCTTTTGCACTTGGATACTTAGAGTAGATGTAGTTGTTGTATGTGTGATATGTGTAGATGGGAGTGAGTCTTCATAGTTGATACAAAGGTTTTGCCCTAGTAGCTGAAATAATTTTGTAGCCTTTGTTTTCTTTAGTTTAGACAACTAAGGCTTGCCGCGGGATAGTTTTGAATAAAATGATATTAACCAAGTATAACTTTCCACAAGAGAAAGTCTTTCAAGACTTGGGAGTTGAGAAATTGTAGTGGAAGTGATGTTTAACATGCTCAACCCCATGTTGTTAATTTTAATAGATTTGATAGCACTTGTGGATTAAATTGTCTAGAGGAACTTAGTTGAAAGGTGGGAGATATAATGCCAAAAATCTGTGTAGTATATCTCAACATGGTGTTACAGCCTCCGGCTGGTGCCATGCCCTTTGCTACTATATATGCATTTACGTATGTAAATGTCACTTCGTCACCCTTCTTGATGTTATGCTGAGGACTCCGCTGGCCAACGAACGGTCCACCAAGAGCGACAGCTCGGATTTCAGCTATGAGTTTGTTACCATATGTAGTGGCAACACTACAAACGAATATTATTTGGTTTTCTCTTGAATGGGCGTCTATGTGGTAAATAAAGTGGACTAATCAAAAGAGCTCAGAAGAGATAGTATTGCTAAAGGTCCATAGTTCCCAAACATTAAGCCACAGCGAAAATCTATGCATGATCACGCATTTGGCATAATCTCCTTCATGTGACAATCAAATTTCTAACAAACAATGATTGAAACAAAGTGTTTAAGAGCCTAGAGGAGGAGGCAATTGTGGGTGTGCTCAGGAGGACTTGAGCATCATGTTTTACTACATGCTTTCTACTCCCTAACTTATGTTTTCATGGCTCTATCTTAAAAACTCTTACGTGCATTCCCGGCAAGCAAGTGTTGTCCAGATTAAATGAAATGAAGTGTTGCAAAGTTGTTTTATCTAGTAGATCATAAACTTTGTGTTGATTATCTTTGCTTCACTAACACTTGCACTATAACCATGCCACTGCTATATCTATAATAAGTTTTCAGGTCAAGAAGCGGAGGGCTATCTAGGCATACGGTCGTAAGTGAACAAAAACCTTCTCGTTATTTCGGTTTAAACAACTGAGTTCCTTATTCTTTGGATTTCTCTCTATGTAGCTTGAGAACGATCAAGTCTAAGGTCGGGAGAGTTGATGAGTGATATTTTTACACTCATTTATTTCAACCTTGTTTAAACCGAATTATTTCATTAAAAGATATATATATTCGCTCTGATATTGCCACTAATGACTAATGAATGCAAAGGATTCGACAAATCCTCTCTTTGTTATTTTTTCCATAAGAAATGGACTAAAAAGGGAAGAAATCACGTGGGAGAAAGGAAATGAAGGAAAATGGAGAAGAAATAAGTCACTGATACGTCTCCAACGTATCTGTTGGTGAAATATTTACCCTCCTGAGTTTTGGAGATTGTTGACAGAAACAAGCATGTACTGATTTGTTTGCTAGTGCACACAGAGAGAAATAGTCCATGCAGAACCGAAGTGAATGCTATCTCTGGTGTCAAGTTCGAGGAACTTCACCAAAGAATATCTGCGTTGCAGAGAAGAATGAGCTACATCTACTGAGAACATGTAGACGAGAAGATTGACGTGAAGGAGTTAACCCCTTGAAAATTTATTGCTGACGTGAAGCAATTGGTTCGGAGATTCTGTCTGAAGAAATTGACTACAGTGAATGGAAGTCAAAGACAAAGTGAAGACGTAGTATTCATTTCGTTGTTCTTCTTTCATTCATTTGAGTCATAGGACCTCCGTACTATTAAGAGGGGTATAGGTTCTCGAAGCTTAGATCCGTTGTGATGCTTAGCCCAAAACCTATGCAAGACTAAGAGAAATCTCTTTATGTTTCAAATGATTACTTGGCAGCAGTAGACGTTGTTCTTCGTGCTGCAGGAGATACCTTTCATACTGAGAAGTTAGCATTACTTGCTCCGCAAGAAATGTTATCGTTGTGCTCAAATTTCTGACCGTTGGACTCGTGTCGTTCGGCCATTGGCTGCTCCACATGTCCAATTTGGTCATTTCCCTTCAGGGAAGGCTGCGGCTATAAATAGCCACCCCGCTCCAACGTTGCCTGTTGGCTGCTCCGCTTAAGATTTCTGAGAAGATTGATTGAGCATCCCCTCTCTGAGTGATTTGAGATTAAGATCCACCGAGAGAAAAATCAAGAGCCCAAAACTTAGACAGTGATTGAGCATCACAGTAGTTTTGAGTTTCGAGTTCTTGTACCTATTACTCTTGAGAGTTGCACACTCTCTTGACGGATAGGTGTCGGCTCAAGTGTTGAAGAGTTGTTGTATTCACCGAGCAAGATCTTCAGCAACCAAGAGTCATTGTGGTTCATGAAGGTTGGTCGAAGGTTTGGAGATCACCGACAAGTATCTACCACGAGTGAAATCAACTGGAGTCTGATCGGCTCCGAGTTGAAGGAGAATAGGGCGAAGAGAGTTTATCTTCTGTGTTAAATCACAACCCCTCCAACCAGACGTAGTCCTTTGGTAGAAGGGTGAACTGGTCTACCAAATCCATCAATCGCCATCGGTCACCACTGGTTCAATCTACTTTACTGCTTTACTTTCAGTAGTTTACTTTCGTGCTCCGTGATGATAGTTTATCTGATCATTCTTTGACTGATTGCATATCATTCATCGTTATCATTTCTGTTGTTACCATCTGTTATTATTCATTGCACTCCCTGTTGCATTTTCTTCATTCAGTGTAGTCATTCCAATCATATACTTTTCTGTTCGCACTTGTTAACTCTGGCGTGATTTCCCTGTGTCGTTTTCATTCACCTTGTCATAATTATTTCTCGTGTTTATCCATCGTATTACATACCTTGTTTATGTCATGCTACTGTGTATGTTTGCATATTGCATTACCATCATCATTGTCAAACCTGTGTTATCCTATGCTTGAACCGTTATTGCTTCCTATCTCGATAGTTATGTTCCTCAATAACGTGCTTAATTGAGTTCTTATCTACCGTACCTATTTTCCGCTGCTGTGCTTGGGATTCATTCATAACATTCGCAAGAATTTTTGGATCTCCCATTCACCCCCCCTCTGGTCGATATACTCTCGGTCCAACAATTGGTATCAGAGCAAGTTCCCCCTGTCTCTGTTTATTAAAGGTTTAACCACCTTGGAGTTTTGAGTATGTCATATGCAGGTAGGTCCTCGCACTCTGAAAGGTTTCGTATCTTTGATGGAAATGACTATGCCTACTGGAAAGAGACAATGAGAATCAGACTTCAAGCCATCAACATAGATCTATGGCGGATTGTGGAAAATGGATATACCATTCAGCAGCCTGATGCTCCAAATTCTGATGACAAAGCTATACTGCGGTTGAATGCACAAGCAAAAGATATTATCTATGAAAGTATCTCAAAAGCCATTTTCTTTCGGCTCCGAACACTTGACACTACAAAGCAACTCTGGGATGCCATCAAACATTCTCATGAAGAATTCGTTACCAGAACAGATTCTCACACTCAAATGCTTCGTACCATGTTTGCTGGTTTCAGAAATCTTCGTAAGGAAAGTGCTATGGAACTCACCGATCGATTGACAAATATTGTTGAAAGATTTCACCAACGAGGAGTAACAGATATCACCGATAAATATGTGGTCAACAAGCTATTGACTGCTCTTGATGCAACCTTCGATCCAATCATAGCTGAAATCAAGCAAAGACCAGACTATGAAGAACTTCACTACGTTGAGGTTATGATGTTGTTGTCTATTCACGAAGAAAAGATGGAACTTGAAAATGCAGATCAAGAATCTTCTTCGGAAAGTGAAGGGGAAATTCTTTCACACTATGGCAGCTCACACGAAGAAGATGTCAAGAATTAGCACACCATCACAAGGGAACTAGAAATGCTCACAGATAGGCTAAGTGATCTCAGAAGACAGAATTTGTGTCTCACAAATGATGAAGAATTTGACTTGCCTGAATCTTCAAGAAAGTTACCTCTAAAAGAAATGAAGTGCTTCAAGTGGAAACAATTTGGTCATCTCATAGCACACTGTCCTTGCTGGGATAGAAAACCAACCAACAAATGGATGTATCTTCACTGCAATGGATTCACTCGAATGGATCATCACACTAAGCTCTCAAAGAAAAAAGAATTTTCCTCATCTTCTTCGATGAGGCCAGCCATTGACGTGAAAGCCAGAGCAACCATCGAATCAAATATGAAGAGAATATCACAGCTGAATAGAGCATGTGATGATATGAACTTGGAATCTGAAGATGAGAAATCAGAATCAGAATCAGAAGATGAAGACTCTGGTACAGCGAGGTGCTATACAAACGGTTTTTAACCCCTTTCCGCGACGGCATTTTAAACCGTCGCCTAGTGAGTGTGGATGATAGGGGGGTCCTTCCCACACGACCCAGAAACCGTCGGGGATAGGAAGCCATGATGCATACAGTTGTCCCTATAAAACTATTTCTAATATCTCGAATATCCCAAATGCTCCATCCTTGCTACTCGTGTGTCCTGGCATTACCATCGCAGTCGGTATTTTGTGGAGCTACGTTTACGATGCGTGTCCCATCACAAACAATTCACGATTATAGAACATGTATGATAAGCAGACAATCACACACATTAACTTTTCCCGAACCGTATGCGATAACTAATTAAGAAGATTAGCTAATCATCGTACGAGTGTCGGATAGGATTACGAAACGTCGGACCGTCGTAACATCATCATACATGATAACTATCACACACGCTATTCTGTGGTGCAATGTTTACGATGCGTACCACATCAAAAACAGTTCATGATTGCAAATCATGTACGATAAGGCAACTATCACAAATGTTTAGTTTGCCCGCACCGTTTGCGATATTGTCTGACATCACACGCGCTTTGCAAATGGCAACTGCGTGCATGCTCACACATGTTTCCTCTCTGTGAACCATGTCGGATTATGGTGTATATCACAAATGTTTGTGTTTTATCGACCGTGTGCGCCGTAACGACCTGCAGAGCGTAATTTAATTGCTGCTATTTAAAATTATACCGGATTTGAATTTGAAAGTATGCTATAGCTTTATTCATATCCATCAGGTTCAAACAACCAATGCATTATTCGATTCACAGGTACATATGTTCAAGAATTACATAAGCACCAAATAAAGAATGATGAACCACAGTTGTTTACTTGTACTATTAAAGACGGTAAAGAAAGAGGCGAAATACATTCTGGTTGCTGAACAAGGTGAAGCGGAATGCCCATATTGTGCACTCCTCCATGCAGAAGGCACGCATGACTCTAGTCCAACCCCTTGTGATGGCCGGCCGCCCATCCTTCACTGTCTTCATGAACACATCTAGATAGTCATCGTGTTCTGGTAGAAATACTTTAACCTTTGCATGCCCACCAATCATGTAGTTTGAGAGGTAATCTTGAGTAAACTGCTTTGGGAACCACTGCAACGGAAAGAGATTCGGACATTGTCATCTAACACAACTCATTATGGGCAGTAAAAAGAAGGCTGCAGAGTTCTTACTTACCATCCTGCAGTTTGCTGTTTTCTTGGATAAAGTGTAAACAAATAGTCCAATTGTCATCTTTTGACCCATTTTACTAACAATCTTTATCAGCTTCCTCACTTGATGTTGGTTCATCAATATCTCATTGCCCCATACGCAGAAAGGGTCGAAGCGCGGATCTTTACCAATGACATATGTACCTAAAAGCACTAAGTTAATATTAGAAGCTAAACAACAATTGCACAATGGTGTAGTACAACACTCCCTCCGTCCCATTATATAATATCTGATAACATCCAATATACTCACATATTGGATGAATTGACATCTTATATTATGGGCCGGAGGGAGTTTATTGCAGTTTTACAAATTATTGGGTGATTAACTACTGCTATGTTGTTGTTGTTGCTGCTGCTCTTCTACGTATATCTAGACATCATCAGAACATTAGGATAACACTCTTCCTTGTTGCTATGTAGCCTAGGATTGCATATTTAGACATTCAGTATAGTGCATGTTGCTATGTAGCCTCGGATATATTACATATGGCCCTAGTTAACCTAACGATAAATGGGTTACAGATATATTCAGTTAATAGTCTGATTCATGGATTAGTCCCTTATCAGCCCCCGACCTATATGGTACCAGCTACCGATACCCTGAACAGTGAGTATATATAAGCCATGGGATGAAACTAACCTCGATGGAAAACAACAGTCATTCCCAAAATTGTCCTGTGTAAGTACATCGAGAGGCATGTTAAGCACAACAGGCTAAACATCAACCAAATATATCCATGGCATTCAAAATAATCTCCAAACGATAGATTCAATGTGCAGGTTTAAGCATGCTAGTTAAGGAAGACAAGTGGAAAGGTGTGTTAACTACAACAGGCCTAACATTTAACAACAAGCAAATATAGTCATTCAAACTGGTATTGTGCTGGTCTAAGTACACTAGTTATTGTTAAATAAAAATGAAAAGGCGTGTTAACTACAACATGCTTAATAACAACCAAATGTAGTCATTCATAGTGGTATTGTTGAAACTGGTATTGATGAAATTGAACTGCACAGTTCATACTTGCACATATAGAACATCACGTTGTGAATAACTGGAATAAACAAGGCATACTACGAACAACCAAAGATAGCATTTGAAACTGGACATATGCTAACTACAAACAATTGAACAACCAAAAAACTTTAAAAGAGGCATATGTTAGCTATAACAGGCTTAACAGCAAGCAAATATATGCATTCTATCGGTATGTATAAAACTGGTATTGATGAAAATGTACTGCACAGTAAATAGTTGCACATATAGAGCATCACATTATGAACAACTGAAATAAACAAGGCATATTACAAACAACTAAATATAGCAATTAAAACTGGACATATTCTCACTACACTACAAAAGGGACTCGACAAAACAAATCATGGTTTCCCCCTGTGAAGAGGCATCGTAAAACAAATCATGGGTTTCCTCACTTGTCACAGATGGGCTCGTTCCCGTGGGAAGAGCATGGACCCTGGGTGCGCTCCATGTTGTCGCAGATGGGTTCCTTCCCCTTGGAAGAGCATGGCTGTAGGGTGCCCTCCCTAATGTCGCAGATGGGCTATTTCCCCTTGGAAGAGCTGGAGAGGGTGCCCTCGTCGTGGTCGCTGTCGATGAGGTCTGACTTGGCAGCTCTGGATCCCAAGCCAGTGTCGCAGAACGTGTCCTTCAGAAATGACCAAAGGGGCTCGATGGCGATGTAGGACGGAAAATTCTTGACAGCAAGCCAGAGGACATCAGTGGCGGGGCCATGGATGAGATCGACGGCGGTTGAACCCAAGGGGTTGGGGGTGGGCCACTAAACCTGTGACATAGCCCGCGTCAGGCCATCGCTGTCGACGACCTCGATGTCGTAGCCGGCGTTCGCGACATACCCGCATACTCTAGCCCACTGATTGAGAGCCTACGGCTAGTAATGTTCGTCAGCTTCCTCGGCGGCCACCTCCGCGACGTCGGGCGAAGAGGCCATCATACACCTCTTTTGGGCCAGTCGCTCCACGAGAAGCATAGCCGGGCTTAGGCTGCGATGCTCTGGAGTGGGGGATGGGGATGGGGATCTGTGGGAAAGGGGGCATTTGGCAGGCGTCATCTAAGAAACTCAGGGCGGCTAGGGTATGGAGATCGGTGGGTAAGCTGCACGGGAAAATCGGCAGATGTTGACAATGAGGCCTTGCAGCGGCGGCGGCGACGTTGCTAGGGTTTCGAGCGAGGGAGCGGTTGTGGTGTGTGTGTGTGCGTGCGCGCGCGCGTGTGCCCGAGGAGTTTTTGGGGGGTGTGCGGAGGGGGTGTTTGAGGAAATGACACGGCTACTGAAAATTTTACTACGCGGGAGTAAAATGCCGGGGCTATTGAAAATTTGGATGATGCATCGCACACGGTCCCAAAATAACAACCGTGTGTTATGAAACGGAAAAACCCTCGAGCCGGGCAGATATTTTTGAGGGATGCTGGCGGGAGCGGGAACAACAAACATCACACACGGTCGAAACATAATAACCGTGTGTTATCAAAAGAAAAACCCTGCAGGCGGGTAGATATTTTTGAGAGGGGAAGCCTCGTGGAGCCCAATGTACTGTGCTGATGTGTGTGACAGGGGCACCGGCGTGGCACATGGTTAGTGTGAGTGAACCGTGTCTGTTGCGTCATCCGACTTGTCTAATGTTCATAAATTTGGCGAAAATGACGCGGGAAAGGTTAGAACACGAACACACTTGCATGTGGACCAAATATATGTATGAAAAGGGTGGTTTGATGTTCAAATACCAAATGCATAACATCGATGTGGCACCTATCTCACAAAGCGCACGGTATTGCTTGTCCCCCCCCTTCGTGTCGGCAGGAGGGGAATCCTAAGCTATGAACTCATGCCTACCCCCACGGAGGTTCACCTAGCAAAGTGCGAAGTAGCAGTCCCCCCATCAAACAAACACACACACACACACACACACACACTTTCAGTCAGCGGGAGAGGGCATCTCACCAAGATGTATCGTAAAACGGACCAAGAAGAATCCACCTTGGTCGTACAACCTCTCTCTTGTTGTTGGTCAAAGTGATGGACGTCCATGCGACCCCAGAGATGGGCTAGCTCGCCAATAATCACGCAAGTAGCTAGTCCCCGAAGATAAACACTGCCTGCATGTGGCCCAAACATATGTATGGAGTGTTGATGTTTGAATACACAATGGAACAATTTTGTTGTGACACCATGCTTTGGAACCAGAAATCCCCACACGGAGCGAGGGTTAGTTGACAACGCATTGTATATATGTATGTCACACCACACCTTGAGCCGATGACGGGGATTCATGCATGCATAGTATGCGCTCAAACTTAGGTCTGAATCTCACCATGACCTACTACGATAACACGAACCAAAGGAAGAATCCACCATGGTAACCTATCTCGTTGTTGGTTAAAGTGATCATGGATGTCCACACGGGCCCACGAATATATAGGCTTGTCGCCGATAACCTCGTGAGGGAGTGTACCATTCAAAGACAACCACTACATGCATATGTATGTATGGAGGTGATGCGTGCATGCATGTTTGAATACCATGCACAACATTGATGTGGCGCGTGCGTCGAAAATCGTACAGTCCCCACACAGAGCGAGATCGGTTCATGATGTGTCGTGGTATACTGCCCACTTCGACTCAATGGGAGGGATTAATGGGTACACATGCATGTGTGCTCAAACTATATCATGTCATCCCAGAGCATGACTTATATACCGTAATACAAACCAAAAAATAATCCCCTCCTAAGTCAAATTAACCTCTCCCGTTGTCGATCAATGTAGTGATGGACCAAGCGGGCCCACAGATGGAAAGCATTGATATCGCTGATAACTGCGTGAGTGGGTGCCATAGGACAACCACCATCGCTTTGCATGTGGGCCAAACATATGTATGGAGAGGTGTGTGTGGTTGTGATGTTTGAATACCCAAAATGCACAACTTTGATGTGGCACATGCCTAAAAAACCATAAAGTCCCCCCACAGAGCGAGGTTCATGAAGCGTACTACATATGCTGGCCCCCTTCTCCCTCTTCGACGCATACTATATGCTCCTACCGTAATACAGACCAAAAAGAATCATCCTTGATGGTGAAATTAATTAACCTCTCCCGATGTAGGTCAAAGTGATGCATGCATTGACGACGACCTCGCGGGCCCATAGATGGAAGCGTCACATGTGAGTGTCCTAGGATAACCACCGCTTGCATGCATGTGGCCCAAAGAGGTGTTGTGTGATGTTTGAATAGCCAATGCACAACTTTGATGCGGCACGTGCCTCGGAAACCAAAAAGTCCCGTCACTGAGTGAGGTGTGTTCACGGACGCGTACGTAGTATATATGCTAGTCCCCTCCCACCTCTTCGACGCATACTATAAACTCCCACCATAACACAAACAAAAAAGAATCAACCTTGCTGGTCAAATTAACCTCTCTGCTGGCTGTTGGTCGAAGTGATGGACGATGACCTCACAGGCCCACAGAAAGCGTCACACACGAGTGAGTGTCGTGTAGGACAACCACTGACTGCATGTGGCCAAAATATGTATGTATGAAAGGGTTGTGTAATGTTTTAAATAACGAATTCATGACTTTCATGTGGCACCTGCCTCACAAAACGGCCAACCCACACGGTGGCTCACGACTCGTAGTGTACTGCTAGCGCCCCCCCCCCACCCCAGACGCACACACACACCGCGCATCCACCGCAACTATGATGCATGTTAAATTTTCCCGCGGTGAACATATGTTACCAAAGGAGGGACGTTTTAATTTTGAAAAAAAAACCAGAGATCATTAAGATGTTTTAGTACATTGATTGATTTTCTAGGTGTATAATGTGCAAAAATCAAATTTGAGCTACATGCACATGTGACAGTGCATCTAAATGGATTTGAAAAACACAAGTGTCTCACTAGGTGCATGTTTACTCCCCGTGCAAGAAATTTCAAACATTGAGAATCTTGATTTTTAAAATCTAGTACATCCAAAACTTATTTGAAAATCATGAAACTTATCGTATTGTCATATGGACACCAATACACAGTGGTATTGTACTTTTTTGTCAAATTTGAGACAAGTTTTGATGTAATTTTATCTTCTTACAAACAGGAGATTATTAATAATTGGGAACCAATAGCACAAACGGATTATTTATTCGAACCATGGGCGTTAGACCAACCATGGATATGTGCCATGCTTTGGTTAAGCAATAAAGCGGCAGCATTAATCATCAAAATAGAAAAACAATATATGTGCCGCCATGCGACCCGTGTGTCATGCGAGCAGGCGTGAGTTGACGGGACGCATGCGAGCAGTCCACCACACAGGCAGACCGGGAGGCGTGTGTGCAGGTGTGTGAATTGACGGGAGGCATGCTCGCTGCGCAGTGTCATCGGGAGGCATGCGAGTATCTGTGTGAATTGACGGTAGGCATGCCAGTAGTCCGGTGTGCAGGCTCACCAGGAGGCGAGCCAGTGGTTTGACCGCCGCCTGCCTCTCTCCCACTACTCCATATTAATGGTGTACCCGAGCGGCTGCACCCCCCATCCTCGCCACACACACAATCCTCTCTCTCCACATGCATCCTCGACGCTGCTCTCAGTCCTCAAAGCCGTTAGTGTAAGAGGATGCCGCCGAAGCGCCCCATCGGAGGGAGTGGCGACGCCGGGGCTGCTGAAGCACCGGAGCACGGCGTGAAGATGGAGACAGAGGTTGCCGTCTCCACCGATGAGGTATCACTGCACCTTGACATTGTCGACGGTGTCGTGCTTCCACAGCCGGAGCCAGAGGTCCACACCGACTCCGGCGACGACTCCGGTGACGACTCAGGCGACGACTCCGGCGATGACTCCGACGACGACTCCGAAAATGACGGACAACCGGTTAGTCATCTATACCCATTTATGTGTCAAATACATCCTAGGGTTTCTCTGGTTACTCCTGCCTCCCCCTTTTTGGAATAGAAATTGTATGGTTATGTTCGCTCAATCCATGAAATCTGAGTAAGTTTCATTAGATCCATGTAGTGTATTGATTGTTTGAATGGTACAAATTATAAGTGATTAGTTGTTTCATCTGTGCAAATGATTTCTGCTAATAATCTGACTAGGGTTAGTGTTCATGCTAATAATTCCTAGCTGGGTCTTGACAATTGATTTTGAATGACCTACATATATGTTTGTGCCATTTTTTTTAAGATTGGTCTGTACATAGACGATTGTGCTTAAAAATTGAACCATAATCTCTGGATATGTCTAAAAAATAGGCATAAATTCCTAATCCTACTTTACGGCATGTAAACATTGTTTTGATGCCAAATTTTGGCAACTGCCAAATGTTCGCTAGAGATTAGTTTGTATTCCAAATTTGATGCCACATTTTTTTACTACATGTATAGGTGCTATCTGACGATGTCGACAGCGAGGATGAAGATGGCCAGAGGAGGTACAAGAGGAAAATCCTCGGGGAGCTTTATGTGGGAATGCATAACAAGCGTATTAGGACCTAGAACGGGGGCTATCGATGCCCATTTTGCAACCAAAGGCTTCATGACGCGTATCAAAGTGTTCTAGCGCATGCAAGAGGACGAGCCGTTGGCTCCTTTAGGCAGACATATTCTCGCAGGGTGGCGCACGTCGTGTACGCCGAGTACCTGGAGAAGCTTGACGATTGTGCCGGCAGATGAGATGAGGTGTGGGATTGAACTATGTATGGCTATGTAGTGTCTTAATTATAAATGTGCTTGAGTATGCTTAATGGGGGTTGAACTATATATGGTTGAACTATGCTTGTGTACGACTTATTATCTATGCCCGAGTATGTTTAATCTATGTTTACTTATGTCTTCATGTGTGATATGGATGCACTCAATTCGGTTGATGGCATTTTATGCATATTAGGGTGAATTCTTAGCGTGGGTAAAACTTTCAGATTCAACCGACGAAGGAAAAGTGGAACCACCCCGAAACATGGTTATTTTCCCAAATTGAAACCGTGTGCCATGACTTCCATTTTTCCAGTTACGTCAATTACACACGGTTGGCTCTAGCAAACTGTTGCATCCGAAACTCTTTGTGGGACAGAAAACCCTCACCACCCAATTCAAAAAGGAAAAAAGAAAACCCTCACCACCCAATTCAAAAAGGAAAAAGGAAAACCCTCACTATCCCCACGTCACAAAAACCCTCACCCCGCCCGCCACCACCTCTGGTCCCCATTCACACCTGAACAAGCTCCTCGCAACTCTGCATGGCACTGCCTATCGCCGTGGCAACCACTTAGCTCAACGCATATCACCGCCGCCAGGCTGCCGGTAAACCCCACCGCATTTTGCCACTTCCGCTTGCCGCCGCCTATCACCATCGACTTTCTCAACGCTGCTCGCCATCGACCTAGCTCCGCCCGATTGGGGAATCCGCCGTATTAAGGGTTTTTCTCATGGACAACAAGGTAACTAATTTAATGAGATATTCTCTCATCTCTTATCCCAGTTCATCTGCTTCCTTTAATCACCCGGCAGAAATCGCCATGAATTCATTTTTATTCGAGCTGATTTGAGGGTTTTCTTTCATTCATAGAGTGTACAGTGCGCGAACACATCAGGACTTTGCGGCCTCATCCAGACATCCATGGAGTTCCATCTCACCGTACGAGATGATTTGAGGATGCGCGCGGTATGTTCAATCTCACCCTACATCGGTTGGCATGGCCTACTTTCCTGAACATATACTATATATTGCTACATTTGGATAAAAGGTGCCACATGCAGCATATACGTCAAAGGGGATTTTTTTTCTTCTTCTTTCTATATTAGGTAAATTAATGATGTATTGTTCTTTCGATTACTCTCATATTTCCATGACATCATGGTTACCCTATCTGTTTAATTATAGATTTTTGTCCTTTGATTTCAACTATTGTATAGTTCTTTCAATTTCACCCATATTTGCATGTTACCATATTCTTTAACAATCCTACCATTTTCTGCAGCATGTCCCTTGCTATGCAACAGCATCTGCAGTACACAATCTTGCCCTTTACATAAATCAAGACTGTAGGGATGTCATACTGAACACAAACCATGGATTTACAATCGTTGCTTCTGTAAGACTTGATGAATGTGGTCACTCCTATTTTTGCACGGGCCTTTGGACAAAAATTTCTAAGTTTTATGTACTGAAAGCTGGCACTAAAATTGCACTGCACATAAAAGAGCCTGGTCATGAGATATATGCTAACTTCCCCGACGATATCATCCGTCCAGACTTTGTTCGAAGTAAGTGTTCTTTTCAAGTATCTGACGTTGACTTACCCAGCAATATCAAAGGAATTGTGTAGTATTTAAGCAACCAATTGTTATTCCATTTTCTGACTCTATTCCTACCTAGTAACTTCTAGTTACCAACACACTTTTCTTTTGCCCTGTTTTATCTAAATATTCCCTATACTCCCACTTCTATCAGAAAGGGCCGCTGACGAGGAGACTCCGGAGGTGGAGAACAGGGCTGCCAACAAGCGGAGGCGGGTCGAGCAAGAACCGCAAGCGACTCCAGCAGGCCTAGACTTCATCAGCAGCCTACCCGATGATATGTTGATAGTCATCATATCCCTCCTCCCAATCAAATATGGGGCGCGGACAACCGTCCTTTCCCGGCGGTGGCGCCCCCTATGGCACTCCACCCCTCTCGACCTCATCAACACCCACGAGCTCTGCCATGGCTATCGCAAAATCTTGGATGCATTCTCCCAGATCCTCGGTAGTCACCATGGCCCAACCAGAGGCCTTAGCATGGGCAGGTTCCGTTCCAACGGCAAGGACCGAGCCAAGCTTGACGAGTTGTTCCGATCTCCCGCCCTAGATCAGCTCGAGGAGCTCACTTTTAATGATGGGCATATGCGCTCGCTGCCAACGTCCGCGCTCCACCTCGCGCCCACACTGCGTGTCACCAAGTTCATGAACTGCCATCCCCCCCTTAATGACACGCCCGCTCTTATTCTACCATGACTGAAGCACCTCGAGCTCATCGTCGTCTGCCTCCCAAAGGGTGACATGGAGCGCCTACTCCGTGACTGTACTGCACTCAAGTACATTCGTCTTCAGGCAATCAATGGGTTGAGTAGCTTCCACATCACCTCCATGACTCTCCGGACTATTTATGTGTGTTGTTCATGCTGCAACAAGGCATCACAAAATGTGTACCACGGTATGGTCATTGAGGACACACCTTCACTTGGGAGATTACTTGTAGTTTATCAAGAAGGTCCAACGAGAATCAATGTCATTTCTACGCCAAAATTGACAGTGGTGGGCTACTCGTCTGACAAATACTCCAAACTTATTATTGGATCCACACCCGTTCAGGTACAACAGTCGCCTTCTACCTTTCCTTCTTGAAATTAACATTATTTCTAATTTTGAAGATGTATGTTCGTCTGTCATTCAGAAAATGATTCCGATAAGCTTGACCCCGAATCTGCGCACAGTGAAGGTCTTGGCACTAGAATCTATTGACCCCAACCGGACCAAGTTGTCAGTTTACTGAGATGCTTTCCGTGCCTGGAGAAGCTATATATCAAGGTGATGTTCCTTTCCTGTTAAATGTTAACCATAAGGGAGTTCAATTTTTGACACCTTTTCCCAAGTTTACAATGACAATGTACTACGATTGCTGAAGGAATTTTGGAGGATTTTAGTACATACATGTTTTCCCCCCAAATTGGTTGCTTGATCCATATGGTTACAATCCATAAGTGTCTCTCCTTTGGATTCATCTGTACTAGTTTTCTTAGGGAATTTTTCATCCACTCCAACCTCTTGTGAAGAAGGTTACATTTTTCTAGATTGTAACCAAATGCCCATGTTAATCATGTCGGATCGAAGATGGCACGTTAGTGCATTTTACAAATCCTGCAAACCAAATAGGCTTGTAGTAGTGTTCAAAACTGCATGTAGGCACTAACACATTTTCTTCTTTTGCAGATAAGATTAGGCCCGGTGGTGGATAATGTGATATAATATAACAATCACATCGAATGCCTAGATCTGCATCTCTCAGAAATTACTTTGAACTCATACCGAGGGACCTTACCGGAGATTATATTCGCCAGGTTCTTTGTTGTCAGAGCAAGGGTGCTGGAGGTAATGAGGTTTGCCCTACATTTATTTTGCAAAAATGAATGGTTTGTTGATTAGTGCCGGTGGCTATGGCATAATGGAAAATGCTTCGAAAAAACTGAATTTCATTTGGGAACTTCAGCTGACAGAGTAATCGGAAGTCATTGTGTCAACCCCATACATGACTTCTCAGTGGTTGATCCCTTTACAAAAATGATGAGGTTTCGAAACCAGCCTTACAAGTGGTAATATTAGTTTGAACCTCTCTTATATCCATGTTCAGCAGATCAGCGAGGGCGTTTGCAGCTGAATGAGCTGAATTTCATTTCTAATATTAGTTTGAACCTTGTAATCTTCGAATTTGGGCCATATAACTCTAGAATTTGAACCTTGTAATATTTCGAGCTTTTGTGGTACAGTCGTTGAAATGGCATCGTATGAGACTCGTATATTAGTAGTACTATTTTGACCTTAATATGCAATGGACTTAGATTTTATTAACCATTCTCGAATGTGTTTCCCTTGTTGATCTCATCGCAAACGATCTGTATAGCTAACTCGACTGCGATCTTTGACATTATTGCACATAGTTGGTTTCTTCAAGCATGTGCCTTGTAGAGCGCAGAATTAATTATCGCACTCGAGTGTACATCATCACCCTTCTGTGTAACTTTGACCTCATCACCCACGGGTAAACTTATGATCGAAGTCATTCCACAGACTTCATTTTTACAAAGTTTTTTGCCAATAAACGCCCATGATTTTCCCCTCTTCTAGCCGACGCGTGGCCAAACTAGTCGGGTGGGAAGCTTGTGCGGTAAACTACGCGGTTGCGCGGGAACAGGCTCACCGATGATACATTTGGTGCCTCTTCGAGCCCACGCGTGGTCAAACGAAACACGTGCGGGGTTCTCAAGCATGCACTGGAATCCTCTGCTATGAACGCGGTGACAAGACGTGATGATTGCAGGCCTTCCGGCCCCCATTTATTACAACGGCCATTTAAGCCTTGTGTCTCCCCACTATTGCAAGAAGCACACCCACCACGACAAATTCTTAGAAGGTATCTTGTGCGGCTCCAATGGCGCTCCGAGCGGCTGCCGACGACGAGTAGCAGTTCACCATGCATGCTGTGGTGGACACCCACAGAAGGTTCACGTATCTCTCGGTGGTGTACACCAACCACCCGGTCTGGGTGGAGCACTCCATCCACATCATGGAGCTGTTGCTTGCTGAGGAGAAGTACAAGGTGGTCGGGTTCGACCTCGAGTACACCCGCGCTCGTGCCGGGTCGCCCAGATGTGCGTGCGCAATCACATCCTCATCTACCACTACTGCCTAGCCACAAGGCCTTGCGAGCTTTTCGTCAGGTTTGTTAATAGCTCCCACTACATGTTCGCTACGGTGGACATCACCAACAATGTAAAGGTGCTCAAGAATTCGGGCATCGCCTGCCAGAATCTTGTCGACATCCAGGGCCAATACAAGATCTAGGGCAGCAAGGACCATGAGAAGGACTCACTAGTTCACCTCGCCGAGGCCATCATCGACCCCTTCTATAGAGACATGAAGGATTCCTGCAACAAGGATAAGTGTGCTTGGCACTCGGCCTGGATGGAGAAACTCGACAAAGCTCACGTTGTGTACATGGCCAAGGAGGCGTACACGAGCTACGAGATGTACAGGTGGATCGTTGACATGAGGAAGTGCCTCCTTCCCCAAAATGGCTAGGGATCCAGCCGGAAGCAAAGCAATGGCAAGTGTCGTCACAAGAAGAAGTAGATGATTAGATCCTCGTTTCTCCTACTTTAGTATGCATGTAATTGCTTACTTTGGTGTGTGGAAATGTTATGTTTGTAGTCACTTATGTAATTGTATGCTTAATTTGGTTGTGCAATGCTGTTCTTATAAGTATATATGTTGACGTTCCGTAGACAGAGAAAATCACATCGCACACGGAATAAACAATGGAACCCGTCGGTGATGACTTCATCAATCACTCACAATTGTATACCAGCAATCATTTGCTCACAACACACACGGCTTGTTAACAGGAATTGTATGTATTGTTATCGGTCTTCCCACACATTTCCGATTACAAACCTGTTTGTCGTGTATCACACACATCTTGTTAAGTTGAACCGTTTCTGTTCTCCTTGCTCAACGCAAACAGTTCATCCGAGTGAACTGTATGTCGTATATCACACACACCTTTGTCTGGCTACCCATTTCTGTTGTTTCGCATCATCAAAAACAGTTCATCGGGGTTAACTGTATGTCGTATATCGCACACACCTTGATATGGCTGCCCGTTTCTATTGTTCTGTCTCATCGCAAACAATTCATACGGATCAACCATATGCCCCGCATCACACACGCACCTAAAATCTAAACCGTGTTTGATGTATCTGCCATCGCAAACATTTTGCATCTATTTTGATGGGTTTTTTACATCACCGTTTGTGATTAATGCATCGCACACAGTTTCATCGAAGGGTCTCTGATTGTAGTGTCATGTTAGCAGCATCTTGCAGTAGTGAGAGCTTCACAGAAGGATAGAAAGAAGCGATGCTTTCGTGGCCTATGAATCATCTGAGAAATCACTCAAATCAGACACTAATGACAATGCTTCAAGTGATGATGAACCAATTGCATTCTGTCTCATGGTAAAAACCTCTAAGGACCAGGTATCAGCAAAACACCGAAAATCTATGTCTGAATATTCTCCTGAATACATTGCCGATGCTAAACTGGTTAAGATTGCAAAATCTCAACAAGATGAGCTTGAAAAAATTGAGAACAATCTTAGGAAAACCGAAGGATTACTGGTCAAAGAGATGCAGAAGAATAAAAAGTTGATCTAAGAGCATGATGCTTTTTTCTTCAACTATTGATGATCTTTCAAACCAATATGATTCCCTTACAGTCGACTACGATAGTTTATCAGATGAACTCCTTAAGAGGAATCAAGAACTCGACTCACTGAAAGAGTTTCATAACATGCTTGCTAAAGAAAAAGCTTCTCTCTTCGCCGAGCAATCTAAACAGCTTCCTGATGATTTTGTGCCTCCTTGCTTAAAATGCCTAGAACGTAACAATGCTGATTCAAATGCTGAAACATCTACTGCTGTCATCGAGAATATTGCAACAACTAGGAATGATATTTCTAACCCCTCTCTCGAGGAATTTGTTGCTGTCTCTGATGAAAATTGTAAATTAAAGAGCTTGCATGAGACGGGTGTGGCGCCCCCGACTCAATCGTACACTAATCATACACGCAAACGTGTACGATCAAGCACAGGGACTCACGGGAAGATATCACAACACAACTCTAACACAATTTAAACGGAGGTCCACAATATTACTGACCAGGGATCCGAAGATCCGAATACATAAGTCAGTCATACAAATATTATCTGAGTACAGACATAGTTAGACAAGTTTTGCCTTAAGAAGGCTAGCACAAACAGCGACACTAGATCGAAAGGCGTTGGCCTCCTGCCTGGGAGCCTCCGATCCTACTCCTGGTCATCTGGCTCGATCCAGTAGTAAGTACCCTCTGGACCCTCCTGGTAGTAAGCTCCGGTGGTGGCATCTGACTCCTGGATTCCATCGTCTGATGTATCATCAAGGTGGGGTATATGGGGAAAAGCGAAAGTAAAGCAACCGTGAGTACTCATCCGAAGTACTCAGCAAGCAAGGATCTATACTACATATGCAACATTATCAATGGAGAAAGGCTGAATATGTGGACTGGGCTGCAGAAATGCCAGAATAGAGAGAAGGCCTAGTCCTATCGAAGACTAGCATCTTCAAACATCTTCACAAGGCCATCATCTTGCAGCAGTAGAAGAGAGTAGAATAACATTTTATTTAGCAAACATGTTGAAGTACAGCTTAAAGATCCTTCCTCGACTCCCAAGCGAGAAAGCGATCCCGAAGCTTCAATTAAGTAACAAGTATCCAGTTTAAGTAGTAGATCGGGATACACAAACTGAGCGTCCTTTACCGTAGGACCGGCTATCGATAGAAGATTCATCCCTGCAGGGGTGCACTACTGTTACCCAACACGCTCGATCAACTCTGGCTGGACACACTTGCTGGGTAATGCCCGTCCTCGGAAGATCAACACAAAGCAGCGCCCTACCTAGGCTTGGCAGAGAGGTCAGCACGCCGGACTAACCTATGCACCCAGAGGTCTCGGGCCATCGCCCTAGGCACCCTGCGCGTTACGAGACTGGCCGGGGTGCAGGCGCGGCACTGAACTCGTCAGTGAAGTATCCAGCCCAATCCCGACAATCAGCCCGCACGGTGAATCGTGACGTCAGACGAGCTTTCGGAGAAACGTACTTCGCAGAGGGTCCCATAACCATTATCCCGCGTGGTGGTAGTGCGTATAGGGCACGTCGACCCACTCAGATCACACACCCAAATCCAATAGGCTCAATTAGTATCAAGCGGAGACTATCAGAGTCTCTGATGCTCCGCCACAATGTCACACTCGAGTGCCCTTCCGGCACACCCGAAAATCATAGATCCCCAGCGGGTACCCACCAGGGTGGACCCGCCTGTAACAAGGGTCAAATAATCATGTGGTCATAACATCAAGGGGGAAACCCGAGGAATCACCCTCGGAGGATTCCACTCGACGAAAACATCAGGGTGAACGTATGAGGTATCACCCTCGAGGTTCACACTGAGGGTTGCACGACAGAGTCGTATCGGAAGTGGAGAAGGAGGAATCACCCTTGATGACCACGACCGAACAGCTACACTGCAGAGTATTCATCAGGAGTGCGTTACGAGGTATCACCCTCGGCACTCGATAGTAACTATGCAGAGTCGTACAACTAAGGGGGTGTGAAGTGAGGTGTCGGTCTCTGGTCGACGATCACATTGATCGAGTCGTCGATGATCAAGCAGGGGCAACAAAGGAAAGGTGGTGGGGTCACTGATGGTTCACTCCAACCTAAACTAAACAGTTTATCATAGGCAGGTAAGGTAGCAATGAACAGGTTACAACAGCAGGCTATGCATCAGAACAGGAGCATACATTAACAGTAGCAAAATCTAATGCAAGCAGGAGAATAGAATGGGCAATATCTGGAATGCTCAAGGGAGGGGGGGCTTGCCTGGTTGCTCTGGCAAGAGGGGAAGGTCGTCAACGGGCTGCTCGTCGGTAGAGTAGTCGTATCCAGGTGCAGTGCCGTCGGTCTCAGCGTCTATCGAGAGAGAGAAGGAGGGGAAGAGAAACAATAAATTCACGGCAATAATGCAAACAACATGTATGACATGCCTAAATGATATGCCGGGTGTTCTACTGCCTAACTAAATGATTTAGTTAATTTAGGAATTTATTTGGATTTATTTAATTAAAGTTGGGCACTATTCATTTACTTAAAAGCGGTCTAAAAGTTCAATGTTCTTATAGCTGCGGGTGTCTGACGGGAATACGGAGGGCGTATTCGGGTTCGTATCGGAATTCTGAGCAAGTTTCATGTATAAAATATTTTCATCGGAGTTACGGTTTATTTAATATGATTTTCTAAAGTTTTTATTAATTTCTAGAATTTAATTAATTATTTAATTCAACATTATCCGAAACAGTGCTGCGATGACATCAGCATGACATCATGCTGATGTCAGCAAGGTTAATTAAGTTAATTACTAATTACTGTTTAATTAATTCTAACTAGTTAATTAGATTAACCTAATCAGGATTAATTAACTAATTAATTAATTAACTATTTTAATTATTTTTTTATTTTTTTATTTATTTTTTTAATCTAAAACGTTTTCGGGGGTGGGCCCCCACTGTCATAGGCACAGAGGGGTGGGGCCCAGCCGTCATTGGGCCAGGGGCCTTAACGGGGCGGGCGCGGGCACAGCCCGAGCGGGCGCGTCCTCGGGGGCGCGGGGCACGCCCGGCGCACGCCGGCGCCGGCGGCCAAAGCCAAGGAAGGCGGCGGGGCGAAGGGTGCGGGCGAGCGCGGAGCTCCAAGGGCGCGGGCGCGCATGGAGCTGACGAGCCCGGGCGCGATGCGGTGGACGCAGAGGCGGGGTCGCGGTGCGAGGGTCGGGAGCGGTGAACGGAACAGCGCGGGAGGCGGGGTGGCGCGACGCGGTGGCTCCGACGAGCGGTAGTGAGGGAGGCGAGGTCCAGCAGGGCAGCAGCTGCAGCAGCAAGGAGCATGGGGGCGCGGCGAGGCGCAGTAGCAGCAGTTGCAGCAGAGCACCGAGGGAAGGAGAAGCGCGGGGCGAGGGGAACCGGAGCGGGGCGAGCAGGGGAAGCCCTGCAGTGGCGGGAGCGGCGAGGAGCAGGGGCCGGGCGCGGTGAGCGTGGCCAGGGCGTGGCGGCGCGCGCGGGGCACGTGGGGTGCGCGGCGAGGTGCGGGAGCAGAGAGGGGGGAGGCCCGGGGCCTCACCAACGTTGTAGATGACCGGGCGGCGAGGCGTGATGGAGCGGCTTGGGGAGGAGGTCGGAGACGTCCGGTGAGGCGAGCAGCGCGGTCCGGCGAGCGGGACGAGGCGGCGCGGCGTCGAGGCGGCGCGGCGCGTCGAGCGCGGGGCTGGCCCGATCCGGTTCTGGATCGGGTGGGGGGGGAGTAAGCGAGGGGGTGGGGAGGTGATTAGGGTTTTGGCCTCCTGGGGGAGGCCATATAGGGGAGAGGTGGGCCGGTGGCCCAGTTGGGCCGTGGGGGGGAGGGGGGGTTTCCTTTTTCTTCTTTTTCTGTTTCGTTTTCTTTTATCTTTTTCTTTATTCTCTTTTCTCAGTTTAGTAAATAGTCAGGCCACATACTGAATTTTGTAAAATATAGGAACTGCTCCAACAAATACTAGGCATTACCTAACACTACCAAAAATTAGTTTGGAGACAATTGGAGCTCCCACAAATTTTATAATATTTAATATGCATTAATCCTAGCTGTTTTAATTATGTTAGTGCCACCTAATTATTTTATTATTTGTTGGTTACAATTTTAGACTAGCCTCTGCAATATTTGTTATTTATCGAACATTTTAGTTTTTATGTTGGACAACTTTTATATTTCACTTTCATTTAAATTTGAATTTGACTTAGGAGTTCAAATGCAATATGATGCAAATGATGATTATGCACTGTTAATCTCGCTGACATGTCAATATCAAAAGTGATTACTGTTGCTAATCACCGGGGGTGTTACAACGGGAATGCTAAAGAGCCTCAAAGGGCATCAAACTCTCTGTGATGTGCTCAAGAAGTCTATACTGCACAAAAACCCTTGAAAGGAAGGTTTGGGTTTCGAAAGAAAACTCAACGTTGATGGAACCTACTGGACTCCCGAGCAATATCCTCAAACGAGTTGGGTTCTTGCTAAGAGTAAAACTCGCGAACCTGCAATTATGTCTAGATATGACTCTCCCATTTATGTTGTTTCTGACGAGTCTGATGACTCAAACTACAAATTCTTCAAACAACAGAATGGTAAAGTTTTTGCTCGGTATGTTGGAACTAACTGCAGGTCTTGTTCACCCAAGAAATAAATCTGGGTGAAGAAGTGCATCATTGAAAATTTATCTATCACTGCTAACTTGAATATGCAGAGTGATTCTCTTCGAGGAAACAGTTATCATTCGTAGATTGGCACTGAAACTTCCTCGAATAGATATGGGTCAAACCTTCGACAGAAGGAGTACATGCGTACCTCCTTGAATCATTATGCTCATGTCTCTGGAAACAATTTCAATGCTTATTCATATGATTACTCTCGAAATTCACAGGTGAACTACAGATCTCACCAAAGGAATATCCCTACACAGACTAAGCAAATGCGATCCTCGCTGCCCACGCAAGTGTGGGTTGCGAAAAAGAACTAATCTCTCTTGCAGGAACTCTCTCTCAGGGATTCTTCTCGCTTATTCTTAGCCCTGAGATTTACATTATTTCTGCTCACTCTTTGTGTTTATTTGCTCTCGTTTGTGAGTTTGTTTCTTTTCGCCGTGTTTGTGTTTCATGTGATAAGCAACTCACTCATAGCTCCGTGTTTATGTGTTTTCCTCTCATCTGGCTGAGTGTTTTGTTTCGGACCCTATTATCTATGATGTCCGTCATAAGCATGCAATTTGATCTGAAGAAAATTTATGTCCGATGTCCTTGGTCGCAAAAGAAATCAGCTTCGAACTTTTAATCATGTTTGGCGCTTGCCCTTCTTCAAACCCTTCGGTCTCCCATTCAGTTTCCGAGATTCTCAAGGAAAGGTTGCCATGTGCCCATGATCACCACGATCATGATCGTGTCCGTTGAATGCGGAACATCCCACTTCTAAGGACCGTAGATCTCAGAGAGGTGGTTCTGCTCGCCAGCTATATATATACCCCTCACCGCATCTTCTTCTTCCTGCTCCTCGAACCCTCATCCACCTCCTCCCGAGACCGAGCTCGAAGACAATCCATCGAGGTGCCTCGCCGTGCAACTCTGGCGAAGTCTCATCGTAGTTGATCATGCCCGTGCGGTAATCTTCCTTTCCGCATTGCCGTAGCTAATCCAAGTTGTCAAGTTAGGGCGCTTGGATCTGGAATTGCCCATGTCCTCTTCTCTGTTCTTAGGGCAGTTCTTACCGAGGCTATTTTCTTTGATTTATTTCTTTGCGGTAGATCTTTAGGAATCACTAGGTTATGACTGGTACGGTTTGTAGATTTTCCCTCGTACTAGTTCTCCTCGATCTAAGGTTCATGAGTACTTATTCGAAAGATTAGATAGTTTTTGACCAGCCTTGATCATTCTATGGCCAGTTTAAATCTATCAAAGATATCTTATCTAAGTCTACCACGGATTCCTATGTTTCTTCCGAAAACATTCTTTTTCATTCAAAATACTTTTGTGCATGTTTATGACCGTACACCATTTATCTCTCGTATCTATTCTGTTCACAGGTCGGTCATGGCACAGAGTTCGGATGAGTATATAGATTCTGAAGGAGAATTGCCTCAGCTTCCACCAAGGTCTGACCGAATGAGATTGACAGGAGGAGGAAAATCAACAAAGCCTCCCAAGACACCGAAGAAGAAATATGAGTCTGAATCCGAAGAAGATGATGATGAGATTCCCTCTGCTCACAGTCAGCTCGAGGATGAACTGGTCACTGATGCCCTAACCCTCTTCTCTGATGGAAATCCTAAGAAGGGTGGTCGTCACAGAGAAAAGAATACCACAGCTCAAATGTCTGATCCTGATGGTTACAGAACTCCACCTGGGGTTGAAACAACAACTGAATGCAACAACAGGCTGCAAAGGATTCGCCGCCACTCGGCAAAGAAATGGTTCAACTATGAAAATGTTCACGAGAAGTATCAGATCCTGTTTGCCTTCACAACAATGTGGAATGACTGCATTGCTGAAAATTGCATTGGCCCAGATGATGAAAAAGTCGGAACACCACCACCTTCAAATGCTCATCTTGAATCCCTCAAAACCATCGCTGATTTTCCCGATGAGGTGGCTAAGAGGGCGAAGGCCAAAGCCAAGCGTGATGCTAGGAAAACTAAGAAAAACCAAGTCGAAGCAAAAAACATCGTGCTGACACAGCAAGACGTCCAGAAGAAAAAGGATCGCGCTTCTGCATCCAAGGGAAGCAAGTCCAGAAAATATGTTTCCCCTCATGCTTCCCGAAAGAAAACCATCTCCAGGAAATCAAAGAAAGCAATTTCTCGCTCGTCTGATGAGTCATCTAGCGAAGATGCTGTTGATGAAATTCCCATGTATGATCAACGTGCCATTCTCAACAAGCCATCAAATAGCCCCTCACCAGTGAAAGTTTTGCCTTCTCCAAGGAAATAACTAAGGCATGCACCCCGTCCCCTCACTGACAAACCTTCGGGTTCTACTGCTGCAAAGAGAAAGCTGCACTCTGAAGGAAAAGCTAAAGTATCTGCTAAGAAGGCCAAACCCAATGTTCCTACTTTCACAGAGGAACAGAAGTATGACTTCAATCTCATGATTGATGTAATTGAGAGTGCTACTTACGATGCAAAATTTGATGATATAAGCAGTCTGTGACTTCCTGATGATGTTACCAAAATGGTAACGAAACATTTCATTGAGCCGAGGAAAATTACCAAGAAGCTGAATCAGGCTGTCAAGGACAAGCGAACCCTCGAGCAAATGAGAGGAGATGCCAACACTGAATCCGAAAGGAAGAGTCTGAACAAAGAGATTGTTGAGCTCACAAAGGCACTAAGTCTCATGCGAAATGACAAAATTGATTGGCACTCGCGACTGAAAATGGAAGTATCTCAACTATGTGGTAGAAGAAACGATGAGATTGACTGCAGGGTAGATCTTGCTCGAAGGAGAATCAAAGAAGAAAAATGTCAGAAGGCTAAAGCGAGGGCTAGCAAACCGAAAGGAATCAAAGATCGCCGCCTTCAGAATGTTGTTGATGCTTAACCATTTGACTCCAGTACTCCCTTGCAACAGATTCCACCATCTCCAGCTCATGAGGATGAACCTATGCATCAAGCTGGCCGTGTGGAGGTTATCATTCCTACTCCAGCAGCCCAAGAACAACCAGATGTTATTGATATCTTCCTCAAAAAGGATGATGAAAAAATGCTTCGCCTAAGCAACAAGCCCCAGCTGATGATGATGTTGTTGAGAAAATTGAAGTTCAGAAGGCAGATCCATCACCTCAGAGAAAATTACAAGCTGAGCCCTCCGAATCAAATAAACAGGAGAATGACAAGATTGAGGGGAGCTAAATGCTTCCCGAGCAAAACCACCCTGGTTACATCATCTGGTTCCCCTACCCAGATGGATGTTGATCCTGCTCCTTGTTCCACTACACCACAGTTGGAAAAGGAAGAAAAGAAATCCAAAGAGCCGATGGCTCACAAAGGAATTGCTCCACCAGTTGTACCCTAAGAGTCCAAGAAAGAAGCAGTTGTTAACCCAGCCGAAGGAAATACCGAGAAAGAAAAGGCCCTAGTGCCCAAAAGTCAGAAAGCCGATGAAGGAGTTCCAGCGAGCAGAAATGATGGTCAGTCAAGTACCTCAAAGAAGTCAGCCCAAGAAAAGTCAAGGAAGCCTCGTGCTCCTCTCAATCCTATTGAGGAAGGTGTGCAAGCACCTGATGACATTCGGAGCCAGAATATGAGTGAAGAAGAACATCCGAAAAATCCATTGGAAACATTTCCCTTGTTCCCAGTTAAAGATGGTCCAAATGGTCCTGCATTTAACAAGCAGTTTCATCTTTTGAAACATGCATTCTTTGGGACCAGCCCATATGAAGGTGAAAGAACTTCTTTGTCTCCAAGATTCTGGACATAGGAACAGGTCATGTATTATGCTCGTGTTCTGTACGAAAAGAATCGCATCTTGAAGCACAAGATCCTGGATTTTGCAGAGCTTGAAAGTTTACCCTGCTTCCATCACACCATCGAGCAGATTGAACTTGTCTTCGTGAAGAGTTTCCTTCATTTTAATCATGGCTGGAATCGTGAAGTGATTCATCAGTTCTATGCCACTCTTTATATCACAGGAGATCTTACAGATAGCAGCACTTGGATCCCCGAATGGATGACAGGAGAGGAAAAGATCAAATGTTCGGCAAACCAGTACTTAGCACCATTGAATCTTCCTCGATGCGAATTTGATGCTAATCGTGAACACAGGCTGCACTATTGGGAACTATCCGAAGCTCAACTTCATCTGCTGATGGACCCCAAGCTTGTTCGTGATGAATGCATAGAGACAAATCCAAAGAATCTGGCACATGAGAACAAAGTGTTGTTCTACATCCTCTGCAACTCCCTCATGCCAACAAATAGGCCAGAAACCATCAATGGCATCATGGGAAATGCACTTCTTGCCACTGCTCAAGCTTTTTGCTTTGATATTCCAGATCTTTTCATCCGTAACTTGGCCTGCGCGGCTGATAGCCCTCAAGCTTTGAAGCCATATGCTCCTTGGATCATGTTTGCCATGCATTGAGTAGCTCATTGAAGAAAAGTTTTTCTGCCCATATGTTCTGAAAGTTTATATGCCACCAGTCTGCGACACACTCAGGATTGTGAAGGACATAGGCAAAGGGAAGATTCCAATTGAAGCCACTATTTTTGCTTCCATGCCTGCTCCTGCTAGAGCTCCGAAGTTCAAGAAGGCAAAAGTTGAAATCCCTCATGAAGAGAATCCTTCACTGTATGAGATTTGTCTTCGCACTCAACAAGCCCTGGAAAGTCACACCAAGCTCGATCAGAAAGTAAAGCTGGAAATGATGACTGAGATCAATTTGCTTCACAATTATTCTCGCCAAGCTCTCCTATATGAGAAGGAACAGAAGAAGCGCTCCTAGACCCTTCTGCGCAAGCATTATTCTTGCAAACAACTTTCTGAAAAGGGTATCGAGAAAGAATATGATCATTTGGAGTTGTTCGAAGTTCCTCGCATCTGAAGGCAAACCCCAGTGCTTCCTCAGCGTTCCGCCTCCAATAAACTGCTGTTTGTTGAACCTGATGATGATCTTGAAGACACAGCAGGAATTTTTATCTACAAGCCAGATGCGCCTCGCAATGCTACTCCCAAAGTTGATCCCGAATCCCATGCTACGACTCCAACTCCTGCTTCGGCCTCGACCATTGCTCACTCTGCTTCTCCGAACAGTTTGAGTTCTGATTCTAAGGATTCTTCGGACGAGTAGTTCCTCGCATTTCGTTCTCTTTCCTTTTTGACACTTGTTGACAAAAAAGGGGAGAAGAACATCGAGTGATAGATTACCAGGTTATTTGCAGGGTGTTTCCATTTGCCATTTGCTTTGCTTTCGAACTATTTGGGTTTCATCGAACTATTTGCTTTTGGAACTTGGAGCACTGCCTGTGGTGTTGTTGGAGCACCGCCTGTGAGGTTGATATAGTTGGTCGTCATGTACGGTTAATAACCCCCCTTCAATGCTATTTGCTTCCAAGTTATCTGTCTGCAGGTACAAACGAAAGCTTACTTCCTTGCAATAATTTTCCTCGATACTTATCTATCGTGCAGGGAAAGTAAAAGCATTTCAAGAAGAATTGGAAATCATGCTTCTCTAAGAAGAGACATTTCACTCCTTGAAATCATTTGTGTCTTATGGTTAGATATTCCACAATGATTATCTTTCGCTATCTAACTTTGCAGGAGAAGAAAGTCAGCTTCAGATTGAATCTCTTGATATTCGAAAGCGAAATCTTTCTTTCTGTTTCATAAGCTATTTTTCCTCGCATATCTCCATTGTATAACCTTTGTTGCAGGAAAACCTTGTCTAAAGCATATCTACTCCGAGCAATATACCTATGTTTCCCTTGCTCTGATTCTTCCAATATCTAACTTGCAGGGAACTTATATCTCGTGTGGATTCAAACCGTGTTCTGAGCAAATCCTTATGGCTTATCCTTCGTCACAAATCATTTCAAAGTATTCACTCTATCTAACTAATCATTTTCAAAGATTGTGTGTGACAGGAAAAACCTCAGACACTATCGAGTGTATTGGAAGAGACCACGAATGAGATCATATGTCAATATCACTCGTACGAAGATTCATCTAGCTACCTTCTGTTTTATCTCTTATGCATTGGATGCATATGTTTAGGGGGAGCGTGTTTTATCTTTGTAATTATATCTCGTCTTTTATTATCCTTCGCATTCCATTATCTATCTTTCGATGTGTTCTGTTTTGTCAACAATCGTCCAACAAGGGCGAGATTGTTCGTGCAATATTTGCCCTCCTGAGTTTTGGAGATTGTTGACAGAAACAGGCATGGACTGATTTTTTTTGCTAGTGCACACAGAGAGAAATAGTCCATGCAGAACCGAAGAGAATGCTTCTCCGGTGTCAAGTTCGAGGAACTTCACCGAAGAATATCTGCATTGCAGAGAAGAATGAGTTACATCTATTGAGAACATGTACACGAGAAGATTGACGTGAAGGAGTTAACCCCTCAAAAATTTATTGCTAACGTGAAGCAATTGGTTTGGAGATTCTGTCCGAAGAAATTGACTGCAGTGAATGGAAGTCGAAGACAAAGTGAAGACGTAGTGTTCATTTCGTTGTTCTTCTTTCATTCATTTGAGTCATAGGACCTCCATACTATTAAGAGGGTATAGGTTCTCGAAGCTTAGATCCGTTGTGATGCTTAGCCCAAAACCTATGCGAGACTGAGAGAAATCTCTTTATGTTTCGAATGATTACCTAGCAGTAGTAGACATTGTTTTTCATGCTGCAGGAGATATCTTTCGTACGGAGGAGCTAGCATTACTTGCTACGCAAGAAATTTTACCGTTGTGCTCAAATTTCCGACCGTTGGACTCGTGTCGTTCGGCCATTGGCTACTCCACATGTCCAATTTGGTCATTTCCCTTCAGGGAAGGCTGCGGCTATAAATAGCCACCCCGCTCCAACGTTGCCTGTTGGCTGCTCCGCTTAAGAATTCTAAGAAGATTGATTATGCATCCCCTCTCCGAGTGATTTGAGTTTAAGATCCACTGAGAGAAAAATTAAGAGCCCAAAACTTAGACAGTGGTTTAGCATCACAGTAGTTCTGAGTTTAGAGTTCTTGTACCTATTACTCTTGAGAGCTGCGCACTCTCGAGACGGATAGTTGTCGGCTCAAGTGTTCAAGAGTTGTTTTCTTCACCGAGCAAGATCTTCAGCAACCAAGAGTCATTATGGTTCGCGAAGGTCGGTCGAAGGTTTGGAGATCACCGACAAGTATCTACCATGAGTGAAATCAATTGGAGTCTGATCAGCCCCGAGTTGAAGGAGAATAAGGTGAAGAGAGTTTATCTTCTATGTTAAATCACAACCCCCTCCAACCAAACGTAGTCCTTTGGCAGAAGGGCGAACTGGTCTACCAAATCCATCTGTCGCCATCGAGCACCACTGGTCCAATCTACTTTACTGATTTACTTTCAGCAGTTTACTTTCATGCTTTGTGACGATAGTTTATCTGATCATTCCTTGACTGATTGCATATCATTCGTCGTTATCATTTCTGTCGTTACCATCTGTTATTATTTGTTGCACTCCCTGTTGCATTTTCTTCATTCAGTGTAGTCATTCTAGTCATATACTTTTCTGTTCGCACTTGTTAACTCTAGCGTGATTTCCATGTGTCGTTTTCATTCACCTTGTCATAATTCTTTCTCGTGTTTATCCATCGTATTTCATACCTTGTTTCTGCCATGCTACTGTGTATGTTTGCATATTGCATTACCATCATCATTGTCAAACCTGTGTTATCCTATGCTTGAACCATTATTGCTTCCTATCTCGATAGTTATGTTCCTCAATAACGTGCTTGATTGAGTTCTTATCTACCGTACCTATTTTCCGCTGTTGTGCTTGGGATTCATTCATAACATTCGCAAGAATTTTTGGATATCCCATTCACCCCCCCCCCCCCCCTCTGGTCGATATACTCTTGGTCCCAACAGTATCAATAATTTTTGTTGTTCCATGCTGTTATATCATCAATCTTGGATGTTTTATATTCATTTACTAGTAGATTTATACCATTTTTGGGACTAAACTATTGACCTAGTGGCCAGTGCAAGTTGTTGTTTTTTTCTTGTTTTTTACTTTGCAGAATATCAATACCACACGATGTCCAAATGCAACAAAACATTTTGGAGATTTTTTCTGGACAGAATACACCCAGGGAGGCAAAGGAGCACACGGGAGGAGGCCCATGGGGTCCACTAGGCACCAGGGCGCGCCAGAGACCCCAGACGCGCCCTGGTGGGTAGTTGAGCCCACGGGAAGCTTCTCCACTGACCTTCACCTCTATAAATACTCTAAAATCCCAAAAACTCCAGGGGAGTCAAGAAAATACAGTTTTCGCCGCCGCAAGTTCCAGAACCACGAGATCCAATCTAGAGGCCTTTTCCGGCACTCTGCCGGAGGGGTCAACGATCACGGAGGGGTTCTTCATCATCCTTGTTGCCCCTCCGATCATGCGTGAGTATTTTACCACAGACATACAGGTCCGTAGCTAGTAGCTAGATGGCTTCTTCTCTCTTTTTGATCTTCTATACAATGTTCTCCTCGATGTTCTTGGAGATCTATTTGATGTAATGACTTTTTGTGGTGTGTTTGTTGGGATCCGGTGAATTGTGGGTTTATGATCAGTTCTATCCATGAATATTATTTGAGTCTTTGCTGAACTCTTTTATGCATGATGTTATATCCTCTTATTTCTTCTCCAAAATTTTGGTTTGGTTTGGCCAACAAGATTGATTTTTTTGCCATGGGAATAGGTGCTTTGTGATGGGTTCGATCTTGCGGTGCTCAATCTCAGTAACAGAAAAGAGGCATCACACGCATATATCGTTGCTATTAAGGATAACAAGATGGGGTCTATTCCAACATGAATAGATCTTGTCTACATCATGTCATCGTTCTTATTGCATTACTCTGTTTTTCCATGAACTTAACACACTAGATGCATGCTGGATAGCGGTCGATGTGTGGAGTAATAGTAGTAGATACAGAATCGTTTCGGTCTACTAATCTTGGACATGATGCCTATATACATGATCATTTCCTTAGATGTTGTCATGATTATTCGCTTTTCTATACATTGCCCAACAGTAATTGGTTTACCCACCGTATGCTATTATCTCGAGAGAAGCCTATAGTGAAAACTGCAGCCCCGGGGTCTATTTTCCTATCATATTAAACCGAAAATACCTTGTTGCAATTTTTCTTTATTTCTTTTATTTTGTGTTTTAGTTAGATCTATTTATCAAATCTCATAAAATTTAATTTATCTCAATACCGAGGAGGGATTGACAACCCCTCTTACGCGTTGGGTTGCAAGTTTTCGTTGTTTGTGTGTAGGTGATGTTTACATAGTGTTGCTTGGTTCTCCTACTGGATTGATAACCTTGGTTTCATAACTGAGGGAAATACCAACGCAGATTCAAGCAATCAGGAAGAATTTCTGGTGCCGTTGCCGGGGAGACATCATCAACATCTATCAAGTACCCAATCACAAATCTCATCTCCTTGCAATTACTTTATTTTCCATTTGCCTCTCGTTTTCATCTCCACCACTTATAAAATGTTTTTTGCAAAATCCAAAAATATTTTTCATTTTCCTTTTTCTTGTTTGGTCCATTTTGTTTGCCTTGTCATTATGACTAGCATGACTACCCCTCCTTTGTCACCGGATTTTGAAGTTCTATACTTCAAACAGAAACAAGGACAAAATTTGAAGGATGCTTGGTATAGGTTAATGGAATCGTACCGTATTTTCAATATAAAAGGAGATGCAAAAAATTTGCTTCGTAATTTTTATATAGGTTTAACCATGCAAAATAGACAACTTTTCGATTTTGCCGCTAAGGGAAATTTTGTTGAGATTGACGCTAATGTTGCTTATGAAATAATAGAGGGACTATTGGGAGTTCCACCTCCACAAAAGGGATTTACTTTTACTCAAGAAGGGATCCAAATATTAGACAAATTGGGTGATATACATAAAAATTTGGTTGCATTGCAAAAGTCTAATGAACCTCTCAAAAATATTAGTGGAAATCTCAATCGCATGAATACTTTGATTACCTTGTGTAATAAGCGGTTGGATATTTTGGATCTCAAGATGGTCTCGTTCCCTAAGAATGATGGGAAGCGTAAAGAGCCCCCCGGGTTTGAGAAAACTCTTACAAAGATAGCAAAATGTAAAGATGACAACACTTGAATCTATGCATTATGCCTAGCTAGGGGCGTAAAACAATAGCGCTTGTTGGGAGGCAACCCAATATTTATCCTTTAATTTTTTTTTTCTATTCTGTTTTTCAATAATTACACAATTATACATCTGTTATGATTGTGCTTTTTATGTTTTAATTAGTGTTCGTGCCAAGTAATGCCTTTAGGATGGCTTGGGTGATAGTTGATTTGATCCTGTTGGAAAACAGAAACTTGTACGTCCAGTAGAAGAATTGTTAAAAATCACTGGAGAGACAAAAAATTCTGATTTTTTTACACAAGATTTATATAATAATTTCCCCTGCTATCCTAAGTTTTCAGAATTTTTGGAGTTACAGAAGTATGAGCTTAATTCGGTTTTCTAAAGACTGTTCTGTTTTTGACAGATTCTTTTTTCGTTGCATTGTGTGCTTATTTTGATGAATCTATGGATTGTATCGGGGGTATAAGCCATGGTAAAGTTATAATACAGTAGGAATAATTCAATAAAAAAATATGAATGGGTTGCAACAGTACTTAAATTAGTGAATTGTTTTCTTATACTAATGAATCTCACGAAGGTTTTGTTAAGTTTTGTGTGATTGAAGTTTTCATGTTTTGGGTGAGATCATGATGAATGAAGGAATAAGGAGTGAAAAGAGCCTAAGCTTGGGGATGCCCATGGCACCCCAAGGTAATATTCAAGGAGAACCAAGCAACTAAGCTTGGGGATGCCCCGGAAGGTATCCCCTCTTTCTTCTAACAACCATCGGTAATTTTACTTGGAGCTATATTTTTATTCGTCACATATCATGAGTTTTGCTTGGAGTGTCTTGTATTATATGAGTCTTTTGTTTGTTTTGCTTTTTAGTTTGCCACAATCATCCTTGCTGGACACACCTATTTGAGAGAGCCATAATAATGCTATAATTTGTTAGAATTGTTGTATGTGCTTCACTTAAATTTTTTGAGATATGGAATTGCTCTAGTGCTTCACTTATATCTTTTTAAGCACGGTGGTAGTTTAATTTGTGAAGAAATACTCTCATGCTTCACTTATATTATTTTGAGAGTTAGTAAACTTTTGAAGAAATATGCTCTCATGCTTCACTTATATTATTTTGAGAGTTGAATTTTTTTGAAGAAATATTTATGCTCTCCTACTTCACTTAAATTTATTTGAGAGTTTGAAAAGTAGCAATGGCGATATATGAATTTAGTCCCAAAGTGATATATATTCAAGGGGGATATAATAAAAACTTTCATGAAGATCATTGTATATTATATACTTGATTCCTTGTAATAGTTTTGAGATATGGAGATAGTAATATGGGAGTCATGTTGGTGAGTAATTATGCTTTAGTAAGAATATTGGTGTTAAGGTTTGTGATTCCCTATGCAAGCACGAAAGTCAATAGTTATGCAATGAAGTTATATCCTACTTGTGGTGCATTATTCGGTGTTAGTTATGTTTAATGCTTGTTTATGATCGTTTTCATTTCTTGGTTGGTCGCTTCTCAATCTATTTGCTAGCCTTCATTTGTACTAAGCGGGAATACTGCTTGTGCATCCAAACTCCTTAAACCAAGTTGTGCCAAATGAGTCCACCATACATACCTATATGTGGTATTTCCATGCCGTTCCAAGTAAATTTGTATGTGCCAACTCTAATTTTCAAAATGAATTTCCTTTGTGTGTGCCCATACCTCTCATGAAGCGGCAGGGGGTGGCCAATATTTTCCATTCTAGATGCTTTATTCTCAATATGAGTGTCTATTCACTTGTCATTGCACGAGAGTGTGGCAGGTAATAGGGATGCCCAGTCCCGAAATGAAAAAAAATATTTATGTTGTCAATAATAAATTCCTTGGAAAGTGTTGGTATGAAAGGCACCCATGGATATGGCTAGCCATGGATTGTGAAAGAATGGTGAAAAAAGGAATAAACTTTATTTTATGTTTGGGAACCGCCTATGATGTATCTAGCATGGAAAGTATTGTGAATTCTCGGTCATTTTCATTGATAGGAAAAGCATGCCCCCCAAAACAATTTTATCTCTCAATTTAAGCTTTGAGATATGGCACCTCTACAAATCTCTGCTTCCCTCTGCGAAAGGCCTATCTATTTACTTTATGCAATTTTTATTTTATTTGAGTCTCCATCTTCTCTTATAAAGCACCAACTAGGGAACACTATTATCATACTTGTGCATAGGATATAGCTAATATTCGAGTGTGTTTCATGAATGGATCAATGATTGAGCATGATGGGCTAGGGATAGCTTTCTTTATTGTTGATACTTTGAAAGACATGGTTGCTTGTTGATATGCTTGAGTATTGATGTCTTCATGTCAATTATAGACTATTGCTTTGAATCATCTAAAAGTCCAAATATCCATGCTACAAAAGAAAAGAATATGTGATAAACATGTTACGCAGCATTCCACTTCAAAAATTCTGTTTTTATCATTTACCTACTCGAGGACGAGTAGGAATTAAGCTTGGGGATGCTGATACGTCTCCAACGTATCTATAATTTTTTATTGTTCCATGCTGTTATATTATCAATCTTGGATGTTTTATATTCATATACTAGCAACATTATATCATTTTTGGGACTAACCTATTGACATAGTGCCCAGTGCAACTTGTTGTTTTTTGCTTGTTTTTTACTTTGCAGAATATCAATACCAAATGAAGTCCAAATGCAATGAAACTTTTTGGAGATTTTTTTTCTGGACAGAAGACACCCACTAGGCACCAGGGCACACCAGAGGCCCCAGGCGCGCCCTGGTAGGTAGTGGAGCCCATGGGAAGGTTCTTCACCGACCTTCGCCTCTATAAATACTCTAAAATCCCCAAAACCCTAGGGGAGTCGAGAAAATACAGTTTCCGCCGCTGCAAGTTCCAGAACCACGAGATCCAATCTAGAGGCCTTTTCCGGCACTCTGTCGGAGGGGGCAACGATCACGGAGGAGTTCTTCATCATCCTTGTTGCCCCTCCGATAATGCGTGAGTAGTTTACCACAGACATACGGGTCCGTAGCTAGTGGCTAGATGGCTTCTTCTCTCTTTTTGATCTTCAATACAATGTTCTCATCGATGTTCTTGGAGATCTATTTGATGTAATGAATTTTTGCGGTGTGTTTGTTGGGATCCGATGAATTGTGGGTTTATGATCAGTTATATCCAAGAATATTATTTGAGTCTTTGCTGAACTCTTTTATGCATGATTTTTATAGCCTCGTGTTTCTTCTCCAAAATTTTGGTTTGGTTTGGCCAACTAGATTGATTTTTCTTGCCATGAGAAGAGGTGCTTTATGATGGGTTCGATCTTGCGGTGCTCAATCTCAGTGATAGAAAGAGACATGACACGCATGTATCATTGATATTAAGGATAAAAAGATGGGGTCTATTCCAACATGAATAGATCTTGTCTATATCAAGTCATCATTCTTATTGCATTACTCTGTTTTTCCATGAACTTAATACACTAGAATCATGCTGGATAGCGGTCGATGTGTGGAGTAATAGTAGTAGACGCAGAATCGTTTCGGTCTACTAATCTTGGATGTGATGCCTATATACATGATCATTGCCTTGGATATTGTCATGATTATTCGCTTTTCTATCAATTGCCCAACAGTAATATGTTTACCCACCGTATGCCATTTTCTCGAGAGAAGCCTCTAGTGAAAACTACGGCCCCGGGTCTATTTTCCTATCATATTAAACCAAAAATACCTTGCTGCAATTTTTCTTTATTTATTTTATTTTGTGTTTTAGTTAGATCTATTTATCAAATCTCATACAATTTAATCTATCTCAATACTGAGGCGGGATTAACAACCCCTCTTACGTGTTGGGTTGCAAGTTTTTGTTGTTTGTGTGCAGGTGTTGTTTACATAGTGTTGCTCGGTTCTCCTACTGGATTGATAACCTTGGTTTCATAATTGAGGGAAATACTTACCTTTGTTGTGCTGCATCATCCTCTCCTCTTTGGGGAAATACCAATGCAGATTCAAGCAATCAGCCACCAGGAGGCGTCAAAAGGCCACCAGAGCCAAAGACGTTGTTCCATGCGATCGCACGCGCTTTCATGAGTGGTTGTTTGGCGTGGAAACCAAGGCAGGTCATAGACCCGAACAACTTTTATAAAGGGGACCAGTCGAAATGTCAAGAGAACAAGAGAAAGAGGAGCGTCGAGCATAGCCAGAACCTGTTCATCATCATCTTCATCGACAAACCCTAGCTGCCGCCATTTTCCCCTCCATAGCCATCCCACCGCCATAGTGCTCTCTCATCTAGGTCATACTTGTAATCATGCTACGCACAAGGCATCCATGGTAAGAGATATTGCAATCAATCAATCCCAAGATGTGTTCTTCAATGTTTTCTTCTCGCGATATAATCTCCATGTGTGAGTAGTTTGGTAAGGTATGGGGTGGGGCATGAGCCTTGCAACCCCAGGTATTTGGTGAAGAGATCAATGGAAGTCTTTGACACAACGTCTCATGTGTGTGAAATAAAATTGTTTCGTGAAGTATCTCTTGTCTTGTCCGCGATCTTCATCCATGCAGGTACCCAGGATCATGGAGATTGAGCACCAGCGAGGCTAGGAGCAAGGGGACCGTGAAGTGTTATACCGAACACCGGTGAGAGTAAGGTTTAGTAGGGTAACATGGATCATATCCTTTGGGATTCATGAGGTCTAGTCATTAAATTCCCAATGCTTTTGTCTCATATTATTATCTTAATTATCGGGGCAACCCCGTGAAACGGATAGGGCCTTCGGTAGGACAACTGATTCTTGATGTAGGAATCGTGCCGGTCAAGGGACTCTTCCTCTTATGGGTGTGATACCCAGGGTCACCTCTGGGGAAATAGGTGCGGGATACCCTTTCTTGTACCAATATCGGATCAATAAAAATGAGATAACATGCACCGGTGATGTGAAACTGGAAACTATCACTACTGCAGGATGGTCCAAACGCGACACTACAATCAGAGACCCTTCGACAAAACTGTGTGTGATGCATTAATCACAAACGGTGATGTAATAAAACTGTCAAAAAAGATACAAAATGTTTCCGATGGCGGAGACAACAAACACGTTTCAGATTATTATTGCGTGTGCGATGCGTGGCATACAGTTCACTCGAATGAACTGTTTGCAATGAGCTTAACAACAGAAACGGGCAGCCAGATGAAGGTGTGTGCGATATACGGCATACAGTTCACCTGGATGAACTGTTTGTGATTAGGCAACACAACAGAAATGGTCGGGTAGATCAAGGTGTGTGTGCGATTGACGGCATACAGTTCACTTGGATGAACTGTTCATGATTAGGCAACACAACAGAAACGGTCAGCCAGATCAAGGTGTCTACGATTGACGGCATACACTTCACAAGAATAAACTGTTTGTGATTAGCCACAACAAACAGAAACAATTAGACATATCAAGGTGTGTGCGCTACACGGGCACACATTCTAATTAAAAGAAGTGTGCGCGATGGTAATAATGAGCGCGCACGGTTGAGGGAACAAGTCATGTGCTGAGATCGCCTATTGCGGTGCACCCTATGGTGCAAACGCCACGTACGCAGCCGAGAACGCTTGCCCATGTTACGCCATCCGGGAATCGTGCCGCACTTCGAAACTAGAACTGTCAATAAATTTTGAGCTTGCGTCCCATCACATTCCAAATTACTACCACACTATATTTAATTGCAAACCTGTTCACACCGATCAAAACCTAAACGGTTTCCCACTTAGCAGCGTATTAGTACTCGGTTATAAATGCTACCTACTCTGAGATGATTGCACATTCCTCCTCAACTCCTCATCCACAAAAACAAACAAGTCTTTCATCGTCGTTCGCTTGCGTCTGCCATGGCCCGCATGAGTTCTGGGTCGAGAAATTACTACCAGGGAGAGCGCGAGCATGGAAGCAGAAGCACGAGAGATGTCCCGCCTCGTCGTGAAAGCAGCCGACATTTCCCGCCGCGCCGCCGAAGCAGCACAGAGGTCCCACCACGCCATCGATGCAGCAGACTGGTCTGGCCGTGCCGCGGAAGCAGCAGAAATGTCCCGCCATGCCGTGGATGCAGCAGAGAGATCCTCCCACGCCGAGGCGTCCTGGGAAAATGTCTCGCGGGCAGGCGAGGACTCTGACAGGCGCATGCATGCTATGCTCGATGACCTGATGGATCGGATCTCCGGCTGGATGAAGCTGCAGGATGAGATGAATGCCTCATTTGAAAATGCTACCGACGTCATCCAAGGACTAGGGGAGGACAAGGCGAAGCTCCGCACCGAGCGCAACCTGCTGAGGGAGAATATCACCGGAAGGGCAAAGCAGCACGAGGAGACCACTGCCTTGGTGAAGAGGACGGGCGTCATCGTCAAGAAACTTATGGACAAGAATGCCATGCTCCGCATCGAGCGCGAATGGCTAGTGGAGGAATCCATGGATGCTGCCAAGCAGCGTATTGAGGACATGAAAGAGATCATCGCTGCTCACTGCGAGAACTAGTCTCTGCAGCCTGCAGCAACACATCAAGAAAGTAGAGATCAGCGAGCCAGATCGTTGTCTGTGTCTTCCTTCTTCTTTTGCCCTTGTGTATTTCGGGCGTTGCCGCATGTGGCATTTTTAATTATCTTCCTAAATATGTAAGACAATTATTATCGACTGTCATCGTCCTTATATTCATATCAGTCTTGCTATAAGTCGCAGTCGATGCTATATATGTCCGCCAGATCTTACATTAAAATCCGTGCAAAATTTTCTTTTTAGATTTTCTTTTTCTCTCTTAAATCTCAGTCGAGTGAGACATAGCCACGCCATAAAACAGGCACTCAGGCGCCATTAATGGAGAAGTTGGGAGAGAGGTGGGCGGCGGATGGAGGTCAAAGGGCTCGCCTCCCGATAAGCACACGCAGGGGTCTGATCGCACACCTCCCGTACTCAAATAGCTATCCCGCACGGCGCCTCCTAGCCAATAAAAAAAGGGGACGCGTGGTGACATGTAAATGGTAAGTAGAACGCCCATGGTTTCAATAATACTTGTGTTTCCGATTGTAACATGACAACACTTGTTCCAAAATGATTTTCTTGGTTGTTAATGTGTACGCCTTCGCAAATCGGACAATAAATTTACCACAACATGTTGGTACCATGTGAAGGCAACATGGTGAGTTTCATGATTTTTAGGTGAGTTTTGGATTTACGGTAATTTAAAAACCAAGTTTCTCTATGTTTTCGGCCGAGCCACGGCGCAAAGATGTTTGAAATTCATTCCCATTTCTTGCATGGGACCTAAACATTCACCCAAGGACACATATATGATTTTTCAACACATCTTGGCTCACTGGAGCATGTGCATGTAGCTCAAATTTGAATTATGCACATTAAATGCCTAGAAAACTCAAATAATGTACAAAAAGGCAAAAGGAACCCTAAATAATTCCAAAATTCACCACGGAACTCCTGTTGGTCTATGTTGCCTTTGTAAAAAAATCAAGGCAGGAAGAGGGGCGGTCTATGTCGTTTCGCACACAGAGATGTGACACGTCCCCTCTCGGAACCATGAGGCTTCTTGAGAGAAGCTCTGTTTTGTAAGAAGCTTACACCAAAACTTGTCCCAAATCGGACAAAATTTTCACCATAGCTTGTTGGTGCCTTGTCATGAGACCATGTGAAGTTTCATGATTTTCGGGCGAGTTCTGGATTTACAGGAATTGAAAAACCAAGTTTCTCAATGTTTCCAGCCGATCCATGACGCTTATGTGTTTGAAATTCATTCCCATTTCTTGCATGGGAGCTAAACATTCACCCAAGGACACACATATGATTTTCCAACCAACTTTGGTGCACTAGAGCATGTGCATGTAGCTCAAATTTGAATTATGCACATTAAATGCCTAGAAAATTCAAATAATGTATAAAAAAGGCAAAACAAACCCTGAATAATTCCAAAATTTAGCACCGAACTCCTGTTGGTCTATGTTGCCTTTGTAAAAAAATCAAGGCGGGTAGAGGGGCGGTCTATGTTGTTTCGCAGGCAGAGGTGACACGTTCCCTCTCGGAACCACGAGGCTTCTTGAGAGAAGCTCCGTTTTGTAAGAAGCTTACACCAAAACTTGTCCCAAATCGGACGAGACTTTTACCACGGCTTGTTGGTGCCATGTCATTAGACCATGCCAAGTTTCATGATTTTCAGGCGAGTTTTGGATTTACAGGAATTTAAAAACCAAGTTTCTCAATGTTTCCAGCCGAGCCACGACGCCTAGGTGTTTGAAATTCATTCCCATTTCTTGCATGGGACCTAAACATTGACCCAAGGACACACATATGATTTTTCAACTAGCTTTGGTGCACTGGAGCATGTGCTTGTAGTTCAAACTTGAATTATGTACACTAAATGCCTAGAAACTCAATTGATGTATTAAAAAGGCTAAACGAACCCTGAATAATTCCTAAAATTAGCACGATACTCCTATTGATCTATGTTTCCTCTATAAAAAATCAAGGTGGGAAGAGGCGGTCTATATCGTTTCGCACACAGAGGTGTCACCTCCCCTCTTGGAACCACGAGGCTTCTTGAGAGAAGCTCTGTTTTGTAAGAAGCTTACACCAAAACTTGTCCCAAATCGGACAAATTTTTTACCACAACATGTTGGTGCCATTTCATGATAACGTACCAAGTTTCATGATTTTCAGGCGATTTTTGGATTTACAGGAATTTAAAAACCAAGTATCTCAATGTTTCCAGCCGAGCCACGATGCCGAGGTGTTTGAAATTCATTTCAATTTCTTGCATGGGACCTAAACATTCACCAAAGGACACATATATGATTTTTCAACTCATTTTGGTGCACTGGAGCATGTGCTTGTAGTTCAAATTTGAATTATGCACATTAAATGCCTAGAAACTCAATTAATGTATTAAAAAGGCCAAATGAACCCTGAATGATTCCAAATTTTAACACGACACTCATATAGTTGCATGTTCAATGAAGATAAATATTCTAGCAATTCAAACACCGTCCTTTCCCTCCATAACACCATTTTGTCTTTCAAATCAAAATAAAAAAATCAGGTACACCACAAACAATTTACTAGCAAGAATCGTGTGCGAATGCGATATAAAATATCTTGGCACGCCCTTTTGTATGGCTTACGCCGAAGCTTCGTCGTCTACAGTCCTCACTCGCGCTTCAACCACATTTCGCACCAATTTCTCGCGGCACCGAGCAAAAAATTTCGGCAGCCGCGGAAATATCTAGCTCCCACCCCCTGACCAGAAGCCACATTTCCACTGTTCCTCCTTCCTTTCCAAGTTCAAACCTTCACTACTAACTTGCAGCGCCGCCTCCTCGTCGGTGACCCTTCTTCTTGTTGTGCGGCCTTGTCGATATAGTCAGGTAATCCACACCCCATCCGCATCCTCCTCCTCCTCCTTCTCCATCCCACATGACCCAACCGACGGCGCGACACCTTCCACCCAAATCACCGACCCCTACTCCAAATAAGCGCCGCCCACAGCCATTTTGCACACAGTATAACCAGGATCTCAAGGAGCATCTGGCAACGGAGAGGCAAATCGCGGCCGCACGCATGGATGAGGTCGCGATGGCTGCCATTCGTGCCGACCCCCAGATCTTGGAGGAGCACCTCGCCGTCGAGGCCAACGTCGATGCCGCCACGCGGTTGGCAACTTTAAAATACAGTTCGTAGTATTTTCTCGACGCCACTGCCGGTGCCTTCTAGTGAATTGTCCTCTGTAATGTTAATATGCAATCTGATCTTCTGAAATGTAATGTTTAGTTAACAGTTTGGTCCAACAATTGCTTCATTTCCTAGTAGTTATCTAGCATTATTGGTTTGGTTGACTGTCTTATCTTCTAGTATATGGTTTTTTGTGCAATGTGGTGCTCAGTTAATTGTTTGGTTCATTTGTTCCATTGCGCAGTTAACTGTTTGGTTCAATTCTGCAATCTGATGTTCATTTTTCATGGGTACATTTTGTCTTGTTATGCATGTGAGAAATAAATCAAGTTTGGCTGTACTAAATACATGAGAAACATATACAATTGCTCTATTTCCAAGTTGTTTAGCAAGGTCTGTGTTATCCTTGGGTCTTCGTAGTGTTGTAGAGGTCTTCGGCGTTGGTGTGTAGCGGCTTGGTTGCTCTATGATTTGCCTCATCGCCAATGGCATGAGGTTGGTCTAGGTCAAGTTAATCTGTTGAATCTGCAATTTATCTATTTTTCATTAACATATTCTACTGATAGTATGCCAACTCTCAGATAACCTGGTCAAGATCTTCCTTATATGTGTTGCAGAGAAACAATGGGAGGCAATGAGGTTTACCATTGATGTTTGCACATGCATGGTCCTTTGGCTAATAGCACATTATTGTACAGTTGCAGGAATCATTATAATATTTAGGTTTTTAACAATTTGGTCTTGCACATTTAGGTCCTGCTGTCAGAGTTTTAGACCACTGTTCGACCCATTTTGCATATGGGGAAATGAGATGTCCATGAATATCAGTCAAGTCAAGAAACTCAGAAAGATTGTTAGGATAAAGAAACTTGCGACGAATAACAGCAAGATCTTTGTTTGCACAATGAAGAAATCAGTCAACTATAGAATGGTACTAACTCTTTTACCTTGTTTTCTTTCCCTTGTGCCATTTCAAAATTTAGAACAGTTATTTATGCATATCTTTGTTTTCAGTCCTTTCCAAAGCAGTTCACCGATGATTACCTCTCAAACCACCTGCATGGTCAATAGGCGAGGAAGGTATCCATTCAACACCCATGGTACAATATCAAAGTCTTCCTCAAGAGGACGAAGGTTGGGCGGGAAATTATCCATAGCCACTGGCCTAAAGTTGCAAGGACATTCAACATCACCGAAGGCTCAATATTTGCCTTCCGCTTCTGCAGTTTCCCAGATGAGATTCATCTGTCTATTTACCGTGTATGATGCTACTTTCCAAAGGTTTTTGATGTTGCATGTGAAAGTTGGTGCTCTTGTGTAATGGCATAGCTAGCTATATGCCTATATGGTGTAACTGAGTGCTGAAGCTATCAGATGTAATTCAATTATGAAATGCTGGTTGCCGTAATACATATATGAAATATATGGTGTGTTTTATAAGAAATATTAATTTGATTACTAAATGGATTATCAGTAATAGGCCTATTAGCCTGCTTATTGGGGTTTTCTATTGCAGACGGTTTCTCAGACAACACCATGGGCGATGAACTCGGACAACCCACACGGTTTCTAGAAATTAGGCGTGTTGGATCAATGAAGAATCACACATGACTTCGGCGAGAGAACTGTTTGCGTTAGGCCACCTTGCACAAACGATTGCAAATAAAAAATCATGTATGATATACATACGAACGGAAACATTTTTGTGTGATTCAATGTGTGGGATGTACATACGAACAGAAACGATTGGGCCTGCATAATTGTCTCGCATGCCTCGCCTGATCGCACACGAGCTCATTTTGCTCAGCGTGTGTGACCGGAGGACCTATCCTCGACAGTTTCTGGGTGTGTGGGAAGGACCCCCCCTATCGCCCACACTAGCAAGGTGACGGTTTAAAACTCCATCACAGAAAGGGGGTTAAAACTATTTGTATAGCATGTCTCTACACCAGTGTATTGCTATATTAGGCAAATTATTGTCATACCATTATGTCAGTATAGCTCATATTTGCATAACTTCCTAAAAATACACAAAAAGTTACCAGTCATCTAAAAGATCTTATTTTAGTTTGCATAGGGAGTAATACTTTTTCATTCACAGCATCACAATATCTGCACATGAAAGTAAAGCTCATATTTGGTTAACAAATTTTCACGTTTGTATTAATTAGCAGATCACTTTTTTAATAGCTAATATTTTACCTGTTCATATATTTATGACCTATATGAATGACACATTATGTCTTCATTGTTAATAAATATATCATGTCTTACTATTTCTTGCAGTACATCCCTTGCTTTGCAACAAAACGTGTGGTAGACAAGTTTTGCCTTTTTTCTTAGATGAAGACTCTCCTCAGTTCACATTGCACACAAACCATAGATATACGTTCCAAGTTGTACTCAATACCGATACTGAAGGTTGCTCGTATTTTCATCTGTGCTTGTGGAGCGAGCTTGCTACGCGTTACTTACTAAAAGTTGGCACTGAATTATTAGTGGATATAACACAGCCTGATCTTATCATCCAGATGTCCATATCATCTGAGATCCCTCGATGGACAAACAACCTAAGTTAGTTTTCTTTTAAATTCTTGCATGCTGAACTACAACTTAGCAAAAATAATGTATCTCTCTGACTTACTAATTAGTATTTTATTTGCATGCAGGGCTTGTCAAATATGTAGTTAAAGCGATGGTGGTTACTCCTGCATCTAAGTTTCACTGGAATGACTTGAAGCATCTCATCAAATTTGTTGGTAGACTTGACTCCCTTACTAAGCGGTTCCATGCTGGAGGCCAGCTGGGAATATGTGTGCCAGTGGTGCATACCTTGGTCAGGATGAATTATATCATTCCGAAAATTATGGTACAAAGTCTTTTATGTTAAATATGCTCTCAATGAACTATTGCTTCATACAGTGTCACAATTGTTTTATTCCTCTTTTAATAGATGTTGTTACCTTCAGTTGTTCCTGAATTGATGCACATACGTGGTCCAATCACACTAGCTATTGGTCACAACAAGAAGTTCGTGGCAAGATACATAATATTCCCTAGAATTGGAACCGTTCACATTACTAAATGGGAGGTTGTGATGGCAATGCGTCCACATTTAAAAATGCGAGCCAATGTTATGTTGATACTGTACGAAGGAACTGAAGGGCTTTTCCTGTTAATTGACGACATGGTGTGATGCAGTTCCAGCCACTGATTTCCTAAAATCCTGATTGTTAAGTATTGTATGTCAAGTAGTGTATGCGGAGTAGCACTTAAGTATATGTGGATGATAAGATTGTGAAGTATTGCATGCTAAGTATCGTGTTAATTATTTGCTTCCGTACTGAAATGGTTTTAACTATGTGGTACAATACGCATGTCATGTCTTCTGAACACAATCATAGTGCAGCACTCTTGCAAATTAAAACAACTAAAGATACATGAATTGAAAATGCTGACAACGCATATGCCTTTATAAGTGGAAAGTTTCAGTTGTACACAGGATCAGTTTCACTTTCACTAAAATTTGGTTGAATTTCAGACATTGCAGTACACAGAAACTTAGTAACCTTTTTAGTTAGATAATTTTAAAAGCATTGCTAAGATAAAGCCGAACATAGTTGAATTCCTCCCCAAATTGTCACACTGCGACACCATCCGATACAACACCTAATGGTACAAACTATTATAACAAACTAATATAGCCATATTGCCACGGTCACCGTGTAGCTGTAGCCACGGCCATGGTCACCGGGTTATTGTGGCCACGTCCACAGTCACTGCCTAGTTCTGGCCGTGGCCATGGTCACCACCTAGTTGCGGTGTTGCCATGGCCAAGATGCTCGTCGATGCCATGGATGCCACCACGTCCATGTCCGACGCCACGACCGACGCCACCACCACGTCCACTCAAGTCAATGTCGTACAATGCGGCTTGGGCAGCCTCAAACCACTGGAGAAGATCGTCCGTGTTAAGCACGGGCGCGAGCACATGCAGTGGCACGGGCACAGGCACTGGCGTTGGCACCGACACGGGTGCGGCCTCCGCCTCCATCTACACAACCTCTTCCAGCGCCTTGTCCATCTCTGCCCACTAGGGGGCCATAGGATTATCTTCCTCCTCCTCCTCCTCCTCAATGACACCAAAATAGAAGACTAGGGGTGCACCATGGACGAGGTGTTTGTGCTGGATTAGAGATGGGAATGGTGCGAGAGAAGGGATGGCCGCTACCTTATAGCCCGCCACAAGCGAGCTTGTCATTAAGGAGAGGTGGTTGGATAGGCGGCCGGAGGGGTGGTCAAAGGCTGCCGCAACCTCATGTCACTACTTCAGTACGCATAGACTACCACTGCAGTGCGACGTCCGCTGGTTAAAGGAACGTCTTTCATAAGAATCTCTGATGCGGCCTACTCGCACGCCTCAACGTTGACCGTAGACACACCTCCAGGCCGCCGCTTGAACGTAGCCTGCACAGACGCTGATAGGTGTCATTTTCTTGCTAATATCCTAAAATAACTCCTGACAGTGCCACTCCAATAATTTATTTGACACTAATAACCATCCTAGATAATATACAGGATTAGCGACAAATAAAAACATCGCCCAAAATCAGGCTAGAACGTCGCCAGCCGAGGGCGCTGCCCCGGGAGGAAAACACCTCTTGACGGTGGGCCGTCACAAAAAATGATTTTAGGTGACATTTCATGTTTCGTCACCAGGGTTTTTTTCACTGAATAGAGAAGATTTTGTAATGGATGTATAGTATATATCCTCTCATCGTACAAATATTGATGATAGTTACTGCTTTGTCTGACTGTTTGCGCAGCGACGAGCACTGGGTCCTCTTTGTTCTATGCCTAAAGACTTGCAATTCTTATGTCTTGGATTTGCATCAAAGGATCAAGAAAGACTACAACAATCTGAAGTGAGTTATTGATGATGCTCTCATAGAGTTTGGGAACAACGTAGGACCGATAAAACCAGAATTCAAAATGAAAAATAGGTTGGGCCTGGCAAGCTTTGCCCACACAATAACCTTATGTTGCATGCAACAGCAAAATGAGAGAAGTCATATGTACATCTGCCTACTACATCATGAACCACATGGTTGATTGCACGCGGAAGCATACAACCTTCACAAGAAAGGATGACATCACCAACTGGAGGGGGGGACTCTTGCCATTCTCGCACCGGATGATATTCAAGTTGAGCATAGACAGATGCAAAGCACCCTTGCATTCGTTGTCAACAATGATGCTGCCAACAAGAAGGGGATGTACGATGATGACTCACAAGAAACCCTCGAGAAGCTGTGGGATAGGTAGCATGGAGCGACATCATAGCGATTTCAACACCTCGACTATGTAGCCCTTACCGTACCTTTTATGTCACTCAGAACTTAAGCTTGTTGCACCAATCGAGACATGATGACTCTAGCATGACAACAAAATGAGCCCTTTGGCTCATAGATGCTGTCGTGGGCAAAAAATTAGCCCTTTGCTGCTTCATAAATGTTGCCATCATTTGCAATGTAATCTTCCTATATATGTTGGATTCATGTAAAATGTATTGCATAATAACATTCACTATTTAATTGCATAATACTTATTATTTATGTATGTATGAAATCCGCAAATGTTGTAGCACTACCGTGGTAGTATTTCTGTTGTCCCTGTAAAACAAGCTAGCCGCGTTTGTTATTAGCAGGACACCGCTAATTTTATCCCAAACTAGAAGCATTTGCATAAATGGCACGCTGGGACTAGCTCTGACATCAGCGATGCTTAAGGAAATAGAACATCGCTAGTCCTATACAACCTAGTAGCGTTCCGAGAGACAATACACTGCTAGTATGTAGCATAGTAGCCGCATGCGGGACACACACTGCTACACTTACCTTACCAGCAGCATCACATCCGGCGGCGGCCACTCAGAACGCGGTTGGTGGGCTATCCTGCACGCGAGTTGGGGGGTCATGTGCTAGTATTAGCTGACCATCTACGAATTTTTTTGTGTTACATGTGAACCAATACGGGTTTATTAAAGGGAGAACAATTAATGAGTGTCTGGCATGGGCCTTCGAGTACATTTTTCAGTGTCAGAAATCCGGAAATGAAGTGATCATTTTCAAGTTAGACTTTGAAAAGGCGTTTGATTTGATTGAACATGATGTCCTATTAATGTGCTTGAGAAACTAGGATTTGATTTGAAATGGAAGCACTGGATAAATTGTATCTTTTCTTCTAGTCATTCTTCGGTTCTCTTAACTGCTACCCATGTAAAGAGTTTTCATTGCAAGCGTGGTGTACGCCAAGGAGACCCTATGTCGCCGCTTTTATTCGTCTTGGCTATGGATCTTCTGCAATACATAATTAATAATCACTACTGCAGGAAGCTGCTAACGCGACACTACGATCAGAGACCCTTTGACGAAACTGTGTGTGATGCATTAATCGCAAATGGTGATGTAAAAAAACTATCAAAAAAGATGCAAAACGTTTGCGATGAATGATACATCAAACACGGTTCAGATTTTAGTTGCGTGTGCGATGCGGGGCATACAGTCGATCCATATGAACTGTTTGCGATGAGACAGAACAACAGAAACGGGTAGCCAGATCAAGGTGTGTGTGATATACGGCATACAGTTCGCTTCAATGAACCGTTTGCGATGATCGAGGTGAACACAAACGATTCGGCGTAACAAGATGTGTGTGATACCGGGCAAATAGGTCGGGAATCAGAATTGTGTGCGATCATTATAGACAGCCCATACGGTCTTTTTTTGTGAATTGTGTGCTCGTTAGGGCACACATTTCAACAGACCAACCTGTGGGCGATAATGTAGAAGATCTCTATCGAATACGTATTACTAACCGTCTGCGATGAGATTGACAAGATAAACAGAGATAACAAATTAGTGTGAGCGAACGGAAATAGAGATATATACAGTCTGCTTAATTTAGTCCTTCTTCTTCTTGTTGTTGTTGTTGGATGGCCCCGCGACATCGTCTTGGCGAGGACGCTTCTTGCCGCTGACCGTTGGCTTTTCATCGCCGCCGCCGTCGTCATCATCGTTGTTGTCGTTGTCGTCCTCCTCCTCGTTCGACCATTCCTCCTCATCATCATCGTCGTCCTCTTCTTCATCCTCCGACGGCTCCTCGTCCGTCTGGTTTTTGTCTGACGACTCCGGAGGTGGCGTCCCTTCCATGATCCGGATATAATCGTGGTCTGGGCTCGACGCCGGACTCATGGAAGACGAGCGGGATGATTCTGATGTTGACCTATCATCGGGCGCCAGACTGCTGGCCGAACTGTCGTCCTTGCTGTCGCTCGACATGGCTGCGATCGTATAAAAACCGTGAGAAACCGAGATTGCAGAGTGTGTGCAAGTGTGTAGCGCGGCCTGCCAAGGACGATGAAGATGGTGGACACTTAAGCGGGGTATGCAGAGAAGAGGAAATGCAAATTGAAGAGGGGGTTGACGTATTATCTAACCGTTGATATAATCAACCGTAATTATTTGTACCTAGTCGCTCCAAATTCTAGGGGTTGCGCATGACTCCTATTGGTTGATTTCTTTTTTCAGGACAAAAACAAGGAACGAGTTTTGGGATTATGCACCGGTACCGGTATGAACGGAGTAGGACAGTTGGCAAGCAATACATTGAGCTCTTCTTATTGATGAAGCCAGTAATAATCAAACTACAAAGGAAAAGGAAAAAAAAGACAAAGGAAAATATCTGCATGAATATTCGCGTATCATCAATGGCATAGGACCTAGATGTGCATTACTTAGAGCACATCTAGATGTGCTTTAGCAATACTATCAAACAAAACCCCTAATCATCATTGCAAACAGCGCATAGAACATGGCTAATGCAACAACCACAACTACACATGCTAGTTCCTTCTTGTCTCTTGCTTTCATCTGTTGCCTGTGATTGATTCTTTCTTGCTTCATCGTACTGATTGTACATTCCAGATCAGCCAGTTTCTTCTTTAGCTTTACATTATCTTCTGCGAGCTTGGTGATAACACTCTGAGCCCTGCCATGCCATTCTTCATCCAGCCAATTAACAAAGGCACAAGCCTCATATCCCTTCCAATGTTAAATAGTATTCAGGATGAGCGGTGGCATTAACTCAAGTAAAATGATGAACTTAGCACTAGCCTCTAAGGGGCAACTGAGAAACCGCTTGCCAATGTCGAATCCCTCCGTGCATACACGTCGAGCGAGAGTGTGCCTGTGCACACAACTTAGCTTTTGGTACTTCTCGGTGGCGCAAAACTCAGAGTCGAACTCGTGTTGCGGGAGTCTGGAGTCATGCTTCGGATCCGGTGGTAGATCGCTTTCCTGGTGTGGGGGGGGGGGTCATTCAGGACGGATTTAGCAAGGAGCTACTTTGGACATGCTAAAAAAGATTGGGATAGATTGGAACCTGACAGGACGATTCGGATCCGTAGTACACCTGCCTTCTGATGACCTTAGGCAAGTGCTCGGCGGCGACCGCCGTCGTGGCGGCGATACGACCAGGAGCATCTGCACCGAAACCATCAGCACCACTTGCCCGCATTCCCCCAATGTCAGCGCCACGCGAGGGAATTTGGAGGCTATCTACGGATTTGGGGGAAATGGAGAAACTGTGGGGATATGCTAACGGTCGGGAACTACTTATGGCACTATATGTTATATTACAACTTCACACACGATTTCAGCACCAAACCGTGTGAGAAGACAACGTAGGTGAGACACGGTTGCCGTTACATAACTGTATGTGATGTACTACCCTGTACATATAATTGAGTTACAGTGATACCGTGTAAACAGCCGCTCTGCGGATATCCGTCAAAAAATAAAACAGCCGCTCTGCATATAGAGATGGCGGCGGCGGCCTAGGCAGCGGCTACTGGAGAAGAGGTCAATCCTCGGTCAGTGGGCGATGGCGGCGTCATAGGAGGTCAATCCTCGGTCTGCGGGAGGAGATAGGAGGAGCTCAACCATCGAGGTCGGCGGCAGCATGATTCGAGCATGTCCATCGCGGTCGATGGTGGGATAGTGGAGGTCGAACTTCAGGCGGCAGCCGCACTAAGCTTTGCTCCTCGACCCTGCTGTCTCGGCGTGCCGCCGCATCGCGCTTCTCTGTCTACTGGGTGGAGGTCGCTGCATGGCTAATTAATTAAGGTATTCTTTTCTTGAGTGGCTTAATTAAGGTATTCAATTCCTAAGGGTAGTGTTGTACTAGTACTCTGCGTGTAAATTGACTGGCCATTAATTTTTGTCATTGCATGTCTGGATAACAATATGGAGTGCCCTCAGTAATTATGAAAATAAAACCTTGTGATTTATGCACGCATCTTTGGGCAGCAGTTAATCCGTGTATTAATGTTGTTGTTTTGTTTTTAATTACCATTCGTGTGGTGTAGATGGAACGATCTCAATGGATGAAGAATCGGAGAACCGCAGATTTTATCAGTGGCGTGACAGAGTTCATGAATTTGGCTGAAAGTACAAAGAGGAGAATTGGTGATGCGGATTACATCCGGTGTCCATGTACTGATTGTGCCAATACAGAGTCACGTGAAGTTGCAGATGTCCAGTGGCACTTAGTCTCTTAGGGATTCATGGATGGATATACACGTTGGACCAGACACGGTGAAGAGCAGGTCATGGATGAATATACCCAGGGTTGCGAGATGCCAAACCCCGATCAGTGTCACATGGATGTTGAATCTAACATCGGAGTAGAGGCGTCAAGCTACCAATGAACATCGGAAAGCCGAAACTCCCACTGGAAAACCAAGATGTCAACGCAGATGATGACGATCTTGATATGCCAGATTTTGCTACTATGATTGCAGATTTCAAGGGCCCAAAAAAGGATATGATTGGGTACAAGGATCTGCCAACCATTGATGTGGACTCCAAGAAAGAATTGTATCCATGTTGCAAAAAGAAATATTCCAAGTTGAGTGCCACCCTGGTGCTTCTTAGATTTAAAGCAGCAAACGGTCTATCAAACAAGGGCTTCACAGAGATGTTAGGTCTTTTCAAAGAAATTCTTCCGAAAGATAATGTGCTCCCCATAAGCACGAACGAAGCAAAGAAAATTGTTTGCCCATTGGAACTTGAAGTACAGAAGATACACGCTTGTGTGAATGATTGTATATTGTACCATGATGAGTACAAAGATTTGCGTGCATGTCCCACATGCAAGCATGCACGATACAAGCGCAGGAGAGCAAAGGACAAGTACAAATTGGACAACGAGATCAAGACAGGAATCCCATTCAAGGTTGTTTGGTACTTGCCTTTAATTCCAAGGTTGAGGCGTTTGTTTGCAAACCCTAGAGAGGCAAAGAGGTTGCGGTGGCATCATGATGAGCGAACTGCAGATAAATATATGAGGCACCCGAAAGATGGGGCTCGGTGGGAATTAATCGACAACAAGTTTGAAGACTTTGCCAAGGATCCTAGAAGTATAAGGCTCGGGGAGTGTACTGACGGGATGAATCCTTTTGGCGATGTGAGCACCAATCACAGCACATGGCCGGTGCTTCTGTGCATATATAACCTAGCTCCTTGATTGTGTACGAAGAAAAAATACATTATGATGTCAATGATTATCCAAGGCCCGAAGCAACCTGGAAATGACATCGACATTTACTTTCAGCTACTGGTAGAAGAACTGCTGACAGTGTGGATAGATGCGCCTACTGTAAAATGTTATGATGCTTACAGAAAGGAGATTTTTGATCTACATGCGATGCTGGTGCACACCATTCAAGATATGCCAACATTAGGTAACACATCAGGGCAGAAAACAAAGGGAGATGTAGGGTGTGTCACATGCATGGATAGGACAGCTAGCAGATTTCTTCCCAACTCGCGCAAAACCGTGTATTTGCGTCATCGTAGGTTCTTACGGAGAAATCACCCATACCGAAAGATGAAAGCTGAATTTGATGGTACGACAGAGGTAGATGTGGGCCCAAGACCCTATGATGGGGAGGTGGTCCACAACATGGCTAAACAAATTAATGTTGTGCTTGGCAAGAAGCACGTGTTGACGGTGAAACAAACACCCAAGGGTCAAGTGTTTAAGAAGAAATCGGTGTTCTGGAAATTACCTTACTGGGAGATTCTACGTGTACGTCACTGCATCGATGTCATGCATGTAGAGAAGAACGTATGTGAAAGCATCCTTGGTACTTTGCTCAAGATTAAAGGTAAAACAAAGGATGGTGACGGTGCACGGCTCGATATGCTTGCTGATCAATCAAAATGCAAGAATGAAGCAGAAGATGATGACAAATTCATGAAAGCTCGCCAGAGTTACAATTTCAGTACAAAAGAAGCAACACAGTTCTTCACCTATTTCTTGTCAGTTAAGACACCCTCTTCCTACTCCGCAAACATCAGAAGTCTCGTGGATGTGAGCTCAGGTAAAATGAAGTTGGGACACATGAAGTCACATGATTGCCACGTAATGTTGACACAAATCCTCCCGGTGGCCATCAGGAATCTGATGGACAAAGATATAAGAAACACACTCATTGAGCTCTGTGATTTCGTCAACCAACTATGGCAGAAAGTTGTAGATCCTGAAGAGTTGGATCATATGCAAGATGATATTGCAAGAATACTGCCCAACCTAGAGATGTTTTTCCCACCGTCATTCTTTGATGTCATGGTCCATCTCACTGTGCACCTTGTCGACGAGATAAAGTATTGTGGTCATGTGTTTCTTCGCAACATGTATCCCTTCGAGCGGTTCATGGGAATACTGAAGCGCTATTGTCGGAACTGAAACCATCTAGAGGCAAGCATCCTACAAGGTTATACCACGGAGGAGGTGGTTGAGTTTTGCACCGAATACATGAAACAAAGACCTATAGGTTTGCCCCTCTCTCGCCACAAGGGAAGGCTGAAAGGTAAGCCGGTCCTTGCTGGCACGCAAATGGCTGCACCCGGAGAATTGGCAGAGAAAGCCCATTTGACGGTACTGCTTAACAGCCCAGTTCTCAGCGCTTATGCCGAAGAACACTTGGCGGAGATACGCCAAAGCTTCTTACCAATGGTGCCTTCATCAGATGTGGAGATGAAGGAGCACACTAAGAACTACGCCGAATGGCTGAAGAATCATTTGGCACAAGGATCCATTGATGACATTGCTACGTGGTTGGCACAAAAGCCATCACCTACGGTGTTGACGTACCAAGCATATGACATAAATGGATACACGTTCTACACTGAGGAACGTGATGAGAAGACCTCATATCAGAACAGCTCTATTCGAATAGAATGCATGACTGTAGATGAAGCTGATAAAAGGGCATACTATGGAACAATCAAAGAGATTTGGGAGATTGTCTATGTGAAAGTTAAGGTGGCATTATTCAGGTGCGCATGGATCCCTCTTGGTCATGTAAAGGTTGATGATTACAGGAAGACCTGTGTTAACAGGACAACGATGGCATATCACGCGGACCCGTTCATTCTTGCCAGCGATGCTACCCAGATTTTCTATGCGAAAGACCCCTTGCATAAGAACTACCATGTAGTGATGCATGGGAAGAGGAGGGTATTGGGTGTCGAGGATGTTGCCGATGAGGACGAGTACGATGAATTTGCTGAGTTGCCAGCCAAGGGATCACGCACCCATGTAACAGAGAAGCGTAAAATCATCAGAAAACCCAAGTTCATTCGGGGTCAACGTAATGATCCCAGTTCCCCCATGTACATGGGAATTAAGCCGTAAGACTAGTCTTTATGCCTACCCTGCAACTTAATTCGTTCAATTTAGAACTGTCGCGTGTACTGAATTTGTGAGTTATGCCCGGTTTTCTGTTGATGCAAGAACCGTTAATATCTTGACCTTGATATGCTGTCAGCTCAGCAATGAATATGAACTATTTATTATTATTATATCATAGAGGTAGCACACTCAATTGATCTCACTCCAGCATGTGTGAACAAAAGATATGCAATCTGGTTTGCGAACAGCACACGGTTCATTCATGAAAGCCGTGTGCCGACCAAACCCCGCGCGCGATCTGAGTCATGCTTTCTGATTGGCCAGAACCCAAACCCCACGAATCGTATGTCTGCACCGTTGGATGCTCCCAGATCGAATGGCAATCCTCATCCCTTTCGACAGCAAATGTAGTTCCGGTTGTAATTTTATTTTTATGCACAAAATGCACGTTAAACTCAAAAAATGTCTTAAATATAGCTAACGATACCTGAAATGCGCCAGAAAATCAAACCCGTGGTATAATGGTGATTGCGTACCGTGGAAATTTTTATCAGGCCAAACGATGAAGTCACCGGCAACTGGAGTTTGAATTGACACATCTCCTTTTGGAAACCATGATCCTTCATGTGAGATGCTCCGGTTTGGAAGGAGCGATCATCAAAACTTGTGCCGAACTTTACCAAATTTTTTCCACAGGGTCGTGAGAGCACACGCCACGGGCACACATCGATTTTGATGATGTCCGGACTCCATCTGAATTTCCTGTAATTAAAATACCAACTAGGCCTACGCCAGTGGCCGCACCTCGTGGACGAAGTGTTTGAAACTTCTCCCCGCTTCTCGGACAAACGGATGAAAACTCGCAAAGCGACGCACAAATGATTTGTACGCCTTCTTTGCTAAGGGTGGCCATAGTGGGGGTATCATAGCTGGTATCATGCACTCGGGAATAGCAAATATGATAATGTGGCAAGGAATTAAAGAAGGGAGAGTGGGTTAGAGTAACATAGGTAGATACCATAACATAATAAATGCTATACTACTTTGTGTCATGCATGGCCATAAATAGGGTCATCATATCTATGATACTATGCACTATGAAGGTACATAGTATCATACACTAGTATCATATGCATGATACTAGTATATGATACTCCCCACTATTGTAGCGACCCGATCCCAATGGATCGAAGTCTCTGTGCTTAAGTGTCATCCCTGGATCGGTATGGTGACACACACAGTACTCGAGGACTTATGGCAGAGTTCAATCACACACTTATTACATCGAGTGTCTCATAAAGAGTACTTATTAAAATAATATGGCTGAAGGCCATCTAAATAAATAACTGCAGAAGCTTCGAAGGTAAATGAGTCCATCCAACTCCACGGCAAAACTGAGTGCACGACAACGACCTAGCGCACCTTACTCTTCATCTGAAAATTCTGCAACATGATATGTTGCAGCCATGTAGGTCAGCACATGGAATATGCTGGCAAGATAACACTATAGAGCAATGATGAATAATAGCTGTCACTACATGCAATATATGGCTGGTGGAGGCTCTAAGTTTAACATTTTCATAAAGCCAATTTTTCCCTACAACAAAGGAATAGATTTTATTTAACTACCCTGTTTAAGCCATTATTGAGAAGGTACCCCCAACTCAATCCCAAAATTAATAAATATGATTAATAACAACCCAACAAATTCTCTAATTAAAGTGATGAGATCAAACCAATAATTCAAATACCAGATACTCAAAATGTCCATAATCGGGGACACGGCTAATCATGATTAGTTTGTACACTCTGCAGAGGTTTGCGCACTTTTCCCCACAAGACTCGGTCTCCTCCGTTGAATTTCTCGCACTGCATGATGTTTGAGAAACCGATGATCGAGACACAGTCTTTCCGAAGAGGTCCCCTTAACCGATAGATAGGCCGGTACACCTACAATTCCCCTACATCTGCTAGCCCATCATGGAAAGGATTCCCACAACTTACTCAACTATGCCAGAGCCCATAATGGCATGTGGCTGCACACGGAAGTTTCTAGCATGAATAATCTTATGATCCCTTTGAGCCCGGGTGGCATTCCATATGATGATCACACGGGTACCCCGGGATCTCCTAGGACAACACTGGATTCCCCAGGTGCCCGCAACCAATCCACCCAGATGTGTATTAAAGTAGCCACCTTAAGTTTCCCTTAGATAAATTACTCTCGCAACTTTCATGAATCTCACATACCAATCCCCGTCTATGAGCATGGCTAAGCAATATGAGCATAACGTATATTCTCGGGGTGATCAAAGGTAATAGGTTCCTACCTCATCAACTACATAGCAATAACCACATGTTCCCAATCCTACTCATGCAATATTTGGGGATTTAACTAATGCATAAAAACTTGGTAATAAAAGGATATGATCAAAGTGTAACTTGCCTTGCTGACAATCGGTAAACCCTAGAGATTCGTAGTAGCAAGCTTCGCACTCCGGATACTCTATCGTAGACAAACCATAGCATACATAAGCACTCAAGCATAAGATGCAAAGGTAAAACCAAATAAAAGATCTAAATAGAAAGTTCAAGTGAAGAGCTTCGATTTGCAAAAAGAATCGGTCAAATCAGAATTACGAAACTCAAACTACGATCAAAAGAAGTTCAAATTCAAATCTGTTTGAAACCAAATTTTAAATTTTCAAAAACATGTTCAAGTTGATTATCTGAATAGAGGGGATCGAGACGAAGAATTTGGCGTTGGTTTCCTTGGATTTGGATAAACGAGTAAAAAGTTGTGAGGGTTTAAAGATCAGGGGCTAATCTGCGAAGAAAATATTCGCGGACGGGTCCCTGGCCTTAAACTAAAATAAAAAGAAAAATTCTATCGGACGAACGTCCGCTAACATAGACTAACGAACAAAAACGTTCGTTGACAGATCTAAACGAGTGAATGTTTGCTATTTAACAGATCTAAAATAATAAACCGAACTAAAAACAAAAACCGATCTAAAAAAATAAAATCGAAAGAAAACCGGAGGTTTATACCGGTTCGGGACGGTTCGGCCGGCGGCGAGAAATCCGACGGCGGCGGCGGCTCCGGCTTCGGCGAGACTCCGGCGAGGCGGGGCTCAGCGGTGGGGCTAGCGGCGCGCGGGCGGCGGTGCTCGTCGGCGGCGGCAGGCGGCGGCGCGGGACGGGAGGAACGGGGCCCGGGGTACGGCTATTTAAAGGAGGAGAGGGGGCGGGACGGCTTGCGCGAGGGGCAAGGCGGCGGGGAGGCGTGCTCGAGCCAGACTCGGCGCGCGGCGGCGTCGGGAGGCCGGACTTCCTGCCATAGTCGGTCGGGGCGCGGCTGGGCTGCGGCCTGGCGACTAGCTGGGCCGGCCCAGTTCGGCTGCGGAGATTTGTTTTTTAAACAATTTCCAGAAATAAGAAAAACACGAAAACTAAAATAAATAAAATTCTAAAAATTCCAGAAAAAATCACATAATTATATGGCTTTATATATGACCTAGTGAACATTTTTCTGGACCTAAATGCCTAAAATAAAACAAACATTTTTGTACTAATAAAATAAATAAAATAAATATTTTTGCAAATAAAAATCAAATAAATCTATTTTTACTCAAAATTCAATTTCCAACATTTTTATTCTGTTTTTGAAGAAGTCATATTATCTTCTCTCATTATTTTAAAATATTGGAAATGAAAATTGGCAAAATTTTATTTGATCCAAACCCCACTTTGGAAAGAAACAAAATTGTGGGCCCCTTTTTTGGGAGAACTTCCAACTCTCTCATTTGGTCCTTTAGTTGCTTAAAGTTTCTTGGATCAACTTTCCAACAAATTCAAATTCAAAAATGCTCAAATGATGAATGCATATGAATGATCTATATGTTAACATCCAAATTGAAAATTGGATGTTACAAACCTACCCCCCTTAAGATGAATCTCGCCCTCGAGATTCGGGTTGGCTAGCAAATAGGTGTGGGTGGTCCTTGCGGAGGTCTTCTTCTCGTTCCCAGGTGGCTTCCTCCTCAGCATGGTGACTCCACTGAACTTTGCAAAACTTGATGACCTTGCTGCGAGTGACTCGGTTGGCGAACTCTAAAATCTTGACGGGTTTCTCTCCTCATAAGTCAGGTCACTCTCCAACTGAATTGCTTCCAGGGGCACTGTATCTCTCAGAGGAATATCGGCCATCTCTACATGGCACTTCTTCAACTGGGAAACATGAAACACATCATGAACTCCTGACAAACCTTCGGGTAATTCCAACTTGTATGCAACTTCCCCCATTCGTTCCAAAACTCGGTATGGTCCTACAAATCATGGCGCTAACTTCCCTTTGACTCCAAACCGTTTAACTCCTCGAAGTGGCGATATACGAAGATATGCTCTGTCTCCGACTTCATAGGTTACCTCCTTGCGTTTAGTATCGGCATAACTCTTCTGCCTGGACTGGGCTACCTTAAGTCTATCACGAATCAACTTGACCTTCTCCTTAGACTCTCTGATTAAGTCTGGTCCGAACAGTTGTCTATCTCCAACTTCATCCCATGACAGTGGTGTCCTGCACCTCCTTCCATACAAAGCTTCGAAAGGGGCCATCTTCAAACTAGCCTGATAGCAATTGTTATATGAGAACTCCGCGTAGGGAAAATTATCATCCCAACTAGATCCATAATCTAGCGCACAAGCTCTCAACATGTCCTCCAGAATCTGATTAACTCTCTCGATCTGTCCATCTGTCTGTGGATGAAAGGCTGTACTGAACTCTAGCCTGGTACCCAAAGTCTGGTGTAACTGATTCCAAAACTTCGATGTAAACTGTGTTCCTCTATCTGATATGATGGTCCTCGGAACTCCATGCAGACATACAATCCTGGTCATATATATCTTGGCCAACTTCGCGCTCGTATAAGTGGTTTTCACGGGGATAAAGTGAGCCACTTTGGTCAAGCGATCAACTACAACCCAAATGGAATCATATCCTGAACGAGTCCTGGGTAATCTAGTGATGAAATCCATGCCAAGCTTATCCCACTTCCATTCAAGTATCAGCAAAGGCTGAAGTAATCCTGCTGGTTTCTGATGCTCTGCTTTGACTCTCTGACATACGTCGCATACGGCTACGTACTCGGCGATATCCTTCTTCATACCTGTCCACCAGAAATGTTCCTTCAAATCCAGATACATCTTGGTGTTGCCTGGGTGAATCGAGTATGGCGAATCATGAGCCTCCTGAAGAATTAACTTCCTGATCTCTGGGTCATTGGGCACATAGATGCGATCCTCAAACCATAAAGTCCCATGTTCATCCTCACAAAAACCTTTGGCCTTTCCTTTACTCATCTTTTCCCTTATCTCCGCGATTTCTTTATCCGTCTTCCGGGCTCCTCGGATTTTTCCCAACAAAGTGGACTGAACTTCCAATGCTGCAACAAAACCTCTCGGAACTATCTCCAAGCGAAGTTCTCTGAGATCGTCGGCTAACTCCTGACGTAATCCTCCGGTTATGAGAGTATTGACATAACTCTTGCGACTCAAAGCATCGGCCACGACATTGGCCTTTCCTGGATGATAATGCAATTTCATGTCATAATCCTTTATGAGCTCCAGCCATCTCCTCTGCCTGAGGTTCAACTCCTTCAGCGTGAAAATGTACTTCAAACTCTTATGATCCGTGTAAACATCACAACGATTTTTGATAAGAAAATGTCTCCAGGTCTTGAGTGCATGCACTACGGCTGCTAACTCAAAATCATGCGTGGCATAATTCAACTCATGAGGTCGAAGCTGACGTGAGGCATATGAAACAACTCTTCCTTCTTGAATAAGAACGCCTCCAAGTCCCTGGCGAGAAGCGTCGCAATATACTTGGAAATCCTTGCGTATATTCGGAAGAATTAGCACTGGGGCTGTAACTAAACGTTTCTTCAACTCCTGAAAACTGGCCTCACAATCCTTGGTCCACTTAAACTTGGTGTCCTTCTTCAATAACTCCGTCATGGGCTTCGCAATCTTGGAAAAATTCTCAATAAATCTCCGATAATATCCTGCAAGTCCAAGGAAACTGCGTATCTCTCCCACTAAGGTGGGTGCCAACCACTCGGTGAGAGATTTAACCTTGGAAGTGTCTACGGCTATCCCTTCTCCTGATATGACATGTCCGAGAAATCCAACTTCCTTCAACCAAAACTCGCATTTGCTGAACTTGGCATATAGCTGATGTTCCCTGAGCTTCTCGAGAACCAAGCGCAAATGTTCCTTGTGTTCTTCTTCATTCTTCGAGTACACCAATATATCATCAATGAACACCACAACAAACTTATCCAAGAACTCCATGAACACCTTATTCATCATACTCATAAAGTAGGTAGGGGCGTTAGTCAAACCAAATGACATAACTGTATACTCGTATAGCCCATCCCTTGTGGTAAAAGCTGTCTTGGGTATATCCTGTTCTCGGATCTTAAGCTGGTGGTATCCTGATTGAAGATCGATCTTGGAAAATACTTTAGCTCCTTGCAGCTGGTCAAACAAATCATTGATCATCGGTAGTGGGTATTTGTTCTTGATCGTCACCTCATTCAACGCACGATAATCAACAACCATTCTCAAGGATCCATCCTTCTTCTCAACTAAGAGCGCTGGGGCTCCCCACGATGATGAACCTGGTCGTATATAACCTTTCTCCAATAACTCCTTAATCTGCTTCTTAATTTCCTCCAGATCATTTGCGGGCATCCGATACGGTCTCTTCGATGTTGGTCCGGTGCCTGCCAACAGCTCGATCAAAAACTATATGTCTCGGTCTGGTGGCATGCCTGGTAATTCCTCCGGAAATACATCGGGATAATCCTTCACAACTGGCACTTCCTCCTGAACAACTCCCGAGAGTGAATTTACTTGAGTCCTCCTTGGCGCATGCCTAGACACATACTTGATCCGTTTCCCTTCTGGGGTGGTGAGAAGAATTGACTTACTAGCACAATCGATGTTTCCTCCATACTTCGATAACCAATCCATGCCTAGTATCACATCCAATCCTTGTGATTCCAGAATAATGAGGTCGGTGGGAAAAACATGCCTACCTATGGTCAACAGCAGCAGAAAACATCCTCGGCTAGCCATATACTCCGCTCCTGGTGAGCTTACTAACATAGGTGTCTTAAGGGCTATGGTGGGCAACTTAAATTTATCCACAAATCCCCTTGATATGTATGAATGCGATGCACTAGTGTCAAAAAGAACAAAGGTTGTAAATGACTTAATCAAAAACTTACCAATAACTGCGTCAGGCTGCTCTTCAACTTCCTCCACGTTGACGTGGTTCACCTGACCTCTGGTGAAGGGATTTGGCTTCTTTCCAGAGCTTCCATTGCCATTACCATTCTTTGCCTCGGAACAATCATTTGCATAGTGTCCGGTCTTCCTGCACTTGAAACAGGTAACGTGACTCAGATCCTTCTTGGCGGGTGTCGCGGGGTTGGAATGGCTCTGACTGCTGTTAATTCCATTCCCATTTCCATTCTTAGGGCCACTGTGGTTATGTCCACTTCCTCCAGGATGAGAATGTCCTCCGGGGTTATGTCCTCCATGGGTATGATGAGTGTGTCCTCCCGAGTACGGGGAATAGCGAGGCTTCTGCTGGGCTCCAGAGTTATACTTTCCCTGTCCATACTTCCGCTTGTGGCTCTCTATCTGCTGCTGCTTGCCTTCAATCATGAGGGCCCTGTCTACCAGCTCCTGGTAGTTGGTGAAAGTTGCCACCATCAACTGCATACTCAGCTCATCATTCAGTCCTTCAAGAAACTTCTCCTGCTTCGCGGCATCTGTGGCCACATCATCTGGGGCGTAGCGTGCTAACTTGCTGAACCCATCCACGTACTGCGCCACAGTACGATTCCCCTAGCGTAAGTTGTGAAACTAACGCTTCTTCATACTCATAGCTCTAGCTGAGACATGTGCAGTGCGGAAGGCCTGCCGAAATTGATCCCAAGTAACATTGGCCACGGGGAAAGTGGCGGTGTAGTTCTCCCACCATGAGGCTGCGGGTCCATCTAGTTGATGTGAGGAAAAGCGCACCTTCTCAGCATCAGTGCAACCTGCGGTGGTCAGCTCCCTTCCAATATTGCGGAGCCAGTCATCAGCAACAATCGGCTCGGTGCTACTAGAGAACACTGGCGGATTCAACCTTAGGAAACGGGCTAGGTTGTCAACTGGGGGTGGTGGTGGTGGGTTGTTGTTGTTGTTGTTGCCTTGGTTCTGAATGAGCATCTGCATCAAGGCATTCTGTTGTTGGATCAACTGGGTGAGCTCCGGCGGGAAAGCGAATCCGGGGTCACGTCTCGGAGGCATCTGGTAAGTTAGAGGGGTGAGAACAGAATAGAATAGGTCTAATGAGAGATTTCACTACCCATATGCATATGAGACAAACATATTCATTCCACACCATTCAATTTCAAACAAGAATCATACAATCGATCTAAGCTACCGTTACAAAAGCTCGAAAAGATTTCTAACTACTTGGAAGAATGCTGATAGAAATATGGTGGTCGACTAAAAATTTTGATCGGTGGAAGACTCCATAATATCAGCTCCAGCTTCGTCTTCATAGTCATCACTGTCTTCATCCTCGCTGTCGGGGTCGGTGTCCACACTTCAGGTTCGGGATTACCCATGAATATTCCTAGATTCCTCTTCAAGTCTTCATTATACTCCAGTAGTATAGCAATTTCCTCTTCGTATCCATCGCGAGTTGCCTTGAGTTCCTCTTCCAGCTCCATGTTCCGGGTCATCACCTTCTTGGTATTTATCATGTTAGCGCATATCTGGTTCTCATAGCGACGAATGTGCTGGTTCATCTCCTGTATGTAGGCTGCAATAGATCCATCCTTCCTGGTGCGAATCATCTCCCATTGCTCATCCCGATGTCCACATATCTGGTAGATGGTGTCTTTAAGATCCTTGTTGTACACCTCGCCTATGCGTCCAATAGTGATGTGGGCGGCCATGCTCTTTCCTAAACTCCAGGTTGGTGCATCAAAGGAAAACTCAATGGGCTCGGTAATTGGTGTAAACGTCCTTCCAGGAATAGGAACTTGAATCGTGCAGCGCTCCTCTTCTGGTAAAGTTGCAGTGAAGGTTCTGGTGAAGCTTGGTATGCCGATGTTCAGGTACCTAGTGACTTCCTTCAAGTGTCGTCCGAAAGGGGTGTCGTCATCCGGCTAAGTGAACTTGTTCCTGGGGTCCGACATCTATAGAGTAGAAATAGAGAAGAGTTAGAAATGAGAAGAGAAGAGTATCCTTTGGCCTTTCCTAGTGGTCGCGTCCTATAGTGAGCGTGTGCTCTGATACCATCTTGTAGCGACCCGATCCCAATGGATCAAAGTCTCTGTGCTTAAGTGTCATCCCTGGATCGGTATGCTGACACACACAGTACTCGAGGATTTATAGCAGAGTTCAATCACACACTTATTACATCGAGTGTCTCATAAACAGTACTTATTACAATAATATGGCTGAAGGCCATCTAAATAAATAACTGTGGAAGCGTCGAAGGTAAATGAGTCCATCCAACTCCACGGCAAAATTGAGTGCACGACAACGACCTAGCGCACCTTACTCTTCGTCTGAAAATTCTGCAACATGATACGTTGCAGCCGTGTAGGTCAGCACATGGAATATGCTGGCAAGATAACACTATAGAGCAATGATGAATAATAGCTGTCACTACATGCAATATATGGCTGGTGGAGGCTCTAAGTTTAACATTTTCATAAAGCCAATTTTTCCCTACAACAAAGGAATAGATTTTATTTAACTACCCTGTTTAAGCCATTATTGAGAAGGTACCCCCAACTCAATCCCAAAATTAATAAATATGATTAATAACAACCCAACAAATTCTCTAATTAAAGTGATGAGATCAAACCAATAATTCAAATACCAGATACTCAAAATGTCCATAACCGGGGACACGGCTAATCATGATTAGTTTGTACACTCTGCAGAGGTTTGCGCACTTTTCCCCACAAGACTCGATCTCCTCCGTTGAATTTCTCGCACTGCATGATGTTTGAGAAATGGATGATCGAGACACAGTCTTTCCGAAGAGGTCCCCTTAACCGATAGATAGGCCGGTACACCTACAATTCCCCTACATCTGCTAGCCCATCATGGAAAGGATTCCCACAACTTACTCAACTATGCCAGAGCCCATAATGGCATGTGGCTGCACACGGAAGTTTCTAGCATGAATAATCTTATGATCCCTTTGAGCCTGGGTGGCATTCCATAGGATGATCACACGGGTACCCCGGGATCTCCTAGGACAACACTGGATTCCCCAGGTGCCCGCAACCAATCCACCCAGATGTGTATTAAAGTAGCCACCTTAAGTTTCCCTTAGATAAATTACTCTCACAACTTTCATGAATCTCACATACCAATCCCCGTCTACGAGCATGGCTAAGCAATATGAGCATAACGTATATTCTCGGGGTGATCAAAGGTAATAGGTTCCTACCTCATCAACTACATAGCAATAACCACATGTTCCCAATCCTACTCATGCAATATTTGGGGATTTAACTAATGCATAAAAACTGGGTAATAAAAGGATATGATCAAAGTGTAACTTGCCTTGCTGACAATCGGTAAACCCTAGAGATTCGTAGTAGCAAGCTTCGCACTCCGGATACTCTATCGTAGACAAACAATAGCATACATAAGCACTCAAGCATAAGATGCAAAGATAAAACCAAATAAAAGATCTAAACAGAAAGTTCAAGTGAAGAGCTTCGATTTGCAAAAAGAATCGGTCAAATCGGAATTACGAAACTCAAACTACGATCAAAAGAAGTTCAAATTCAAATCTGTTTGAAACCAAATTTTAAATTTCCAAAAACATGTTCAAGTTGATTATCTGAATAGAGGGGATCGAGATGAAGAATTTGGCGTTGGTTTCGTTGGATTTGGATAAACGAGTAAAAAGTTGTGAGGGTTTAAAGATCAGGGGCTAATCTGCGAAGAAAATATTCGCAGATGGGTCCTTGGCCTTAAACTAAAATAAAAAGAAAAATTCTATCGGACGAACGTCCGCTAACATAGACTAACGAACAAAAACGTTCGTTGACAGATCTAAACGAGTGAACGTTTGCTATTTAACAGATCTAAAATAATAAACCGAACTAAAAACGAAAACCGATCTAAAAAAATAAAACCGAAAGAAAACCGGCGGTTTATACCGGTTCGGGACGGTTCGGCCGGCGGCGAGAAATCCGACGGCGGCGGCGGCTCTGGCTTCGGCGGGACTCCGGCGAGGCGGGGCTAGCGGCGCGCGGGCGGCGGCTCGGGCGGCGGTGCTCGTCAGCGGCGGTGACTGCGGCAGGCGGCGGCGCGGGACGGGAGGAACGGGGCCCGGGGTACGGCTATTTAAAGGAGGAGAGGGGGCGGGACGGCTTGCGCGAGGGGCAAGGCGGCGGGGAGGCGTGCTCGAGCCGGACTCGGCGCGCGGCGGCGTCGGGAGGCCGGACTTCCTGCCATAGTCGGTCGGGGCGCGGCTGGGCTGCGGCCTGGCGACTAGCTGGGCCGGCCCAGTTCGGCTGCGGAGATTTGTTTTTTAAACAATTTCCAGAAATAAGAAAAACACGAAAACTAAAATAAATAAAATTCTAAAAATTCCAGAAAAATTCACATAATTATATGGCCTTATATATGACCTAGTGAACATTTTTCTGGACCTAAATGCCTAAAATAAAACAAACATTTTTGTACTAATAAAATAAATAAAATAAATATTTTTGCAAATAAAAATCCAATAAATCTATTTTTACTCAAAATTCAATTTCCAACATTTTTATTCTGTTTTTGAAGAAGTCATATTATCTTCTCTCATTATTTTAAAATATTGGAAATGAAAATTGGCAAAATTTTATTTGATCCAAACCCCACTTTGGAAAGAAACAAAATTGTGGGCCCCCTTTTTGGGAGAACTTCCAACTCTCTCATTTGGTCCTTGAGTTGCTTAAAGTTTCTTGGATCAACTTTCCAACAAATTCAAATTCAAAAATGCTCAAATGATGAATGCATATGAATGATCTATATGTTAACATCCAAATTGAAAATTGGGATGTTACAAACCTACCCCCCTTAAGATGAATCTCGCCCTCGAGATTCGGGTTGGCTAGCAAATAGGTGTGGGTGGTCCTTGCGGAGGTCTTCTTCTCGTTCCCAGGTGGCTTCCTCCTCAGCATGGTGACTCCATTGAACTTTGCAAAACTTGATGACCTTGCTGCGAAAATAGCAAGTATGCTGATGTGGCCAAGAATTAAAGAAGATAGAGAGGGTTAGAGTATCATATAGGTAGATACCGTATCGTGTTAAATGCGATGCTAATTTGTGTCATGCATAGCAATAAATATGATCATCTACGATACTACTCTATTATACTATGCACTATAATTAAAGGTAGTATCATACACTAGTATCATATATATGCATGATACTAGTATATGATAATATCCACTATGAGTAGCCTAAGTATAGCCTAACTAAAACACCCACATGTAGTTGTAGTAGGGTTTTGACTTTATGTGCACTAAATGCAAGGTAAGTGCAAAAAATGACTTAAACATAGCAGAAGAGACCTGAAATGGGCCAGAAAATCAAACCAAGGGTATATCCGTGATTGTTTACCATGATTTTTTTCGAGGCGGAACGATGTAGTAACTGACGATTTGGAGTCCGAAGTGCCGCGTCTCCTATTGGAAACTATGATCCTTCTTGTGAGATGCTCCGGTATGGAAGGTGCGAGCACCAATACTTGTGCCACACTTTACCAAAAAAATTCCATGCGATCATGAGAGCACGCCACAGTGACATAATAATTTTCGTTATTTCCGGACTCTATATGCATTTCCTGAAATTAAAATACCAACAAGGCCTACGCCTCTGGGCGCACCCTGCGGCCAAACTGTTTGAAGTTTTTTCCCGTTTCTCGGACAATGAATGAAAACTCGCAAAGCGACACACAAATGATCTTACTAACACCCACGTGTAGTTGCGACTCTCTCTCTCTCTCTCTCTCTCTCTCTCTCTCTATATATATATATATATATATATATATATATATATATATATATATATATCTGTGTGTGTACAACATAGCAAACGAGATCTTTTTTTTGCATATTCAAAGTTTGAGATTGCTAGCCAGGCCTGCCGCCTGGTAAAATGCACCAGAAAATCGAACCATAGGGTACAATCGTGGTTTCTTACCGTGCAAAAAAAATTGGAGGCGAAACGATGAACTCATGTTTTCATTCAAACAAAAATATGCTGTTAGTTAATGTAAATATTTTCAAATAGCACACGGTTCACTCACAAAAGCCGTGTGCCTACTAAACCGTGGCCGATGCCCCCCCTTGCCACGTGCGCAATCAGAGTCGTGCGTTCTGATTGGCCAGAACCCAAACCCCACGGATCGTACGTCTGCACCGTTGGATTCTCCTTGATCGAATGGTGATCCTCATCCCTTTCGACAGCACATGCAGTTCCGGTTGTGATTTTATTTATATCCATAAATTGCACGTTAAATTCAAAAAATGTCTTAAATAGAGCAAATGATACATGAAATGCGTTAGAAAATCAAACCCGTGGTATAATGGTGATTGCGTACCATGGAAATTTTTATGAGTCCAAACGATGAAGTCACCGGCCACTGGAGTTTGAATTGACACGTCTCCTTTTGGAAACCATGGTCCTTCATGTGAGATGCTCCGGTTTGGAAGGAGTGATCATCAAAACTTGTGCCAAACTTTACCAAAAAATTTCCCCAGGGTCGTGAGAGCGCGCCACGAGCACACACCGATTTTGATGATGTCTGGACTCCATTTGAATTCCCTGTAATTAAAATACCAACTAGGCCTACGCCGGTGGCCGCACCTCACGGCCGAAATGTTTGAAACTTCTTCCCGTTTCTCGGACAATGGATGAAAACTTGCAAAGCGACACACAAATGATTTGTACACCTTCTTTGCTAACTAACACCCATATGTAGTTCTAGAACGGTTGTGAATTTATATGCACTAAATGCAAGGTAAGTGCAAGAAATGACTTAAATATAGCAGACGAGACCTGAAATGGGCCAGAAAATCAAACCTAGGGTATATACATGATTGTTTACCATGAAAAAAAAATCGAGGCGGAATCATGTAGTCACTGACGATTGGAGTCCGAAGTGCCACGTCTCCTTTTGGAAACTATGATCCTTCTTGTGAGATGCTCCGATTTGGAAGGTGTGAGCATCAAAACTTGTGCCAATTTTACCAAAAAATTTCCATGGGATCCTGAGAGCATGCCACGGTGACACACCGATTTTCGTTATTTCCAGACTCTATATGCATTTCCTGTAATTAGAATACCAACAAGGCCTACGCCTCTGGTCGCACCCTGCGGCCGAACTGTTTGATTTTTTTCCCGTTTCTCGAACAATGAATGAAAACTCCCAAAGCGACACACAAATGATCTTGCTAGCTAGCACCCACGTGTAGTTGCGACTATAGCAAACGAGTCAAATATAGCAAACGATACCTCAAATGCACGAGAAAATCGAACCATAGGGTACAATGGTGATTTCTTACCGTGGAAAACAATTTGGAGGCGAAACGATGAACTCTTGTTTTCATTCAAAAGAAAATATGCTCTTAGTTCATGTAAATGTTTTCAAATAGCACACGGTTCACTCACGAAAGCCATGTGCCTACCAAACCGTGGCCGATGCCCCCCCTTGCTGCGCGCGTGATCTGAGTCGTGCATTCTGATTGGCCAGAACCCAAACCCCACGGATCATACGTCTGCACCGTTGGATGCTCCCAGATCGAACGACAATCCTCATCCCTTTCGACAGCAAATGCAGTCCGGCTAGGATTTGATTTATATGCCAAAATGCATGGTAAATGCCAAAAAAATGTCTTAAATATAGCACACGACACCTGAAATGCGCCAGCAAATCAAACCCGTGGTATAATGGTGATTGCTTAACGTGGGAAAAATTTAGAGGCGAAACGATGAACTCACGTCTTCATTTCAAAATTAGTACGTCTTCATTTCAAACGAAATTATTCTCTTTGTGCACACGAGTGCTTAGAGGCAACCGTATGCATAGGTCTTTCCGCGCGGCGACCGGGGATATTTTTTCACCCTTTTCACCTAGGCCGCTAACACCCCCCACCGCCTGCCCGCGTTTCACTCAACTAGTCCACCCAATCTCCATCACCAGCTCCCCCCTCCCCCAGATCCACAGCAGAACCCTCTCCGGCGCCGGCTTGCTCACCCCAGCCGTGTGCCCGCTCTTCAGCGTCAAGCCTACCTCCACTGCCTTTCCCAACACGCGGCTGCCCGTGCCTCGTCGTCTTCATTTGCTCGCCAGCCACCCTCGAGCATATCGATCCTGTAACCCTCTCCTCTCGTGTGGTTCGGCCGGGTTTGCATTAAGAAACCTATTAGTTACTGCTCTCCATCGCGGTGAGGCATATTTCCTCGCAATCCCTCTTCCTATTTCGTTCTGTATGGCTATAAAATAACGGAGAGCGTATATACGTTCATTATCTACCTTCCTGACTAGTACATATAAGCTGTATTTGTTCCAATAAGTTACTGCCGATTTACAGATCGCGGGCGCCCGAGTCACACAAACTTAACAAATAAGCCGTACATTTTCTAAATTATTGCATGACATGTTTAGACAGCTTGATACCAAGTTGTTAGTTTTATGCTTATCCTCCTTTCCTGAGTTTCGCATGTGTTCTCTGTAGATGCCGAGTTGCAGCGACAGCACTCATGCTTCAAGCGATGTATCTTCATCTGATTCCGACAACCCTAGGTCTTCAGCAGATGGTGAGGGATCAAGTAATCTTGAATGGGATAGAGCTGCAGCAATTACCCTTCCGGTCAGGACACGGAGGAATGCTCCAAGGAAGCCCACACACTAGCCTAAAGGTGTATATGAAGTAACCGAGATCGTTTTAAAGTCTTGGGCTCCAACTAAACCAGATAAAGCACGCACGAGGTTCAGGAGTGTGTGTGGATTTGTTGGCAGGGCAAGGCTCAACATTAATCTGCCGGGGTTTCGGAAGGTTGACACAGAAACATGGCAAAGGACAGTCCGGGAGATCATGGATCACTTCAGCGTTCCAGAGCAGTGGAGAATGCATGTGGAACACACTGCACTGAAGAAGGCTAGGGATGCTCGGAGAAACTGGAAGCACGCGTTGTACAAGAAGTACTTGAGTGAAGGCAAGGACCCAATCCCCGCCTACCCCCAAATTACAAAGGCAGACTGGGCAGAATTCAAAAGGGTCAGGGCAACTACAAAGTTTGCTGAGAAGAGTGCCAAGCAATCGGAACTTCAGAAGAGGAACACACACCCCCACCGTATGGGTGTGGCAGGATACTACGGCATGAAACCGATATGGGACCACGAGGACAAAGAAGCAGTAGCGGTGGGTGGGAAACCGGACTTTAGTGAAATCAGGAGCGAACGCGCTAGAGACTACTTGAGGGCACGTGCAAGGAGGCGTGATGACGAAACTTATTACTTTGAAAACTCACGTGACGAAGAACTGTATCGCGTGAGGTTAAAGGCTTCCAAGATCCCTGGAAGGTTCTACAGGAACTCAGGGCCATGTGACATTCTGTCCATTGCTCTGGAAACAAGAGAGCCCCCTGGCCGTGCAAGGGGTATAGGTGTTAATGTCGCGCACAAGAGGGCTTTCACACTCAGCAAAGAAGAGAGGCTCAGCATGAAAAAAGCGAGGAGTGAAATGAAGCAGAATGAATTGTATGAAAGGTTGAGGAAGGACATGTATCCGGCTGTTCGAAAGGATATTGAGGAGTCAATGATGATGCAGAAGACTCTAACACTGACAGATAGCCAGCAGATGGGAGGGGAGGCGGGCATGGAGGCTGCTGCTTATTGCGTGACAACACCGCACAAGAGTAGCTGTGCATCAGCTGACCCCAGCGACACTGAGACTGCAGCTGCTCATGATGATGCTATATCTGATCTATCTGGAATGAAAGACAGACTGAAGGGCATGCTTACACATTATGAAGGTACATTAAAATGTGCAACAACCTGGGTTTGCCCACCCTTCTTGGAAGAGGGCCTCTTGTTGGACAATGTGCCATTGAAGCCGGGCTATGTGAAGTGTTACGTGACTGAAGTAAAGCCTGGATTCAATGAATTTGCCTTGAAGAATGTCCTAGGAGACTTTGATGAGCAAAGGACCTTGGGAGAAACACTGCTACATCACATCCAGTGGCCACGAAAGGAAATAGAATTCATCGATGAGATCCCTGAAGCCCCGCCAAGAGCAACCAATGTCGCCCCTCAACCGGTGACGCTCTCCTTGCCACAGCAGCTCTCGCGTGCTCCCCCCAAAGAACCTAATACTCGTAATCCTACGGCTGATGCATCAACCTGTGATCAGCTGGCTTGACTTTGTGCCGTACAGGCCATGTCATCGTCCGCCCCAGAGCAGCCAGTGGCAAGGCCTACAACTGCTGAAGACCCACCACTGGTTCAGATGCCGGCTGCTGAAGCAGCGGGGGGAGACCCAGCTGCAGCACATGCTCATCAGACCAACCTGGTGGAACGGACTGCTAAGCAGTCTGATGCTTCGGAACCGCTTGCTAAGCAGTCTGTAGGTCCAGAACCGACTGCTCATCAGTCTGTCGATCCGCAGCCATATGATCAGCATACCAATGCGTCAGCACTTCCTGCTCAGCAAACCAACGCGTTGGCACGGCCTCCTCAGCACACCGACAAGTTGGCACCATCTGCGCAGAAACCCGACATAGCTTCAACGCATGGTCAGCAGTCCAATGCCTCTGCTCCTACAGCCCAGCAATCCGTCACAGCAGCACCACCAGCTCAGCGGTCCGGCATAGCTAAACCGTCTGCTAAGCAGTTCGTCGAAGCTTCACCTTCTGCTCGGCAGTCTACCTTTCAGCCAACCAGACGTTCTACCAGAAATACTTCAAGTACCAAGAAGGAAGCAGCCAAAAAGGCTGCACCCCTGAGGAAGCGCGCCGGAAGAGCGAAGAGGAAAGAGAACGATTGACTCTTACTTAAAGCACTCATCGCTCAGAACCAAATTAACAGCAAGTTGTTCGAATCGGAGAGTAATATTATTTCTGACGGCATGAATGATGCAGAAATAGATTTGGTGCTTGCTAAAAATAAAGCAGACGTACTTGAAGCACGCAATTACGTCCATGGCCAGCCCTTTCTTGTTGGCGAATACTTTGATGAGTGCAGCTCCAATTGCCGCGAGTTACATGAATATTGCATGGATCAAATGTCAGCAGGTCATCATGGTCTGCTCCACTACAACAGAGATCATTTCCGACACGATGCTGGTTCCATCAATGTGAGTTTCGAGTACTTACATCTCTTCTTCAACTTCAACGAGCTCGATGCCACTCTTGTTAGATGCCTGATTTTGTAAGTACTTAACAAACTCTGATCAACTTCGCCATACAAGGCTGTAAATGATAAACAGCTAACTGCATTTTATTCCTCTCAGGGGATTGAACGCGCAGAGGAGAAAAAGGGAGAGTGTGTATTTCATAGATTCTCCATTAGCAAATGGCACAACATTAGATGGTAAGGACCTACGGGACTGGGCCATTAACACGGTCGTCCGTATCTTGGAAAACACATCCCATGCAGAATCATTTCTCTGACCATATCATGAACGGTAACTCAAGTAAACAACCACGCATACACTGATTGTCTTTCAGATTTCAACATAATTCATAAGTTCATGGCTTTCTTAATATGTAGCAATCACTGGATATTGGTATTCATTGTTCCAAACAAGAACACAGTTTACTACATGGATTCTCTCAGAGAGTCAACAAACGCTCAGGATCTGACGCATCTTCAGCAATTCATGGATAGGTATTGAATTCTATGATGTTGAAATTAATTTGCATTCATATCTGGTTCAATAATTGATGTTGTCAAAATTCATCTTCATTTGCAGTGTGCTCGCATTGTGGAAAACTAAACCAGGGAACCTGTTCAAGAGGGAACTACCTCTGCAGCATGAGATCGTTTCTCTGGTAACACACCGAAATCTGTTATTTTCGGAAAATTTATCCAATAGTCTGCAAATACCTTTTCTTACGCTAGTCAAATGTTCAAGCTTCTAAATAAACCTCTTTCTATTTCTGTCCAAAGAAAAAAAATACATCTAACACCGGTTAGGTTGTTCCTAACATGACAAATACATGACTAATTCTGTACAGAAAATTTCAGTGTCCTCAGCAACAAGCAGGGACAAACCTTTGTGGATACTATGTTTGCAGACACATGATCTCCATCTGCAAATCTGCTGATAGTTGTGAAGATCCTCGCGAATTAGTACCAGTAAGCCTATCTTAATTAATATCTTCTACTCCACTCATATGGCACATTCTGATCTTAAAAATACTGCAGCTCATCTTAGAACCGAGGACCCCTGAACCGCTCCCCACTGGTGAATTGCTGATGGTTTGGAGATTTATCAACGACTTCTTCCTGAATCACGACATCAATCCCACTGGTGATAATGAAGATTTCAGCATGCGTTCTCCTGAAACATTGAGTAAGAGTTAGCCGCTAAACATATACGCATGGATCGATTGTTTTCCATCTGATGAGGTCTTCGTATTTCGTACACTATGAATTATGTAATGCATATATGTGTCGACAAATCATTGGAATTTAGCTACCATATGTTCAATTGCAATTGTTGCGAAATCTGATGAATGTTCTTCCTGTGAACACTATTTGTTCAATTGAATATTGTGGCGAATTTGCTTTTTGCATGCCGATTCAAAATGGGATATTTTTGTTTTAACTTGGCAATTGCTCCGCACGCGGTTCAACTAAATGAGTGTGTGCGATCCACATCGGAAAGCATACGTCAATCGTAGCAGAACCGTCGGTGATACACAGTAGATCGCAAACGATTTGCAGCGCTACTACGTGTGCGTAGGGTCTTCGGAACCGTTTGTGATATCACGTTATCGCACACGAGAGCTTGGAATAAACCGTGCCCAATGTAAAATACAATCCCAGTCGTAAATTTTTCAGGAAACGTGTGGGATCCCAAACGAAAAGCACACGTCACTCTTGCCGCAACCGTCGGTGATACACAACAAATCACAAACGGTCTGCAGCACTTGTATCTATGCGAAGGGGCTCCCGAACCGTTTGTGATAGAACATTATCGCACACGGTAATTGTTGGGAAACATGTACGATGCAGTCTTGCATGGCAGACGGGTTTCGCAGAAAACTCGTGTGCGATGGGGCACATATCGGACACAGTTCATATGTTGGCCCGTGTGCCTTACATACTGTTTCCCAAACAGTTCATTACGACACACCGTTTGGTTTCACTGCGTCATTAGAAACGTTTAATCACCGATCCTACACGTGCGAAAGAATTTAGTGTGTGCTGCATCGCACACGATTACATTTTGCAAGGCCTCTGGATCATGGCTCCATATCCCTGACGGTTTCTGGGTCGTGTGGGAAGGACCCCCCTATCGCCCACACTCACTTGGCGACGGTTCCAATTGCCGTCGCGGAAAGGGGTTAAAAACCGTTTGTATAGCACCTCGCTGTACCAGTGAATGAGCACACTGAAGGTAGATTGCAGCTTCCCATCTTTCGATTCGGTGCGCATCATATTGTGCAATACGTGGACGATACTATCTTAATTATGCCAACTTGCCCAATTCAACTTGCAAATCTTAAAGGTGTTCTTAATGATTTTTCCATCTTGATTGGGCTAAATATTAACTTCCAAAAGTCAAATCTAATTCCTATCAATATTTCTGGTGAGAAGGCTTCAAATCTAGCTAACGTCTTTGGTTGTGTTGTGGGTTCTCTTCTGTTTACTTATTTTGGATTACTGCTTGGTACTGCTAAACCCAGCATCATTGAGTTTATGCCCTTAATTGATCGGGTGGAGTCACATCTCCAGTACCACGGCTCTTATGTGACATGGTCAGAAAATCAAACTGATAAATTTGCTAGTCCTCCATGATCACATTTGCATCTTGCACTTCGGAGATGCCTATCAAATTTCTTGAAACTTTCGACAAGATCCGGAGAAGATGTTTGTGGACAAAAAAATATGAACATGGTGAATCTTTTAATTCCTGGGTCGCTTGGAAAAGAGTGTGATTTCCCAAAGATAAGGGAGGTCTCGGATTGATCAAAATTAAAGTTCATAATCAAGCTCTCCTCCTAAAGTTCTTGGATAAATTTTATAATCAGGCGGATCTTCAATCAAATTACTTTGGGAATCATACTATACTGGTATTGTCCCTCCGCTCTTCCTAAATGCGGTTCCTTTTGGTGATAGACTCTGGTTAAATTTATGCATGTCTATAGAGGAGTCGCCAAATGTGAGGTAGGGTCGGCGGGATCAAAATTTATGCCTGTCTACATGTGTCCATGTGGCATGACAATTGGAATGGTCTGATTCTCTCTGAAAATTTGCCTGCGTCTACTCATATACCAAGACTGAAGATATTTTAGTTCATTTGTACTATGAGACTGATGATTTAAGTTTGCTATTTCATTTGCTGATGTTTCCCGAGGCTCAGGGAGTTGCACTCTATTGGCAGACTTAAACCGCCACAAATTGATGAGTCAGAAAGTCTTGATCATTGATCCTACCCGTGGGGCCATGTTTACTCGGCCAAAAAAATCTACATTCACTGTCATAGACAATTCATTTGTCAGGAGCGTTTCAAATGGATATGGAAATCAAAACTGCAAATGAAATTGAAGGTGTTCATGTGGCTTCTTTTAGCAGACCGACTGAACACAAGGAACATGCTCAAAAGAAGACATTTTCAGGTTGGAAATATTGACTCATGCGTACTATGCACTTCTCAAGAGGAAGAGACCATTGATCACTTGATTTTTAATTGCTCTTTTACCCAAACTTGCTGGTCAAAGATTGGTATCTCCTACACTTCTGGCATCTCAAGGATCAGGGCAAAAGAAAATTATTCTGGTAGGCTTTTCTTTGAAATCTTCACCATAACTGCCTGGAATATTTGGAAGGAGACAAATAACTTCATTTTCAACAAGAGCAGTCCTTCATATAGAGCTTGGCTTGAGAGATGATCTAAGGCTGATCTTACCTGGCTTAAATACAGAGTGTCGCCTGATCTTAGTGATTACATCACTTCTTTTGTAAACTCACTTTAGACTCTGCTTTCTCTCTTCTTGTTTTTTCATTTATTTCTATGGGGACTTTCCTCCCAGCCATGTAAATATCTATTATAGGAGTGTATTGGTATAGCATAGTAGGAGCCTCTCCTACTATTTCCAGTAAAAAAATCAATATATTTTTCTGCGGCAGTGAGAATTTGTTCTTTATCATCACCATGGTCTCCCGAACACATTTTTTTCCATCGGCTAGCTTCCATTTGTAAAGCCACGGTGAAATTGCATTTTCCATAAACGGTAGATATTCGACTTGAGCTAGCAAGCCAAACACCTAAATCTAATCGATCATTCGATCGATTGCATGTTGTCTTCTTTTCTTTTCCTGTTGAAGAAAAGGTGGCCGAAAGCAAGCACGCATTAGTGTTTGCAAGCTATAGCTGCTGGCTAGCACGCACACAGAGGCGCGGCCGGCCCGGGAATGTAGTACGTGTAGGGAGGTGATGCGGCGCCACAAAGGCATTGCACGCCCACCACAGGTTTTCCCTGCATCTGCCATGGAGCCACCCAATAATAGATGCCACTGCACACGTGTCTCGTCAGTCAACAGATCAATCTTCTGCTGGATTGTTTCAACGATTCGTTTATAGCTAGCACGGCTGAGATTATATACTCCACACATATATGTGTTTGATCGAAAGAATGGCTGTGAACTGACTGGGGTCTCTCGCTCTGGCATGCATGCATGCAAGCTCCTTTGGTAGTACAGTGATGTTGCTTTATCTCATTATTATCTGTGAAATTGAGTTCGCCATGTCAGCATGTGTGTGAGTCTGCAGGCACGTGTTGTTCTGCTAGCTGAAGCAAAGCAGCAGCACTCACGGCAATGGTGGGAAGCAAAAGAAAGTTGCAACGTACGTACGTACCAATATCGATCTCCTTTCCAGCCTGTCCGGCCGTCCATCTCATATCAGCTCAGATCGATCGATGCCATGGACCGACATCGGTCGCCACGTCATGGCCTTTTCCTTTGTCGCCAAACGACACTTGTCGATCAGCGTACCATTGCGTGTAAGATTGTCCGACACAAAATCCCGAGCCGGAATATATCAGGCCCATCAGCCAGACCAACAAAGGTACGTACGTACGTCCTTTTGATTTGATTTCAACTAGCATTGTCTTTCAAGCTACCAAAAGCTGCTTTATCTAATAATTGTTGCATGCATGCCCAGGTGTTGGGGATAATGTACGCGTATGGCTGGATTTTTTTTTCACTCCAAGATTGAATTCCCACATTCCCTTGCAATTTTTTTCCAACGTTGAAATCTACATAGAAAGACAATGCATGCACACAATGCTTCCCCCGCCCCCTCCCCAAGGCTACTCGATGGCGAACCCTACAATGCAATAGCCACCCCTTTCTTTAACTCCTTCCTCTCCTCACCACCTCTAGAGGCAGCCGCCGGGCGAGGGGGGCGGCGGGGATCCTCATGGTGGAGGCAGCCAAGTAGCACTTGGAGGGGCGATAGTCGGCTGTGGCGGCGTGAGGTATTGGAGTGATGTGATGCATAGCAGCAGTGGCGGAGCATGGGTGAAATCAAAGGAGGTGCCAAAATAGCTAGAGAGATTAGAGAGGCCGGAAGATTAGAGGGAGTTTAGGCTTAGCACGAGCACATCCTTGCAATTTTCTCTTGGAAGGGGGGGGGGGGGGGCTCCTTGGTCTCGCCGACGCTCCGCCAGTGCATAGCAATGACATGTAGGGGGGGGGGGGGGGTCAACGTTGCCAGGTGGCATGGTGGAGACATTGCTTGGCCGCAGTTCGATGACCAGTGGCACGACTACCGGTCTATGGATTTGGATTCGCTGCGATGCGGCGTGTCTCATCTGACCTCATGTGCGGAGTCCCCCAACATTTGTTTGCTCGAGCTGATCATCTTGTGTCAGTGCAAAGTGCTTCGGTGGTGACAGAGGTGTTGCAGCGGAGATAGCAGTGGACGGTTGTGGTTGTGAATGTGGCAGAGTGTGGCATATTATGTGGGGCTTGACGCCTTGCCCAAATCTACCACCAGCTATCACTGATGGCGAAGGTGAGATGCTACTGGAGCATCCCTAATGTGCGATTATAGACGATGTAGGTGATGTTTCTCTCTCGTCAGACGGTCTGTCATCCACATTGCGTGTGTGGCATTGGATGTCCATGCTTGTGCGGGTGGCTCTTGTCATGGTTGGTATGTTAGCTCATGTGCACACGGTGATAAGTCATGCATGTGGCATTGTGCAGCACGAGATTGTGTGTCACCTTCAACTTCGTCGGGTTAGCAAGTGATGGTGACAACTCATGTGACTTCGTGTTGGTGATGTTTTATTGAGAACCTGGCCTCTCTCGAGCTCCAGAGTGAAAACCCTATATCTAAACATAATTTGTTGTACTAGTAATGATGGTGTTTTTGCACTCTTCCTTGTTGAAGGCATTGTTTAGAGTTTTCTTGGAGTTGATCTTCAAGAAACCCATAATTGGCCCTCAAGTGATTGGATTCAGCAATGGCGATGCTTGTGTGTCATTCCTTTCAAGAGGTATCACTTTTTGGAGAACCATTCTTGCACCCCCTACGCAATGTCAAGGGATGCTCAGTGTTTGCTGCTTGTTGCGGATCACTATTTTTTTTACAATTTGGTTGTGTGTATCCTCATTTTCTTGACTAGCTCTTGATATTGTGCACAGAGATCGAGTGTAATTAATGTCTTCTCGATGTTGGAATATCACCCTTCACTGAAAACAAAAAAAGATTCCATCAAGCTTGATCAACTATTAACAAGCAATACTAACGTGGGAAGTTTAGCTGACACTAACACTAAGAGACGAAGGCTAGGGGAGCAAACGGGATTAGTGACCCTAGTACTCCTATTGCTTGGCTTTTCTCGCAATAGTCAAGAGTGGCATTGTTGCATGAGTAAAAATTTGATGCTATAGTGAAAAGTACTTAGTAATGGAGGAAAGGAATATATATATATATATATATATATATATATATATATATATATATAGATATAATTACTTAGAAGGGTCATATACCTTTGAAAACTAAGATTTTCCTGCACTCTTTGTGGAGAGATTGAGAATGTGGAGCACATTTTGCTTAACCGTCTCTTACCAATGTACATGCGGAGTTGTGTATTGTCTTGGCTCAACATCAATTGGGACCCAACTTTTTCTAGTGGTGGTTTACTTATCTCACTCCTTTCTCTACCCAATTGACATGTCTCTATTTGGTTGCTTTTGCTGCTATTTCTTAGTCTTTATGGACTGCTCTACAATTGAGCCTATTTTCCCTGCTAAACATATTGATTGTTTGTTCAAATTGATTGCTATCTCACAACAATGATGGCTACTTGCTAAATCGCAAGACGTTGATGACATGGGCCTCATGATATTCAAGATGTACGCATCTTCTACTTCTTTGTCATCAGCGCCAGACTAGTTGTCCCCTCTTTATTTGCTCCTAGTTCTTAGATGTGGAATAGGCCCCTTTATTTCCATGTTGGCTTGAACTTGTTCCGGTATTGTTACATTGTACCTTTGCTTTGCAGTATGTTGTGTTTATGTGGTTTTGTTTGCCATGTTTAGCTTTAGACATAAAGTCGTGCGGTCGTCTTTTCTATATTAAAAAGTAAACTTGGCATGCAAATTATAATTTAGCCATTTGACCGAAAGCAACTTTGCCTCAAATCGGTAAATTATTTTGCCTCTCATAGTTAAAAGAGCATTTTCATTCAGACACTACATTGATTTGATACAACAGGAATGACTGAACACTTGGCCTCTTCATAATAAGATGCACACAACCAAAAAAGTTTGGGAAAAGCGTAAAAAAAATGTGTTCAAAAATTAGTAAATAAAGATTTGCCTTGGATATAGGAGGTCCTATATGAAGACTACACCTCCATCCATGATGCAAGAAAACCTCTGTGGTGTATAGTCTTTGTGCTAAATAACTTCTTATTAATTTGTTTCTTTTTTAAAAGGAGGTTTAACACTTTTTACCCTAAAACAATAGAACAATCGCTCTATGGTAATTTTCTTTAATTATAATTTGTACAACGCAACCAAATGTTTTTACATCTCAACCAATACAAGTCTAGGAAACATGGAGCAAATGGAATTTCAAGTTTTGCTCGATCCAAACCTTGAACTTCTCTACTATAATAGGCTTTGCTCTGATATGTGCCACTAATTTCCCTTCCTTAAGATAATGTATAAATCTATGAAGGTGAGGTTTTGCATGTCTAAAGATCTTGTCATTCCTTACAAACCAAATACCCCAACAGCCCATGATAACAATGTTCAATGCAATGTCTCTCGAAAGAACAAGCGTAGATAGGTTGATTTCATCATAGCAAGATATACATCTGTTCTTAGTGCGCATGATGCAATCCCAATAGGTGACGGGAAAAGGGCAATCCCAGGAGAGGTGTGTGGCTGACTCTTCAATGTTTTTTGCACAAAGTGCACAATTGTAGCTCTCCAGGGATTTTCGATGTAATAGGTTCCTTGTATGGAGGTTGTCATAAAGCAACAGCCAAAAAAAGATCTCATGTTTGAGCTTGGAGGAACATTTCGAGAGTTGTCTAAATATGTTGTTGGTAGTGCTTGGTCCCATCATAAACTTGTACATTTTCATGGAAGAATATTGGTCTGGTTTCCATGGGTAAATCCATTGAACTCTCTGGTCCTGTTGAGCTCTGTCAGTAAGAATAGATTGAAGTTAATTGAACTGTTGATATGCTTGATGAGAGAGGGATCTGTGGAGTATATGTTTATGATCATCTAATTCTAGAACAACTTGCAAAGAAATTTCCTTCTAGTTTGTGTAAGAGAAGAGCTTGGGGTATGCCAAATTAAGTGGTTGCCCAAACCACTTATCAGTCCAGAATAGAGAGAATTCCCCTTACCAGCTTTGCAAATGGTATACTCCTAATAAATAGGAAAGAGTTTGAGGACAATTTTCCACCAGAAATAACCAACACCTTTGTCACTAGGCAGAGAGTTATTGTAGTGCGATTCCTAAATGATATTCACCCATGGGGTATCTTCCTTGTTGAGAAATTTATGCAAGTATTTCATAAGCAATGCTTGATTATGAGTGGTGATGTACAAAACTACAAGGCCCCCATGTGATTTCGGCAGGCATGCCTTATCCCATGCAATATGGGCAACTCCTCTCTCTTGAGATCCATAGTATCTCCAGAAATAGTGCACGAGAGTAGACAGAGTTGATGAGAGTAAGCTTATCACCATAGGAAATCAGATTAGAGCAACCCATTAATCTAGTCTAAATTCTCTTTAGCATGGGTACAAAACCTTTCGTTTTAGGCTTGGTGAGACTTAATGGAACCAAAGTAGGTAAGAGGTAGGGATCCCACTTGGCATCCAAGGAACTCAGACAATTCTAAAGTTCTTTGTTGAATTCTTTTGATTGGGATCATGATGGACTTGGCATAATTAACTTTCAAGCCTATGTAGGCAGCATAATGGATTAGCAAATTCTTGACATGTTGTAGTTGTAGGGCATCAGCAGGGACCACCTTAATCGTGTCATCGGCATATTGGATGATAGGAAAAGTAGAGCAAGAGTAATGTTGCAAGGGTGTCTCAACCAGTGAATTTAGCATAGCCCCATTTAGCATGGACTGCAAAAGTTCAGCAGCAAGGACAAAAATCAAAGGTGATAGGGGATCACCTTGTCTTACTCCTTTCTTACATAGAAATTGTTTGCCTGGGACACCATTGAGAAGAACAAAGGAAAAGCCAGTGTTGTAAATCATCTTAATCTAGTTAATCCATCTAGCTTCAAAGCTCTTAGCATGCAAGATTTTGATAACTGTGTCATGATTCAACATGTCTAATAGCTTTTCAAAATCCAGTTTAATAAGAATAATGTATTTTCTGGTCTCGTCACATTGATGTATATACTCAAATGACCAAGCCAAATAGTATGGAATACATCTATTGTTGAGAAAACCATACTTGGTTCATGTGGACAAGCTTGAGAATGGTCTTTTGAAGTCTATTAGCCAACATCTTAGTAATGATATTCAAAGTGTAATTGAGGAAAACAGGCCTAAAATCCCTAGGAGTGGTAGTAGAATATTTTTTGTGTGTATTAGGGTGACAAAGGAATAGTTGATACTTTGCATATTCACATACTCATGATAGAAATCTTCCATTAACTTGTACAAGTTAGGAGCCACAATTTTCCAACATGCTTTATTGAAAAACTGCATTAAAATCATTAGGACCTAGAAATTTGTCAGCAGTTTATTATTAAACACCTCATCTATCTCTTTCTTAGTAAATGGTGCTTCTAAATCATGAAGATTCTCTTGATGTTTCAACAGAGTGTGTAGGAGCAGAGGATTATGAGTTTCAGTACTGGTACCCAATCTATCTTTCAATGCCCTAAAAATAATAGCAGCTTTGGACTAATGATCATGATATTGAAAACCTATTTCATCCTTCAGCATAGCAATTTGATTCTGCTTGAATTTCATAGTAACTTTTGCCTGAATGAATTTAGTGTTGGCTTCTCCCATTTAATTCACTTTGATAGTAGCCCTTTGCTTCTAATAAATTTTCTGATGGGCCAGGGTTTTCTCAAGATGAGCAATAAGAATTCTTGTACCATTTTACTCCTCTGATAATTTTCTTAATATGAGAAAGACTCCTAATCCATAGCTTTAGACCTTTCCTGAGCCTCTTGAACTTAGTTGTAATAGTTTTAACACCATCCGATTCATGAACATCTTGCTCCCATATATTCATGACCACATGTTAAATTGGATATGCTCTAACCAATAGATTTCAAACCTAAAGATGTGTGATTTTGGAACTGGAGTGTCAATCTTGATCACAATTGGAACATGGTCAGATGTAGTCTAGCCGAAGCAACATCAAAAGTAGAAGGATATGTGAGGGTCCAAGTTTCAGATGTAAAGTACCAATCAAGTTTCTCTAGAAGTGGTGCATCTTGCATATTACTCCAGGTATAGCTTATTCCTTTAAAGGAATTTCTACAAGAGCAAGCTGGATGATTGCCTCATTAAACAAAAACATATCTTGAATATTGTCTCCTTCTGTTTCTGTTATGTGGATACCTGACATAATTGAAATCCCCTTGTACCAACCAGTTCACATCATCATCCATTTGAATATTTTGAAACCAATTGATGAAGTTCAGTCTAGCCTCATGGCAGGTTCACACATGTTAGAGTGTTTCCCTGAATGACTGGAAGTGAATTTGATAGACAAAGAGAAGTCAGTCTTATGAAAAGCCTGCCTAGTGAACATCTGCTCATTCCAAGCAACTAACAGACCCTAGAAGCACCCATAGAAGGAATGATGTCAAATTTGTGTATTCTTCTAGGAAAGAATTTTTTATGGTAAGTACTGTCAAAATGTTATCTCTTAGTTTCCTGTAGGTAGATAATAGAACATGTGTATTCATCAATTTTATTAGAGAAAGTGGTCCATTTGTTATCATCATTGATTCCTCTGATATTCAAGTTTAATATGTTCCAAGTTCTAGCCATGATCAATAAGAGAAGAATATAGGTAGTCTACAGGCAACATCCAGTACATCTGATAACCATGTCCACTTAACAGAATAATAGTGCCATAACAAGCAATGGTGCTAAACTAGAATAGTCAACCATAGAAACTGAGTAGACCCTTATTTATTATAGGCATAACAAAAGTGCAGGATCAGTAGCTTGACAAATCTAATAACTAGTTCTGGCTCTTGCACTGCCCTTTGGAGTTCCTGGAGCTAGATTTTGTAGCAGTTGTGCCCTTCATCTTGTAGGATCTTGTGGCCAGCTTGTCCTCAAAGGTGTCTTGTACATTGACCATGCAAAGCGTAGTATTCAAGTTTTTAAGGACTTTGTCAGGAATAGGGGGTGGAATAGCATGGAATGCAAGACAATTTTTGTCCACACATATAGGTTTTTTGAATCCCTTATTAAGAGATTGAAATCTACAACTCCTCCTTACCTCTGTCTCCACCAGAGGGATTTTATCCTTTCTCTTCCTCTTAATACGAATGGAAGATGTAGTGTCCTCTACCATAGAGGTAGATAGGTCAGTGGGAGTGGAGATGTTTTCATGGTCCAACATGCCTAGTTGATAGAGTTTCAGAGAGCAGTTGGGAGCCTGGTCAGATGGCAACAATCAGGAATAGCAAAGAGTTTAAAGATGAATTTTGTAGAGCCTTGAATAATGAGATCCCAAACTTTAGAGACTCAGAATTTTTTGTTTTGATTGGAATTCGAATAAATTTCTTAGCCCATTCAAATTTATCTGGAGAAAAAAGGGAAACCATGAGAAATTTGACCCATTCAATGGGGATATGAATTACCTCCTTGCTGTCAGGGTGTGGAGCAAAGTGTTTTTGCCAAATGAAGGCCCCCTCTTTACCAAGCAATGCATCATCAGATGTAGCGGGTAAGGGAGATTTCTCCAAGAGCACTGGATCAACAATAGTATTTGGGATATGGACACATTTAATTTGAATATTTTGGCAATGTCCTTTATAAATGGGATCAGGAAAGCCAGGTGGAGAAGCAAGTTCAGAATGAGATTGCTCACATGTAATATGAGTTTCAAGTATAAGAACAGGGCAACTTTTCAGTAATTTTCTCACTATCAAACCTCTCTTCTATCATCATAGGAGGTTTAGTGTTGCAAATGTCATCAGTTTCATTCAAAGTCTCCTGAAGCATAGCTGGATCTCCAATGGCGACAGTTTGAGTAGGCAAGATGCTAGAATTGGTAGCATCATTGGTGTTGTCAGTATTAATAGTACCTCAGTAACTAGTGGCTTAGCTTGTGTAAAAGTGGCAAGTGCTGAAAAGTGACAGAGGCCAATGGCTCTTGTTGCATATGGTCTTGGGCTGCAGCCACATCGAAAGGTTCAGGCTATTGTAGAATAGCAAGTAGGTTCAGATCATTCATAGAGTGTGAAGATGCATGGTTCTGTAACACCTCATTAGGAGCATGTGAAATAAGAGTTGGGCCTGATTTTGAAGAGGTGCATAAGCATTGGGATCCATGTGTTCTTACCAAGCCACCCCATCCAGCCCAATAATGGCATTCAAATCTGGAAGGCCTTGAAAATTGGATCCAAATGCCCATTAGCAAACTCAGCTACAACAACACTATTGTGTGATGGAGCAAGTGAAAGCCTGAGATTGTTGTTATCATCTACCAACATCACATTCTCCTCAATAACTTGGGAATCATCACCATTAAGTGGTGACATAAGGTCGTTAAGTTAAGGAATTCACCATTTTGAATTTCCAAATAAATTTGAGGATTATTCTGTGGCATGGCTCAGTAGCCCTAGCTTGGGAGATCAACCTCCTCATCTTCCATCCCCATGTACTGATCATTCTCAGTATCTTGTGGGTTTTGTTGGGCAAAAGCCGACTATGGATCAAGATGTGGATTAACCTGGTTGTGGTCAATAGGGTTAACATGTATGTCATCATGCTCATGGTGTTGCAGGGGACCCAGGAAATTGGTATGGTGGTTGGGTGAATTGCTTGCTGAGGAATGGGGTGGGAATTATCATTAACTAGGATTGGATCTTCATCAGGTGCTTCTACCCCCAACATGTGTTGTTGGAGAATGATAACATATACTTTCAAAGATTCAATGGAAGTCATCACCTTCCCCTATGACAATGCTGGCTAGAATGTCTCTGAGTTCTTCCACCCTCATCTTGACCATCAAATTAGCCTAGTAATTTTATCTCTATTCATGACAAAAACTTGCCAAAACTTCCAACTGCGTTTGCTGATCTCATGGATGCATCTTCTGTCAAAAGGAAATCCACCAAGTAATAGCCACACATCTCTGTTCAGAGTGAGTTTTCTCCACTTCATACCCTCATTGTGTTTTTCATTGTAGTTTTGAGAAGGTGAAAACTCTTGGCCTTTGCATCATTGTGATGCACAAAACCATTGTTATTAATTACTAATCAAAGTATAGAACAAAGGCAACCACGGCCGAACCATTACAAGATATGGAATAAACAACTACAACTAAGTCAACTTTTTCTACAGCAACACCTTCAAGAAGGGAAAAATGTCCTCGTGCCATGGTTGCCACATCCGACCAGAGATGACCTGGACAAAGATTTCTTCCTGGTTGTTAAGACCAGCCAATGAAGATCAGTAAAACGGCAAGTGGACAACACCTTCAAGAGGTAACAACGCAAATTTGTCGCCGTTAAGCCCGACCAATAAAGGTTAGGTAAATGTTTTCACTCCGGATATGTAGCGGTGTTCCAGTTGGCATCTTGATGACGGATCGTTCATTAGTTGTGTCCGTCAGTTTCCAGTTAATTAACTAGTGTGTGTTATAAGGACTCCATAATTACAACTATACTCATCCATTTATATTTACTCGGAAAATTAGCTTTGCCTTAAGTCAAACTTTTTAAAATTTGATCAATATAATTTTTTTGTTAATACCTACAATACCAAATCGATACCGCTAGATTCTTCATTGAATATATTACCACGTTATATATATTTGTTGTTGTAAATGTTCATATTATTTTCTATAAATTTAGTCAAACTTGACTTAGGGTAAAACTAATATGCAAAGTAAATAAAATTTGAGGGAATATATAGTTTTGGTATACAAATCCATTACCCGGGCCCTTCGCGTTATTGTGTCAGAAGCACTATTTTGATACCAGTGTGCATGCATCGCTTACACTGGTTTCAAAACTGTATAAACTAGTCGTACAAATTTGGGGATCCTATCTGACAGTGTAGACTTGGACGCAAATTTAACAATGTAATTTCTCTCTTCTGCATTCATTGATGTTTCCTCTGTTTCCGACATTTGTAACTGAACCAGTGAACACATACTCTACCAACTTATTGATTTTTATTCGTCACTTAATTTAAGTGATCTCTGGTCTATTGACTTTTTTTTTAATCAATGCGACACACGAAATATGGAGTAGTTTTAACAGAGAGCTTCGTCGCACCTTCGTCCTGTCTTTCGGACGGGGTGCACATGTCTCATGACTAAAATAGTACTACTACATTTGTTTGATCGATCCTGATAAGTGTCACACATATGGTATGAACACATGACAACTTTGAAAGTTTTTTATGATAAGACGTGGTGATAGCTACTTTAGTTATTAAACATGACAACTTTCTTTTCGGATGACAAATTTCAATATTTTTGGGGTTGTTTTTCTTTTTATGGTAACTTTAGTTGTAAAAAGTCAAGATCGAACTGCTTTGTGTCACATGTGTGGTATTTAACATTTCGGTTTGATATTTTAAATTAAACTGCCAAAACATTTTATATTTCGAAACAAAGGGTGTAGTCGAAAATGATACACTTAGAGCAACTCCAACGGGCCGACCCAAACGGACATCAATTTTGTCCGTTTTTTGTTCGTTTGGATCACCCGTCCGCCTGTCCGTGTCCGTTTTCCGAATGGGCCGGCCTGTGCGCCCAACGGGTCCATACGCATTTTAGACATGTCTGCGTCGGCATTCAATCGAATAGGCGAGCTCCGCACCGCCGCCTCGAGCTCCCACGTCGCCTCGCCCCCGCAGCTCGCCCGATCCCGCCCGCTCGCGTGCTCGCCGCCCAGCAGCTCGCCCCGCCCCCGCGCCCGCTCGCCGCCCCGCAGCTCGCCTCGTGCCGTAGCTCGCCGCCCCGCTCGCCGCGCCCGCTCGCCACCCCGTAGCTCGCCACGCCTGCCCCGAACTCGCCGGCTCGCTCGTCGCGCCCGTGCCGCGGCTCGCCCCGCCCACTCGCCGCCCCGCAGTCGCGAGCTCCCGCGTCACGCCACAGCCGCAGCTCGCCGCATATGCGTGCGTAGCCGGAGGGCATGTGCGCTTACACGCACACATGTACATGCACGCATGGCTAGCTGGACCAGAACGGACGGGCCTTGGGCGTAGCTCTACTTGTGCATGTACATGCACGCATGGCATGCCCGATACGCGCGCTCGTCACTGCACGCGGGAGCTCTGTTCACCGGCGAGCTGCAACTAAAGAGGAGGCCGCGCATCGACGAGGAGCTCGCCAAGAAGGAGGCCGCGGCGCTTACTGGTGCCGGCGTTGCCCCGGCTCCGGCGCTTCCCGTCGGCTAGCACAACAGAGCTTGCCTCGGCGGCTGCTTCGTGTCCCGTGGCGTGGTTGGTGGTCTGTAGCAGGGTGGGCGGGTGGATGGGAGAAGAGAGAGAGGAAAGGAGGAGAGAGATGGGATGGGTGGTTGGATGACAGATGGGCCACGCGACACATGCAGCGGGCAGAAGCGGACGAGAAGAGCAAAGAAAATGTTCGTTTTGTGTCCATCGCCGATTCAGACGTGACTCAAATTTGAGACGGAAATGGGTTCACGCGGACACAGAGCGGACGCAAAGTGAAAATTGGTCTCTACGTTGGGTAGTCGTTTTTGTTCGCACAAACCTAAACGGACATGGACAAACGAAATGGGTGATCCGGTTGGAGTTTCTCTTACGGACAACTTTTACGGAAAGCTGGCTACGCTATGATGTGGCAGAATGGGAGGGGCGATGTGGCCGCAGTTCACGCAAACTGAAAAATGGAGCGCCAATCAGCTGGCTCCCCCTCCGCGCGTAGATGTTTTTCGTGGGCCGGCCATCCGTAAGTGTAGCATCGTTGGGGTATAGCAATACTTCAAAATTTGAATGAACGAGTGAATTAACAAAAGCTAGCTCTCTAATTGTAAATGTAAGACATTTTGACACTTTAAATTAAACTGTCAATTTTTTTATATTTAGGAACAAAGGGCGTAGTAATACTTCAAATTTTCTAATGAACGAGTGAATTAACAAAAGTTAGCCCTCGCAAACAAATAATAATGTATAAACAGAGGCCACTAGCTAATTAAGCTGGGTCAAGGTGCATGCACATCCACGTGTCAGCTGTCAAACGATTTGTCTGATGATGTTCCATTATTTAACTTGTAATTACGAGCTGGTCAACTGAATACGACGCGCACCGATGCTCTGCCCTCCTCTAACCATCCTATAAATACATAGCTCCTTCCATCTCCACACCACGACATTCATGTGCATAGCTTGCTAATCCAATAAGCTATCTATATACTCCCAAATACCAATAGAGGTTGCGGCCATGGCGATAGTTGGCTTGTCAAATGCTGGCGACCACCTGCCTGGCAAGAGAGCTGTCGGCGACGACGATGAAGCTGCCGCAGCCGACTACCGCCTCAAAGGCGTGAGGCACCTCTCCGACGCCGGCATTACCAGGCTTCCAGGCAGGTACGTCCTGCCGGCCTCGGATCGCCCCGGCCGGAGCGTCAGCGCGGGCACGAGGGTGAAGCTCCCCGTCGTGGACCTCGGGCGCCTCCGCGTGCCCTCAGAGAGAGTCGCCGTGTTGAAAACTCTCGAGGCCGCGTGCCGGGAGTTCGGCTTCTTCCAGGTGGTGAACCACGGCGTGGACGTCGATGGGGCGGCCGCCAGGATGCTTGACGTGGCGGCGCGGTTCTTCGAGCTTCCCTTCCAGGAGCGCGCGCGGTACATGTCGGCTGATGTCCGCGCGCCCGTTCGGTACGGTACGAGCTTCAACCAGGCCAACGACGCCGTCCTCTGCTGGCGAGACTTCCTCAAGCTCTCCTGCGCGCCGCCGCTGCGGGACGTGATGCCGTCGTGGCCCGACTCGCCGGCGGACCTCAGGGAGGTGGCGGCTGAGTACGCCTCGGCGAACCGGCGGGTGTTCGTTGAGGTCGTGGAGGCGGCGCTGGAGGCCATGGGTGTCGGAGGGGGTGACGGCGTGATGGAGGAGCTGGCCACCGCTGGGTCGCACATGATGACGGTGAACTGCTACCCGGCGTGCCCGCAGCCAGAGCTGACGCTGGGGATGCCGCCGCACTCCGACTACGGCTTCCTGACGCTGGTGCTCCAGGACGACGTGGAGGGCCTCCAGGTTATGCACGGCGGCGAATGGCTCACCGTCGACCCCGTCCCTGGTTCCTTCGTCGTCAACGTCGGCGACCACTTCGAGGTACATACTACATGATACCGTACACACACACACCTGCCTATCTAGCTTAGCTACTGAAAGCATCAATGCGAGACAAATTATTACATGCATGCAATCCTGTACGTTACGTAGGAGTAGTACATGGAATTGACCTACACTAGAGCTAATCAAGAAGTCAACCTTTTTCAGCCACCATTGGCATGGTTGAAAGGGCATCCATGGTCACGATCTAGTCAAACGCAAAATCAAATGCTTCCTCCGTAAACAAATATAAAAGTATTTAGATCACTACTTTAATGATCTAAATGCTCTTATATTAGTTCACAGAGAGAGAGTACTACAGTCAACGTTCTCGAGAAATCAAACTAAAGTATGTGATCGGAAGACACTGTTTTCATACAGTATACAATTAGATAGTGATGCCAAATGCCGATGATTGGCTGCGTACTTTTATGAACGCAAGTCAAAACAAGTGAGCCAAGCAGCTTGCTAGCCACTAGTAGCTCTCTAGATGCATGATGGATCGGTGTTGTAGCCCTCATTGTATATATGTATCGATATATACTTTAGCTTATCCTAGCTACCAGTAGGTATTAGTATCGGTGCCTTGATTAATTTCCTGAATGAATACTAGTATCGGTCCAGCTGACAGACACACCTCCACGCGCATGCGCGTCCGCTTCACATGTTACGTACTCTCAATTCTGCGGAGCCATCATGTTCCGTTGTCGCTGATAATCTAGAGATATACTTACATATATAAAAAAAAAATTAAGGCTCAGCCTAGTCTTAAGTACCCAACGGCAGTCAGGGGTCTGGATTTTTTAATTAATCTTGCAATCAACATTGGACAAATGGCTGACAGATCGACATTTTTGGTGCACAGATATACAGCAACGGCCGGTATAAGAGCGTGCTGCACCGGGTGGGCGTGAACTCGACGCGCCCGCGCATCTCGGTGGCGTCGTTCCACAGTGTGGGGGCGGAGCGGGTAGTCGGGCCGGCGGCGGAGCTCCTCGACCAGGGCCGCGGCGGGGAACCACGGCGGTATATGGACACCGACTTCGCCACCTTCCTGGCCTACCTCGCCTCCGCCGAGGGCAAGCACAAGACCTTCCTCCAGTCAAGGAGGCTCGCCTTCGCCTAACGTCCACTTTTGATGCCTCAACATCGATTCCATTGACCTTTGCGAGCATGCTGTACTCCTTAGGGAATCAAGGGTAAAAGCCAACACCCCCTACCACCCCTGCTAGCTTGGCTTTGACTTGTACAGTCCCTGGTGATTTTTCTACGTGTAATCTGAATTATGTGTCATCGAAGATGTACCGGATGCACGCACATGCATGCTCTGCTTCTACATGTTGGTTTGGACCGATTCATCTATATTTCCATCTGTTGATCGTAAGCAAATGTTTTTTTTACATCAATCGTAAGCAAATGTTCAAATCAACAAAGGGGAGAAAACTGAGATGAGGACTTCAACACACTAAGGCCTCATGTGGTGCACCGGGCAATAGCCGAGATCCTTGTCAAATTCTTGGCTAGTTCCCATGTTCTTTTTTTACTCCGGTGACCACAAAACAATTGCTCTACGGTATATTTTTATTAATTAATAAATATGTACAAGTACAATAAATATGGTACAATCATCCAATACCAGCTCTAGGGATCATGATCATAAAATCAAGTTACAAGTTATGTTCTATCCATGTTCTGATCTTATCTACCTTACTCTGTTTGGCTCTGATCTGCCCTCTTTCAGATAATTCACCCACCCCGCAAAATATATTGTTGCAAATTTAAAGATCTTGTCCTTTCTAATGGACCAAAGGCTCCAGCAACTCATGATCAAATATCCAGTGCAATATCCCTTGGTAGGTGAGGAATGGCAAGTTGTATTTCATCAAGTGCAGAGATACCCTGCATTCTGTTTGGTATGATGTGGTCCGAGCAAAAGAGTGCAAATGGGCAGTTCCAAAAAAGATGGGTCGAGGTTTCCTCGGTATTATTAGAGCAAAGAACGCAATTATAGCTTTCTAGATGCATATTCTTACGTTGGAGCAGGTTTCTGGTGTTAATTCTTTCGGTTGTTATCGTGGTTTTGTCACGACAGATGTCCTAGTGAAAGGACTTAAGCGTGAAGCCATCGCAACGGTGATTAGCTTGTCGGGGTTGAGCGGGACGAGAGACACGGGTTTACCCAGGTTCGGCCCCTCACGGTGGAGGTAAAATCCTACTCCTGCTCTTGTTGCTTATTGCTTGAGTATTGATTACAAGGGTGCGAATTCGCTTGACCTAGCTATCGATTGATTGTAACCTGTCTATTCTATGCCGGGGTCTCGCCTTTATACACAGGTCGAGGCCGCCGGCTTACAAGAGTCCAGTTCGGGTTACGACACATGACCAAGCCTTACTCTAAGTCGCCATGCTTTACAAGGTAAATCATTACATGGCGGGTTACACCCATGGGTCGCCTTCTGACCTTGGGCTCTAAGCCGGCCCATCTTGTGAGCCGCCTTCTTAATACTGCATCCTGACTATCTTGGCCTATCAGAGGACCAATTCCTTGAGTCGCCAACGATCTGACCTGGCCCTACTAGGGCGGGTTATATCGTGGGGTTCTATCCCCAACATTAGGCCCCAGATTGATTTGAACTTATTCATGTCAATCTTAACCCTTCCGTCAAACGAGTCTTTTCTTTACTTCTTTGGCCGCAATCTTGAAAATTCTTCGTAACCCGCCATAATGAAAAGATGATGTCATCTCCGTGATTTCGGTAAAACCTTCATGACGTCATAACGAATCTTTGTATAAATCCATCATTCCAAAAATCGAGGCGTCCCTTTGTTGCGAAATTTATTGCGCCTCCTCGATCTTCGCACCTGTCATTCACTGTTCCCCCTTTCCCTTATAAATAGGCACAAGGGCCCTTTCTTTTTCCTTTTTACCTTGCCTCCTCTGCTTCCTCTTCTTCCTCGCGAGTCCCTTCGCGACCGGAGCTCCGCCGCGCCTGTCAAGTTGCACCAGCCTTCTTCAGTCGGCGCCGCGACACCACCCCATCGTCGTCGGGACTCAGCGGCACTCCTCCGCTTTCCTTCGTCGCCATCAGGTACCACGTTTCTCCTTTCTCAGATCCACATTAGGTCACCTGAGTTCGTGTAGTTCGTTGGCGTTCATCCTTTTTTTTCCTTTAGTTCATCATATCCCTGAGTAGAAACTTGTTCCTTGATTCGAAAAATCATAGAAGCATAGCGGTAGTAGTTTTTATGCCCTTCTGACACCTTAGATTTATTTGCATCCCCTCTAAAATCAATGGGTAGCCCGCTAGTCCTTCTGCCCCCACCTTTTAGGTTTTGCAATTAATTTTCTTTTTCAAACTGCCCGTAGATCCATAAATATAACTGTTCAATTGCAAAACTTGTTTTCTCCACACTTAGTAGAATTTTTCAACAATCCCGAATTTTATATAACTCGCCTTGCCTTTCGGGCGACTTACCAACGTAGCTGTAACTTGCCAATGTTTTGGAAATCATTTCTTTTAATTGACTCGCCATTACTTTGGCGGCACATCTTTATCAAATAACCCGCCATATTCTGGTTCTGCAGTTCCATTGTCCTTTAGGCGGCTCAACATGACAAAAACCACTCTTTGCAACTGGGGTCCTTCTCTAGTTACTGACGTGATCCTTAAAGACTTTGTGGACCAAGTTCTCCTGGCGACTCAGGAAGAGATTGGCTGGCGAGTTAGCCAAGGAGAGAATGTTCCCAATCCTGGCGAAGGAGAAGTGATAGTTTTCACTGATCATATTCTCAGGGGCTTCACACCGCCCGGGTCAAAGTTTTTTCGAGAAATCTTGCACTATTTCAACCTTCATCCTCAAGATATAGGCCCAAATTCAGTAACAAACATTTGCCACTTTGAAATCTTTTGTGAAGTTTATCTGCAAGTAGAGCCCATGTTGCTCTCTTCAAGGAATTCTTTTATATAACCGCCAGACTGAATGCGCAAGTGGTCCAACTCAAGAATTAGGCGGAGTCTCAATCCAGAGACGCAGAGATGGCGACTTTCCTGTAGCCACCTTACTAAGCCATCCTAAAGGATGGGTAAAAACTTGGTTCTACTGCAAGAACACCGCCCCAGCCAGTGAGAACCCTCTGTCGGGTTATCGGGTCGATCGCCTTCCTATTGACTTTGACCCGCCAAGCAAACTTCTTCCAGATGAACATACTGAGGCACTCCGATATTATCCCAAAGTGTCAGCTTTGCTAGCCAACGGACTAACTGGAGTTGACCTAGCCCGCTGCTGGGTCTCATGAAAAATTCTTCCCTTAAGCCGCCGGCCCAGTTTGATGTATGAATATTTAGGCGAGTCAGATGATCCTCAATGGTATAGCTCTGATAACTTCACTTCTGAAGAAGTTTTTCAAGCTGTGAATTCTTTACTTGGGGAGTCTCAAGAGAATTGTAACAAGACAGGACTGTTACCATTCTTCAAACACAACCCGGTCCCAGCTATAAGTATTATTTTATATTCAGCTTAAACACTCCTGATCTTATTCTCTATCTCACTGATCAACCTTTTTTATCATGCAGCCCAACTCCACCTTCTGGAAAAGAAAGATAAAAACTGTTGTGGCCAAGACCAGAACTGGCCCAAAATCTAAGAAGAACAAACTAGCTGCTATAGCTGAGCCGGCTGCCGTGGGCGAGTCAGCTGACGCCGACGATCAATCAGAGGTAAAACTTGATTCTCTTGGCCGATTCTTTGTTAAATTAGCTGACGCCTCTGGTTCTCAGGATGAGGCTGCTATAAGCCGGGCTGGCGACTCTGAGGTAATTCCTATCTCTTCTGGCTCAGACTCCGCACCTCCAGACAGGATACGGCGGGTTGTCCAGAAAGTAAAGTTTTCTCACCCAGATGCTCACTTAGATCCACACTTTATTTTGAAGAAAACTCAGCATGACCTAAGACGCCAGACTCGAAGTGGCGGCTCAGGTGATTTAGTGGCCGGGTTAAGTCATGAACCCTCTGCCCGAAAGCGGCCTGCTGAGGTGCCACTCCATCCAACTTCTTATTTGCCCAAAGCTGGTCTTATAAGACGCCCGCTTAACCCTTCTGACCCCAATTACCAGGGGTCGTTCCCGTCTTCAGGCGACTCATCTCAAACACAGCTTCCTGCCTTCGTTGTTAACCTAGGGTAAGTATTTGCATTTGTTGGCAATTAAAAACTTGTTGTCATATATTTATGATCATTTTATCCTGGTCACAGGGCCAAAGCAAAAAATAGTAAGAAACAAAAAGTGGGCGGCTCTTCCAAGATCCCCGAAGTCTCTGAGCTGGAGAAACAGGTGCTGGAAACCCCTGAGGTCCCAACCCAAAATCGTGAAGAACCTCTCAAAAATGTTCCGCCTCCGCAGACTGACGCAACAGCTTCTGGGGGCATGGATACTGAAGCTAACCCGGCAGATAATCGTGACCCGCCAAGTCCTATTCCTTCCTCAACTCCTGTCAAACCAGTTGAAGAAATTCCTTCTAAGAAGAACACTGATGATATTACTATTACTAGGGCGAGTTATAAAGCGTCGGGAATCTCCAAAGTCCTAGCTAAGCATACTGCTAACGAAGAAGCACCCTTATTGGAGAAAGGCAAGACGAAACTTGATCTGCAAAACTATGCAGAGTTTAGTGCAGTTGAATTACATGCAGGATATTTAAGCCGCCTTCATACAAGTCGTGGTATGGAAGCCGACTTAGTAAACATGATGAAGCAAAAGTATGAGGTATGGATGAACTTAACCCTCTCAGTCTTGTATATATATACTCACATAGCCCCCAAGTCTTAAGCATAGGAAAATCATTGAGTATGTTTGAGACTTATGAAAATTTCCAAAGTGTAGCCCCCAAGGGCCGGCTTATCTTTATGAGAAAAGACGGGTCTTTTAAATGCATTCTTTTTGAAGAAATATCCTATAGTCCCCAAGGGCCGCTTATCTGTATAAGATGAGCCGGGTCTTTAAAATGACCAATTTGAAGAATCGCCTGTAGCCCCCAAGGGCCATCTTATCTTCATAAGATGAGTCGGTTCTTCTGTAGTATAGACTAAAAAATCATCGTACATTAGCCCCCAAGTGCCAAGGATATTACTTGTAATGTGCTTGGGACTTGAATATTTTTTACCATAACACATCTGCTCAATGCTGATTCAATCAACCTAATAATCATTTAAATGACATTTTTGTTTATAACCCTTGGCAGGAAGCTTTAAGTCTGGGCAATTCAAACATGGCCAGCTTAAAGAAAAACTTGGAAATAGAACAAGCTAAACGCGCCAAGGCTGAGTCAAATTTGAAATCTTCCTTGGAAGATATTGAAAAGATCAAGGCCAACTTTGATGCTGAAAGAACCGCCTGGGAAACAGAAAAGGCCACGCTGCTGAAAAGAGCGGAAGACGCTGAGAACCAGCTTAAACTAGTGACTGAGGAATTGTCTGGTTTAAAGAATCATATTTCCCAAATGACAGCCGCCATTTTTGGTAAGAAAATCATTCAATGAATTAGAACCAATTTGCATGGCGACTTAAAATTCTTAATCTGCCTGGCGACTCAAAATCCTTGATTTATTAACTCGCCTGAGTGATCGTTGTTTTCCATGCACAACAGGTACCAGAAGTGCCAACCTTGGACAAAATGTACTGGTGAAGCTGAAGGCCGTCTACACTTTGACGAAAAAATTATATGTTGGCAGCCTGCGTACTCTCGTGGCTGTATCTAATGGAAAAAGACCAACACAGATTATCAAAGAGGTGTTGGATCAACTGTCCACAGTACCCAGTCAGATTGAAGAACTGAAAAGATCAGCCGCCCGTGCAGGAGCCATAGCCAGGTTAGGCCGTGCAAAAGCTTATCAAACTGTGCTTGATCCTGAAGAGATGGCAGGCGGGTTCCCGGAATACAAGTATGACGGCTCTGCCTTCAATGAATCAGATTACGCCAAATGCATCAAGGCAATGTGTCCTTTAGCGTGCAAACTTACACAAGAACTTGATCTGCAGATTTACCAGCCAGCTTATGATGGCAATAACAAACGAATCAAGTCGCCCTCATTTGACGTTGTCGACCTGACTCCCCAAAGGTGTAAGCATACCTTTGCCTCTGACATTGATCCCTGTATTGTCATGAATGACGAACGACCTTTGAGGCCTTAACCGGTATCGACTGGACTTTGGACAATCTTCAGATTGCAAGCGAAGAAGGGCCAACACAGGATGACTCGGCGACCTCCAGTGCAAGACGCCAAGATGAGTGGTAACCCAGCAAGCATAACTCGGCCATTCCAAAAGGTGCAATAAAGGAGTAGTGTAACTCTGTAAAAAACTTGGTGAAACTTTCTAGGCTCAGCTGAAGCCTTGTAATAGCTTTAGCTTAAAACAGTTATCTGCCTTGTCATGCCTTCGTGCATGTTTTTGAATTGATGAACAAACAATTAGATGATCCTGCTTCTTTGTATGCCTGATCAAGCTATATATGCGGTTGTGCCTTGCTTTATACCATCGTTGAATCAGGCAGCCTTTACACCTTGACATGTAATCTGCAAGAGGGTTGTCAATTACTTTACTGGCGACTTATAGTCAAAAGCCAGGGCGGGTTAATAACCCAAAGCCTTATAGTCATGAAATACTTTGAAGAATCACTTGGTGACTCATGGCCTCCGTGTCAACCCGGACCTTAATTGATCAGGGACTTATATCCTGCATAAAATTCCTGTAAAAACAGAAAAACTAGACATATATGTTTCAATATGAGTCGGCTTCTAAGGCACGATCAAAAAATAAAACTGGCCTTGTGAGGCTGAAATTTTACTTTCATGAAGCATGGCATAAAAGCCTTGGTTTGTCCTCGCTATCAGTATGCCGGCCCTCACATGACTTAACCGTTTTTTAAACCTTGACAAGTTCAGGATCATATAGATTGACTTCAAGAGTACGGCAGGTCATCTTGTTCGGAGTAGCATCAAGCATACAGGCAGGTTTAACCAATAATGTGGCATTGCGCCGGGTCACAAGGGTTTTGTAAGCTAAACTCATTGAGTTGGAAGGCCCCCGGTGCCCTTATGATCAATTAATAAAAGCTCATGCATAGTAAATATGAGATGAAATGACAGAGGCCCCAAACTTTTTGGGGGTGCCGGTTTTATTATGTTGATCATAAAAGATATATACATAGATAAAAGTATATACAATGATGGGAGTCGGTGGCTCAAGTGTAGTAAGGCCGAAGATGAGCAATGTTCCAAGGCCTGTTGGTCTCCTCCTCAGAGGTACCTGACTTATTGCGTTCACGTATGTCGATGAGATAATATGACCCATTGTTAAGGTTTTTCCTGACCACAAAGGTCCCTCCCAAGGCGGCGATAGCTTATGCATACCAGTCTGATCTTGAATCAAACGGAGCACTAAGTCGCCCTCCTGCAATGTCCGACTTCTAACCCGGCGGCTATGATAGCGACGCAGGTCTTGCTGGTAAATCGCCGAGCGAGCCGCCACCAGATCACGTTCTTCTTCCAAAGCATCCAGGGCGTCTTGACACGCCTTCTCATTGTCTGCTTCAACGTAAGCCGCCACGCTAGGTGAGTCATGACGAATATCGCTTGGAAGGACCACTTCTACGCCGTAAACCATAAAGAAGGGTGTGTAGCCTGTCGATCTGTTGGGGGTAGTCCTGATGCTCCAAAGAACTGCAGGAAGCTCCTCAACCCAACACCCCGGAGTTTGCTCCAAAGGCACCATAAGCCGGGATTTGATCCCTTTTAATATCTCCTGATTAGCACGCTCAGGTTGCCCGTTGGACTGTGGGTGAGCTACTGAGGATACATCAAGCCGAATATGCTCTCTCTGGCAAAACTCCTTCATAGCGCCCTTGGACAATTTTGTCCCATTATCAGTGATGATACTGTGAGGGTAACCAAAACGGAAGATCAACTTTTTCACAAACTGAACGGCCGTCGCCGCCTCACAATTGCTGACAGGCTCAGCTTCAACCCACTTGGTAAACTTATCAACTGCAACAAGCAAGTGAGTTTTCTTATCCTTAGATCGCTTAAAGGGCCCAACCATATCAAGCCCCCAGAACGCAAATGGCCAAGTTATTGGGATCATCTGTAGCTCCTGAGCCAGTACATGAGCCTGTCTTCCAAATTTATGACAACCATCACACTTGCGCACTAGGTCCTCAGCATTTGCATGAGCCGTCAACCAGAAGAATCCATGCCTAAAAGCTTTAGCCACTACAGACCTTAAGCCGGCGTGATGACCACAGTCCCCAGCATGAATCTCATAAAAAATCTCACGGCCTTCATCAGGGGAAACACAGTGTTGAAAAACGGCTGTGATGTTGCACCTGTGTAACTCGCCATTAACGATTGTCATGGACTTAGAACGCCTGATGATCTGTCGTTCCAAGAGCTCATCTTCTGGTAACTCAGCTTTGGTTAAGTACACCAAATAAGGCAAAGTCCAATCTGGAATAGCACGTAGAGCCGCCACCAACTGCCCCTCCGGGTCAGGAATAGCAAGATCTTCCTCTGAAGGCAATTTGACAGAAGGATTATGTAACACGTCAAGGAACACATTGGAGGGAACCGGCTTACACTGTGACCCAAGCCGAGACAGTGCATCAGCCGCCTCGTTTTTGCGCCGGTCAGTGACCAGCAATATTATCCACTGCTCGACGATAAGCCTCCATAAGCGGGTCTTTAGAATCCCACTTTCCTGAAACTTGCTGTGCCACCAAGTCTGAGTCGCCCAGATACCTGACCCGGCTTAAGTTCATCTCCTTGGCCATTTGGAGTCCATGGAGCAAAGCTTCATACTCAGCTGCATTGTTAGTACAAGGGAACATGAGCCTTAAGACATAACAAAATTTATCACCTCTTGGGGATTCCAAAATAACTCCAGCCCCCGAGCCTTCCAACTGTCTAGACCCATCAAAGTGTATAGTCCAATATGTGTTATCCGGCTTCTCCTCAGGTGCTTGTAGCTCTGTCTAGTCATTAATGAATCCACCAATGCCTGTGACTTGATGCCGTTCGAGGCACATACTTAAGATGATGTGGTCCAAGCTCAATTGCCCATTTAGCAACCCGGCCAGTAGCCTCTCTGTTTTGTATGATGTCTCCCAAAGGGCTGAACTGACCACTGTGATTGGGTGTCCAAGGAAATAATGCTTCAACTTGTGACTCGCCATGAACACTGCAAATACAAGTTTCTGCCAATGTGGATATCTCTGCTTAGATTCTGTTAAGACTTCGCTGACATAATAAACCGACTACTGTACTGGGTATTCTTTCCCTGCCTCCTTGCGCTCCACAACAATTGCCACGCTGACGGCTTTGTTATTAGCTGCCACGTACATGAGCATAGGCTCTTTGTCAATCGGAGCAGCCAAGATGGGCGGCTCAGCTAACTGCTTTTTAAGTGCTTCGAATGCTTCGTTAGCAGCATCACTCCAGACAAAATGATCGGTCTTTTTCATCATCTGATACAAAGGAATCGCCTTCTCACCCAGGCGGCTTATGAACCGCCTCAGGGCTGCAATATGACCCGCTAGGCGCTGAACGTCATTGACACAGGCCAGCTTAAAAAGAGAGGTGATAGCCTTGATCTTCTCCGGGTTAGCCTCAATGCCCCATTCTAAAACCAGAAATCCTAGCAATTTGCCTGCAGGTACACCAAAAACACATTTGGTCGGGTTAAGCATCATCTTGTTGATCCGTAGATTGTCAAAAGTTTCCTTTAAATCAGTGAGCAAGGTCTCCTTCTTCATTGACTTAACCACAATATCATCCACATAAGCATGAACGTTGCGCCCAATCTGACCATGAAAACAATTTTGAACGCAGCGTTGGTAAGTCGCCTGGGCACTCTAGAGCCCAAAAGGCATAGAAACATAGCAGAAAGCTCCAAAAGGTGTGATAAAAGTTGTCTTCTTTTGGTCTTTGACTGCCATCTTGATCTGATGATAACCAGAATAAGCATCAAGGAAACATAAACTCTCACAACCCGCCGTTGCATCAATGATCTGGTCAATACGGGGGAGAGCAAATGGGTCAGCTGGAAAAGCCTTGTTGAGGTCCGTGTAATCAACACACATGCACCATGTTACGTTTTTCTTAAGTACTAGCACAGGGTTAGCCAACCACTCCGGGTGAAAAACTTCAACGATAAACCCAGATGCCAAGAGCCGGGCTACCTCTTCTCCAATAGCTTTACGTCGCTCCTCATTGAAATGACGGTGGAATTGCTTGACCGGCTTAACTTTGGGATCAACATTAAGGCGGTGCTCAGCGAATTCTCTCGGTACACTTGGCATGTCAGAAGGTTTCCATGCAAAGATGTCCCGATTCTCATGGATGAACTCGATGAGCGTGCTTTCCTATTTGGGATTCATCCCAGTGCCCACAATAAACTGCTGAGAAGAGTCGCCAGGGACGAAATCCACTTGCTTTGTATCATCAGCCGACTTGAACTTTAGCAGAGGGTCCTGTTCAGTAGTAGGATTTTTCAAAGGAGTCATATCTGCCGGGTCAACATTTTCCTTATAAAACTTAAGCTCCTAAGTAGCACAAGCCGCCTCTGCATACGCAGCATCACCTTCCTCACACTCTAAGGCGACTTTCCGATCTCCGTGAACCGTAATCGTCCCTTTTGGCTCTGGCATCTTCAACTGTAAGTAAACATAGCAAGGGCGAGCCATGAAACGAGCATAAGCCGGCCGTCCAAACAGCGCATGATATGGACTCTTGATTTTGACCACTTCAAACCACAAAGTTTCTGCTCTGTAGTTATATTATCACCAAAGGCCACTTCTAGGGCAATCTTCCCTACAGGGTAAGCTGACTTGCCTGGCACGATACCATGAAAAACCATGGAGGACGGCTTAAGATCCTTTTCCATGAGATTCATCCGCCGAAAAGTGTCATAATACAGGATGTTGATACTGCTACCGCCATCCATAAGCACTTTAGTGAACTTATAACCACCCGCCTGAGGAGTGACCACAAGAGGCAGCTGACCCTGATTATCAACCCGGGGCGGGTGATCTGCCCGACTCCAGGTTACGGTGTGCTCAGACCACCTCAAATACTATGGAACAGCCGGCTCAACTGCATGAACCGCCCGCTTGTGAACCTTCTGATCATGCTTGCAAGTACTTGTAGTGAAAACATGATATTGCCCGTCGTTAAGTTGTTTGGGGTTGCTCTGATACCCAGACTGGTTGTTCCCCTGGCCAGACTACTGATGACCCTGGTTCTGATAGCCAGAGTTTGAGCGGCCCCCATTGAAGCCGGACCCTGGGAACCCGCCAGAACCTGACCCGCCAGGCGGTCCATTGCCATTATCAGGATGCTGCTGAAACATATGGTTCTTAAGTTCCCGCATGAGATGACAATCCTTCCAAGCATGTTTGGCTAGCTTTTTAGGATAACTGTGTTTTGGACAAGGGCTATTTAACATCTCCTCCAGACTCTGTGACCTCCCCACATTGAAGGGTTGCTTGCCATTACCGTTACGACGTTGATTCTTATAGCCAGTGTTGGTGTTAGCCACCAGATCTGACCTGCCATCAGGGTATCTGCGCTTATTGCCGTTGCCCTAGTTATTGCCGTTGTGCCCTGCCGCATTCTGCTACTGGCCCTTAGCACCACCGTTTTTCTTGCCCTTGTTAGATTTATCATCATTAGAGCTGGAATCCTTTGTGGTGTCAGAATCCACATATTTAGTGAGTGCATTCATGAGGTCACCCATGTCCTGGCACGTATGCTTGAGCCGCCCGAGCTTCTGCTTAAGGGGTAGGAAGTGACAATTCTACTCCAAAATCAGAATAGTTCGAGCTGCCGCAATGTTGTCTAATGAGTGGATGATAGCAGAGACCCGCCGAACCCAATGATGGGACGACTCATCCTCACGTTGTACACAATGATCCAAATCAACAGTTGTCAGCGGCTGCTTGCATGTCCCTTGAAAGTTTTTGATAAAACGCGCCTTCAACTCCGGCCATGAGCTGATAGAATTAGGAGGCAGGCCTTTTAACCACGTACGAACTGGGCCCTCCAACATCATAGTGAAATATTTGGCGCAAACTGCATCGCTGACTTCCAGCATGTCCATGGCTAACTCATAGCTCTCAACCCAAGCTGCTAGCTCAAGATCCGCCGTGTAATTGGGCACCTTTCGAGGACCTTTGTAATCCTTAGGCATATGCTCGTTGCGCAAAGCTGGTATTAAACAAGGTACTCCAATAGTTTTGGCACTTAACCCAACTCCTACTGCAGTGGAAGGAACCATAGGAGGCGGCTCATAAGCCCCCTGGTTTACTGCCTCTGCCCCCCGACGGGCCCTCGCGTCGTCCACAATCCCTTGAGCACCATTCGTTGGACGAAGGGGCGGGTTAATGCGGGGCGGATTACGGCGCTGCTCGCTGCTAGAGACCGTGGGCGACTCGATGCGCCGGCTATAGCTGCAACTCGGGAGGGGAGTTGAATGCACCCGCTCGCGACTGTATGAATAGGTGGCTTGTTACGCGATGGCTATTTGCAGGAGCTCGGCCGCATTCCAGGTTTCCACCGCAGCTGGTGAGTCGCCAGCGATGGGAATTGCTGCCAACCGGGTTGCCGCTGCTATCATGTTATCCACCGGGTTAGAGAAGTGCCCGGGTGGTGTCAGGAAACGCTGTGGTGGTGTCTGGTCAAGGGGCGGGTTAGGCGCTGGCTCTTCCCTCCGTACTGGCTCAGTATGATAGGGTTGAGCCATCGCTCGATTTCCTGGTGTGTCAGGGTTTGATTGGGGGTTAACCGGTGCTCCAGCAGCACTCGACCCTACTCTAGGTGTCTCAAACAGGCGCCTCGGGTCATACACCGATGGCAAGCGACTCTGGTGCCTTCTCCAGAACACTGCATTAGATGCATTCTGCTCCAGATTCAGACGCCAAGCCTCCACCATCAAGCGCTCTGCCTCTGCATCAACCTGTGCTTTCAATGCAGCCATCTGGACATTCTCCGCATTGATATCCTCCTGGGCTTTGTTCATCTGATCGCGAATCTTCGCAATCTCTGTGTTGCGCTCCGCCTGATTCGCGGCGATGACTTCCATTGCTAGCAAGGTTGTTAAAGTGCCCATGAGGTCGGACAGCACCTAAGCTGGTGGTCTGACTGCGCCGCCCGTAGCAGCCGTGGCAGCTGTCGAGTCAGATGTCACAGCCACAGCCATCGAAGAATTAAGAGCCGGTGTCGTCCCAGCCATAAAGATGGCGACTCGGCTCGACGGTTCATAGGGGTCCGGAATCATGTCACCATCAAAACAGCCCCCAAGCCCGCCATCTTGAAGCTGATATATTGACTATATTTCATCGATGGAGGACTCATCGCTTGACTAGACGAGAGTCTCCCCTCTAGATGTAGAGTTTTCCACAAGTTCCGCGCCCTGCGTGAAACCAACGAAGACGCTCTTCCAGCCGGCTTGGATCCGGGCGGGTTGTGTGCGCCGAGCCGGCTCGATGAGGTCGGTGCTGGTGTCCGGCTCAGGTTCTAATCCGCCGATCTTGCCGATGAAGACATGAATTCCACCAAAGGGGACCCGGTATCCGTAATCGATTGAGTCAGCCTTGCGACCCCAGCCAGCGTCGTTGATGTAGAGCTTGCCGCGGCGACTCTTGGTCATCCTACCTACGGTGTATTCCTCAATCCCTAGGAAAGATCCCTTCAAGAACTCAAAACCACCGTGCGCTGGCCCCACGGTGGGTGCCAACTATCATGGTTTTGTCACGACAGATGTCCTAGTGAAAGGACTTAAGCGTGAAGCCATCGCAACGGTGATTAGCTTGTCGGGGTTGAGTGGGACGAGAGACACGGGTTTACCCAGGTTTGGCCCCTCACGGTGGAGGTAAAAGCCTACTCCTGCTCTTGTTGCTTATTGCTTGAGTATCGATTACAAGGGTGCGGATTCGCTTGACCTAGCTATCGATTGATTGTAACCTATCTATTCTATGCCGGGGTCTCGCCTTTATTCAAAGGTCGAGGCCGCCGGCTTACAAGTGTCCGGGTCGAGTTACGACACGTGACCGAGCCTTACTCTAAGTCGCCTTGCTTTACAAGGTAAATCATTACATGGCGGGTTACACCCATGGGTCGCCTTCTGACCTTGGGCTCTAAGCCGGCCCATCTTGTGAGCCACCTTCTTAATACTGCGTCCTGACTATCTTGGCCTATCAGAGGCCCAATTTCTTGAGTCGCCAACGATCTGACCCGGCCCTACTAGGGCGGGTTATATCGTGGTGTTATATCCCCAACAGTCATGAAGTAGAAGCCAGAAGAAGATCTTATGTCTTGAGCTTGCAAGAGATTTTCCAAAGGTCCTTGAATATGTTATGTGTTGTGCTGTCACCCATTAATAGTTTCTACATATTCATAGAAGAATATAGTTTTATAGTCCGTGGCAAGGTTCATAGATCATTCTCCACTGAGTTAGTTTTGTCTGCATGGTGAGCTTGTGATGTGTTGAACTATTGGAAAGCTTGTAGGGATAGAGGCATGTGAAAAAGATCTTCAGGTTCTTGTATGAGGCTTGATGGAGTGATATATCTTTTTTGATTGAATAGGAGAAGAGCTCTGGAAATTTTGTACTAAGTGGTGATTCCACCATCCATCAGACAAAAAGTAAGAGGTATGTCCAGAGCCAGCCTTGCAGATGGCAAATTGTTTATAGATAGGCAGCAACCTCAACACAACTTTCCATAAATGAGCCTACCATTCTTTCACCAGGTAAAGATCTTGTGTAGTGAGTTTCCCAAATAATATTGACCCTTGGTGTATCAATCCTATTGAGAAATTTGTGAAGGTATTTCATGAGTAAAGCCTGGTTGTGGGTTGTGATGTCCAATACACCACACCCACCATGGTCTTTGGGCCTGCAAACTTAGTCCCAAGCAATCAAAGCAATACCTCATTTCTGAGTACCAAATTTCCTCCACAAGCAATTCTTCAGATAGACATTTATCTGGATAACCACTGTGACTGGGATCATGAGTGAGCACATGAAGGAAATAGGCATGCTGGAGAAAATAGATTTAATAAGTATCAAGTTTATCTCCAGTATATAGAAGGGTGGAACACCCCAAGAGTCAATTTTCAATTCTCTTCAGTAATGGAACAAAAATTTCAAGTCTAGGTTTGCTGAGGCTGAGTGGGAGACCAAGATAAGTATGCGAAGAGGATCCAATCTAAAAGCCAAAGAGAGCTGAGAGTTCCTGCATTTTGTTTACCTGTGTGTCGATTGGGATCATAATGGACTTGGCATAGTTGACTTTCAAACAGGTGTATGCATCATAGTGTAGTAGTAGGTTCTTGATATGATTAAGTTGACATGCATCTGCAGGTACCACAAGTATGGTATCATCAACATATTGAATAATTGGGAAGTCTGGGCTAGTGTGGTGGATCAGTGGGGGTGTAACTAGGGAGTTCCTCATGGCTTCATTGAGCATAGACTAAAGTAACTCAGCTACAAGAACAAATATTAGTGGGGAAAGTGGATCACCCTGGCTAACTCCTCTTTTACATAGGAATTGTTTTCCTCACACACTGTTGAGTAGAACAGATGAAAACCCTGTGTTGCATATCATCTTGATCTATTGAATCCATTTTTCACCAAATCCCTTAGCTTGCAATATCTTAATGAGTGTATCATGACTTAACATATCAAATGCCTTTTCAAAGTCCATCTTGAGTAGAATGATTTCATCTTTAGAATGATTGTACTGATGGACATATTCATATGACTAGGCAAGGCAGTCTTGTATGCATATACTGTTAATAAATCAATATTGGTTTTCGTGTATAAGTCTGAGTATAACCTTCTACAACCTGTTGGCCGAAATTTTGGTAATGATTTTTAGAGTGCGGTTGAGAAGAGAGATGGGTCTGAAATCCCCAATGGAAGCTACAGATTCTTTCTTTTGAATTAGCGTGATAAAGGAGTAATTTATACTCTAAATATTAACAGTACCCCTGTGAAAGTTATCAATCAGCTTATAAAAGTCAGGTGCCATAATATCCCAACAAATGCTTAAGAAAAGAAGCATTAAATCTACCTGGTCCAGGTGATTTATCAACATGCATGTTTTTGACAATATCATCAATTTTAGTGTTCGTAAAAGGGACTTCTAAATACAAGAGCTCCTCTTGACGCTGAAACAATTTAAGTAGAAAGAGGGGATTTTGTGTAGTGGTGGTGGTGACTAATCTCTCTTTAAAAGCTCTGAATAGGATGGCAGCTTTTGATTGGTGATCATAGTGCTCATGGCCAAATTCATCTTTAAGCATAGCAATTTGGTTGTTCCTTAATTTGATGGTGGCTTTGGCCTGCATTTTTTTGGTGTTAGCCTCACCCACTTTGATCATCCTAATAGTGGCCCTCTACTTCAAATATATCCTTTGGTTATCAAAAATGTTTGTCGAGTGCTCTTTGAGGATCCTTCTGTCATTATGTTCTTCCAAAGTCGATGTTCTGAATTCTTCCAAAACAAAACTCATGATCATAAAATTGGTATCACTGATAATTTTCTTTAAATCTGAGAGTGATCTGGCCCAAAGTTTTAACCATTTTATGAGTGCTTTAAATTTTGCAGCAATAATTTTGGCACTTTTAATTTCATCTACTTCATGTTCCAAGTTAGACTTTACCACTTCCTTTAATTGACTGTGCTTTAGCCAAAAGTTCTCAAACCTGAATATTTTAGCTCTGGAGATGGAGATGCCAATTTTTATCATGATATATAGGAACATGATTAGAAGTAGTTCTGGCAAGTGGTATGACAGTGGTGTCTAGATAAGAAAGTGTCTGTGCCTCATATGTGAAGCACCAATCTATTTTTTCCAATAGAGGAGCTTCTTGCATATTTCTCCAAGTGAAGCTCCTACCTTTCAAAGGAATTTCAACTAGGGCCCGACTGCTAATGGCTTCATTAAATAACATCATGTCATGGATTTTCCACCCTCTCTGCTTTTATTTTGTGGATATATAACATAATTGAAGTCACCCAAATAATCCAGTTAATATCATCATCCATTAGGAAGTTATGATACCAATTTATAAAATCTAGTCTGGTATCTTGTTGGCAGGGGACGTAGATATTAGTCAAGATCTAACTTTCACCAGATTGAGATGTGAACTGGATAGAGATAGAGTAGTCATTCGAATGAAAGATTTAGCCATTGAAGAGATGTTCATTCCATGCAACCAGAAATCCATCAGATGCCCGCACAGAGGGCAAGAATTTAAATTTGGAAATTCTTCTAGGGCAGAAGTTTATAAGATATGAGCAGCCAAAACTTTCCCTTTTGGTTTCCTGAAGACATATAATAGAGCATGCAGATTCTTCTATTTTGTTTGAAATAGCAGTCCACTTCTTAGCATCATTAACCACTCTGATATTCCAATTTAAGATATTCCATGTTCTACCAGGATCAAGAGTATAATAGCAAATAGAACAAACAGTTAATTGGCATGTACTTTATCTACTGGCATCCAACCAACTGATATCATTATTACACACCAAAAGGTTAAAGACATCCATAACAGCAGATAACATCTTTTAGTACAGACACTAGCTAGTGAGGCACTGAAGTAGGGCTAAACACAGTCTAGTTCTCCCTTTTATTTAGTCCTTTAGTTGTCTTGGTGTTTTCCTTGGCTGCTGCATTTCCCTTGGGCTTCCTATTCCTGGTGGCCAACTTTTCTTTAGTAGTATCCATTGCATTGACCTTGCAAAAAGTAGTATTTAGATTCCTAACTACTCTTGTAGGTAAAGGGGTGATACGTCTCAGCCATATCTATAATTTTTGATTGTTTCATGATATTATATAATCACTTTTATATACATGTTATAACAATTTATATTATTTTTCCGACTAACCTATTAATTGAGTGGCCAGTGCGAGTTCCTATTTTCTGCTTGTTTTTGGTTTCACTGGAAATCAATATCTATAAAGGTCAAATAACTTAACGATTTAATACGATTTTTTTGGGCAACAAGAAACACTAGGACCTTTGGGAGAGACCGAGAGAAGCGGCCGGGGGCCCACACGGCCTCCCCGAGCACCCTGGGGGCGCCACCTAGCCTTGTGGGCCCCCCTGCATCGCATTCGGCCAATTCCACAACCATAAATCCCTATAAATATCGAAACCCTACAACATATTTTCAGAAGAATTTTATCACCGCCACAAGCTCGTGTTCCACGAAGATCCCATATGGAGGCCTGTTCTGGAGCTCTCTCGGAGGGGGAAGCCATTTCCAGAGCCATCTTCATCAACCATTCCGCGAAGAACAAAGAAGCAAGCAAACAATAAATAAAGGTAACTAGGCAAGATAGATAACAAGAAGGTAATGTGGTAGTGCGTAGGACCAATTTGTGTTGGAAGAAATTCCCCGACAACGGCGTCAGAAATATTGGTTGCTCTCTCGTAAGAGTGATTGGGTAACACCTAAGTGTAAGGGTGAAGTAAAATTGATATAAGTATATCATTCGATTAAGGATCAAGGTTTATTGAACCAGTAGGGGTTTTTGCAGCAAACAAAATCCTCGGTACCTGCACATGAAACACAAGACTCTCTTGCCCCCCAACTTTTCAAGAAGGTTGTCAAGCATCTTGTATTGCTATTTACATGGGTAAATTGTACAGTATGGTAGGAATTGATAAATAGATAAATAAATAAAATGGTATATCAAAGTAAAGTATTTTTAATGATTTTGTTAGTAAACGAAAATAGAACCCCGTGGCCACATGTTCACTTGAGGCATCTTTCCAAGCAACATAAATGTGGTGTGGTGAACAAATTACAGTTGGGCAATAATAAAATTGCATTATTTATATTTCTGATTATGATCATTCATGGCATAATACCGCGTAGGCATTAGGTCTGTGATATGTAGACCGTTATGCAACTACATCTACAACTAATACTCCACCCCAAGACCTCTATCTAGCGTGCATCTCAAAGTATTAAGTTTACAATAGAAAGAGTATTTTAGTAAGCATCATGACATAATGTAGACAGTAAAACTATGATCTAAGTGTGATAAAGAAACAATTGTTTCCTCCTTAGTGGTAGATTAAGGTATAGCCTGGTGGTAGAAAGAAGCTTATACCTTCCTACTCACCCAGGTTCAAGTCGTGGTTCTTGCAATTTAGGTTTGTTGCACCAATTATACTGTAGGGGTCTCCTTTACATTCTTGTTGTAAAAAAATACAATATATGTTTGTTCCCCTTCTAGTGACTGGGATAGATCACTGCAAGATTGAACTCACTACCACGAACAACTCCCTCTGAAGAACTACCAATCAGTCTTGGCCAGAGACGGCAAAAAGAGATCAGAGATCATACATGACTACTTAATTGTGCAACAAAGAAACTTCGAAAGATTCAATATAATTCAATGAACAATCTGACCATAAGGTGAAATTCATCATATCCCAACAAACACAACCATTGATTACATCACATTGATCCTGATCATGTGAGGCATCTCACGGGAATTTTGTATTGAATCACAAGGGAGAGAGGATGCCATCTAGCTACTGCTATGGACAATAAGGTCCTAAGCACACTACTGACACATGGTTATGGTGGCAGCAAGGCTGATGAAGATGGATCTGGTGATGAATTTCTGCTCCAGCTGGGTGCCGGAATAGGAATCCAGATTGGATCTCCCTAGAATAGGAACTTGAGACGGTGAATTTTTTTGTGAAAAATGGTATGAAGTGTTTCTCGAATTATGGGGTTTATAGGCGAAAGAATTAGCTTAAGTGGCTTAATGTCCTAGAAAAAATCATTGAAAATCCCCGTGGTATTTTGAGTCCATAGATATTGATAATCTAAAAAGTAAAAAACATGTAGAAAACAAGAACTGGCTCTCGGTACTGAATTAAGAGGTTAGTCCAGAAAAATAATAAAAATTGCTATAAAAAGTATACAAAAGTGATATTATAATAGCATGAAACAATAAAAATTATATATACATTTCAGACGTATCTGGATACACCAGTGGTGGCACGCATGATATGTGGGTGTCACAGGTGTCGGTGCTAAAACCGGCAGATCTTGGGTAGGGGGTCCCAAGCTTAGTGATCTAAGCTAGATGGTAATAGGAAGAGTAGGGACATGATGTTTTACCCAGGTTCGGGCCATCTTGATGAGGTAAAACCCTATGTCACGCTTCTTATATATTGATTGTGCTAGGGTACAAAGTACAAATTAATCTATCTCGAGATCATATGAGTTTGTCTAAGCTCTAAACCTTGCGAATGTGCCACTAAGACTCTACAGACTAAACCCCACAGCTTATATAGGCACCGGGGTAGGGGTTACAAGTGGACGATTACAATCTTAGAGATAATTATGCCGGTTAAAATACGCTTGAAGTGTATTCTAAGTCTTTAGGAGATCTTCATATTGATCACGCCAAGGGCCAGGGCCAATATGGCCATGTCACCAATCTTCAGCGGCTCCTCGGCCTGGCCCTTTACTGGCGGGCCGATGTGGCCCCCTAATCTAGGACACCAACAACATGTATGCACTTATCTTTATTTGGCTCCGCCCTCGTGTAATTATGTTCAAGTGGATTAGTGTACGAACGAAGAGCTACGCTTCCGCATGTGTTGTCCGGATCATAATTGAAGTGATGACTCTGTAACCCTCGAGAATGCTTTACTACTCAAGCCCCACTCCACCTAGTTTAGTAACTTTTATTTTTCTTCCTTTATCTTTTTGTTTGTAGTTTAATAAACCTCTTTTTGTTTGTCTTCTTAGCAACTGAGTAGTGAACTATTTCCAAACTCTGGTTTGCGGGGTTTGTAGTGCCTTCCTATTTGCTCCCTGTGCGATCGACGTACCTTACTGTGAAATTGCTACAAAACCATGTTTACATGTAGGACATCATGAACATGCATTATTAAGAGTGGATCGAAGGAGTTTGCGAAAGATTTGCTCAAGTGAATCATCACAAAACACACACCATGATACGTCTTCAACGTATCTATAATTTATGAAGTATTCATGATATATTTACATCAACTATATATGGTTTTGGTGCACTTTTATATTATATTTATGGACTAACCTATTAATCTAGTGCCCGGTGCTAGTTCCTATTTTTTTGCTTCTATTTGGTTTCATGGAAAATCATTACCTACGAAGGTCCAACTATGATGCCATTTTTGACGATTTTTTCTCGACCAGAAGGAACCCTAGAAGCTTCGGGAGAAGACCAGACAAGCCAAGAGGGCCCCGCATGGGCTAGTGGCGCGACCAGGGGGTAGGCCCTGCCACTTGTCCCTGTGGGCCACTTGGGCCACCTTTTGGTGTAATTCCAACGTCACAAAGTCCTATAAAGACCAAAACCCTTTGTCATACCCTCAGAACAATTTTCCCGCGAACGCAAGTCCCTGTTTTGGGACGATCCCATTTGGAGGCCTTTTCCAGCACACTACCGGAGGGGGATTCCATCCACGGAGGTATATTCATCAACCTTGTTGCCTCCATGGTGATGTGTGAGTAGTTCATCAGGGTGTGTACTAGGAGTTATGTGTTCAATCTATCTCTCTCTCTCTCTCTCTCTCTCTCAGGTTATGATGGATTCGATCTTGATTGTATCATCAGCTGGATTAATAAAGTTGGATCTTATGAGGTTCATCTCCCTCTATCCTTTTTGTGGTGAATTGAGACTTGCTCTTTGAAGTTTCTTAATGTTGGATTGAATATTTTGGATTTGAGATCACTTGATGCATGTCTAGTAATTAACTTGCGGATAACCGTGGTGACATTGGGGTACTCTAAGCATAAAGGTTGAACGTTGGTATCATATGGTGTTATCGTAGTACAATCTCTAGGACTATCTGTGACACTTTGGGAGTGGTTTAATAGATTGATTGGAAAGACAACTTTGAGGTGGTTTGCTACCTACATGATTTCATCCCACTTTCTCTGATGAATAGAAATTTTGGTGTGATTCTTTGCTGCACTTTGAGGGATTATCATGTGGTTCATTTATGTTAATGATGTTGAGAGTTGGCACGAGTGGAAGTATGAATCCTAGCCCTTGTTTCCAAGCATTGAGACACCATTTTACTCACTTTCGTTACTTGCTACCTTGATGTTTTTATTTATTCAGAATACAAAAACCTATTTGTACCATCCATATTACACTTGTATCACCATCTCTTTGCCAAACTAGTGCATCTATACAACTGACAATTGTATTGAGTGTGTTGGGGACACAACAGATTACTTGTATGTTGTTGCCGGGTTACTTAGAGAGAGCCACCTTCATCCTACACATCTCACGGATTAATAAACCTTAGGTCATCCACCTGAGGGAGATTTGTTGTTGTCCTACAAAACTCTGTGCTTGGAGGCTGATACGTCCATTTTGCATCATGTTTTCTTACTATTATTTATAGTGTTTTTAATCATTATAACGCTTTTTGAAGCAATTATAATGCCTTTTCTCTCTTAATACGCAAGGTTTACACAAAGAGGGAGATTACCGGCAGCTGGAATTTTGGACCTGAAAAAGCTACGTTAGAGATACCTATTCTGCACATCTCAAAATTGGCTGAAATTTTACGGAGATTTATTTTGGAATATATAAAAATTATTGGAGAAAGTAAATACCCGAGGGGGCCACCTAGGGGCCCACTAGCTAGCGCGCCCTGGTGGGTAGTGGGGCCCCTAGCCAGCCACCGGTGCCCATCTTCTGGTATATAAGCCCATTTGCCCTAGAAAAAATAAGGAGAGGACTTTCGGGACGGAGCACCGCCGTCTCGAGGCGGAACTTGGGCAGGTGCACTTTTGCTCTCCGGCGGAGCGATTCCACCGGGGATACTTCGCTTCGGGAGGGGAAATCGAAGCCATCGTCATTGCCAACAACCCTCTCATCGTGGGAGGATCAATCTTCATCAACATATTCACCAGCACATCTCATCTCAAACCCTAGTTCATCTCTTGTATTCAATCTTTGTATCGAAACCTCATATTGGTACCTGTGGGTTGCTAGTAGTGTTGATTACATCTTGTAGTTGATGCCAGTTGGTTTATTTGGTGGAAGATTATATGTTCAGATCCATTATGCTATTTAATATCCCTCTATTCTTGAGCATGAATATGATTTGTGAGTAGTTGTTTTTGTTCTTAAGGACATGGGAGAAGTCTTGTCATAAGTAATCATGTGATTTGGTATTCGTTCGATATTTTGATGATATGTATGTTGTTGATTCCTTTAGTGGTGTTATGTGAACGTCGACTACATGACACTTCACCATCTTTGTGCCCAAGGGAATTCATTGTGGAGTAGTTATTAGACAATCGGTTGCTAGAGTGACAGAAGCTTAAAACCTAGTTTATGCGCAACTCCGTAAGGGCTGATTTGGATCCATATGTTTAATGCCATGGTTAGATTTTATCTTAATTCTTCTTTCTTGTTCAGATGCTAGTGAGAGGGGTTAATCATAAGTGGGAGGCTTGTTCAAGTAAGAACAACACCCAAGCACTGGTCCACCCACATATCAAATTATCAAAGTAGCGAACACAAATCATACAAACATGATGAAAGTGACTAGATGAAATTCCGTGTCTCCTCAAGAACGTTTTAGTTATGATAAGAGACCGTTCAGGCCTGTCCTTTGCTACAAAAAGGATTGGGCTAACTTGCTGCACTTTTGTTACCAGTACTATTACTTGCTCGTTACAAACTACCTTGCTATCAAACTACCTGTTACCGATAATTCCAGTGCTTGCAGAAAATACCTTGCTGAAAACTACTTGTCATTTCCTTCTGTGCCTCGTTGGGTTCGACACTCTTACTTATCAAAAGGACAACGATAGATCCCCAATACTTGTGGGTCATCAAGGCTCTTTTCTGGCACCGTTGCCGGGGAGTGAAGCGCTTTTGGTGAGTGGAATTTAGTAAGAAAAAATGTATATTACGTGCTGAAATTTACTGTTACTTGTTACTATGGAAAACAATCCTTTGAGGGGTTTGTTCGGGGTATCTTCACCTTGACCGGAAGCACAAAGAGTTTTTCCTCAACCTACTGCACCTACTGAAAATATTTATTATGAGATTCCTTCGGGTATGATAGAGAAACTGCTGGCTAATCCTTATGCAGGAGATGGAACACTACATCCTGATATGCACTTAATCTATGTGGATGAAGTTTGTGGATTATCTAAGCTTGCAGGTTTACCCGGAGATGAAGTTAAGAAGAAGGTATTCCCTTTATCTTTGGGGGGAAAGGCATTGACATGGTATAGGCTATGTGATGATATTGGAGCTTGGGAATGGAATGAGTTGAAATTGGAATTTCATCAAAAGTTTTATCCTATGCATCTAGTTCATCGTGATTGGAATTATATATATAATTTTTGGCCTCGTGAAGGAGAAAGTATCGCTCAAGCTTGGGGGAGGCTTAAGTATATGATGTATACATGCCCCAATCATGAGCTATCAAAATAAATTATCTTACAGAATTTTTATGCTCGGCTTTCTCATGATGATCAAGCCACGCTCAATTCTTCTTCGACTGGCTCTTTTATGAAGAAAACTATTGAATTCAGATGGGATCTTCTAGAAATAATTAAATGCAACTCTGATGATTGGGAAATTGACAAAGGTAATGAGTCAGGTATAACACTTAAGTTCGATTGTGTTAAATCTTTTATGGATACCGATGCTTTTCACAAGTTTAGCACTAAATATGGACTTGACTCTGAGATAGTAGCCCGTTTTTGTGAATCCTTTGCTACTCATGTTGATCTCCCTCAGGAGAAATGGTTTAAATATCATCCCCCTATTAAAGAAAAGATTGACGAGCCTGTTGTAGTTAAAGATGAAGCTATCATTTATAATGTTGACCCAGTTGTGCCTACTGCTTACATTGAAAAACCACCTTTCCTTGTTAGGATAAAGGAACACGCTAAAGTTTCAACAGTGGTTAACAAAAGTAATATTAGAGCACCTATACCCTCTGAACAAATTAAAGTTGAACCTAATATTGCTATGGTTAAAGATCTCTTGGCTGATAATATTGATGGGCATGTTATTTATTTCTGTGATGAAGCCACTATAATTGCTAAACCCGATGAAAAAGATTAGAATAAGCCTGTTATTGGCATGCCTGTTGTCTCTATTAAAATAGGAGATCATTGTTATCATGGCTTATGTGATTTCGATGCTAGTGTGAGTGCTATCCCATTTACCTTATATCAAGAAATTATGAATGATATTGCACCTGCTGAAATAGAAGATATTGATGTTACTATTAAGCTTGCGAATAGAGATACTATTTAACCGCTTGGGATTGTTAGAGCTGTTGAAGTCTTGTTTGGGAAAATAAAACACCCTACTGATTTTCTAGTTCTTGGTTCTCCACAGGATGATTTTTGTCCCATAATATTTGGTAGACCTTTCTTGAACACTGTTAATGCTAAGTTTGATTGCGCTAAAGAAACTGTCAGTGTTAACTTTGGTGACGTATCTCATGAGTTTAATTTCTTTAAGTTTCATAGACGACCTCATGACCAAGAATTGCCTAGTAAGGATGAAATAATTGGTGTTTCTTCTATTGCCGTACCTCCTACTGATCCATTAGAATAATATTTGTTGGATCATGAAAATGATATGCACTTGCATGAAAGAAATGAAATAGATAAGATGTTCTTTGATCAACCACCTATTCTTAAACACAATTTTCCCGTTGAAACTCTAGGAGGTCCTCCTCCACCTAAAGGTGATCTTGTGTTTGAATTAAAACAATTGCCTGATACACTGAAATATGCTTATCTTGATGAAAAGAAGATATATCTTGTTATTATTAGTGCTAACCTTTCAGAGCATGAAGAAAAGAGATTACTTAAAACTCCGAGGAAGCATCGTGCTGCTATTGGATATACTCTTGATGATCTTAAGGGCATTATTCCCACTCTATGTCAGCACAAGATTAATATGGAACCTGATGCTAAACCAGTTGTTGATCATTAATGATGATTAAATCTGAAGATGAAGGAAGTGGTAAGAACTGAAATATTAAAGTTTCTGGAAGCAGGTAAATTTATCCTATAGCTGATAGTAGATGGGTAAGTCCTGTTCATTGTGTCCCTAATAAAGGAGGCATCACTGTTGTTCCTAATGATAAAATGAGCTTATTCCACAAAGAATTGTAACTGGTTATAGGATGGTAATTGATTTTAGAAAACTAAATAAAGCCACTAGAAAAAATAATTACCCTTTAACTTTTATTGATCAAATGTTAGAAAGATTATCTAAGCACATACACTTTTGCTTCCTTGATGGATATTCTGGTTTCTCTCAAATACCTGTATCACAACCCGGCCAAGAGAAAACCACTTTTACTTGCCCTTTTGGAACTTATGCTTATAAACATATGGATTTTGGTTTATGCAATGCACCTGCTACCTTTCAAAGATGTATGTCTGCTATATGCTCTGATTTTTGTGAAAAGATTGTTGAGGTTTTCATGGATGATTTTTCCATTTACGGAACTTATTTTGATGATTGTTTAAGCAACCTTGATCGAGTTTTGCAGAGATGGGAACAAACTAATCTTGTCTTGAATCGGGAGAAGTGCCACTTTATGGTAAATGAAGGTATTGTCTTGGGGCATAAAATTTCTGAACGAGGTATTGAAGTAGACAAAGCTAAAGTTGATGCAACTGAGAAAATGCCATTTCCTAAAGATATCAAAGGTATAAGAAGTTTCCTTGGTCATGCTGGTTTCTATAGGAGGTTCATTAAAGACTTCTCTAAAATTTCTAGGCCTCTTACTAATCTCTTGCAAAAAGATGTTCCATTTGTTTTTTATGATGATTCTGTAGAAGCCTTTGAAACACTTAAGAAAGCCTTGACCTCTGCACCTATTGTTCAACCACCTGATTGGAACTTGCCTTTTGAAATTATGTGTGATGCTAGTGATTATGCTGTTGGTGCTGTTTTAGGACAAAGAGTCGATAAGAAACTAAATGTTATCCATTATGCTAGTAAAACTCTAGACAATGCTCAAAGAAATTATGCTACTTCTGAGAAAGAATTTCTAGCAGTTGTGTTTGCTTGTGATAAATTCAGATCGTACATAATTGATTCTAAAGTAATTGTTCACACCGATCATGCTGCTATTAAATACCTTATGGAAAAGAAAGACGCTAAACCTAGACTCATTAGGCGGGTTCTTTTGCTACAAGAATTTGACTTGCATATTACTGATAGGAAGGGAGCTGAGAATCCCGTAGCTGATAATTTGTCTAGGTTAGAAAATTTCCTTGATGACCCATTACCTATTGATGATAGTTTTCCTGATGAACAACTAGCTGTCATAAATGCTTCTCACAATACTCCCTGGTATGTAGACAATGCTAATTACATTTTTGCTAAATTTATACCACCTAGTTTCACATACCAACAAAAGAAAAAGTTCTTCTATGATTTAAGACATTACTTTTGGGATGACCCATACCTTTATAAAGAAGGAGTAGATGGTATTATTAGGCATTGTATACCTGAGCATGAACAGGAACAAATCGTACGGAAGTGTCACTCTGAGGCTTATGGAGGACACCATGCTGGAGACAGAACTGCACACAAGGTATTTTTTTTTATCGACACCTCTCCCTCTAAACATGTGGACATGATTATCGAAATCGGTTTTTGCATCATGTTTTCTTACTGTTATTTATAGTGTTTTTAATCATTATAACACTTTGTGAAGCAATTCTAATGCCTTTTCTCTCTTAATATGCAAGGTTTACACAAAGAGGGAGATTAACGGCAGCTGGAATTTTGGATATGAAAAAGCTACGTCAGAGATACCTATTCTGCACATCTCCAAATGAGCTAAAATTTTACGGAGATTTATTTTGGAATATATAAAAATTATTGGAGAGAAGAAATAGCAGAGGGGGCCACCTAGGGGCCACTAGGCACCAGGGCGCGCCTAACCCCCATGGCGTGCCCTGGTGGGTAGTGGGGCCCCTGGCCAGCCTCCGGTGCCCATATTCTGGTATATAACCCCATTTGCCCTAGAAAATAAAATAAGGAGAGGACTTTCTGGACTAAGCGCCGCCATCTCGAGGTGTAAATTGGGCAGGGGCACTTTTGCTCTCCGGAGGAGCGATTTCGCCGGGGATACTTCCCTCCGGGAGGGGGAAATCGAAGCCATCGTCATCGCCAACAACCCTCTCATCGTGGGAGGATCAATCTTCATCAACATCTTCACCAACACCATCTCATCTCAAACCCTAGTTCATCTCGTGTATTCAATCTTTGTATCAAAACCTCATATTGGTACCTATGGGTTGCTAGTAGTGTTGATTACATGTTGTAGTTGATGCTAGTTGGTTTATTTGGTGGAAGATTATATGTTCAGATCCATTATGCTACTTAATATCTGATTTCTACTACACAACTTGTTCTTGTAGACTCGTGTTGGGCCTTCAAGCGCAGAGTTTTGTAGGACAATAGCAAATTTCCCTCAAGTGGATGACCTAAGGTTTATTAATACATGGGAGGTGTAGGATGAAGATGGTCTCTCTCAAACAACCCTGCAACCAAATAATAAAAAGTCTCTTGTGTCCCCAACACACCCAATACAATGGCAAATTGTATAGGTGCACTAGTTCGGCGAAGAGATGGTGATAAAAGTGTAGTAATGATAGTAGATATTGATTTTTGTAATAGGAACAATAAAAAACAGCAAGGTAGCAATTGATAAAACGGAGCACAAACGGTATTGCAATGCTTGAAAATGAGGCCTAGGGTCCGTACTTTCACTAGTGCAACCTCTCAACAATGCTAATATAATTGGATCATATAACCATCCCTCAAAGTGCGATGAAGAATCACTCCAAAGTTCCTATCTAGCGGAGAACATAAGAAGAAATTGTTTGTAGGGTACGAAACACCTCGAAGCTATTCTTTCCGATCGATCTATCCAAGAGTTCGTACTAAAATAACACCAAATAATTTTAGATTCATAATACTCAATCCAACACAAAGAACCTCAAAGAGTGCCCCAAGATTTCTACCGGAGAAACAAAGACAAGAACGTGCATCAACCCCTATGCATAGATTACCCCAATGTCACCTCGGGAATCCGCGAGTTGAGTTCCAAAACATATATCAAGTGAATCAATACAATACCCCATTGTCACCACGGGTATTCATAGCAAGACATACATAAAGTGTTCTCAAATCCGTAAAAGTATTCAATCCGATAAAACGAAATCTCAAAGGGAAAAGTCAATTCATCACAACAAGATAGAGAGGGGAAAACACCATATGATCCGACTATATTAACAAAGCCCGCGATACATCAAGATCATGACATCTCAAGAACACGAGAGAGAGATTAAACACATAGCTACTGGTACAAACCCTCAGCCCCGAGGGTGGACTACTCCCTCCTCATCATGGTGGCCGCCGGGATGATGAAGATGGCCACCGGTGATGATTCCCCCCTCCGGCAGGGTGCTGGAACAGGGTCTAGATTCGTTTCTTATGGCTACAGAGGCTTGCGGTGGCGGAACTTTTGATCTAGGGTCTCCGTGAGGGTTTTTGGAATATTTGGCAATTTATAGGGCGAAGAGGCGTTGTGGGAGGCCACCGAGGTGGGCACAACCCACCGGGGTGCGCTTGGGGGCCCAGGTGCACCCTGGTGGGTTGTGCCCCCCTCGGGGCACCCCCCAGGTACTGCTCTGGCCCACTGGATGTCTTCTGGTCCATAAAAAATCCCCAGAAAGTTTCACTGTGTTTGGACTCCGTTTGATATTGATTTTCTGTGATGTAAAAAACAAGCAAAAAACAACAACTGGCACTGGGCACTATGTCAATAAGTTAGTCCCAAAAATGATATAAAGTTGCTATAAAATGATTGTAAAACATCCAAGAATGATAATATAGCAGCATTAATACTTCATAAATTATAGATACGTTGGAGACGTATCGGCATCCCCAAGCTTAATTCCTACTCGTCCTCGAGTAGGTAAATGATAAAAGAAATAATTTATGAAGTGTGAATGCTAGCAAAGTGCATAAGTTTGATCAATAGTAATTTCAATCACTTTTCCTAGCATCATAACAACAACTCTTTCTCATAAAACTCATCATGTTAAAGTGGCAACCAATTCACATGTTAAGGTTCAAACAATGAATTCTCTTGAAACTCAAGGACCTATATTCTTAGTCACCAAACAATTACAATTCAACTTATTCAATAGAGTCTAAGTATGAGCTCCACATACTCAACCATCATATAGCCTTCTATGATTGCTAACACTCACCGCATACACATGAGCAAAACGTTTCAACCGGACTTATAGAAAGATAGGGGCTTATAATTTCACCTCCCAACGTATTCACCTCAAGGGTGATGTCAACAATAATAACTCATGCTACCCATATCCAACTGGATGTATGTGCCTAGATCTTTCCTCACCACATGATGCTTGCCAAAAGAGAAAAATAAAAAGGAATAGAGAGAAAAACTTTGACTCTTGCATGAAAGTAAATACATAAAAGTAAAAGGTAGGCCCTTCGCAGAGGGAAGCAGAGGTTGCCATGCGCTTTTTGTTTGTATGCTCAATCCCTTAGTGCAAAAGAATGTCACGTTATATTGCCCCTTATGATAGCAACCTTTATTATGCAGTCTGTCGCTTTTATTCTTTGCCATCACAAGTTCGTACAACGCTCAATTTTCTCTTACACTAAATGATCTAACACTTTTAGAAGCAATTTTTATTGCCTTATTGCACCGATGATAACTTACTTGAAGGATCTTACTCAATCCTTAGGTAGGTATGGTGGACTCTTGAAAATAAGATTTGGGTTTAAGGGTTTTTGGATGCACAAGTAGTATCTCTACTTGGTGCGGAATTTTTGGCTAGCAAAGATGGGGGGCAAGCACCACATGTTGAAGGATCTATGACAATATAACTTCTATGTGAATATGAACAAACATAAATCATTACGTTGTCTTCCTTGTCCAACGTCAACAATTTTGGCATATAACATTTTGATGGGGGCTCACAATCACAAAAGATTTCCAAGATAGTGTATTTGCATGTGAAAGTTCTCTTCCTTATAGTAATCATTCATGAATTGCTTGTATGACCAATATTATGACTGTCAAGCTTCAAAAGATTTCACTTTCTAAACCCAATGTGAAGCTACCACTAGGCATGATATGAACATATAATTTCAACTTCATGATATTCAATTCATTCAACAATTTACTCATAGGATATAAGTGAAGCACGAGAGTAAATGACAAAGTTACTCCAAAAAGTTATAAGTGAAGATCAAGCGAGTAGTTAAGTAAAGGGGTAGCTAATTGAGGACTCTCTCTTATTTAAAAACTTTCAGATCTAAGTATTTTATTAAAACAGCAAGTAAAACAAAACAAAATGACATTCCAAGAATAGCACAACTCAAGTGAAGAAGCAAAAACTTAGGCTCAACCGATACTAACCGATAATTGTTGATGAAGAAAGATGGGATGCCTACCGGGGCATCCCCAAGCTTAGATGCTTGAGACTTATTGAAATATTATCTTGGGATGCCTTGGGCATCCCCAAGCTTGAGCTTTTGCGTCTCCTTAATTCCTTTTATATCACGGTTTCCCTAAATCTTAAAAATTTCATACACACAAAACTCAACAAGAACTCGTGAGATAAGTTAGTATAAACCAATGCAAAAACCTTATCATTCTCTACTGTAGCAAATCACAAAAAATATTATTCAACATTGCATACTAAATACCTCTGCATATTTAATACTCCTATCCTCAAATAGAATCATTAAACAAGCAAACATATGCAAACAATGCAAACATAACAGCAATCTGCCAAAACAGTACAGTCTGTAAAGAATGCAAAAGTATCAACACTTATTTAACTCCAAAAATTATGAAAATTTACCAAACTATATAAAATTTATCATATCTTACTTTCCAAAAAGTTTCAACATTTTATCACATTCTGAATTTTCTCGGGAATTTTTGCAACATCGATAAACTTTCTGTTTTGAAACAGGAACTCATATACTTGCAAAATGAGCATGGTAAAGGCTATCCTTGACATTTTTATTGAAAAGAAAGATGCAAAACATTATTATAAACAACATAAAGCAAATACTAACAAGAAAATGATGCTCCAAGCAAAACATATATCATGTGACGAAAAAATGTATCTCCAAGTGAGGTTACCGATAATGTTGGAGACGAAAGAGGGGATGCCTTCCGGGGCATCCCCAAGCTTAGTTGCTTGGATCTGCCTTGAATATTACCTTGGGGTTCCTTGGGCATCCCCAAGCTTCGGGTCTTGTCACTCCTTATTCTCCTCATATCGACATCTCACCCAAAACTTGAAAACTTTAATCACACAAGACTTAACGAAACTTCGTGAGATAGGTTAGTATGATAAAGAGCAAACCATTTCACTTTGGTACTGTCAAAGACAAGATTCATAATTGTTCTCACACAATTCCTACTGTACTCTACAATTTCCATAATTTATATTAAGCAATATAAGCCATAGAAACTAGAAAACTAGCAAACTATGCATTGAAAACAGAATCTGTCAAAAACAGAACAGCACGTAAAGATCTGAATTAAGGTCACACTTCTGTATCTCCAAAATTTCTGAAAATTTAGGAAAACGTAGAAAATTTGTATACCCAACAACTGTAAAAAATTCTGAGTTTTACACGCTCCAGTGAATTAAAAAAATTCTGTTATTGGGCGCAAAAGTTTCTGTTTTTGCACAGAATCAAGTCAACTATCATCCACACTATCCCAAAGGCTTTACTAGGCACTTTATTGAAATAAAAGTTATAAAACATGATTACTACAGTATCCTAACCATTTGAACACACAAAAACAGTAGGTAAAAGTGTTGGGTTGTCTCCCAACAAGCGCTTTTCTTTAATGCCTTTTAGCTAGGCATGATGATTTCAATGATGCTCGCATAAAAGATAAGAATTGAAATATAAAGAGAGCATCATGAAGCATATGACTAGCACATTTAAGCCTAACCCACTTCATATGCATAGGTATTTTGTGGGCAAACAATTTATGGGAGCAAGAATCAACTAGCATAGGAAGGCAAAACAAGTAAAACTTCAAGATTTTCAACACATAGAGAGGAAACTTGATATTATTGCAATACCTACAAGCATATGTTCTCTCTCAGAATAATTTTCAGAAGCATCATGAATGAATTCAAGAATATAACCATCACATAAAGTATTCTTTTCATGATCCACAAGCATATAAATTTTATTACTCTCCACATAAGCAAATTTATTCTCATCAATAGTAGTGGGACCAAACTCAACAAAATAACTATCATGTGATTGAAAGTTAAAATCATGATGACAAGTTTCATGGTTATCATTATTCTTTATAGAATACATGTCATCACCATAATCATCATAAATAGGAGGCATGCTTTCATCATAGTAAATTTTCTCATCAAAACTTGGGGGACTAAAAATATCATTTTTATCAAACATAGCATCCCCAAGCTTGTAGCTTTGCATATCATTAGCATCATGGATATTCAAAGAATTCATACTAACAACATTGCAATCATGCTCATCATTCATGCCAAACATTTTATTGAATTCTTCTTCGATCAATTGAGCGCAATTTTCCTTTCCATCATTTTCATGAAAGACATTATAAAGATGAACAATATGAGACCACCTCAATTCCATTTTTTGGTAGTTTTCTTGTTATAAACCAAACTAGTGATAAAACAAGAAACTAAAAGATTCGATTGCAAGATCTAAAGATATACCTTCAAGCACTCACCTCCCCGGCAATGGCGCAAGAAAAGAGCTTGATGTCTACTACACAACTTGTTCTTGTAGACTCGTGTTGGGCCTCCAAGCGCAGAGTTTTGTAGGACAGTAGCAAATTTCCCTCAAGTGGATGACCTAAGGTTTATCAATCCGTGGGAGGTGTAGGATGAAGATGGTCTCTCTCAAACAACCCTGCAACCAAATAATAAAAAGTCTCTTGTGTCCCTAACACACCCAATACAATGGCAAATTGTATAGGTGCACTAGTTCGGCGAAGAGATGGTGATAAAAGTGTAGTAATGATAGTAGATATTGATTTTTGTAATAGGAACAATAAAAAACAGCAAGGTAGCAATTGATAAAACGGAGCACAAACGGTATTGCAATGCTTGAAAATGAGGCCTAGGGTCCGTACTTTCACTAGTGCAACCTCTCAACAATGCTAATATAATTGGATCATATAACCATCCCTCAAAGTGCGATGAAGAATCACTCCAAAGTTCCTATCTAGCGGAGAACATAAGAAGAAATTGTTTGTAGGGTACGAAACACCTCGAAGCTATTCTTTCCGATCGATCTATCCAAGAGTTCGTACTAAAATAACACCAAATAATTTCAGATTCATAATACTCAATCCAACACAAAGAACCTCAAAGAGTGCCCCAAGATTTCTACCGGAGAAACAAAGACAAGAACGTGCATAAACCCCTATGCATAGATTACCCCAATGTCACCTCAGGAATCCGCGAGTTGAGTGCCAAAGCATATATCAAGTGAATCAATACGATACCCCATTGTCACCACGGGTATTCATAGCAAGACATACATAAAGTGTTCTCAAATCCATAAAAGTATTCAATCCGATAAAACAAAATCTCAGAGGGAAAACTCAATTCATCACAACAAGATAGAGATGGGAAAACACCATATGATCCGACTATATTAACAAAGCCCGCGATACATCAAGATCGTGACATCTCAAGAACACGAGAGAGAGAGAGAGATTAAACACATAGCTGCTGGTACAAACCCTCAGCCCCGAGGGTGGACTACTCCCTCCTCATCATGGTGGCCGCCGGGATGATGAAGATGGCCACCGGTGATGATTCCCCCCTCCGGCAGGGTGCCGGAATGGGGTCTAGATTGGTTTCTCGTGGCTACAGAGGCTTGCGGCGGCGGAACTTCTGATCTAGGGTCTCCAGGAGGGTTTTTGGAATATTTGGCAATTTATAGGGCGAAGAGGCGGTGCGGGAGGCCACCGAGGTGGGCACAACCCACCGGGGCGCGCCTGGGGGCCTAGGCGCGCCCTGGTGGGTTGTGCTCCCCTCGGGGCACCCCCCAGGTATTGCTCTGGCCCATTGGATGTCTTCTGGTCCATAAAAAATCCACAAAAAGTTTCGCTGTGTTTGGACTCCGTTTGATATTGATTTTCTGCGATGTAAAAAACAAGCAAAAAACAGCAACTGGCACTGGGCACTATGTCAATAAGTTAGTCCCATAAATGATATAAAGTTGCTATAAAATGATTGTAAAACATCCAAGAATGATAATATAGAAGCATGAATACTTCATAAATTATAGATACGTTGGAGACGTATCAATATCCCTCTGATCTTGAGCATGAATATGATTCATGAGTAGTTGCTGTTGTTCTTGAGGACATGGAGAAGTCTTGTCATAAGTAATCATGTGAATTTGGTATTCGTTCAATATTTTGATGATATGTATGTTGTTGATTCCCTTAGTGGTGTTATGTGAATGTCGATGACATGACACTTCACCATCTTTGGGCCTAAGGGAATACATTGTGGAGTATATATTAGATGATGGGTTGCTAGAGTGACAGAAGCTTAAACCCTAGTTTATGCACTACTCCGTAAGGGGCTGATTTGGATCCATATGTTTAATGCTACCGTTAGATTTTATCTTAATTCTTCTTTCGTAGTTGTGGATGCTTGCGAGAGGGGTTAATCATAAGTGGGAGGCTTGTTCAAGTAAGAACAGCACCCAAGCACCGGTCCACCCACTTATAAAATTATCAAAGTAGCGAACGCGAATCAAACAAACATGATGAAAGTGACTAGATGAAATTCTCGTGTATCCTCAAGAACGTTTTACTTATTATAAGAGACCGCTCTATCCTTTGCTACAAAAAGGATTGGTCTACGTGATGACCCACAAGTATAGGGGATAAATCATAGTCCTTTTGATAAGTAAGAGTGTTGAACCCAACGAGGAGCAGAAGGAAATGACAAGCGGTTTTCAGCAAGGTATTTTCTGCAAGCACTGAAATTATCGGTAACAAATAGTTTGGTAGCAAGGTAATTCGTAACGGGTAACAAGTAACAAGTGTCACAAAGGTGTAGCAAGGTGGCCCAATCCTTTTTATAGCAAAGGACAAGTCCGGACGAACTCTTATATAAAGCAAAGCGCTCCCGAGGACACATGGGATTATCATCAAGTTAGTTTTCATCATGCTCATATGATTCGCGTTCCACTACTGGAATCAGGATCTTTGCCATCAGCCAGCTCTTTACCATCTGCTAGCTGACGGCAAAGAAGGTCTTTGCCATCAGCTTACAGAAAGCTGACGGCAAAGAAAGAGCGGACGACAAAGAGGGTGTTTGCCGTCAGCCTGCTCTTTGCCGTCTGCTAGGTGACGGCATAGAAGCTTTGTCGTCTGCTAGCAGACGGCAAAGAGGGTGGGTGGCCTACTAATGAGAATGACCTAACGGCCACTTTCTTTACCGTCCGCCAGCAGACAACAAAGAAAGTGGCCGTTTTAACGGCCGTTTCCTCCCGGCCCCACCCCACTAGCTAGGCTCTTTGCCATCTACTAGCATACGGCAAAGAGCTGTGACCTAACTGAAAAGGGGCCGGCGCTCGCGCCCCACCTTCTCTCTCTCTCTCTCCTGGACCACACCTCACCCGCGCCGCCGCCCCCGGGCCCGAGCCGCCCCCGCCCCCGACCCCCACCGCCCCGCCGCCCCGGCGGTGCCCCGCCTCCTCCTCCACCACCGCCGGAGCCAAGGTGAACTTTTTTTTGTTTTTTTCTACTGTTATTTGTTGTTTAGGTTTAGGTGTTATTAATAGTTTTAGGTTAGTGGTAGGATTAGGTTAGTGCTAGGTTTAGGTTTAGATATTTAGAAGAAGAAGAAAGTTGAAAAAAAGAAGAATAAGTAGAAGAAGAGGAAAAAGGAAAAAAGGAAGAGGGTCGTGGATCGCTGGTCGCCGAGGGGATAGATGGTGGAGCCAGTGGCTCCCGCCGGTCCCGACGCCGTCGCCCATGCCGAGAATCCCCCGGTCCGAGTGCTGACCCGTCGACCGTGCGTCGCCATACCAGAGGGCGCCCGGGGACGAGCGGGTTAGGGGGTTCCTCGATGTCGATGGAACCCTAAATAGCAAGTATCATCGGTGCGAGATACATGTGGCCGTCGGTTTCGAACACTACATCCATGTCCCACAAGTGACGCCGGCGTCCGGCGTCCTGCAGCAACAGTTCTCGGGGTCGATGGCGGTCGAACACCTATGTGAATTTGTCTTGCAGCCTCTGCGATGACGATTAAAAGCCATGTGTTGAAACTTGTAACACCCAAACTGACTCAAGTCGGTTTGGTTGTTTGAAGTTTCAAAACTTGGCTTTAATCCTCATCGCAGAGGCTGCCAGAAAAATTCGCCAAGGTGTTCGACCATCATCGGCCCCCAGAACTATTGCTGCGCGCGGGACGCCGGGCGCCGGCGTCACTTGTGGGATGTGGATCTAGTGTTCTACGCCGAGCGCCACATGTATCTCGCACCGATGATACTTGCTATTTAGGGTTCCATCGACGCCGAGGAACCCCCTAACCCGCTCGTCATGTTATAAATATTTAGTTAGGTTGACGGAAAAAACAATATTGCTATGTTACTCATCTTTCGATTTAAATGTGCAGTTTTTTCGTCGCTGCGGGGGTCTAGTGTTCGACGAGCTCCGCCCCTGTGTTCGTGGGTGAGCACAAATGACATCTCCTCCTTCTCCCTTCATTTGATCTGTTCCGGTCTTTGTGCCGTTGAAACTTGCTAGCTATAGGTGTCTTCAATCATCAGTATGCGTGACCACTATGCGTCTCCCGTTCGAAAGGGTTACATCTATAAATATGCATCCATTTGCATATTTATAACCTTGATTCTTTCGAATTGTCCAACATTATCCATGGACAGCCCGAGTATCTGTAGATTGGGTTCGTTTTCCCATATGCTCTGCTCCGGATCCGATGCAGAATTTTGTCAGTGCCTCCCTGTTGTTCTCCGGGTACACATCCTCTCTTCTTATTGCCGAGACGTGTATCAGGAGAACAGCGGGGAGGTGCTGCCGAAATTTTGCGTCGGATCCGGAGCAGAGCATGGGAAAACGAACCCAATCTACACATACTCGGGTGGGATTAGAACCTATCTTTACCTATTAGCGTCTAGGTTGCATGGATGTAATAAAAGTGACAAACTCCATTAACTGATGAACATATACATGCTGATTTATATATATAGTTCTTATGTGTCCAGTAGCTAGGCAAGATGAGTGATCGTGCGTGGATGTACACCGGTCACACTAGTCAGAAAGACATGACCATTGAATGGTTAACAAAAATCCAAGGGGTTTCTGAGAGCCGCATTTGCAAATGGCCAGAGGACAACCTGGTGCCCCTGTGCTGCGTGCAACAATTAGCATAAGAGGACAGAGGATGAAATGGGCAAACACCTGCAGAAGAGGGGTTTTACGCCAGGTTATACGGTGTGGACATTTCATGGCGAGTCTGCCCAACGTGCCAGAGCTGAGGTGCTTCGTCGTCGCACCGACGAGCATGGTACCGGGATGGAAGACATGGTGCAAGACTTTGATGATGCTCGGGACTCGGACGATGAGATGGAGGAATCTGCAAAGGCCTTCAATGAAATGTTGGAGTCTTCAAAACGTCCTCTCCACGAGCACACTGAGCTTTGTCAGCTGGATGCCATCTCACAAATAATGGCTATGAAGGCTCAATTCAACTTGGGCAGAGAATGCTACTATGCGATGATGACAGTATTTGGACGTTTTCTACCTCCAAGATTGAACCATGCCTTTGGCTTTGTCCAGTTCTGCTTTCCTTTCGGTGGTTGCATGTTTTGTAACGGTCTATGACATAGCGCCTCCTGATCGACTCTAGCCTTGGTATTATACCCAAAGACCAGCTATGAGGGAAATTATCTTGTGGGTGAAAATGTAGTTGATGTTCCCCGATGGGTATGCAGCGAATCTAAAGAGGGGAGCGAGTCTTGAAAAATTGAGAATATTTGGTCTCAAGAGTCATGATTGGCACATATGGATTGAGCGGGTAATGCCGGTGATGTTGCATGGCTTCATCCCTAAGGATGAATGGCTAGTACTGGCAGAGCTGAGCTATTTCTTCTGTGTTCTTTGTGCGAAAGAACTATCGCCTGGCCTGCTAGAAGAAATGGAAGAGTTGGCGTCGGAGTTGATCTGCAAGTTAGAGAAGATCTTTCTGCCGGGCTTCTTTAATTCCAAGGTAGACTGATCTTTTGCACATTTCCCAAACTGAAGGCCAAGATTGGGGGGGGGGGGGGCGTGCAAAATCGTTGGTGCTACGCAACTTAGAGGATGCAGAAGACGCTACGAGCAAAATGTAAAAATAAACATAGAATTGAAGCATCGATGGCTGAGGCATTCATTACTGAGGAGGCGGCAAACTTTGTGACAGCACACTACGAAGCCAAAAATCATCATTTGCATAATCCGAAGCCCTGGTACAATGCTGACGACCCTAAAAAGGGTGAATCCAACCTCAGCCTATTCAAAGGGGATCTCGCACCAGCCAGTGCTTGTAATTCCTTAACGTTGGATTTCAAAGAATGGCAGATCATTTCGTTGTATATCTTCACCAACCTAACAGAAGTGCGGCCGTACATCGAGTAAGTTCTCGGTACATTGTTTCGCAACTTCTAATTCCTTTGAACTGCTCTTATTCCTGGATAAATTTGATATAGTCAATACGTCGCCAAATTCTCGTATGCAGCGATGATCCAAAAGGATTCTGTCGAAGAGTATGAGCTTCTGGTAAAGCATGGAGGCGGCTATCCCGGTTTCATCTCTTGGTTCAAACAAACGGTAATTTCCATTAGACCATTTCATTTCTTCGTCTAATTTGTGGCTAATGCAACAATCCCTTTCGTATTAAACTTGTAGGTTAATTCAGAGTTTATGGACGCCGAATTGAGACAAGTCGCTAATGATTTTGACTTTAAGGTCCGTTCATGTGACAAATACGACATCAACGGGTATCGCTTTCATACCTATGGCAAAGAGCTATCTATGGCCGACCGAAAGTCTACAAATTGTTGTGTCTCTGCTATCGGCGAAGGAGATACCGAGTATTATGGAAGAGTTGAAGCAATTTATGAACTTCAATTCTATGGTGCAAACCCACCAAACGTCGTAGTCTTCAAATGTTATTGGTTCCAGCCGAAGGAGACTAGAAGGACTCATGAACATATAGGGCTAGTGGAAATCAAACAAAGCACCCATTTGGATGTTCCTGATGTCTATATTATGGCTCAACAGGCAACCCAAGTTTTCTATCTACCGTGGGCCTGTCAAAGTGATCCAAATCTCAATGGTTGGGATGTCGTTTATGAAGTGCCGCCACGTGTTAGACCACCTCCCCCCAATGAAGAGGATTATGAACCTCACATTAACCCAGACACATATGAAGGAGAATTCTTCCAAGAAACACGTCTTTCCAAAAAACGTTTCAAGAACCACTCTACTTCACCCTAGAACATTGAAGTAGACAGGGACAGTGAACCCGACTTCACCCCTGAGCCGGAACAAGAAGAGCCTGAACTAGAAGAGGTTACTGCTGCGGATGACCTGTCAATGCTTGACCGATTACGTAAAGGTGGCCTTCCACATGATGATGCATTTATTAATGATGATGATGAGCACGTCATTACTGATAGTGATGATGATGATGCATTTATTGATCCCGAAGCATTTATTGAACCCGACGATCCAGATTATTATTAGGTATTCAATTTTTTATGTTGTACTTGATTTATATAGTTACTTGTATGATTGTATGATTTATATAGTTACTTGTATAATTTTCTTACTTTGTATGATTGTTTCTTATACATAGTGCCATGGTCTTGATATCCGTCCCCATCGGCCCTCGCCCGCTTTATGATTCGGATGTGGTAAATTATCTTTTATAACTATTTGTTGCATTTTGCATTTATGACAATTATGGCCATCAAGTTTACATAGAGATATTTTAATCTAGGAGGTATGTGAACCGGAATTTGCAACCGACCCTCTTGTCAAGAAGTTAAATTTAGTTGAAAAATAAAATGAGTATTTGAAAGAAAAAATTAAAAGAATTGAAGAAGAGAAGATGACATTGGAGTTGGATGTTGCCGATGTCGTCGATGATCACAAGATGAAGATGAATGCAATGTGCTTGAAGATGGATGCAATGCGCTTGAAGATTAAGAAGATTAGAAAATATGCCATTGATAATGAGGCTTGGTATCATTATGCCGTTGGATCAATTGTTACCTTAGTTGCGATCTTCATCGCATTTGTTGTGATGAGGGTAAGTTTTCTCTAGTGTTTTGCTTAACAAATGCATACTTAGCTTATTTTCCTCCTAAATGGCATAATTACCTAAGTTAGATAAAAAATGAGCTATACTTACGTAAGTTGGCTAAAAAATGGCATCATCACCTAGGTTAGCAAAAAAATGACCTATACTTACCTTATTTTTCTCCAAATTGACATAATAAGCTTAGTTGATCTATACTTTACCTAGGATAGCTATAAAATGGCCTATACTTAGCATTTTTTCCTCCTAAATGACTTAATGTGCTTAGTTAGCTAAAAAATGGCATAACTACCTAGGATAGCTCAATAATGATCTATTCTTAGCTTACCTAGTTCATTTATGACATAATTAGCTTACTTAGGTCAAAAATGGCATAACTACCTAGGTTAGCTAAAAAATGACCTATACTTAGCTTCTTCAATTCATTTATGACATACTTAGCATACTTAGGTCAAAAATGGCATGATAATCTTTGTTACCTCCAAAATGACATAGACTTAGCTTATTTTCCTCGAAAATGACATAATAACCTTACTAAGCTCTAAAATGACCTACACTTAGCATTTTTACCTACCTTAGTTAGAAGAGGAAGAAGATAAAGAAGAGGTGAGGAGAAAAAGAAAGAGAAGAAAAATTCTTCTTCTTCTTCTTCTTCTTCTTCTTCTTCTTCTTCTAGCTAGTCTTCTTATTCTAGCTAGTCTTCTTCTTCTAGTCTTCTTCTTCTTCTTCTTCTTCTTCTTCTTCTTCTTCTTCTTCTTCTTCTTCTTCTTCTTCTTCTTCTTCTTCTTCTTCTTCTTCTTCTTCTTCTTCTAACTTTCTTCTTTCCCAATTTGCAGATTTGCTTTACATGAGGAAGCTTGCGTTGATGGAGTCTACTCTTCTCCTTGTGCTTCCTTTTTGTTTTGATTTTGTAGGATGAACAATGTGAAACTTGCTACCTATATATGTATGTATGGATTAAACCATTGTATGCTTGTTGTTGGATATGTTGGCTAGCTATATATGTTGCATATGGACTTTTGATTTGGTATGTATATGTGTTGGATGATCATATCCATATGGCAGGGATATGATTTGGTATGTATATGTGTTGTTATGCTTGTTGAAAGTATTTTCAAATGTGTATATATATATATATATTTCTGTGAAATTGTATGAATTTAAGAAAAAAACAGAAAAAACAGGGGCTATACAGGCTCTTTGCCGTCTGCTGGTAGACGGCAAAGAGCTTTGCCATCAGCCAGCGAACGGCAAAGCTGCCACGTGGCAGCTACCTGTGCAACCTGGGGCACTGGGCTGGCCTATATGGTTGCTTTGCCATCTGCTGGCAGACAGCAAAGACCTTTGCATCTTTGCCGTCTGCCAGCAGACGGCATAGCGTGCCATGTGGCAGCTACCTGGGGGGCATCTGGGCTGGCATATTTGGGTACTTTGCCGTTTGCTGGCAGACGGCAAAGATGCAAAGGTCCTTTGCCATCTGCCGCAAACAGCAAAGCATGCCGTTAACCCCTTAGCGGCCCTAAGCTGCCACGTGTGCCGTCCAGGTCCTTTGCCGTCTGCTGGCAAACGGCAAAGACCTTTGCATCTTTGCCGTCTGCCAGCAGACAGCAAAGTGCCCTTTGCCGTAGTTCGTTCAGCCGGACGCGTTGCCGTCTGCTGGCTGACGGCAAAGCCTTTGCCGTCCGCCAGGCATGCCTTTGCCGTCAGCCATGGCAGACGGCAAAGTTCCTGATTCCTGTAGTGTTTGCTACTTTGATAATTTGATATGTGGGTGGACCAGTGCTTGGGTGCTATCCTTACTTGTACAAGCCTCCCACTTGTGATTAACCCCTCTCGCAAGCATCTGTAACTATGAAAGAAGAATTAAGATAAATTTAACCATAGCATTAAACATGTGGATCAAAATCAGCCCCTTACGAAGCAACGCATAAACTAGGGTTTAAGCTTCTGTCACTCTAGCAACCCATCATCTACTTGCTACTTCCCAATGCCTTCCCCTAGGCCCAAATCATGGTAAAGTGTCATGTAGTCGACGTTCACATAACACTAGAGGAAAGACAACCTACATCTCATCAAAATATCGAACGAATACCAAATTCACATGATTACTTATAACAAGACTTCTCCCATGTCCTCGGGAACAAAAGTAACTACTCACAAAGCATGTTCATGTTCAAGATCAGAGGGGTATTGAATATCATTAAGGATCTGAACATATGATATTCCACCAAATAAACCAACTAGCATCAACTACAAAGAGTAATCGACACTACTAGCAACCCATAGGTACCAATATGAGGTTTTGAGGCAAATATTGAACACAAGAGATGAAATAGGGTTTGAGATGAGATGGTGCTGGAGAAGATGTTGATGAAGATTGGTCCTACCACGATGAGAGGATCATTCGTGATGACGATGGCTTCGATTTCCCCCTCCCGGAGGGAAGTTTCCCCAGCGGAATCGCTCCGTCAGAGCCCTAGATTGCTTCTGCCCAGGTTCCGCCTCAAGACAGCCGCGCTTCGTCCCAAAAGTCTTCTCTTGATTTTTTCTAGGTCAAAACACTTCATATAGCAGAAGATGGGCACCGGAGGCTGGCCAGGGGGCCCACAAGCTCAGGGGCCGCGCCCTCGGGGTAGGGCGCGCTCCCCAGGCTTGTGGCCACCTGGTGGGTCTCCTCTAGGTATTTCTTCGCCCAATATTTTTTATATATTCCAAAATAATTCTTCGTAAAGTTTCAAGACATTTGGAGTTGTGCACAATAGGGATATCGGATTTGCTCCTTTCCGGTCCAAAATTCCAGCTGGCGGCATTCTCCCTCTTTACATGAATCTTGTAAAATAAGAGAGAAAATGTATGAGAATTACACCATAAAGTGTAATAACAGTCCATAATGCAATAAATATAAACATAAAAACATGATGCAAAATGGACGTATCAACTCCTGCTACTTCTTGAGCTTGCGTTGGTTTTTCCCTTAAAGAGGAAAGGGTGATGCAGCAAAGTAGAGATAACTATTTCCCTCAGTTAAGAACCAAGGTATCAATTCAGTAGGAGGGACACACAAGTCTCCAATAATGGCACCTACACAAACAAACAAATACTTGCACCCAACGCGATAAAGGGGTTGTCAATCCCTTCACGGTTACTTGGAAGGATGAGATCTCATAGTGATAGATATGAAAGATAAGTAAAAGTGCTAAATAAAATAAAAGTAAATAAATTGCAGTAAGGTATTTTTGTGTTTTTGATTTTATAGATCTGAAAATAATATGATAAAAGATAGACCCAGGGCCATATTTTTCACTAGAGGCTTCTCTCTTGAAAGAAAGCATACGGTGGATAAACAAATTACTGTTGAGCAATTGATAGAAAAGCGCAAAGTTATGACAATATCTAAGGCAATGATCATGTATATAGGCATCATGTCTGTGACAAGTAGACCGACTCCTGCCTGCATCTACTACTATTACTCCACACATGGACCGCTATCCAGGATGCATATAGTGTATTACGTTAACAAGAACGGAGTAATGCTTTAAGTCAGATGACATGATGTAGAGGGATAGATCTAATCAATATGAACAAACCCCATCTTTTTATCCTTAGTGGCAACAATACAAATACGTGTCATGTCCCTTTCAGTCACTGGGATTTAGCACCGCAAGATTGAACCCACTACAAAGCACCTCTCCCATTGCAAGAAAAATCAATCTAGTTGGCCAAACCAAATCAATAGATCGGAGAGAAACACAAAGCTATCTTAATCATGCATAAAAGATTTCAGAGAGGACTCAAATAATATTCATAAATAATCTGATCATAAATCCACAATTCATCGGATCTCACCGCACAAGAAGATTACATCGAATAGATCTCCAAGAACATCGAGGATAACATTGTATTGAAGATCAAAGAGAGAGAAGAAGCCATCTAGCTACTAGCTATGGACCCGTAGGTCTGTGGTAAACTACTCAGACATCATCGGAAGGGCAGCAAGGTTGATGTAGAAGCGCTCCATGGTCGAACCCCCATCCGGTAGAGTACCGGAAAAGGTCCCGATGTGGGATCTCACGAAGACAGAAACTTGCAGCGGCAGAAAAGTTTTTTTGGTGCGCCCCCTGGTCTACGGGCAATATTTAGGTATTTATAGATGAAGAATTAGGGCTAGAGGAGTCACGGGGGCCCCACAAGCTTGTAGGGGGCACACCTCGTGGTTCTTCTAGCCTCCTCCCGAAGCTTCCAGGGTGTCTTGTGGTCCAAGAAAAATCGTCAAAAAATTTCGTTCCCTTTGGACTCCGGTTGGTATTGATTTTCTGTAAAGACAAAAACAAGGAAAAAATAGCAACTAGCACTGGGCAGTAGGTTAATAGGTTAGTCCCAAAAAATGATATAAAATAACATAATAATGCATATAAAACATCCATCAAGCATCCCCTAGCTTAATTCCTGCTCGTCCTCAAGTAGGTAAATGAGAAAAACAAAAGTTTTGATGTGGAATGCTACCTAAGATGTTTATCATGTAATCTTTCTTAATGTGGCATGAATATTCAGATCCATAAGATTCAAAACAAAGGTTTAATATTCACATAAAAAACAATAATACTTCAAGCATACTAAAAAGCAATCATTTCTTCTCAAAATATCATGGCTAAAGAAAGTTATCCCTACGAAATCATATAATCTTGTCATGCTCTATCTTCTTAACACAAAGTATTTATCATGCACAACCCCGATGACAAGCCAAGCAATTGGTTCATACTTTTTAACGCGCTTAAGCTTTTTCAACTCTCATGCAATACATGAGTGTGAGCCATGGATATAGCACTATGGGTGGAATAGAATATGATGTTGGAGGTTGTGTGGAGAAAAAAAAGGAGAAAGTCTCACATTGACGAGGCTAGTCAACGGGCTATGGAGATTCCCATCAATTGATGTCAATGCAAGGAGTAGGGATTGCCATGCAATAGATGCACTAGAGCTATAAGTGTATGAAAGCTCAACAGAAAACTAAGTGGGTGTGCATCCAACTTGGTTGCTCATGAAGACCTAGGGCGTTTGAGGAAGCCCATCATTGGAATATACAAGCCAAGTTCTATAATGAAAAATTCCAACTCGAAGTATATGAAAGTGACAAAATAGGAGACTCTCTATCATGAAGAACATGGTGCTACTTTGAAGCACAAGTGTGGAAAAAGATAGTAACACTGTCCCTTCTCTCTTTTTCTCTCTTTTTTTTGTTGCGCACTTCGGACTCTTTTTTCTTGGGCTCTTTTTTGGCCTCTCTTTTTTTTCTCTTTTTTCGTCCGGAGTCTCATCCCGGCTTGTGGGGGAATCATAGTCTCCATCATCCTTTCCTCACATGGGACAATGCTCTAATAATGATGATCATCACACTTTTATTTACTTACAACTCAAAAATTACAACTCGATATTAGAACAAAAAAATGACTCTATATGAATGCTTCCGGCGGAGTACTGGGATATGCAATGATCTAGCATGACATGTATAAAAAATATGAACGGTAGCCAAGCCACAAATACTATGTCAACTATATGATCATGCAAAGCAATATGACAATGATGGTATGTGTCATAATAAAATGGAACGGTGGAAGTTGCATGGCAATATATCTCGGAATGGCTATGAAAATGCCATAATAGGTAGGTATGGTGGCTGTTTTAAGGAAGATATAAGGAGGTTTATGTGTGAAAGAGCGTATCATATCATGGGGTTTGGATGCATCGGCGAAGCTTGCACCACAATTCAAGGTGAGTAAGGGCAATGCACGGTACCAAAGAGGCTAGCAAAGTGCGGAAAGGTGAGAGTGCGTATAATCCATGGACTCAACAATAGTCATAAAGAAATCACATACTTATTGCAAAATTTTATTAGCCCTCGAAGCAAAGCACTACTATGCATGCTCCTAGGGGGGGTAGATTGGTAGGAAAAGACCATCGCTCGTCCCCGACCGCCACTCATAAGGAAGACAATAAAATATAAATCATGCTCCAATTTCATCGCATAACGAGAGACCATACATGCATGCTTCGGGAATCACAAAACTTAACACAAATATTCTTACCAAAACACAATTACTCACTAGCATGACTTTAATATCACCATCTTTATATCTCAAAACAAATGCAAGGAATCAAACTTCTCATATATTCAATGATCTTTCATGAAAGTTTTTATTATATCCCTCTTGAATATCTTATCATATTAGGACTAAATTCATAACCTAAGCAAATTGCCATAATATTTATAAGACTCTCAAAATAATATAAGTGAAGGATGAGAGTTCATCAATTTCTTCAAAATATAACCACCGCCGTGCTCTAAAAGATATAAGTGAAGCACTAGAGCAACTACCTAGCTCAAAAAATATAAGTGAAGCACATAGAGTATTCTAATAAATTCACGATTAATGTGTGTCCCTCTCAAAAGGTGTGTCCAACAAGGATGATTGTGGCAAACTAAAAAGCAAAGACTCATATAATAGAAGACGCTCCAAGCAAAACACATGTCATGTGGTGAATAAAAATATAGCCTCAAGTAATTTACAGATAGATTGATGACAAAAGAGGGGATGCCATCCAGGGCATCCCCAAGCTTAGACGCTTGGTTGTCCTTGAATATTACCTTGCAGTGCCATGGGCATCCCCAAGCTTAGGCTCTTGCCACTCCTTATTCCTTAGTCCATCGAAGTTTTACCCAAAACTTGAAAACTTCACAACACAAAACACAACAGGAAACTCATGAGATCCCTTAGTATAATAAAACAAATCTCCACTTTTAGGTACTGTTGTAAACTCATTACAATTTTATATTGCATTATATCTACTGTATTCTAACTTCACCATGACTCATACCCCCCGATACTACACATAGATCCATCAAAACAAGCGAACAACACAATGAAAACAGAATCTGTCAAAAAACAGAATAGTCTGTAAAGACCCGAATTAAGATCATACTTATTTCACTCAAAAAAATCTGAAAAATTAGGACAAGGTGGGAAATTTGTATATAAATATTTTGTAAAACATTCAGAATTTTTCCACATTCCAGCAAATTTTAACAATTCTTCTGCTTGATGCAAAAATTTCTGTTTTTTCTCAGAATCAAATCAACGATCTTCCAAATCATCCCAAAGGTCTTACTTCGCACAAACACTAATTAAAATATGAAAATACAATCATAACAGAAGTATAATTGCATAAAATCATAAAAACATAAAGGAAAAATATCGGGTTGTCTCCCAACAAGCGCTTTTATTTACAGCCTTTTAGCTAGGCATTGATATTTCGATGATGCTCACATGAAAGATAATAATTGAAACACAAAGAGAGCATCATAAAACATGTGACAAAAAAATTTAAGTCTAACCTGCTTCCTATGCATAGGCATTTTATAAGCAAACAAATTATCAACATAAGCAAAAACTAGCATATGCAAGCAAGAAGAAAGAAACAATAGCAATCTCAACATAACGAGAGTAATTTAGTAACATAAACATTTCTACAACCATATTTTCCTCTCTCATAATAATTACATGTAGGATCATAATCAAATTCAACAATATAGCTATCACATAACATATTCTCTACATGATCCACATGCATGCAAAACTGACACTCTTCCAAAATAGTGGGATTATTTTTACCTAAAGTTGACGCTCTTCCAAACCCACTTTCAATATTATTGCAAACATATTCATCATGAGGCTTAAATAAATTTTCAAGATCATAAGAAGAATCACCCCAATCATGATCATTGCAATAAGTAGTGGACATATCCAAATTAGCATCCCCAAGCTTGGGGTTTTGCATATTATTAGCACAATTGACATTAATAGAATATATAATAATGCCATTGCAATCATGCTTTTCATTCAAGGAGCTATCGAGTGTGGGTGCAATAGCAACAATTTCATGTTTAACATAAGGAACTATAGCAAGTTCATCTCCATAAGTATAATTAATATTGGCATCAAGGCCATAAGAATAGCAAGCATCATGGTCATCAAGGGGGCATATTTCAATCAAATCAACGGAATCATAATTATCTATAGATTCATGCATATCATTATTTTCTCCCAAAGCAGCGGACATTCTCTCAATAAATTCTTTAACATAGGCATTAGAAGCATAGTTTTCATAGCAATATTTAAGTATGTCAAAATTTTCAGATTTGTAGAGAGTAATATCATACTTTTCAATCAAAGAAGCAACTTCATAAGCACCCTTAAAAGCAACAAATTCTTCAATTTGTTCGATATCATAGTAACTATAAACTCCTTTGGCACAAGAAGATAGGATTTTATTATCATTAAACTCACATAGGTAGGGAAAGTGTTTTTTAGGGTTCTCCGAGCAACAAGTAAAATCATAAATTTCACATAGATTCCAAGCATAGTATAGCAAACAATTTATTTGATTCCATAAGAGTCCCCCTTTTGAGGCAAACGGTGACGCACAAAATGGGCATGCTCATCTAATGATTTTCCCTCAACTAAACTAGTTAGGGTTTCAGCACGAGCACATATAGATCGAAGATAATCCAAGTAGAAAACTTTAAGTGGACCATATCAATAGATTTTTAGCAAGAAAATATGCAAGCAAATAGAAGGCACATGGCAACACGAGCAAAAGATAGCAAATGAGCAAAAAGGCATACGAAAAAAAGGCAAATATTTTTGTATTTTTTTGAAAACGTTTTAGAAGTGGGGGAGAGGAAAACGAGAGGCAAATGGCAAATAATGTAAATGCAAGAGATGAGAGTTTATGATGGGTACTTGGTAGGCTTGATGTAGATCCTCCCCGACAACGGCGCCACAAATTCTTCCTGCTACTTCTTGATCTTGCGTTGGCTTTTCCCTCGAAGAGGAAAGGGTGATGCAGCAAACTAGAGATAAGTATTTTCCTCAGTTAAGAACCAAGCTATCAATCCAGTTGGAGGAACACATAAGTCTCCAATAATTGCACCTACACAAACAAACAAATACTTGCACCCAACGCGATAAAGGGGTTGTCAATCCCTTCATGGTTACTTGCAAGGATGAGATCTGATAGTGATAGATATAAAAGATAAGTAAAAGTGCTAAATAAAATAAAAGTAAATAAATTGCAGCAAGGTATTTTTGTGTTTTTGATTTTATAGATCTGAAAATAATATGATAAAAGATAGACCCGGGGACCATCGTTTTCACTAGAGGCTTCTCTCTTGAAAGAAAGCATACGGTGGGTAAACAAATTACTGTTGAGCAATTGATAGAACAACGCAAAGTTATGATGATATCTAAGGCAATGATCATGTATATACGCATCACGTCTGTGACAAGTAGATCGACTCCTGCCTGCATCTACTACTATTACTCCACACATCGACCGCTATCCAGCATGCATGTAGCGTATTAAGTTAACAAGAACGGAGTAACACTTTAAGCAAGATGACATGATGTAGAGGGATAGATCCAATCAATATGAACAAACCCCATCTTTTTATCCTTAGTGGCAATAATACAAATACGTGTCATGTCCCTTTCTGTCATTGGGATTGAGCACTGCAAGATTGAACCCACTACAAAGCACCTCTCCCATTGCAAGAAAAAAATCAATCTAGTTGGCCAAACAAAATCAATACACTATTGCAGGATGCTGCTAACGCGGCACTATGATCAGAGACCCTTTGACAAAACTGTGTGCGATGCATTAATCGCAAACGGTGGTGTAAAAAACCATCAAAACAGATGCAAAACATTTGCGATGGCAGATACATCAAACACGGTTCATATTTTAGTTGCGTGTGCGATGCGGGGCATACGGTTGATCCATACGAACTATTTGCGATGAGACAGAACAACAGAAACGAGCAGCCATATCAAGGTGTGTGTGATATACGTCATACAGTTCACTCCGATGAACTGTTTGCTATTAGGGAATGCAACATAAATGGTTAGCCATATCAAGTTGTGTGTGATATACAGCATACGGTTCACTCGGACGAACTGTATTCGATTAGGGAACACAACAGAAATGGTTCAACTTAACAAGATGTGTGTGATATGCGACATACAGTTCACATAGATGAACTATTTGCGATGAGCCAAAAGAACACAAATGATCCGTGTAAACAAGATGTATGTGATACGCGGCAAATAGCCCACTCAGATGAACTGTTTGCGATGAGAAAATATAACACAGACGGTTACTACAGTTAATTCGTGTGCGATTCTGTGTGTACAAAAAACTTTGAAAAATGCAAACTAATTGCTTGCAGTGGCTAGGAGTAGCGCACACGATGCGTGTGCGAGTAGTCGTGTGTGATGATTAGTAAGTTACACATACGTTTCCTTATGGTAATACGTGTGCGATAACACGTGACATCGCATACGGTTGTCGGGTTGTGTGCTTCACTTAGTCTTCTCGCGCTCCATCGAAGGCTTCCCGCACTGCATAGGGGTGAATTCTAAAATCCCCAATCCCCTATCCAGCTCCTAGCTATAAATAGCCACAACAATGGCCACTGGCGGCGACTCGCTATTGATCCAGTTGCTAGCTAGTTACCCACACATACCGGCATACCCCCAACAGCCGACGTAGGGATGGAGTCGCGCGACGGTGGAATCGAGGCTGAAGGCACGATGGTCGGCTTGGAGGTCAACGGCCATGCCGCCGCCTCTCCCGACGATGGCCATAGGAAGCAGGAAACGCGGTACAAGCAAGCCGCCAGGTTAGCCAGGGTCGTCCTAAAAGCGGACAGGGATCGCAAGCGGGCGATAATGCTGGCTCGGCGCAGAGTGCGGTGGATGGTGCGGGCAGTGGAGGAGGGACCTCGACGATGCAAGGACAACTACGGCAGTGGAGGCCACCGCACAAGGCATAGGATTATATCCCAGATGGAGGAGGGAGTAGCACCGGACGTCGCCGGGGCATGCCTGGGGGCCATCATGGCAGCCCTGACGAGAACCAACGTCGTCTCGCCGGACATCGCCGGGGCAGACCCGGCGGTTGCGGTAGCCCTGGTGAGCGCTGCGCCCGAGGCAGCACCGGCAATTCCCAATGTCGAGTCTGCTCCAGCCTCGATCGATCAAGGTGTGTAGGTCATTGACTTGGCGGCCTCCGCTCCCACTAAGCCCATGATCGACACGCTGATGGACGATGACTGTTGTGCGTGCTGGGTCAGCGTCAGGTGCACAGTGTAGCCCATTTGTGCGCGCGCGGTTCATTATATTCTTGTAAATTAGCAATATATATATATATATATATATATATATATATATATACTCAATTGATTTCTTCATGCATGTCAAATATGTCAATTGTATGGGCTAGCCTGTTTGTATATTATCTGAATTTGCAATATGGACAATTAATATGCAAATGCCATCTAGACATCGATGCTAATCGCCACGTCAAAAACATGGACATCCTCTACTCTACTGGGCACACGCTTAAACTGAATGAACTATGTACGATACTAATACTTTCCATGAAAATTTAAGAACTTGGCTAACAACATTTGAGTAACATATATATAGTGGTTACACTATTCGATAAATGGAGGATCTTTGTAACACGGTTTTGACAACCATATGGTCCATATCTACATACTTAACATAGTAACAAGTAGCACATTTTAAGAGGCTGAGGGCCAACAACCATATGGTCCATATCTACATACTTAACATAGTAACAACTAGCACATTTTAAGAGGCTGTGGCCAACAACCACAACTATCCGCTAGAAGCAGCTTGATCACGGTGACTCGACATCTCGTCAATGAAAAGGAAGAACCCTCCTGTGCCTTGGTAGAGCATGAGTAGAACAGTGTCTCCAATTTTCCAATATGAATGCATTTCCACGACAAGCGAGAACTTGTTAATTTGAATGGTTCCATTTCTACGGGAAATGCAGTACTTGCAATCACTTTGGTGTTATTAGCAGGCACAAGTGTAATTCGACCACGCCGGGAAATCGATTCAGGAACAGCTGCAGCGGGCATTTTTTGTTGAAATGTAGAATAAAAACCAATTGTAACATATCATTGAAGATATATATAGTTTATGAACATCGACATAAAAATAAGACTTTGTACCAGCATTTTGTGCACACAATTGGCCTTGTTCAATGTGTGCACCATAGGTATAATTAATCCCATCTAAAATCCAGCGTCCATACGCTGTGCTATCTCTGTCAGATTATCAACAAATTTTATGACATGCTTGAAGTCTTTCCAGTCATATTTAGTACGCTAAGTAACATACAGATCGTTAACTATGCATCCAACATATCCTGCTTAAAAGGTGGAAAGGTATTATTTATTTGAAACATGGCAGAAGAATATATAGTGCACAAAAATTGGTAAATATAATTTTTTACTGCCTAGGCACAGAGTTAGAAAATGAAATCACAATTGGTTGCTTAAATAGTGATTAGTTAGTCAGAACAAATACCCCAATTTTGCTAAGTAATATGCCAGCATGGAGAAAGTTGAAAGAACACTAACCTCGATCAGGCTGTGGTGCATGCACTAGAATTTTATTGCCAGCTTTCAGTTCATAAAACTTAGAAATTTTTCTCCAAAGGTCCGCATCAAAATAGGAGTGACCATCTTTATCAAGTTTTATGCTAACTGTCATTGTAAATCCATGCTGCGTTGTCAATATGACATCCATGGAGTCATCAACAAAGTAAAGCACAAGATTTCCTTCTACTCGTGTTCTTACAAAGCAAGGGATGTACTGCTTGAAATGAAAATTAGATATATTGAAATAACAGAGCAAGATGCAAATATGGGAGTAAATGATAGAACAGAACAATATATAGCTGAAAGCAAAGTACAAAATTATATAATTAAAAATAGATAATGTAACAAAGATTTGATGCAAATATGAGAGTAACTGAATGACCAATACATCATTAATTTGCCTAATATAGGGGAAAAATCAGCTTCGGCGTCTAGGCTGCATGTGGCACCATACCTTTTATCCAAATGTAGCAATAGACGGTATATGTTCACAAATTTAGGCCATGCCGACCGTGGTACGGTGAGATTGAACATATCAAGCGCTCCCTGAAGTCATCCGAAATGGTGAGATAGAACTTTGTTTCCGACTGGCCGCGACCACACTTGGCCGATTTGTGCTCGCACTGTGGACACATGAATGAAAACCCTCGAATCAGCTAGAAGAAAAATGAATCCTCGGCGATTTCCGCCGGTTGATTAACAGCGACGGACGGACTGCGATAAGAGACGAGTGAATATTTTGCTAAATTGCTTACCTTCTCCATGAGAAAAATCCCGGGCCCAATACCACAAAAAACACCAATCGACCAGAGTCTAGAATGTCGGTGCAAGTCAGTGCAGATAGGCGGCAGCAAGTGGTAGGGGCGAAATCCCGTGCTGTTTGGAGCGCGACCTCCGCCCGCCGACGACAGCCGTCGAGCTTAGGGTGGCCGCCGCGATAGAAGTTGATGAATTGCGAAGGAGTTCGCGGTGAGTGGGTGGGGACGAAGTGGGCAGGGGGGCGAGGGTTTTCTTTTTTCCTTTTTCATGTGTGGGTGAACACACACGGTTCGCAGAGGCGATGGAGATGAATCGTGTGCGATAGTAAATCACCGAGATTGAAGGGGAATCCAAATTTCCTTCCTAGTTTGTCATTCTATTTTTTTTCTACGATCGACATACCCCCTCCAATGCAACAAGTTCAAATTTGGCATTTTTCCGGCCTCATTTACCATATTTAGGGGATTATGTGCAATTTCTAGGCATTAATGCACATAATTCAAATTCGAACAATCGCTACATGAAAAGGTGCACAAGAACGGTCTGGAAAACCATGCTCGTGCTATTTAGTAAATTCTCATGCCTTTTACAAGGAATGGGCAGAGATTTCAAGGGAATGTGTGGCAATAGTCGACAACAAACGCATCGTTTATTGGTTTTTCAACTATAGAAAAATTAAATACATGCTTGAAAAACATGACGCCTGGCATGGTGCCATGGTATGGCCTCACCGTGCCCTGGTAAAAATTTGAGAAGGTTTGGCTTATGTCGTCATGCACGCCCTTCATAAATCAAACCATCATCGAGGAAGTTTCATGGTTTCGAGGGGGAATTCACCAAGATTGAAGGGGAATCCAAATTTCCGTCCTAGTTTGTCATTCAGTTTTTTTTCAACGATGAACATACCCCCTCCAATGCAACGTGTTCAAATTTGGCATTTTTGGGGCTCATTTACCATATTTAGGGGATTATGTGCATTTCTAGGCATTAATGCACATAATTCAAATTCGAACAATCGGTGCATGAAAAGGTGCACAAGAACGGTCCGGAAAACTCGTGCTATTTAGTAAATTCTCATGACTTTTACAAAGAATTGGCAAAGATTTCAAGGATATGTGTTGCAATAGTCAACCACAAACACGTCGTTTATTGGTTTTTCAACTATAGAAAAATGAAATACATGTTTGGAAAACATGACGCCTGGCGTGGTGCCATGGTATGGCCTCATCGTGCCCTGGTCAAAATTTGAGAAGGTTTGGCTTATGTCGTCATGCACGCCTTTCATAAATCGAACCATCACCGAGGAAGTTTCATGGTTTCGAGGGGGAAATCACCAAGATTGAAGGGGAATCCAAATTTCCTTCGTCCTTTGTCCATGAGTTTTTTTCTACGATGAACATACACCCTACAAATCACCGTGTTCAAATTTGGCACTTTTCCGGGTTCATTTACCATATTTAGGGGATTATGTGCATTTTCTAGGCATTAATGCACATAATTCAAATTCAAAGAATCGGTGCATAAAAAGGCGCAGAAGAACGGTGCATGGAAAACACTACTGCAGTATGCTGCTAATGATGTGTCTCCATTGTATCTACTTTTCCAAACTCTTTTGCCCTTGTTTTGGACTCTAATTTGCATGATTTGAATGGAACTAACCTGGACTGACGCTGTTTTCAGCAGAATTGCCCTAGTGTTATTTTTGTGTAGAAATCAAAGTTCTCGAATTGACCTAAAAATTTATGGTGAATTTTTGTGGAATAAATAAAAAATACTAGCGCAAAAAGTTAGCAGAGGGGGGCCACCCAGAGGCCACAAGCCCTAGGGGCGCGCCTACCCCCCAGGGCACGCCTCCCAGGCTTGTGGGCCCACTGGACCGCCTCCGACCCTAATTCTAATGCTATATATACCTATTTGTAGAGAGAAAAATTAGAGAGAAGGATTCATCGCATTTTACGATACAAAGCCGCCGCCACCTCCTGTTCTTCATCGGGAGCTCTGATCTGGAGTCCGTTCGGAGCTCCAAAGGGTGGAATCCATCGCCATCATAATCATCAACCTTCCTCCATCACCAATTTCATGATGCTCACCGCCGGGAGTGAGTAATTCCATCATAGGCTTGTTGGACGGTGATGGGTTGGATGAGATTTATCATGTAATCGAGTTAGTTTTGTTATTGTTTGATCCCTAGTATCCACTATGTTCTGAGATTGATGTTACTATGACTTTGCTATGCTTAATGCTTGTCACTAGGGCCCGAGCGCCATGATTTCAGATTTGAACCTATTATGTTTTCATGAATATATGTGAGTTCTTGATCCTATCTTGCAAGTTGTAGACATCTATTACGAGTTATGATCCGCATACCCCAACGTGACAATAATTGGGATTCTTTCCGGTGATTACCATAGTTTGAGGAGTTCATGTATTCACTAAGTGCTAATGCTTTGGTCCGGTTCTCTATTAAAAGGAGGCCTTAATATCCCTTAGTTTCCATTAGGACCGCACTACCACGGGAGGGTAGGACAAAAGATGTCATGCAAGTTCTTTTCCATAAGCACGTATGACTATATATGGAATACAAGCCTACGTTATATTGATGAATTGGAGCTAGTTCTGTGTCACCCTAGGTTATGACTGCTACATGATGAATATTATCCAACACAATTATCATTGCCGATCCAATGCATACGAAATTTTCACATATTGATCTTTGCTAAGTTACTTTCATTGCTACTGCTGTTACAATCACTACAAAACTGCTACTGTTACTTTTGCCACCGTTACCGTTACTTCCATACTACTTTGCTACTAAATACTTTGCTGCAGATATTAAGTCTTTCAGGTGTGGTTCAATTGACAACTCAACTGCTAATACTCGTGAATATTCTTTGGCTCCCCTTGTGTCGAATCAATAAATTTGGGTTGGATACTCTACCCTCAAAAACTGTTGCGATCCCCTATACTTGTGGGTTATCAAGACCTTTTTCTGGCGCCGTTGCTGGGGAGCATAGCTATATTTGTTGAGTCACTTGGGATTTATATCTGTTGCTCACTATGAAGAATCTGAAAGATACCAAAACCAAGATTTTTCCCTCTACTACGAGGGGAGATAAGGAACTGCCATCACACTCTGCACTTGATTCACCTTCTGTTTTGAGTAAGCTTGCGACACCTACACCTGCTATTAATTATGATATGTCGCAAGTAATTGATGATGCTACTTCTGCTGTGCATGATGCTTATGATGATACTACTACTCTGCTTGATAATAATGTGCCACTAGGTGAATTTCTTGATGAACAACTTGCTAGAGCTAAAGATATTGAGAATGCTGAAACTGATGATATTTCTGATACCGATGAAATTATTGAAGCTGAAAACCTTGAAACACTCATTAGACCTAGCACTCCTAGATATGAATTGCCTATTATACCTGAAGGTTATGTTATGGATGGAGAGGTAGGTAGGGACTTTCTTGCTTGTAAGGATAGAGAGGATCTTAAGAAACTACTAGTCAAGTTGAAAGGAAAATCTTTGAATGCTAGAAGGGAATATGATCCTAAGTTTGCTACTTCACATATCTTTGTTACTGATAAGGGTTATGAGTTCTCTGTCGATCCTGAGTTAATTACTTTGGTTGAATCGGATCCTTTCCATCGTTATGAATCTGAAACTATTGTGGCACATTTTACTAAATTGAATGATATAGCCACCATATTTGCTCAAGAGGAAAAAATTCGCTATTATTATATTCTTAAGTTGTTTCCTTTCTCGTTAAAGGGTGATGCTAAGTTATGGTTTAATTCTCTTGCTCCTGGTTATGTGCATAGTCCCTAGGATATGATTTAATATTTCTCTGAAAAATATTTTCCTGCTCATAAGAAACAAGCTGCTTTAAAGGAAATATTTAACTTTATGCAAATTGAAGAAGAGAGTCTCCCACAAGCTTGGGGGAGGCTTCTCCAATTACTTAATGCTTTGCGTGATCAGCCTCTCAATAAAAATGAAATACTTGATATCTTTTATAATGGACTAACCGATGCTTCTAGGGACCACCTAGATAGTTGTGTTGGTTGTGTTTTCAGGAAACGAACTGTTGAACAAGGTGAAGTACTGTTGAATAATATATTGAGTAATGAGAATGATTGGACTCTTCCCGAACCACCACCTAACCCAACTCCGAAGAAGAGAGGTATTCTATTTCTCAGTCCTGAAGATATGCAAGAGGCAAAGAAATCTATGAAAGAAAAAGGTATTAAAGTTGAAGATGTTAAGAATTTACCACCCTTTGAAGCAATACATGGTCTTAATACTCTGACACAGGTAGTAGAGGTAAATTCTCTCTATAGATTTGATGAAGGTGATATTCCTCATAATAAATCTGCTAGTCAATGCTTGCATGAATTTGATAACTTTATTGCTAAACAAGAAAACTTCAATGCATATGTTAGTAGACAGTTAAAACAAAATGATTATATCCTTGAGCACTTGAGTGACTATATGTGTAGAACTATTAATGATCTCAAGTTTGTTAGTAAACATGCTTCCATGGTAAAAACTCAAGTAGAACAAGTTCTCAAGGCACAAAATGATTTGCTAAATGAAATGAATAGTAAGATGAATGATAATGCTATTAGAGTTGTGACTAGAGGTGGTAAAATGACTCAGGAACCTTTGTATCCTGAGGGCCATCCTAGGAGAATTGAGCAAGATTCTCAGAGAATTAATACTGATGCACCTAGTCTTTCTAAAAATAAAAAGGAAGATGACAGGACTTTGCATGCTTCTAGTGAACATGTTATAGACACACCTAAGAACCCAAATGATATTTCTATTTCTGATGCTGAAACACAATTAGGTGATGAACATGAACCTAGTAATAATGATAATGATGATGTTCATGTTGATGCTCAACCTAGTAATGATAATGATGTGGAGATAGAACCTGTTGTTGATCTTGATAACCCACAACCTAAAAATAAAAGATATGATAAAAGAGACTTCATTGCTAGGAAACATGGTAAAGAAAGAGAACCATGGTTTTAGAAACCCATGCCCTTTCCACCTAAACCATCCAAGAAAATGGATGATGAAGACTTTGAGCGCTTTGTTGAAATGCTTAGACCTGCCTTTTTGCGTATGCGTTTGACTGATATTCTGAAAATGTCTCCTTATGCTAAGTATATGAAAGATATTGTTACAAATAAGAGAAAGATACCGGAAGCTGAAATTTCCACCATGCTTGCTAATTACACATTTAAAGGTGGAATACCAAAGAAACTAGGAGATCCAGGAATACCAACGATACCATGCTCCATTAAAAGAAACTATGTTAAAGCTACATTATGTGACTTAGGAGCCGATGTTAGTGTTATGTCTCTCTCTTTATATCGTAGACTTGATTTGAATAAGTTGACACCTAATGAAATATCTTTGCAAATGGCTGATAAATCAACTACTATACCCATCGGTATTTGTGAGGATGTACCTGTTGTAGTTGCAAATGTTACTACTTTAACGGACTTTGTTATTCTTGATATACCCGATGACGAAAGAATGTCGATCATCCTTGGTAGACCCTTTTTGAATACTGCAGGGGCTGTTATTGATTGCAACAAGGGTAATGTCCCTTTTCATGTTAATGGTAATGAGCATACGGTACACTTTCCGAAGAAACAACCTCAAGTGAATAGTATCAATTCTATTGGAATTTTTTTAACAATTACTATTGGAGGTTTTGAATTCCCTATTCCTACTGTCAAAAATAAATATGATTTTCTTATTGTTGGTAACATGCATATCCCCGTTGAGGTAACCTAGTGTTACATAAAGATTCTCCGATTTCATGTCATTCGGAAGAAGTTTGTTAATAAGACTTGATCAACCATGTTAATGGATTCCTTTTGACGGGCATGAGATGGATGAATTTAGTAAACACAACTCTCTCTACCCACTTTTTACATTCTGTTATTTAGAGTAAATAAAGCAAAAAATGATATTATTGCTCTGTTTCCTGAATTATCCGTGCAATAAAAAAATGACCAGAAAATAAAAGTTCTCCAAATGCCCTGGAAATTTAGTGTGATTTTTTCCATAATATTTAAGAATTTTTGGCACTGAACACACCTCAGGGGGGTGCACTAGTGGGCCACAAGCCCACAGGGTGCGCCCACCCCCAGGGCGCGCCTAAGGGGCTTGTGGGTCCCACGTGGGTCCTCTAACTTACTCCAGCCACCCATTCACTTCGTCTTCCTCCAGAAAAAATCCCACCATGGCTCAAACCCGTGTTATTGCTCATTTTGCTGCCATTTTTGATCTCCTTGCTCGGAACTCTGTTTCCGAAACTGTTTTGGGGGGATTGTTCATCGGTATGTGACTCCTCTGTTAGTCCAATTAGTTTTTGCTATAGTGCTTTATATATTGCAAATTTTTGCTGTTGTGGTGGCCCTGTTCTTGAGCTTGCATGTCAAATTTATATGGTCCAAATTATTTTTGTTGCATGATATAGCCTCTAGACACTTGTAGGAGTAGTTGCTATCAATTTTGTTGAGTTTAGTTCACTTTTATTTTGAGTCACTAAAAATTTCATAAATTTTCAGAGAAAAGAAAAGCTATGAGGAGGTGGTTGAGAGGCTCTTCGAGCCGGAATTCGGAAGGAAATGAAAATGAGGAGAAGAAGAAGCCCAAGTACAATCTTTCGCGTGCGGCGGAGGTTCGGCCGTGTGAATGGCCAAGTGATGCATTCTTGAGGGAGGCAGGAATTTACGATGACTTATATTATTTGGCGGAGAATGTCGGCATTACCGCCTTCCTCCAAGATAAGTGTGACCAATACCTCCTACTCACTAATACATTCGGGCAATTTTTTCACTTTCATTCTAGGAAGGATCCTCCCATGGTAGAATTTCACCTATATGATGAGACTAAGGAAATGACACTATATGATTTTTGCAATGTTTGCAAAATACCACGGCAGATTTCATCGCTGACCCTACTGTGGGGGAAGAGGGAGGAGTGTCAGAAGCTAGAGTTGCGAGTTTACTTTTCTGGTTTTACGTTACTATGCATTATTTGCCGGGAGATGTCTGACTGGTCAAGGAGAGTGGAACTCTCAGTTCACCTGACCTAGCTATTTTGCGCCATGCTTTATATTCTGATAGAACCTTTAGTTTGGGCGCTATAGTTGCTCGGCGGTTAAACACAAATCGTACGAAGGGTTGTATTTTTGGAGGTGTCTATGCCTCCCGCCTTGCTAAATATTTTGAGATACCTATTAGGCATGATGATGAGGAGGAGATGTTGTTACCCACTAAATATTTAGATTATGCTAGCATGGTAGCACACTATTTTATTAAAAGTGATAAGCATAAGCGACTCCAGTAAAACTTAGTATTCAGTCAGGGTACTTGTGAGATTATTACTTTGCCTACACCTTCTTTGTTCGATATTCATTCAGGCAGGTACACTATTATGCCCGAGGACATTTATGCATACTGGGAGTTAACGCAACCTCCAGCACTTGAGCCAGCACCAGTTCCTGATCCGTATCAGGAGCCTATTTATCAGTGGGAGCCACAGGAGCTCGTCAACCAGTGGAACCCTTAGGACCCTCCGCAGTATCGAGGAGAGGGTTATTTCGAGCCGTGGCCATAGACCAACTTAGGCTAAAACCCTAAGCTTGGGGGAGTACGTATTTCTAACCGACATTACATTCATGTTCACACATTCATTCCAGTTGTCGGTGTTCATCCTTTTTCATTGTATAATCCATGTTAGTTTATTTTTCTTGCTTTCTTCTTGTGTGTTTGAAAAACTTTGATAAAATCCAAAAATATTTCTTGCTTCTTTTAAGTTTTTCTTTCTAGTTTAATTATTAGTTGTAGTATTAAAAGAAAACCCAAAAGGATTCTTGTTCTTCTTTTACTTGTTGGGAGCTTTCCCGTGTAAATAGTTTTTCTTGTTTTCATTTTACTTTCTTCAGAAAAACAAAAACTCCAAAAATATTTCAGTGTGTTTCTTTGAAATTCTTTGCTTTTCTTTGGGTCGTAAGGAGAAGACCACGATGAAAATGTTGAGTGGCTATCATATGCATTATTGTTGATCTAACAAAGAGCCCATATTACCTTGTCTTCTCCTCTGAATAAATGTTTGCAAATTCCATCTTAGTCCAATGCACGTGCACTCTTATTATTATTCACATCGTTCGGTCGTGCAAGTGAAAGGCAATAATGACGATATTTGATGAAATGATTGAGATGAGGAAAAGCTGGTATAAACTCGACCTATATTGTTTTTGTAAATATGATTAGCTCATCGTTCCTGATTCAGCCCATTATGAATGAAACATGTTTGCAATGAAAATTAGAGATTATAGTTACTCATGCCATGCTTAATTATCTAGGAGTGGATAATGGTTTGTCTTGTGTGCCAACATGCATTTAAAATGGTTGTGATGTAGTATGATAGGATGGTATCCTCCTTTGAATGATTCAAGTGGCTTGGCTTGGCACATGTTCATGCATGTAGTTGAAATCACAATCAACATAGCCTCCACGATATTTATGTTCATGGTGATTTATATCCTACTCATGCTTGCATTCAATGTTGATTAATCTCAATGCATGTTTATGACCGTTGTCGCTCTCTAGTTGGTCGCTCCTCAATCTTTTTGCTAGGCTTCACTTGTACTAAGCGGGAATACTGCTTGTGCATCCACTTCCTTAAACCCAAAGTTGTTCCATATGAGTCCACCATACCTACCTATATGCAGTATTTACCTATCGTTCCAAGTAAATTTGCATGTGCCAAACTCTAAGGCCTCCTTTGGTTCATAGGATAGGAATATGGTAGGAATAGGAGCTTCATAGGAAGTGAGATGACATGCATCTCAATTCCTATAAAGAAAGACATGCTATTTGATGCATAGGATAGGAATTTTTTCATTGAGTCTAGGCTAATGCTTTTTTTTCCTTTGAAATGGGAAGGATTGAACCCTATCCTACATAGGAATAGGAATTCATTCCTACAAACCAAAGGGCTCCATAGGAATTTTTCCTTTAAAAATCCTATCTTATGAAATTCCTACAAACCAAAGGAGGCCTAAACCTTCAAATAATAATATGTTTTGTATGCCCGAATCGCTCATGTAGCGACTAGGGGCTGTTAGTATCTTCCATGCTAGGTGGGTTATTCTCACAATGAGTGTTTATTCACTTGTCATTCATGAGAAAGTGGCCGGTAATCAGGATGCCCAGTTCCATGCTCAAAATCAAATCAAAATATAATAATTAAACAAAACTCCCCCAGGACTGTTGTTGTTATGGACGGTACCCATGGATTCGGCTAGCCGTGGAGTGTGATTGTTGGTGGAGGGGGAGTAAAAACTTTACCATTCTGTTTGGGAACCGCCTATAATGTGTCTAGCATGGAAGATAGTGAGATCTCTTGTATGTTGACAATGAAAGCATACCGCTCAAAATTATATTCATCTCTATTTTAAAAGCCTCGAACTCTGGCTCCTCTGCAAATCCCTGCTTCCCTCTGCGAAGGGCCTATCTATTTACTTATATTGTTGAGTCATCATCTTCTTATAAAAAGCACCAGCTAGAGAGCACCACTGTAATTTATATGCTTTGTTATTAATTGATGTTGAGTATGAGTGTGACTGGATCTCTTTTGGCATGAATTATAATGTCTAGTCAGTCCTTGATCTTCATGGGTGCTCTGCATTTATGTTTTGCGGTCTCAGAAAGGGCTAGCGAGATACCATTTTGTCATATTATATCATGGTTGTTTTGAAAAAAGTGTTGTCATCCGAGATTTATTATTATTGCTTGCTAGTTGATTATGCCATTGATATGAGTAAATGTGAGACCTAAATGTTATTGTGAATATGGTTAGTCCATAATCTTTGCTGAAAACCTGAATATTGGCTAGACATATTTGCAACAACAAGATCAAACAGAGTTTGTAAAAGTTTTTCTTTGTCACTTTCAGTTTGTCAACTGAATTACTTGAGGACAAGCAATGGGTTAAGCTTGGGGGATTTGATACGTCTCCATCGTATCTACTTTTCCAAACTATTTTGCCCTTGTTTTGGACTCTAATTTGCACGATTTGAATGGAACTAACCCGGACTGACGTTGTTTTCAGCAGAATTGCCATGGAGTTATTTTTTTGCAGAAATCAAAGTTCTCGGATTGACCTGAAATTTACGGAGAATTTTTGTGGATTATATAAAAAAATACTGGCACAAAAAGTTACTAGAGGGGGGCCACCCAGAGGCCACAAGGCCTGGGGGCGCGCCTACCCCCCCCCCCAGGGCGCGCCTCCCAAGCTTGTGGGCCTCTTGGACCGCCTCCGACCCTAATCCCAACGCTATATATACCTATTCGCGGAGAAAAAAATCATAGAGAAGGATTCATCGTGTTTTACGATATGGAGCCGCTGCCACCTCCTATTCTTCATCGGGAGGGCTGATCTGGAGTCCGTTCGGAGCTCCGAAGGGTGGAATCTGTTGCAATCATCATCATCAACCTCCCTCCATCACCAATTTCATGATGCTCACCGCCGGGAGTGAGTAATTCCATCATAGGCTTGCTGGACGGTGATGGGTTGGATGAGATTTATCATGCAATCGAGTTAGTTTTGTTAGGGTTTGATCCCTAATATCCACTACGTTCTGAGATTCATGTTGCTATGACTTTTCTATGCTTAATGCTTGTCACTAGGGCCCGAGTGCCATGATTTCAGATCTGAACCTATTATGTTTTCATGAATATATGTGAGTTCTTGATCCTATCTTGCAAGTTGTAGACTCCTATTACGAGTTATGATCCGCATACCCCAAGGTGACAATAATTGGGATTCTTTCTGGTGATTACCGTAGTTTGAGGAGTTCATGTATTCACTAAGTGCTAATGCTTTGGTCCGGTTCTCTATTAAAAGGAGGCCTTAATATCCCTTAGTTTCCATTAGGACCCCGCTGCCACAGGAGGGTAGGACAAAAGATGTCATGCATGTTCTTTTTAATAAGCACGTATGACTATATACGGAATACATGCCTACATTATATTGATGAATTGGAGCTAGTTCTGTGTCACCCTAGGTTATGACTCCTACATGATTAATATTATCCAACACAATTATCATTGCTGATCCAATGCCTACGAGCTTTTCACATATTGATCTTTGCTAAGTTACTTTCATTGCTACTGCTGTTACAATCACTACAAAACTGCTACTGTTACTTTTGCCACCGTTACCGTTACTTCCATACTACTTTGCTACTAAATACTTTGCTGTCGATATTAAGTCTTTTAGGTGTGGTTGAATTGACAACTCAACTGCTAATACTCGTGAATATTCTTTATCTCCCCTTGTGTCGAATCAATAAATTTGGGTTGAATACTCTACCCTCGAAAACTGTTGCGATCCCCTATACTTGTGGGTTATCAGCTAACGCGACACTACGATCATAGACCCTTTGAAGAAACTATGTGCGATGCATTAATCGAAAATGATGATGTAAAAAAACTGTCAGAAAAGATGCAAAACGTTTGCGATGGCGGATACATCAAACATAGTTCAGATTTTACTTGCGTGTGCGATGCGGGGCAAACGGTTGATCCATACGAACTATTTGCGATGAGATAGAACAACAGAAACGGGCAGCCATATCAAGGTGTGTGCGATATACGGCATATAGTTCGCTCTGATGAACTGTTTGCTATTAGGGAATGCAACAAACGGTTAGCCAGATCAAGGTGTGTGTGATATATGGCATACGGTTCACTCGGACGAACTGTTTTCCATTAGGGAACACAACAGAAATGGTTCAACTTAAAAACATGTGTGTGATATGCGGCATACAGTTCACATAGATGAACTGTTTGTGATGAGCCAAAAAAACACAAACAATCCGTGTAAACAAGATGTGTGTGATATGCGGCAAACAGCCCACTCGGATGAACTGTTTGCGATGAGAAAATATAACATAGACGGTTACTACAGTTAATTTGTGTGTGATTCTGTGTGTACAAAAAACTTCAAAAAATGCTAACTAGTTGCTTGCGGTGGCTAGGAGTATCGCACACGATGCACGTGCAAGTACTCGTGTGCGATGATTAGGAAGTTACACATACATTTCCTTATGGTAACACGTGACACCGCATACGGTTGTTGGGTTGTGTGCTCCACTTAGTCTTCCCGTGCTCCACAGGGGTGAATTGTAAAATCCCCAATCCCCTAGCCACCTGCTAGCTATAAATAACCACAGCAATGGTCGCCGGCGGCGACTCGCTACTGATCCAGTTGCTAGCTAGTTACCCACACATACCGGCATACCCCCAACGGCCGACGACGGGATGGAGTCACGCGATGGCGGAATCGAGGCTGAAGGCACGATGGTTGGTTTGGCAGTCGACGGCCATGCCGCCGCCTCTCCCGACGACGGCCAGAGGAAGCAGGAAATGCGGTACGAGCAAGCCGCCAGGTTAGGCAGGGTCGTCCTAAAAGCGGACAGGGATCGCAAGCGGGCGATACTTCTGGCTCGACGCAGAGTGCGGCGGATGGTGCGGGCGGCGGAGGAGGGACCTCGACGACGCAAGGACAACTGCGACAGTGGCGGCCACCGCACGAGGCGCAGGCTTATGTCCGAGATGGAGGAGGGCGCAGCGCCGGACGTCGCCGTGGCTTGCCTGGGGGCCGTCACGGCAGCCCTGACGAGAGCCAACGTCGTCTCGCCGGACGTCGCCGGGGCAGACCCAGCGGTCGCGGTAGCCCTGGTGAGCGCTGCGCCTGAGGCAGTACTGGCGATTCCCGATGTCGAGTCTGCCCCAGCCTGGATCGATCAAGGTGTGTAGGTCATCGACTTGGCGGCCTCCTCTCCCACTGATCCCATGATCGACACGCTGATGGACGATGATTGCTGTGCGTGCTGGGTCAGCGTTAGGTGCACATTGTAGCTCTTTTGTGCGAGCACAGTTCTTTATATTCTTGTAATTTAGCAATATATATATATATATATATATATATATATATATATATATATATATATATATATATATACTCAATTGATTTCTTCATGCATGTCAAATATGTCAATTGTATGGGCTGGCCTGTCTGTATAGTATCTGAATTTGCAATATGGAGAATTAATATGCAAATGCCTTCTGGACATCGGTGCTGATCGCCACGTCGAAAACATGGACACTAGTGGAAAAAGTGCTAGCCACAACTTTCGTTGGTGGCGTGCCATTTACAACCAACGCCACTACTATTTTTTTCAAATAGTGGTGGCGTTGGCTTATTTGGTATGACATTAGTAGGGGCATAGTGGTGGCGTTGGAAAACAGGGTAGCATCAGAAGTATATGGGATCAATAATTTGTACCAGGCGTAATATACTGCTGTCGTGGAATAGCATGGAACGCCAATACTATTATATTTAGTTGTGGCGTGCTGTTGGTTCCGACGCCAGTATTGTTATTTTGTCAATGCCAACATTCTTATATTATTATTATTTTGGTATATTCTTTTTTATAGTATATTATAGTTTACTTTTATTAAATTTTTATTATTTTAAACAGAAATAATGACAATTTTTAAAATATGTACTTTGAGACTTTAAATTGCTTTTTTTCTTTTTAGTTTAAGACTTGAAATATATAGTTTTGAGCCTTAAAATATGTAGTTTGACATTTCCAATTTTTTTAATTTTTAGTTTTTTATGTGGTGCTCTTTAGTATATTTATTATAGTTTACTTTTATTAAATTTCTATTATTTTAAAATGGTAATATGATGACATTTTTTAAATATGTACTTTGATACTTAAATTACTTTTTTTCCTTTTTAGTTTAAGACTTGAAATATATAGTTTTTGAGCCTTCAAATATGTAGTTTGACACTTCCAAATTTTTTAATTTTTAGTTTTTTATGTGGTGATCTTTTTCATAGTATATTATAGTTTATTTTTATTAAATTTCTATTATTTTAAAAGGTAATAATAATGACATTTTTTAAAATATGTACTTTGAGACTTTAAATTACTTTTTCCCCTTTTTAGTTTAAGACTTGAAATATGTAGTTTTGAGCCTTCAAATATGTAGTTTGACACTTCCAAATTTTTAATTTTTAGTTTTTTATGTGGTGATCTTTTTTATAGTATATTATAGTTTACTTTTATTAAATTTCTATTATTTTAAATATAAATAGTGACATTTCATAAATAATGACCGTTTTTTCTTATTGGGCTAGCCCAAATGGGATTAGGAGATGCCGTGGGGGTCAAAACCAACGGGGGCAACCCCCCCTCGACCCACGTACTCCCTCTCTCTGCCCTGCTCTGTTTATCATGTTCCCCTTTCTCTCCCTCTCTCTCGCCGCTCGTCGTCGCCGCTTCAATTCCGGCCGATTCCGGCGATTGCTGTCGTTCTCCGGTCCTGAGGTACACATCTGAGCCTCCCACTCTCTTCTGGTCCATTTGGATTTTTTTAATTAGAGGTGTGTTTCGCATTCCCTATTCTAGGGTTTCGGCGACGGCAACAGGCGACGGCGATGGCAGCAGGCAATGGCGACGGAGTAGACTGTAGGCGACCCTCGACTCCAACCCAGGTGAGCATATCATCCCTCCCTCTCTTGCTGTAGGTCACTGCCACTGTCAATCAAATTAAGGTGTTTGAGTTGCTAGCTGTAGAAATTGGAAGTGCAATCTGTCAATCAAATTAAGGTGTTTGAGTAGCTGTAGAAATTAAGGTGTTTAGGTTTAGGTGTTTGAGTTGTCAATTGGAAATTGGAAATTGGAAATTGGAAGTGCAATCTGTCAATTTTTAAGTCATCATCTTTGGAAGCATCTAAATTCTGAAACAAAGTGTTTGAGGCTGTTGTAATCCATAACAAAGTGTTTGAGTTGCTGTTGTGTACTACTTTTGCACCATCTCACATATATCACTAGCTTCTCATTGAATCTTCGGTTTAATTCAAATAGTTGAGTGTCCAATGTGGCAATATGTGGCAAATATATATAGTGTCTAAATAAAATTTCCACTTAATGCTCCAAGTTAGGTGTGGCAAATAGTTGAGTGTCCAAAGAAAATTTCAACTCGAAAGTAATGCTCCAAGTTAGGTGTGGCAAAATAGTGTGTCAAATATAGTCACAATCCAAACAAGGCCTTAGGGGTTGTTTGGTTCCAAGCCACAACTTGCCACACTTTGTCACAACTCAACTTAGGCAAGTTTGACCAAGTTAGGTGTGTGTTTGGTTCTTGCCCACATGTTATAGATACAAACTGGCATATATATACTACACTTCATCCATATAATTGTGTGAATATATCGATAGTGCTATATTGTTATTGTACAAAGCCAGTTATGCACATGCTATGATATATTGTTGCTGTTTTACCCTTGATGAAATCTGCCAAGTCTGAAACTGGCAGAATTAAAACTTGCCATGTAGCATACTCCATCCACATGCTATATGATACATTGTTGTTGTTTTACCCTTGATGAATATAACAGTGTCTTTGCTAATGTAGCATACTCCATGATGTTATGGACAGATTTGCATTGTATACTTTGACATGTGTGTTTGGTTCTTATCATAATAATTAACCTATATACTTGTTACTATTTTGAAGTTCCAACCATGACTAGCTGGAACAGCCACTACCAGTCCTCGTGCAACTTCACGGCCAATGAAGTTGACAAAGGCGAAACGAGCACCAACCAGGTAAGATTACAAAAACATCCATGAGCATTGCAAACACATGCATATATACATATATCATCTAACCATTCTTTATTGATGATTTCAAATATTTGACTTGCCAGGCGTATGTACGAGACCCATCTCTAGAACCGGTCCAGCAATAGCTACCGGTATGTGACGTGGACATGCTCAGCCGTGAGCTTGTCACGTAAAAGGAGAGTACAATGAAGGCACTTAAGGAGTTGAATGACTCCCTGAAGAAAGAGAAGGACGAGATGATCGATGATAACTCCGATCTCTGCGATAAGAAATTGAAGCTCATCGACCAGAAGCAGCTACTGGTCACCGAGATCGAGTCTATGAAGAAGGAGATACGGCTCCTGAAGGGGCCGAGAGGGAGGAGCTGAAGACCCGCAAAGCCTATTTCAGAAAGGAGGGACAGAGCAACAGGAACAAGTTGCGTGAGATGAGGATCATTCTTCATTGTAGCTAGTTAGCGGATAACAAGTTGCGTGAGATCGATGACGATACTTTTGCTTGTAGATCGAGCTAGCTACCGGATAACTTTTGCTTGTAGGTAGTAGCAAGCTAGTTACTGAAAACTGTACTAATAGCTGGGTATATTTTGTGGATTTGAGACTTACCACTAGAAGTTTAAATGGCTGCACATATACTAATCCTTGGGTATATTTTTTTAGTGCTGAAAAATACAAATTGCTGGCATTGCCTCACAATAAACGTCATAGATAACACAATATATTGCTGGCGTTAGCCAGGTGGCACGCCATCAGTACTAAAATACTGCTGACGTGTCTGCCAACGCCACCACTAAACTGTTGTCACTGGCGCCATATTGGTGGCGTTGGGTCTCTATGCCAGCAAGGCACTTTCTGCCATGCCATAGCTACGCTTTTTTCCACTAGTGGGACATCCTCTACTCTACTGGGCACATGCTTAAACTGAATGAACTGTGTATGCTACTTATACTTTCCATGAAAATTTAAGAACTTGACTAACAGCATTTGAGTAACATATATATAGTGGTTACACTATTCGACAAAAGGAGGATCTTCGTAACACGGTTTTGACAACCATATGGTCCATATCTACATACTTAACATAGTAACAACTAGCACACTTTAAGAGGCTGAGGGCCAACAACCATATGGTCCATATCTACATACTTAACATAGTAACAACTAGCACATTTTAAGAGGCTGAGGGCCAACAACCACAACTATCCACTGGAAGCAGCTTGATCACGGTGACTCGGCATCTCGTCAATGAAAAGGAAGAACCCTCCTGTGCCTTGGTAGAGCATGAGTAGAACAGTGTCTCCAATTTTCCAATATGGATGCATTGCCACGACAAGCGAGAACTTGTTAATTTGAATGGTTCCATTTCTACGGGAAATGAGTACCTTGCAATCACTTTGGCGTTATTAGCAGGCACAAGTGTAATTCGACCACGCCGGGAAATCGATTCAAGAATAGCTGCAGCGGGCAATTTCTGTTGAAATGTAGAATAAAAACCAATTTTAACATATCGTTGAAGATATATATAGTTTATGAATATCAACATAAAAATAAGACTTTGTACTAGCGTTTTGCACTAGTGGAAAAAGTGCTAGCCACAACTTTAATTAGTGGCGCCTCATTTTCAATCCATGCCACCACTATTTTTTTAAATAGTGGTGGTGTTGGCATATTTCGTACGTCACCACTACATCGTTACTGGTGGCGTGCAACCAAAAATCCACGTCACTAGTATGTGGGATCCAGAAGTCTGCCCGATGGCAAGTTAGTAATGGCATGTAATGTTTTTCCACGCCACTGCTATTCGCCATATTAATGGCGTGTGAAGTTTTTGCACACCATTGGTAATTCAATCAACCTGTTCAAAAATAATAATAATAATTGAACTATTTAATGGTGGCGTCAGAGTGGAAGGACACGCTATTAAAAACATAACTAGGCATTTCCTGTGCACGCCACCAAAATACTTATATCCAAACGGCCCATGAGGCCCAATCGGCAAAGCCCAGCCGGCCCCCTCGCGTAGCACAACCCTAATCCCCTCTGCTTCCTTACGCGATTCCCAAAATTAAGCCTCTCTCTCTCCAACGCGATCCCAAATCGCCGCCGCTGTCGTCTGTCGATTCCGGTCAACTCCGGCCGCTCTGTCTGGACCGAGGGGATCTAAAAGCTAGCTATCAAGAGAATTTTAGGAAATTCATGGGAAATTAGGCCTAGATCGGGATTTTATTGCTGTCTCAGATGAACTGGAGAGTATTCAGTGTATACGTTCCTGGCCTACAGGCAAGAATTGGAAAATAAGTTGATGCTCGACAACAGCCACATCCCGGCTGTTATAGGCTGACCAAAGACAGCTAAGAAAAGGCATGGAAAATGGTAGAGCTCGATCCTACGGTTGATTTGCTGGGGAGCCCTTCAGGCCGTCCATCTTCGAAATGGTATCCTCCTTCTCTGAATAAGTTCAGGTTAACTAGATGTTACACTGCAGTCCTGACATTGCCCCTCTCTTGAGAAGCGACGTGTCCTCATGGTGCTTGCTGTTGATCCCTCCAGGCTTGTGTAGTTGCTTTGAAAAACTCAGGAAATGTGTACTTTATGAAATCAGCATCTTCCCAAGTTGCATCATCAGGTTGCAAGTTCTCCCACTGAATATACCACTGCACAACTGGAAGATTGTGTCCTGGAACCTATCTGACTTGCAATACTGCTGCGGGTCCTGTCTTGACTGTGCCATCAACCGATACCATTGGTAAATTAGGGCTAGGTATGGATTTAGGACCAATATGTTTCTTCAACTGGCTGACATGAAACACAGGATGTATTTTCACATGGTCAGGGAACTGGAGTTTCTAAGCTACTTTGCCCACCTTCTGTATGATCACAAATGGGCCATAGAACTTGTTCTGTAATTTGAGAGCACCTTGAAAGCCAAATGCAGCCAATCTATAAGGAGCCATTTTAGATACACCATATCTCCAACTTCAAACATTCTTTCACTTCTCTTGAGGTCTGCATACTTTTTCATCATGTTTTGAGCTTGCTGCAAATTTGTTTTTAATTGTTCCATCATATTCTATTTCTCTTGAAGAAAGGTATGAGCTTCCTCATCTTCAGGACCAGGTACTGCTAACTCAGAGATTAGTGGATGTGGAAAACCATACAAAGCTTGGAAGGGAGACATCTTTAATGCAGTATGGTATGTTGTATTATACCAGAATTCTGCTAGAGAAAGCCAAGAACTCCATTTGTGAGGATGGTTTATTGTCATGCATCAGAGATAAGTTTCCACACATTGGTTGACCCTCTCAGTCTGGCCATCAGTTTGAGGATGATAGGCAGTACTGTATCTCAATTCACTGTTAAGTGCAGCAAAGATATCTTTCCACAATTTGCTAGTGAAAATTCTGTCTCTGTCAGAAATAATGAGTTTAGGTGGACCATGCAACTTGATGATGTTGTCCACAAATTCTTGGGCCACGCTGAGAACTAAGTAAGGATGTGATAGTGGGATGAAGTGAGCATATCTAGTGAACCTGTCCACAACCACTAAGATGACCTCCTTTCCTTGAGAATTTGGTAGCCCTTCTATAAAGTCCATGGATATGTGCTGCCAGGCCATGTCAGCCATAGGGAGTGGTTCTAATAAACTAGGTTGAAGGCAATTCTCATGCTTAGCTCTCTGACAGATAGGACAAGGTGCAATGAAAGCTTCTACAGCTGCTTTCAAACCAGGCCAATAGAAAATATTTTTAACTCTGTGATATGTAGCTCTTGTTCCTGAGTGACCTCCCACAGGAGAACTGTGTAGGGCAGTTATCAACCTTGTTCTCAAGTTAGACACATCTGCCACCATTATTCTTCCTTTATATCTGATAATCCCAGATGTGAGGCTATAATCAGACATAGTATTGTTTTGCTTCAGTAACAGTTGCTCCAAGAGATTTTTGGTAACTGGATCTTTGTGATAACTGTCCACTAGTTCTTGTGCCCATAGTGGAGTAGCAGTAGATATGGCCATACAAGAAGGTAGCAGTCTGGAAAGGGCATCTGCTACTTTGTTCTGGACACCTTTCTTGTATTGAATCTTGAAGTTGAATTCCAATAATTTCATCATTAATTTGTGCTGCACTCCTTCAGTTATCTTCTGGTCAGTAATAAACTTCAGAGATTGTTGATCCGTTTTGATGATCAGATCATTGCCTATAAGGCAATGTCTCCACTTTTTAAGTGCCTCTAGGATTGCTAGAGCTTCTTTCTCATAGGTAGACATGGCAGCATTTCGAGGACATAAGGAGGAACTGTAATAAGCCAGAGGTCTGCCCTGTTGCATCAGTACTGCTCCTATACCTTTTCCAGAAGCATCAGTTTCCAAAATGAAAGTCTTGGAGAAATCAGGTAGAGCTAGGACTGGTGCTGTGATGAGTGCTTGTTGAAGTTGAGCAAATGCTTTGTCCTGTTCAGGTGTCCAAACAAACTGACCTTTCTTCAACAAATCATGCAAATGTCTGCATATAGCTCCATATCCTTTGATAAACCTTCTGTAGTAACCAGCTAATCCCAGAAAACTCCTCAGTTTTATCACATTTGCAGGCACTGGCCATTCAGCAATAGCTTTGATTTTCTGTGGGTCAGTTGCTACACCTTCTGCAGATATAACATGACCAAGATATTCAACTTGTTGTACTGCAAAGACACACTTTGAAAGCTTGGCACACAACTGATTTTCCTTCAGAATTTTGAGAACTATCTCAATATGTTCCATATGTTCTTTGAGAGATTTACTGTAGATTAGTATGTCATCAAAGAACACCAGCACAAACTTTCTTAAATAAGGACCAAATATGCTATTCATCAGGGCTTGAAAAGTTCCTGGAGCATTGGACAGTCCAAAAGGCATCACTAAATACTCAAAGTGTCCCAAAAATGTTCTGAATGCAGTTTTATGAATGTCATCTGGATGCATTCTAATCTGATGATATCCTGCTCTCAAGTCCAGTTTAGAAAAATACTTAGCTCCATGTAATTCATCCAATAAATCTTCTATTACTGGTATTGGAAACTTGTTCTTCACTGTGACTGAGTTGAGCTTCCTGAAATCAGTGCATAACCTCATTGAATTATCCTTTTTCTTGACTAGTATGACAGGAGCTGCATAAGGATTTTGACTGTGTCTGATGAAATGAGCAGCCAACATTTTTTTGATCTGCTCCTCCATCTCTTGCTTTTGATGTTGTGGAACTCTATAGGGTCTGGAGTGAGGGGGTTCTACTCCAGGTTGCAAAGGAATAGTGTGATCACAGTCTCTATGTGGTGGCAGGGTATTGGGTTCTTCAAACAAATCAGCATAATCCAGGAGCAACTTCTGTAACTGTGGAGGAGTTTGGAATCCAGCAGGTGCTTGTAATACAATATTATGCATTTGTAACAGAAACCCTTCTGCCCCTTTGTCCAGTAAATTTCTCACTTCCTCAGCTGGAACTTCTTTCACTTTTTCAGGAGTATTAAAGATAACAGCAGTCACTGTTTTCTTCCCTTTCATAGTGAAACTGAAAGTTTTTTCAGGTATGTTGAAAGAGACAGGGCTCATTAGTGTGAACCAGTCATATCCTAGTATGACATCATGGCTAGGGAGAGTCAGAGTCCTAAAACTGTGATTTAATGTGGTTTTGGCCAATTGGAAATCACAGTTTGGAACCACAGCATTAGATACTAATCTGCCTCCTCCTGCAACAGCTATTGCCTTGGGTTTCACTGGGAGCAAATGACAATTTGCTTTAACAGCAAAGTCCTGGTTGATGAAGGATGAAGAGCTGCCAGAATCTAACAGTGCTACAGCTCTTTTGCCATTGATATGAATTATTACTGTAGGTGTTGGTACTGCTAGTTGCTGTCCCATTGCATGAGCTGTGATAAACATTACTTGTTATTCTTCATCTTGAATTTCTTCTTGCTCCTAAGCAAGACTGTCTTCCAAGCCATCAGGTTGTGCTCCTGTTTCGTGCTGCAGCAAATGGATATTAGGTATGAGCTTGCATTTATGTCCATGCATCCACTTATCACCACATCTCCAACATTCCCCCACTTTTCTAATTTTTTGAGAGGTGTTAGTGGGGCCTTCAACTTGTTTACTTTGTCCATTTTGCTGAGGAATAATTGCTGCATTACTGTTCTTGTTCTGAAAAGTGCCACTGTTCTTCTGATAGAAATTCATATAAGAGCTGGCTGGCTTCTTTTGCACTGTGCTGGCTGGGGGGGGGGGGGGGGTAGTTTGGTTTTCCACCCTTGGGGCCACACAGTACATCTTATAATGATTGTGGTCTGAGGGGTCTGATCTGAAATTTAGTTCCCTCTCTTAAACCATTAACAAAACATCTTACAAACCATTGTTCTCCTAACTCAGGTGTTTCTTCCATAACATCTACCATGAGATCCTCAAATGCTTTGGTGTATTCAGATACTGAACTGTTTCCTTGCTTGAGAGACTTAAATTTCTCAGTCAAGTCATAAGAACCATGCTCTGCAAATCGTTTTATGATTTCCTTGCCAAACTGAGTCCATGAGAGTTGCTTCTTCAAGAGCCCAGATCTTCTTAACCAGATATCTGCTTCTCCAATGATATACATTTGAGCAAGAGAAACTTTATATTCGTCAGGTGCAGCTGACATTTGTAAGTACTTGTTACATTGTCTTATCCAACCCACAGGATCTTCACCAGAGAATCTAGGAAAATCCAGTTTAGGTCCTTTGGTGAGTGATCTCATAAACTGAGCTTGCATATCCAGTTCATATGTCCTGTGATAACCCTGCCACAACTGTCTGTCCCTGTTATTCTGATAGAACTGGTTGAATGTAGGTGTGTGGACATTTTGTCTTGCTGTCACTGGAGTGCCCACTGAATTTTGTGCTTCTTGTCGCCCTTGATTTGCATAACCAGGAGGTGCATTGACTCTGTTAGTGCGGATAGGAGGCAAATTCTGCAGTTGGAGGTCCTCCAGTTGCTTGGATTTCTCTTTCTCTGCAGCTAACTGTTGTCTTAACTGTTCCACTCTTGTTTCTTGCTCTTGTGGTTGTTCCTGGTTCAGGGTAGGGGATCTGGGAACTCCCTGGGAACAAGAAGGACGATCCGATTGTTGTACTAGCTGAGTTGTTTTGACCAGCGTCTGCAAAACATTACTGGTCGCTGACAGTTGCTTGCCCAAATCCAGTACCACTTTTTCCACTTCTCCTACAGTGACTGATATCTCCCCTTGCGTAGAGCCGATTGCTTGTATGTCAGCTTGCAATTTGGACACCTGTGCCTGCATCTGAGAACTGTCTTTCTGCAGGACCCCGAATTCATCGCGTAGAGAAAGAACGTCCTGGAGATCAGCTTCATCAATTCCTTTAGCGCGCCCCATCACCTTGATCTGAAACAGAGATGAGGATATTTACCACTGGACGAACCAGCAACCCTTTCTCTACTTCAGATCCTGCCGTCGCCCCAATCCACACCTCCCTGGCACACGGATCAGCGCACGAGCGTGGGATTTTACCGCCTGAGCAGAATACTCGAGCAACCACCTCTGCTCGACCGATCTGCGCCCGAATTTTTGCCGCCACCAGCGCCTCCTCACCGCCCCCAAAACTTTGACCCCGCCACCGACGCCGCCCAGAAACAACACCGCCGCCGCCGCCGATCACGAAAGGGTGGGAAATGGTGATCTGAAAAAAAAAATCCTCACCCAGAAACGCCTCCGCCAAGGATCGATGGCTCTGTATACCAATTTGTCAGGACCGAGGGGATCTAAAAGCTAGCTATCAAGAGAATTTTAGGAAATTCATGGGAAATTAGGCCTAGATCGGGATTTTATTGCTGTCTCAGATGAACTGGAGAGTATTCAGTGTATACGTTCCTGGCCTACAGGCAAGACTTGGAAAATAAGTTGATGCTCGACACCAGCCACATCCTGGCTGTTATAGGCTGACCAAAGACAGCTAAGAAAAGGCAAGGAAAACGGTAGGGCTCGATCCTACGGTTGATTTGCTGGGGAGCCATCCAGGCTGTTCATCTCCGAAACGGTATCCTCCTTCTCTGAATAAGTTCAGGTTAACTGGATGTTACACTGCAGTCCTGACATGTTCCCACTACCGCGGGGAACTCCTTCCAGATCCACTCGCACTCCTCGTCCAGCTCCATGGCTCCTGGTGCCGCGGCATAGGGGGAGGATGTGAACGCGCCGCCGTCAAGGGGTGGTGGTGGTGGTGGACCTACCTGCTCATCCCTCGTCCTCACCGCCGTCCTCTTCGAGGTTGCTGCTGGGGCAATCTCCATGGGACCTTGGAGGGTAATTTCCGATCTCTCCTCTGCAAATTGTAATTCTACAGTAGTACAAGGCTTCCATCTAGGATAATGTCCGACTGTATTAGATTGCATATACTGCTAATAGTGAATCTACAGTAGTATTTTTACATATTCTAGCTAGTATTTGTATTTTGTGAAGCTACATCAAGTCAGCCATGACTACATGCATTCACCACGGCACATGTGTTCGTGCTGAATACTTTTCATTGCAAGGCCTGACTAATGACTCGTGCATTGTAGCCATTTATTAATCTCGTACTGCTAGTTAAGCTTCCAAACGTTACTTATAGAAATATCATGTTGTCCTATGATGTAGAAATCTCGTATTTGCTGCATCTTTCCAGTTTATTAAGGAAGCACTGAGCTAGCCTGAGCAATAAAAAATGAACACTTGGTACCATTTACTACAGCCCCTGATTTTGCTACATCATTTTTACAGTTCAGAAAATCTGGGGTTGTGTCGGCGTACGACACATATGGGATCCTAAAGGACCCCTTTACGGTTCGGCAGGGAGAGAGATATGCACAAAGAGCAGAACCAACGATCGACGCGGGGCGATTTTACCCAGGTTTGGGCCGCTAATCAGCGTAAAACCCTACTCCTGCCTTGTTTTATTATGAGTGTTCTTGAGCCCAGGCTCCAGGAGCGCTTGCAATGAACAGTACATTCAAAGAGCAGCTACGCATGCAGAATGGGCCAGAAGGTCCTCCTCCCCTGTAGCAGTTGCCTTGGGCCTCCTTTTATACGCTCCAAGGGGTCACCACAAAGGCAAAATGTACATACATGAGGTGTAAAGTAGCTACAGGGTTATCATACCTAACCACTGACGGATTATGATGAATGCATTTAATGCACCGTGAGGTGTCCGTTTAGGTGTCCTCACTTTCTTGGGGATGGAAAAAGGGGCAATCCCATCAGCACCGCTTAAGCTCTCCTCCACTGGCGCGTTGCCACGCATCCAGAGAAGGACCCAGAATGTCAGGCTTGTTGCTGTGCTGAAGCGACGGAATAGTGATAGAATCTTGCTGGGGTGCAAATCTTGCCGGGTTTCGTGAGCCACCCCGGCAAGATCTTGCCGGGGGCCTGGTCTTTGGTCTTCAGATCTTATTAACTCCTGATCCTTTGATTCTCAGTCTGAGTGTCCCCTTGAGAATCTTCCACTAATCTCCAATTACTCCCCCGGCAAGCCTTGCCGCGGGCTTGGCTACGACTGCCCGTGCACAAGTATGGGGTACTAAAGTCCCAATACTTAGTACACCGACAGGAGCCCCCGGGCCTAGGCCATACACGAATGCGAGGCGTTGTTGGGCTAGGCCCAAACAGTGCACGGGCACGCGTGGCAGGGGATTAACTGCTTGTGATGATTTCGCTTACTGCATCCCCCCACTACGCGCATTGAATGCGCGACGTGGGGCGCGTGCGCTGAATGGCCGTGGCCGCAGCTCGCTTGTAGAGGCGTATTCACATTGGGCAGTAAAAGAGGCGGCCTCGCTCCTTCCCCATAAAAAGGAAACTGCAGAGGCGCTGCCTATTTACCCCCTCTTTCTTTTGTCTTCTCAATCTAAAATCTGCCATTGCCTTCCTTCTCTCGAGCTCAGAGCAAAGCTTTCCCTCATCCGCTCGTCGCCTCCACACCCGCTCCATCCCCGGCTTCCGCCCTTGCAGTCGCCATGCCACCCAAGACCAGCAAGGGCAAGGGCAAGGAGACGAAAGCCGATGTCCTGGAGAGCGAGCTGGTGAAGATGCGGAAGAAGTACGTCGTCTTCGCCCCGTCGCTTGATGCGAAAGCTCTGAAGAGCCGGTACCAGTGTATGTGGGCGAGGGAGACGCAAGCTCACCCCGCCACTCGCGTGATTCCAGGTTCTTGTTCCAAAAGCGGATCAGACAGATATCCCTTCTTCGTTGCTTATTTCTATTGCGGGCTCTGTCCTCCATTCTCTGACTTCTTCAACAACATTATGTACACATACGGCTTCCATCTTCTTGATTTCATGCCGAATGCTGTACTGTGTATATCCATCTTTGCTCACCTTTGTGAAAATTTTGCCGGAGTGGTTCCCAGTACTGCCCTCTTCCGCCATTACTTTATTCCCCGTATCCAAAAAGGGGAGGCCCTCTCTGGTTCTATCGCCTGGATTCCAAGGGTTTGGAACAAGGAAATATACCCAGAAGGGGTTTACCGCGAGAAGTGGGATGAATGGCGGTCTGAGTGGTGCTGGATCAAGGAAGCAGATCCCCATCCGTTCTGTTTGCCTCGACGGCAAAAGGCGGTCCGCGGCAGTGACTAGAGCAATTTCGCTGCTGAAGACGAAAAGCTCACGATTGCCACCACTAGGATCCTTCGCCTGAAAGCCGCCGGGCTCACAATGGAGATGATTGGCTTCGATTTCCTCCGCCGCCGCATCGCCCCCTTGCAGAATAAAGGGAGATCAGCTTGGGAATACCGGAACGCAGCAGACATCATGAGACTGCGCCCCGGATTGAACAACAATTTGACTGCTATGCAGCTTGGCGCTCTCCGTCAAAGGCTATTCCAGCGTGACAACAAGCATCGGTTGCCGGCAAGAATTGTCCCTCTGTGCAACAACTCCGCCCTGGGGTCGATTATCGCCACCATGCCACTGTTCAACGCCCACGGTCTTGACGCGACTTGGGTCGAGCCATCCGAGGAAGAGGCACAAAAGTTCTTTGATAACTTGACGGAGAGAGCCATCTGGGAAGAAGCAGACCTCATCCGAGCCACCACCAACGAAGAAGTGGCATACATTGCCACTAGGGCAGAGGAGGCGAATCTTGCCGCGGAGGCTGGTAGCGTCGGCTTCACAGAATGGGAAACCAGTGATGCAGAGGTAATGGTGGAAGAAAATCCTGTCGGGGAGGACAAGGCTGCCGGGGAACAGAGCAGCATAGCCGCTGAGAGCTCGTCCGACGAAGACGTGGCTGAAGAAGAACCGCAAGAAGAGCTCCCAGCCTCGAAGAAGACAAAGCGTGTTCTTCGAAAGGCTGCATCTGGCATCCCGGCAAGCCAACCTTCTTCGAGCAGCGAGGCTCCTGGCAAGAAGGCGGCCGGCAAGACTGCGCCGCGGCAAGGAGTTCGACAGCAACCTGCACAGCGCGCGAGACCCACACCAACGGCAACTGCTGAGGCGGCAGGGGCGTCTCGCACTACCGCACCAGAGGCTGAGGTGGCGGAATCACGGCAACCCCCTGCGCCTGCTACAGCCAAGCGACCCAGGACCCCTCCTCCGCCTCCCCACACAGACACTGCAACGGAGGTCGATTTCGACATCTCCGGCTTTAGTCCGGAGCGAGAAGAGGAAGAGTAAGTATCCTGCCACATCCTTTATCTTCCAAATTTTGGATCAATCTTATTGACTTGCTTGTTTTGTCTCTGCAGTGATACAGAAACCTTGGTGGAAAGGATGGCGAAGAGGGAAAAGACTTCCACGGGCGACGAGCCCCCAGCAGGCTTCACAAGCGCGCCGGAAACTATTACCATCAGCCCGGAGCTTAGCCCTCGATGCAGCCCCTAGCACAGCCCCCAGCGTGAGTTCATTACTCTTTTTCCGTTGGCGAATGCTGAGGTTTCTATCTTTGCTGCTGATATCTTTGGGCTTGCAGGAGAAGGACGGCAACAAGGGGAGTTATCGGGAGATACCCCCGTCGTGCCACCTCCATCAACCACGCCGCCCACAAGCGCTTCCCGGCAAGAGATCACACCGACGAGCTTATCTTGGTTGAGGAGGAGCCGACAACCGTGGATACTGGCATCCTACCCCTGGCAACCGAGGTTGCCGGGAGGGACGAGGCCACCTCTCAACAGCTCGATGCAGGTAACCAATTGCCTCAGAGCGCTTGCGGTTCTTTCCTTTATCTCTCTTTCTTTTGTCTTCTTGAACTTCAATCTTGATCTCATTCTATTTCTCGCCTTTATCCTTTAGAATTCCCTGTGATGGAACATATGGACATCGACGCTGTCATCGAGGAGACCGCCAGGGATGTTGCCGCCAAAGCCGACAAAATCGCTGCCAGCGAGGCCGCCATGGATGCCACCGTCGAGGCAGGCGGTGCCTTTGCCGATGAGGCCGCCAAGACTGCACAGGAGGAACCCGCCAAGGAATCTGCTGAAGAGGACGGCAAGGAGGCTGGTGACCGTACTGATGGCATTCCTGCCGCAGGAGCGCCAGGCGCTACGCCGGCCACGGAGCCCCCAGCTACTGGTGAGGCGGTTGCTGAGGATCAACCGTCAACATCCGAAGTCCCCTCATCAAGCAAATATCTCAAAGTTGGCGAGAAATTGTTTGTCAACTTGCCGGGGACGGCAAGCATTGGGGCACCGACCGAAGGGGAAACTTTTGATGAAGAAATCCTCGCTGCCGCTGGGCTCGAGATCGTCAACGAACCAAGTGTCAGCAGCAGCAAATCTGAGGAAGATCAACTCCTTCAGGCCATGGGCGATAACTTCCGCAAGCTCCAAGCACTCCACCGTGCCCAAAAAGAGAAGGTAGATTCCAGAGCTGCAGTTGTTGAAGCGGCTGAAACAGATTTCCAAAAGTGCGTTGAGTAAATGCAAATCTGGTACGCCGAGGCCTATCAAGAGCTGACTGTCAATTGGGAACAAGTGAGCCAAAGCTGGACGGAGCTCCTCTTGAAGCAATCTGACATGGAGAAGGCTCAAGAGGAAGCTACGCAAAGAATTGCTACTGAAGATACCCTCCTGATGGAGCGTCGCATTGCGCTTGATGCTCACGAGGAAGACCTTGCCGCACGTGAGCAGGCGCTCGCCGCCAAGCTTCACAACAAAGATGAAGAAATCGAGAAGCTTGTTGCGCGGCGGACCCAGGAGCTAGAGCAGAAGCACAAGGAGGCGCTCGAAGCTCTAACTGTAGATCACGCCAGCAAGCTCAAGGAGGCCGTCGATGCTGCCGAGGCTGCAGAGGCCGCCAAGAATGAGCTGAGCGACAAAGTGAAGAAACTGGAAGTGGACCTTGAAGAACACGGCAAGGAGCTCTCGATGCTCAAAGGTGACAGGGAAAAAACCCTCCACACCCTGGCGGAGATGCAAGTTGCCATGTCCGACAAGACCAAGCAGCTCTCTTCGGCTAATGATGCTATTGCCGATCTGAGGCTGAAATTGACCACGCTGGAGAAGTCACTTGAGGACAGCAGGGCCCACGAGAAGGCCCTGAGCAAGGATCTCCAAGACGAGAAGAACCTGCTCAAGAGCGCCTCCGCCGCCCAAGTTGACTACAAAAAGGGGGTGGAAATCTGGACTGAATGCCTCATCGACGCTGCGGAGAAGCTCACGGCACAACTGTCAACCATGGGCCTGCCAAACTTCAAGTATTCCTCCGAAGAAAGAATATCTTCGAGCGCCAGGTTGACCATGTTCTTTGAAAGCATCATTGATGCTCTGAAGCTGCTTCATTCTAACCGGGCGACCCAACTGGCCAACGAATCCCGCCAGCTTTGCCGGGCCGTCCTACGCAAGGTACTCATCAAGGTGGTGCATAATAATCCTGGTATCGACCTCACCAACGTGCTCGGCCGCCTGCCAAAGGACGCAAATCTCAAGGCACTTGAGGAGCTTGTCGCGCCTATCCTTGAGACGGTGGATTCAATCAAAAGGGTCGAAGGCCAGCGCAGAGATTAGCTGCTCCACCTCTTCTTGCCGTCGCCATTCCATGCCAAAGACAATTAAGTCTTAAGTTAGAACTGCGGCAACTTATTAATGTAATATAACTTGCTTATGTTTGGGTGCATGCATGCTATTTCCCTTGTCTGATTCCTTTATGTATGGAGTTCACCCTACACTTACTGAAAACTCGCCGGCGCGCAACCTGCCGCGAGTGCTGGGTGCGGGACGTCAGCAGCCTGCTGGAGGTGAAGTGGCCGGCAAGACTCCTTGGCGTTCTCAGTGCAGCCACTTAAATTGTTGAGCGGACTCGAAACAAAATGAGGGCGCAACCGATTACGACAAGGGTTCCTTCGCGTGCAGGTTTTCCATACAAAAGTCGAAATCGTCTAAGGAAAATAACTTTGTAATAAAAGAAACTTGCTTTAAGTTCTAGAACTTAGCTTTCTGTCGCTGTTCTTCCTCCAGTAAGGTGCCAATTCTGAACGTCGCCAACTGGTACTCATATCTTCCTTCCCCCCGGCAAACGTGCATGCGAGGAATCCTTTTGTCTTTTGAGAAAAAGAAAGAAGAGAAAATAAAGATATGGAATCTTGGCAGTTCGTTAAAACTTACCGGGAACAAGTGTCATACAACATCTTAGACAAACATGCATATATATATATATATATATGAACATGGAAATCAATAAGGAAATGCACAACACTTAAACTTATTCATCTGGGCTCAGGGTCTGTGCCTGGCTTTGTACAAAGGATTACATGCCTTGCCGGCAAGACTTGTACAAAAAAGGTGGTTGCCGGGGGCCCCTGGCAACCGCGCCTTATGGGTAGAACTTGCGAAGATGTTCGATATTCCAGGAGTTGCTCACTGGAACGCCATCTTCGGTCTCCAGGCGGACAGCGCCGGGCCTGGTGACTCGTACTACCCGATAAGGGCCTTCCCACTTCGGCGTCAACTTGTTTGAATTCTTGGCGGACTGAATCCGTCGAAGAACAAGGTCGCCTTCCTCAAGGCTTCGGGCATGAACTTTGCTGCTATGGTAGCGGCGCAAAGCTTGCTGGTAGCGTGCAGCTCGCACAGCAGCCTGAAGACGATTCTCCTCAAGGAGCACATCGTCATCTTGCCGCAGTTGCTCTTGCTCAAGCTAATCATAAGCGAGCTCTCAAGGTGATCCGTATATGAGTTCCATGGGGAGAACTGCTTCCGCTCCGTAGAACAGAGCGAAGGGTGTCTGGCCGGTGGCTCGATTTGGTGTCGTTCTGATTGACCAAAGAACCGTCGGCAACTCATCAATCCAGCGTCTTCTGCACTTTCTCAGCCTGTCAAAGGTTCTGGTCCTGAGACCGCGCAGCACTTCAGCATTAGCCCTCTCCGCTTGGCCGTTGCTTCTCGGGTGAGCAACCGAGGCAAAACAAATTTTGCCGCCAAGGTCTTGGACGTACTGCATGAAGGTGCGACTTGTGAATTGCGTGCCATTGTCGGTGATGATCCTGTTGGGCACACCAAAATGGCAAACTATCCCTTTAAAGAACTTGACGGCTGATTGTGCTGTCACCTTCCTCACCGCTTCCACCTCCGGCCACTTTGTGAACTTGTCGATCGCAACGTACAAGTACTCAAAGCCCCCGGTAGCACGGGGGAAGGGGCCCAGTATGTCGAGCCCCCAGACCAAAAATGGCCAGGAGAGAGGGATCGTCTCAAGAGCTTGAGCTAGCTGATGTGATTTCTTCGAATGAAACTGGCACGTTTCACACTTGGTTACTAGTGCAGTTGCATCCTGGAGAGCGGTGGGCCAAAAGAAACCTTGCCGGAATGCTTTTCCGACAAGTGCTCTTGATCCTATGTGAGAGCCACATATGCCTCCATGTATCTCTGCTAACAGCTCTTGTCCATCCTCCCGAGGAATACACTTCAATTTCACACCGTTTGGTCTCTTTCTGTACAGGACGTCATCGACGAACTTGTACATAACAGACCGACGGGCTACTTTTTCCGCCTCTTCCTGTTCCTCAGGGAGTTCTCCTGTCTGAAGGAAATGGACAATGTGCTGCGCCCATGCTGGAGCCTGGGGCTCGACAGCTAGGACTAAAGGCATCTCCTCCGCCAGGGGAACATTTGTCTCGACAGCAAAAGCATGAGGTTCCGCCAGAGCCTGTCGTTCCCCGGCAGGCTTGTCGTTGATCCCGGCAAGTTCCTTGCCGGCGGCTCCAGGGAGCTCTGTCAGAAAGTACTGTCCAGAATTCAACTTTCATCTCTTTTCTTGCCGCATTGATGGCGCCACAGATGGCTGAGTCAAATGGAGCACAAAAGTTCCTGGTTCCACAGGCAACTTGAGGGCAGCGCGCTTTGACAAGTCGTCAACAATACTGTTTTCGGCACGAGGAATGTGCTTCATTTGCAGACCGTCAAAGTGCTCTTCCATTTTCTCACTTCATCTACGTAAGCTTGCATCAATGGACTCTGATAATTCTTGTTAACTTGCCTGACGACAAGCTACGAATCGCCTCTGATGACGAGCTTCTTGATACCAAGGTCTGCCGTGATCCTAAGACCGGCAAGCAGGCCCTCGTACTCTGCAGTGTTGTTTGTCGAACTCTCCCGGGGAAAATGCATCTGGATTACATACTTGTGGTGCTCTCCGGTGGGTGCGACAAGCAGCACGCCAGCACCGGCGCCTTGCAGCGAAAAAGCCCCGTCAAAGTACATAACCCATTCTTGATCAATTTCCTTGCCGGGGAAGTTGTTTCTCGAACCTCTTCGTCTGGCGTTGGGGTCCATTCCGCAATGAACTCTACCAAGGCTCTGCTCTGAATTGTCGAAGTGCTTTCAAACTTGAGACCAAAGTTCGACAACTCCAACACCCACTCCACAATCCTGTCGGTTGCTTCTGGATTTCGAAAAATCTGTTGCAATGGAAAGCGAGTGACAACGGTGATTTCATGTGCTTGAAAATAATGGCGCAGCTTCCTCGAGGCCATAAGGAGGCCGAAGAGCAACTTCTGCATGCCAGAATATCTTGACCTAGCTCCTTGCAAAAGAGAGCTAACAAAATAAACTGGGCGCTGCACCACCTTTTTCTTCTGCATTGGTTCTTGTGACTGCGCAGATCCTGTCTTGCCGGGATCACCCCTTGCTGGGGAAGATCCCGCCGCGTCACTTGGCGGTCCTGCCACTAGTGTTTCCTCCTCATCAGCTTCTCTCTGCGCCACTAACGCAACACTAACCACTTGATTTGTCGCTGCCAGATATAGCAGCAACGGCTCTCGTGGTTTAGGCGCGACTAGTGTCGACGGAGAAGAAAGGTATTTCTTCAAATCTTGCAGCGCAGCCTTCGCTTCCGGAGTCCATTTCATTGGACCTGCCCTCTTCAAAATTTTGAAAAAGGGCAGGGCGCGCTCAGCAGATTTGGAAATAAACCTGCTTAGGGCAGCAACACAGCCGGCAAGACGACGTACATCCTTGACGCGTCTTGGCGCTTCAATCTGCTCAATAGCTTTGATCTTGTCGGGGTTCGCTTCGATCCCCCATTGAGATACAAAGAATCCGAGAAGCTTGCCGGAAGGAACACCAAACACGCACTTCTCAGGATTGAGCTTTAAGTTGATCTTGCGCTGATTTGCAAATGTTTCTTCTAGATCTTGTATGAGCGTCGCCTTATCCTTGGTTTTGACCACTATGTCATCCATGTATGCCTCCATATTTCTATGGAGATGAGGCTCAAAACCAATTTGGACCGCTCTCGCAAATGTAGAACCAACACTTTTCAACCCGAAAGGCATTCATATAAAACAATACGTACCACATGGGGTGATAAATGCGGTCTTTTCTTCATCTTCTTTTGCCATGAAGATCTGATGATACCATGAATAGGCATCAAGGAAGGACAGTAGATCACAACCAGCAGTGGAGTCCACAATCTGGTCGATGCGCGGTAAGGGAAAAGGATCTTTTGGACAGGATTTATTGATATCTGTATAATCAATACACAGCCTCCATTTCCTATTTGCCTTGCGCACTACAACCGGATTGGCCAACCAGGTTGGGTGAAGCACTCCTCTGACCAATCCTGCCGCTTCCAGCTTCCTGATTTCTTCGGCAATGAATTCTTGCCGCTCCAAGGCTTGCTTCCTGACCCTCTGCTTGACGGGCCGCGCGTGAGGACAGACAGCAAGGTGGTGCTCAATTACCTCCCTAGGCACACCGGGGATGTCAGACGGTTGCCATGCAAACACATCTGCATTCGCCCGCAGGAAGGCAATGAGCGCGCTTTCCTATTTGTCATCCAGGGTGGAACTTATGGTGAAAGTTCCTCCCGTTCCGTCCTCCCTGACGGGCACCTTCTTGGTCTCTGGTGGAGCAGCCTTGGATTTCTTGTTCTTGCCGGTGGAACTCTCTGGTGCATCCTCAAGGGAAGCGCAGCACTCCGAGGAGGTGCGCTTGCCGGAGTTCGCGCGAAGATTCTTGCCGGTCTTCTTCTTCCCCCCGGGAGTTCCAGCGGCAGGAGCAGATGCCTTGACGGCAGGTGCTGCAACTGCTTCCCGGTAGAGTTGGTCGGCACAGATGAGCGCATCCTTCTTGTCGGAATGGATAGTAATGACACTCAACGGCCCGGGCATCTTCAACACATTATACGCGTAGTGTGATGCCACCATAAACTTAGCCAGCGCGGGGCGGCCAAGGATTCCATTGTATGACATAGGAATCTTGGCGACATCAAACACCACCTTCTCTGTCCTGTAGTTGAGCTCGCTACCAAACGTCACCGGTAGCGTAATCTTGCCTTTTGGCTGGGTCCTTCCTGGATTGACCCCTTGAAACGTGCCCGTTTCCTCGAGATCTTCATCAGGAATTTGGAGCCTCTTGAGCACATCCGGCGAGATTAGGTTCAGTACGGCCCCACCGCCAACTAGCATTTTCGTCACCTTGAGGTTGCGGATTGTCGGTGAGACCAACAATGGCAAGCACCCGACCACGGTTGTGCGATCAGGGTGATCCTCGGCGTCGAAAATGATAGGCGTGTTGGACCACTTTAGGGGCTTACATGCATCGAACGATGGCTCTGTTGCATTAACTTCTCGCACCCACTGTTTAAGTCGACGGTGGGAAGAATGCAACGAGGAGCCTCCGTCGATACACATAGCCTCTGTAGCCTTCTAGAATTCCTGCTCACTGGATTCATCATCTTCTCCATCGTCATCATCACCCTCTTCTTTGTCACGGCCCTGAGTGGGCCTCTCCCTCTGTTGCTTGGCCTTGCCGCGGTGACCCCCTCGGCCACCGCGCTTCTTGCCGGACCCCTCAGCACCGTCTTGGGCCTTCTCCTTATCTCGCCTTTCATATTCAACTCTCTGCTTCTCGACAAGCTGCTCAACTTGTCGGCAGTTTTGGAGATCGTGGCCCTTGGTACGATGGATCCTGCAATACTGCTTGCCCGAGATTTCCGACCTGTCGGCAGCCGCCAAGGCCTGGCAAGAGGCGCATCCGGCAAGTTCCTTGCCGGGGTCGTCAACCTTGGCCTTCTTGGTGGCGTCGGGGTTGCCGGATTCCTCAACAGCGAGCACGACCTTGCCTCTGTGCTTCTTGTTCCGCCGCCGGTTTTTCCTCGGCGGGGTTGCAGCGTCTTCATCTTCTGATTCGCCCCCTGCGCCAACAGCCTCACCAGGGAGTTTCCTCCCTTCTTCAGCCCGAGCGCACTTGTCGGCTAAAGCGTAAAGCTCGGCAATACTCCTGACTTTGTTCATTGCCAGCTCTTCCTGCATTTTGCAGTTACGCACGTTCTAATGAATCGCGCTAACGACAGCGGCAGGGTGAACGTCAGGAATATTGTACTGCACCCAGCTAAATCTCTGGATAAACTTGCGCAGGGATTCGCCCTCCTTCTGAGGGATGATATGCAAATCACTCTCTTGGCCAGGAGCTTGGTGGCCTCCAACAAAGGCGCCAACAAATTGATGGCACATATCTGACAAAGAAGAAATAGAATTCTCCGGCAGATGCATCAACCACGACCTGACGTTGGGTTTGAGCGCCAACGGGAAGTAGTTGGCAAGTATCTTGTCGTCTCGGCCACCGGCAGCCCGCACCGCAATGGTGTAGATGCTCAAGAACTCCGAGGCGTGAGTCTTGCCGTCATATTTCTCCGGGACTTCTGGCTTGAGGGTTCGGGAATTGGGCCACTGGACTTGCCGCAGCTCACGGGTAAACGCTGGAGTACCTACCTCGTAAGGCAAGTCGCCTACGTCCCCTGGCGCAGGCTCGTCAACAGCGGGCCCTGCGGGCTTATCAGATTGATAGCGCGCTTCCTGTCGCCGCTCGATGGTGGTTCGAGCATCCTCTTTGCTTCGTTCCTGGAGAACTTGACGCTGGTCGCGGCGCATCCGTGGATCGGACGACTCCGTGGAATCATCGTCACGGCCATCAGTCCGCCGGGTTGTCGACCGCCGCTGGTGTCGTGGAGGGGAGTGCACCGTGGTTGCACCACCTCCGGTTTTCTCCACATCGGCTCGCGTCGGATCGATGGACCGCCGCTGCGAGGGCCCTTCCTCCTATGGCCCATCTTTGTTGGCGAAGCCAATGAGGCTCTGGATAGTAGCTCGCCACTCCTCCATCTTCTCCGGAGCAGGAGGGAAATCGAGGAGCAGCTGCGCACGTGCCAAAGCTTCCGCTGGCGTAGGCGGCGGCGATAGGTGCGAGGTACGTGAGGTGCTCTGAGTCCTAACAATGTTAGAAGGAGCACCGTCATGATCACGCGACCGCGCGCCACTTCCGCCGGTAGTTTGGGGTGCATGCTGGGCCTGCGCACCTTGGGATCGATGCGCAAAAGTCTTTTCATGGGGACGCCCTGAACCACCAGCGCCATGACATTGCTCATCGTACACGACTTGGGGATGCCGTGACGCTTGCGCCAGCGCGGGAGCCCCAGAAGGCGTCCTCCGATCTTTGGAGTTCGTTGCGCCGCCCGTAGGCAACACAGCTCCATCTCTGGATCCAGCGGCGTGTGGGTTGCCGCTGCCACTGCGAACAACGCCGCTCGCCTGGCTTGGATCACCGGAACGTCGTGGAGGCTCTAAACCTCTTCCTTCTGCATCCGCGCCATCACCCGTACGCGAGGGCACAGGCAAAACGGACGTGGATGGTTGCGCCGTTGCGGCGCTCTTCTTCTTCGGTGGCATGATGATGAAGATGATGAAGAAACTAAGGCGCCGATCACTAGATCAGGTTCGCACAACCTCGATTCCCCTACCTGGCGCGCCAAAGATGTCGGCGTACGACACCTATGGGATCCTAAAGGACCCCTTTACGGTTCGGTAGGGAGAGAGATATGCACAAAGAGCAGAACAAACGATCGATGTGGGGCAATTTTACCCAGGTTCGGGCCGCTAATCAGCGTAAAACCCTACTCCTGCCTTGTTTTATTATGAGTGTTCTTGATCCCAGGCTCCAGGAGCGCTTGCAATGAACAGTACGTTCAAAGAGCAGCTACGCATGCAGAATGGGCCAGAAGGTCCTCCTCCCCTGTAGCAGTTGCCTTGGGCCTCCTTTTATACGCTCCAAGGGGTCACCACAGTGGCAAAATGTACATACATGAGGTGTAAAGTAGCTACAGGGTTATCATACCTAACCACTGACGGATTAGGACGAATGCATTTAATGCACCGTGAGGTGTCCGTTTAGGTGTCCTCACTTTCTTGGGGATGGAAAAAGGGGCCATCCCATCAGCACTGCTTAAGCTCTCCTCCACTGGCGCGTTGCCACGCATCCAGAGAAGGACCCAGAATGTCATGCTTGTTGCTGTGCTGAAGCGGCGGAATAGTGATAGAATCTTGCCGGGCCCAAATCTTGCCGGGTTTCGTGAGCCACCGCGGCAAGATCTTGCCGGGGGCCTGGTCTTCGGTCTTCAGATCTTATTAACTCCTGATCCTTTGATTCTCGGTCTGAGTGTCCCCTTGAGAATCTTCCACTAATCTCCAATTACTCCCCCGGCAAGCCTTGCCGCGGGCTTGGCTACGACTGCCCGTGCACAAGTATGGGGTACTAAAGTCCCAATACTTAGTACATCGACAGGCTGTACATTATTATTGCAGACTGACTGACTGTAATAGTATTCAGAAAATCAGGGGCTGTACCATTTTTAACTACATTCCATTGATTTATTGGACCCATTTTGAACTATGCCCCTGATTTTTACTATTCAGAAAATCTGCAATAAATCAAGGGACTAAATCAAGGGGTTGTACATCATTACTTTCCTGCAATAAATCTTCTCATTTTGCATATACAGTTCTGAAAGAAAATATGCTAATTGACTTAATATTATTCAGTTAAGTTTATGCTTTTTTGGTTCTCGTATGGTATTCAGTAATTTTACTGAGCTCGCAAGCAGGGACGTGTTAGGGAGTTGTTCGATTCATTGTGTTTAGAGAGTCTGCCCTGTATCTTACTGAAGGTTGGTTCCACTCCTAAAAGTTATCGAGCATTTCTATATGTGATGATGAATCTGAATCTACAACTCCACTGTCTCATTTCAGAAAGTGTGCTGAAAGATCAGTGCCACTTTACGGGTTGCCGATTTAAAGAAAATGCGATTTATAATGAAATTGTGTCAGCGGTTTCCATTCCTTCTTTGAGGACCTGCTACAAATACAACTACCAGCACAGGCATATGTGGCTGTTTCCACTGCATAAATTGCCGCCTTAATCAGTATACTTATGTGGCAACGACATCTAATACTAGCCCGACTAATACTAGCAAATGATAGAGTGCATCGAATTAATACTAGCACGTGTTAGATATGCTACAGTTATATGTTGTATATTAAAATTCTTATATATGTAGGCAGTGGCGAATCTTGGATTAAAATAAAGGGTAGGTTCGGAATGAAGATTGATAAACTAATGTGACATAAGACAGTAATATGTTCTCATGTAGTTTGCATTCACATGGATACTAGAAAGATAATGATGAGTAATGATTGTAATGTAAAACTATGGTGAGATACTAAAATTTCAATGTCAAGATCATAAGAACATTTTTCTGCACCCTAACATGATATAGTGTAAACCTAATCAATATTATATGCAAGAACAATGACTTTCAGTCTTTCTAATTCCTACAAATATTTTTGTGTACGGGAAATTGGTGCGGCGGCAGCGACAATGACCAATAGCTAATACTTCATTTCCATTGAAGGTAAGTTGGTGCGGCGACAATGACATCGAAATGGGGTTGCGATGAGGATTTCCTCGACACAGGGCTGCGGCGATTATGACATTACACGTGGTGGTGGTGGTGGCGGCGGCGACAACGACGACGACATCAAACACTTGGCTACTACGGCGACGATGATGGTCACCTTGTAGAACTGATATATATGGTTGAATATATGAATTGTATTACTGATTTGAATATATGGATGAATGTATAAATATTTGGATGCAAGGATGAATTGTATAGCTGTTTTTTTTAAATCCACAAATACTTAGTGGTGGCGTTGGTGGCTTTTGCTCACGTCACTACTACTAGTGAATAGTAGTGATGTGGGTAAATGCCCACGCCATTGCTATTTCACTTAGTGGTGGCGTGAGTGAACAGTGCCACGCCACCAGTATGTGAAATACCGATGGCGTGTGGCTCGCACGCCATCGGTATTTTTTAACAATGGCGCCATATTAGTGACGTGGGCCGCTCACGCCAGCAATGTGGTTTTTAGAACACCGGCGCTAGCGTTTTCTGCACAAGTGTTGTGCACACAATTGGTCTTGTTCAATGTGTGCACCATAGGTATAATTAATCCCATCCAAAATTCATCGTTCATACGCTATGCTATCTCTGTCAGATTATCAACATTTTTTATGACAGGCTTCAAGTCTTTCTAGTGAAATTTGGTATGCCGAGTAACATACATATCGTTAACTATGCATCCAACATATCCTGCTTAAATGGTGGAAAGATATTATTTATTCAGAACATGACAGAAGAATATATATTGCGGATAAATTGGTAAATAGAATTTGTCACTGCCTACGAACGGAGTCAGAAAATGAAATCACAATTGGTTGTTTAACTAGTGATCAGTTAGTCAGAACAAATACCCCAATTTTGTTAAGTAATATGCCAGCATGGAGAAAGTTGAAAGAACACTAACCTCGATCAGACTTTGATCGGCTGATGACGTTGGGGAAGTAAACATCCATGTTAATTAGGCCAGGCTGTGGTGCACGGATTAGAATTTTTATTGCCAGCTTTCAGTTCATAAAACATAGAAATTTTTCTCCAAAGGTCCGCATCAAAATAGGAATGACCATCTTTATCAAGTTTTACACTAACTGTCATTGTAAATCCATGTTGCGTTGTCAATATGACATCCATGGAGTCATCAACATAGTAAAGCCCAAGATTTCCTTCTACTTGTGTTCTTGCAAAGCAAGGGATGTACAGCTTGAAATGAAAATTAAGATCGTAAATTAGATATATTGAAATAACAGAGCAAGATGCAAATATGGGAGTAACTGATAGAACAGAACAATATATAGCTGAAAGCAAAGTACAAAAATATATAATTAAAAATAGATAATGTAACAAAGATTTGATGCAAATATGAGAGTAAATGAATGAAAAATACATCATTAATTTGCCTAATATAGGGAAAAAATCGGCTTCGACGTCTAGGCTGCATGTGGCACCGTATCTTTTATCCAAATATAGCAATAGACGCTATATGTTCACAAATTTAGGCCATGCCGACCGTGGTAGGGTGAGATTGAACATACCGAGCGCTTCCTGAAGTCATCCGGAATCGTGAGATAGAACTTCGTTTCCGACTGGCCGCGACCACACTTGCCCGATTTGTGCATGCACTCCGACGACAACCGTCGAGCTTAGGGTGGCCGCCGCGATAGAAGTTGATGAGGTGCAGAGTTGCGGAGGAGTCCGCGGCGAGTGGGTGGGGATAAAGTGGGCAGGGGGCGAGAGTTTTCTTTTTCCTTCTGCATGTGTGGGTGAACACACACGGTTCGCAGAGGCGACGGAGATGAATCATGTGCGATAGTAAATCAACGAGATTGAAGGGGAATCCAAATTTCCTTCCTAGTTTGTCATTCAGTTTTTTTCTACGATCGACATACCCCCTCCAATGCAACGTGTTCAAATTTGGCATTTTTCCAGGCTCATTTACCATATTTAGGGGATTATGTGCATTTTCTAGGCATTAATGCACATAATTCAAATTTGAACAATCAGTGCATGAAAAGGTGCACAAGAACGGTCTGGCAAACCATGCTCGTGCTATTTAGTAAATTCTCATGCCTTTTACAAGGAATGTGCAGATATTTCAAGGAAATGTGTCGCAGTAGTCAACCACAAATGCGTCGTTTATTAGTTTTTCAACTATAGAAAAATGAAATATATGCTTGGAAAACATGACGCCTGGCGTGGTGCCATGGTATGGCCTCACCGTGCCCTAGTAAAATTTGAGATGGTTTGGCTTATGTCGTCATGCACGCCCTTCATAAATTGAACCATCACCGAGGAAGTTTCATGGTTTCGAGGGGGAAATCACCAAGATTGAAGGGGAATCCAAATTTCCTTCATCCTTTGTCCATGAGTTTTTTCTAAGATGAACATATACCCTGCAAATCACCGTGTTCAAATTTGGCACTTTTCCGGGTTCATTTATCATATTTAGGGGATTATGTGCGTTTTCTAGGCATTAATGCACATAATTCAAATTCAAACAATCGGTGCATGAAAAGGTGCACAAGTACGGTCTGGAAAACCATTATCGTGCTATTTAGTAAATTCTCATGCCTTTTACAAGAAATGGGCAGAGATTTTGATGAAATGTGTGGCAATAGTCAACCACAAACATTTGTTTATTGGTTTTTCAACTATAGAAGAATGAAATAAATGCTTGAAAAACATGACGCCTGGCATGATGCCATGGTATGGCCTCACCATGCCCTAGTAAAAAATTAAGAAGGTTTGGCTTATGTCGTCATGCACGCCCTTCATAAACGAACCATCACCGAGGAAGTTCCATGGTTTCGAGAGGGAAATCACCAAGTTTGAAGGGGAATCCAAATTTCCTTCTTTCTTTGTCCTTGAGTTTTTTTCTACGATGAACATACACCCTGCAAATCACCGTGTTTAAATTTGGCACTTTTCCGGGCTCTTCTACCATATTTAGGGGATTATGTGCATTTTCTAGGAATTTAGCGCATATAAATCCAATCCAGCTACAACTGCACGGGTGTGATGTGAGAGACGTTGATTGCCGTCCGATCACGGCGCATCCTACGGTGCACACGCGCGATCCGCGTGGCTGGGGTTCTGGCCAATCATAATGCAACACACAATAGGCTCAGCGCACACTGTTTTCGAAGGTGACGGAGATGAACCGTGTGCAATAATGAATGAGCAAGATTGTAAGGGAAGCCAAATTTCCTTCATCGTTTGTCATTGAGCTCTTAAAAACCACCGCACTGTACGGCTATCCGGCCACTCCGTCCCAGAGCTCTCTCCAAGCGTGATTCATGGCACTGCGGCGCACAGTAACTGGTAAGGAAGCGATGGCATCCCGCCGTGCCGAGTTCCTCGCTGCCCGCGACCGCACACATGGTAAGGAAGCGATGGCATCCCACCGCGCCGAGTTCATCGCCGCCCGTGGCAGCACAAGTACGTGGGAGGACTTTGATGCTGCCATGGCCGAATGGGTGGTGGATTTAGAGGCGGCCAAAGCCGCTCAAAAGGAGCAGAAAAGGCAGAAAGCGGTCAAGAAAAGAGAGTCATGCAGCCGCAAGAAAGAAGAGGCCGCACGCCCTGTTGAGGAGAGCTCGGCGGAGATCGAAGCACGGTGGGCTGCCGCCGACAAGGCCGGAAAGGAGAACGATGGCATTTGGACAGCATGCCCCGATGCCAACATGTGAGAAGTAGTTAGTGCGTGTGTCGCCCGTAAGTTTGTATAATTAATTACGAGCATCTACCAGTACTACATACATACTAGTTTTAGAGCAAATTACCAGTAGTACTTTCAGTTGGTACTATCTATTATTAACGTACAATGTTGGTAAGCGCATCTTTTGAGGGCTTTGAGCGTTGATTAGCATGTGTTCACTAAAGTTTTGTAGCCGCACCCCGGCCCTAAATACTCCTGAAACGTCCACGCGCAGCCACCGGAAGCCACCGGAGACTAGAGCTTGCCGCAGCTGGTTTTCAGTCCCACCTCGCCGCGCGAGTTGGCCGCACACCGGCTTAAATTGCCGCGTCGGTGGATGGCAGCAAGCTTCTCTCTTGTTGCATAGGATCAAATCTGGCTATGCGAGCGAGGCAGCTTGACACTTGATTGCATTTCATAAACCGATGATTCTTCATCGAGTGTCACCTTTGCCTCGTTCATGTACATCGAATAATCCTGCTACAATGAAAGAGATTTTTAAATTAGGTGCGGCTGGAGATGCTGATAGATAAAAGAATTATTAGAAGATCACAAAACACACGGTTTCTATGGCGTACCCATGCGCATTTTTTGCGTTAATGATCCATAAGTCAGTTACCTGTGCGATGTTTCCAAATAAAGCAAGCGTACCATTGACAAAAAAATCTACTACACGTGTACATTTTTTTGGAGTGTACATTTTTTTGGAGACGGGATCTGCCAATTTTCTCTAGCACACGAGTATTTTACGCGCTTCGTCTGCATTGTGTGTTTCCCCTGCCCATGTTTCATGTTTCGCAGTGAAATTTTCATTAGGCGCGTGATTTCAGAATTTATTCCTCCCACCACATCCTTACCTATCAAATTTCCGCAGTATCTCCCCCACGGCGCCGCCCCCCCCCCCCCCCCCCCCCGAAGCTCAAACCGCCGCCGCCGCAACCACAGCTTCAACCACATCCATGTTCTGCCCGAGCATCGTCGATCCAATCAGGTAACCCACCGATCTCTATCACGGCCCCAGCCTGTCGGTGTACAAAAGTTTGGGCCCTTTGGTACCCCTTACTTGTGCACGGGCAGTCGCAGTCGCACCTGCTGCGAGGCTTGGCGGGGGCAGTTGGAGACAAGATACAAGACAACAAGAACGGCATCCAAGCCAGTAACTGGGGAGTAGAATACAAGCTGAAGCCCCGGCAAGATCCTTGCCGGGGCGGCTCGCGAGCCCCCGGCAAGATCCTTGCCGGGACGACTTGCGAGGCACTGACAAGAACACCACCCTTGAGGTTGAGAGCTCTGACACCATCCACAACGTCAAGACCAAGACTCAGGGGCACATGCGTGGTGGCATGCAGATCTTCGTGAAGACCAGAGAGCAGATTTCCCAGCAAGGTTCTTGCTGGGGGCGACCGCAAGGCCCCGGCAAGGCTCACACATGACAAGGCTCCACCGCCTTGCCACCGTCCCGGCACAGCAATAAGCCAGCCAACCTGGCGAGCACCTGCGTGGTGGCATGCAGATCTTCGTGAAGATCCTGCCACCGCTCCAGCGCAGCGGCTAGCCAGCTAGCTTGGCACTCGCATGCCTCGTCATCTTGGGTGCGTGTCAGGACGGAGTGAGGCGGCGATGGATGGGACGGGCTCTGTTTCCGTCCCCGATAAAGTTAGGGGGGCACGTAAGCAGCGCATTTAAGGCGCTTGTCCTCCTGTGTGCCACTGTAGCACTTTACACCTCCTGTGTGCCACTGTGGCAGCCCCTTGGACATATAAAAGGAGGCCCAAGGCATACTGTAGAAGGATTCGGACTTTTTGGACTCTCCGGCCCAGCTTGCATGCATAGTAGCTAGCCGAAGCTCAAGAACACATAATATACACACAAAGCAGGACTAGGGTTTTACGCTTCTCAGTGGCCCGAACCTGGGTAAAAATCCCTCGTGTTGATCTCTAGATCTGCTCTTTGCGCACCCCTCTTCCCTGCCAAACCGTAGAAGGGATCCACTCAATCCCATAGGTGTCGTTTCCCCGACATCTTTGGCGCGCCAGGTAGGGGATTGGAGAAGTTGTGCAAACCTGATCTAGCGGTTAGCGCGTCAGTTTCTCAATCACCATGCCTCCCAAGAAGAAGACGATCGCAGCGATCGGTTCATCTGCGGCCAATCTGCCTGTGCCAGCACGGACGGGCGACGGTGTAAACACGAATGGCGGCGGGGATGCACATCACGAGCGTCCGTGATGTTCCGGCGAGCGGAGCCAGGGGAGCGGCATCATCCGCAGCCACGATGACGACCCGCGCGCTGCTGGGTCCGGGGGCGGGGCCGTGCTGGCGATGGGCGGCGCAGCGACCTCCAAGACACCCCCGCCGGTGCGTGCGCCATGGTCTTCCCAGGGCGTGTGCGACGAGCGGCACCGTAATGATGGGGGCCCCGAGCGTCCCCACGGAAAGGGCCCTCAGCATCATTCTCGAGATGCACAGGGCCGGCATGCACGCCAAGATGCTGGTGGAAACGGCGCACGGCCGCGGAACCGTGATGGGGCTCCTTCTAATGCAGTTAGAAGTCCGAGCACCCCCCATCCTTCGTGCCTGTCGCTGCCACCTACACCAGCCGAAGCGTTGACGAGAGCATAGCTCCTCCTAGATTTTCCTCCTACTGCGGAGAAGCAAGACGAATGGAGAGCTGTGATCAAGAGTCTCATCGGTCTCGCCAATAGAGATGGGCCGCAGCTGACGGAGCCTTCACGGCGGTGGTCCACTGAGCCGGCGCGCGTCGATGACGGGAAGAACGGAGGCGCCGCGACCACGGTGCACTGCCCTCCACTACGATGACAGCGGTCGCCAGCTCGACGGGTCGACGCCCGCGATGACGGATCCACGGCGTTGTCCGATCCGCGAGCTCGCCGCGACCAACGTCAAGTTCTTCAGGAACGGGTCAAAGAAGACGCTCGAACTACCATCGAGCGGCAGCGGGAAGCGCGCCATCAATCAGATAGGCGCGCAGGGCCCACTGTAGGAAAGCCTGCGCCGGGGGATCCTGGTGACTTACCTTACGAGGTGGGTTGTCCAGCTTTTACCCGTGAGCTGCGGCGATTCCAGTGGCCCACTACCCGCATGTTCAAACCAGAGGTCCCGGAGAAATACGATGGCAAGGCTCACCCGTCCGAGTTCCTGAGCATTTACACCATCGCGATGCAAGCTGCCGGGGCTCGCAACGGCAAGGTGCTCGCCAATTACTTCCCATTGGTGCTCAAGCCCAACGTCAGGTCGTGGTTGATGCACCTACCAGTAGATTCCATCTCTTCTTGGTCGGACCTGTGCCATGAGTTTGTTGGCGCCTTTACCGGAGGCCACCAAGCTCCTGGCCAGGCAAGTGACTTACATATCATTCCCTAGAAAGATGGCGAGTGCTTACGCAAATACATACAGAGGTTCAGCCGTGTGCAGTACAACATCCCGGATGTTCATCCTGCCGCTGTTGTCAGCGCATTCCATCAGAATGTGCACAACCGCAAGATGCGCGAAGAGCTGGCGATGAACAAGATTACGGATGTTGCTGAGCTTTATGTTTTGGGTGACAAATGTGCTCGGGCTGAAGAAGGAAGGAAGTACCCCGGCGAAGATGCCGGCGCGGGAACTGACTCTGGAGATGAAGACGCCGCCGCCCCGGCAAAGAAGGGCCGACGGCGTAATAGGAAGCGCAAGGGCAAAAACGTGCTTGCCGTCGAGGGATCCGGCAACCCCGGCACCGCCAAGAAGACCAAGGTTGACGACCCCGGCAAGGAGGTTGCCGGGTGCGCCGCCTGCCAGGACATGGCGGCTGCCGACAAGCCGGAGGGCTCTGACAAGCAATACTGTAAGATCCACCGCACCAAGGGCCATGACCTCCAGAACTGCCGGCAGGTTGAGCTGCTCGTCGAGAAGCAGAAGGCCGAATATGAAAGGCGAGACAAGGAGAAGGGCCAGGATGGTGCTGAAGGGTCCAACAAGAAGCGTGGTGGCCGAGGGGGCCACCGCGGCAAAGACAAACAACAAGAAAGGCCTGCTCGAGGCCGCGACAAAAAGGAGGGGGATGATGACCACGAAGATGATGACGACTCCAGTGAGCATGAGTTTCAAAAAGCTACGGAGGCCATGTGCATTGATGGTGGTGCCTCGTTGCATTCTTCTCACCGCCAACTTAAACAGTGGGCGCGTGAGATTAATGCGACAGAGCCGTCGATCGATGCCCAGAAGCCACTGAAATGGTCCCGCACGCCTATCATTTTTTACGCCGAGGATCACCCTGATCGCACAACCGCGGTCGGGTGTTTGCCATTGTTGGTTTCCCCAACAATTCGCAACCTCAAGGTGACAAGAATGCTAGTTGACGGTGGGGCCGGTCTGAACTTGACCTCGCCCAATGTGATTAAGAGGTTACAAATTCCCAACGGAGATCTCGAAGAGATGGGCACGTTTCAAGGGATCAATCCGGGAAGAAGCCAGCCGAAGGGTAAGATCACACTACCAGTTACGTTTGGTGGTGAGCTGAACTATAGGACAGAGAAGATCGTTTTTTATGTTGCCAAGATCCCGTTGCCGTATAACGGGATCCTTGCCCGGCCAGCATTGGCCAAGTTTATGGCAACATCACACTATGCTTACAACACGCTGAAGATGCCCGGCCCGTTGAGCATCATCACAGTCAACTGCGACGAGAAAGACGCACTCATCTGCGCCGATCAGCTCTACTGGGAGGCAGTTGTAGCACCTGCCGCCAAGGCACTTGCTCCTGCCACTGGAGCTCCCGGGGAGAAGAAGACCGGCAAGACCTCTTGCCCCGGCAAGACCTCCTGCACCTACTCCGGCAAGCGCACCTCTTCGGAGTGCTGCGTTCCCGTCGAGGAAGTGCCTGAGAGCTCCACCGGCAAGAGCAAGAAATCCAAGGCTGCCCCACCAGAGACCAAGAAGGTGCCCGTCAAGGAGGATGGCACGGGCGGAGCTTTGACCATAAGCTCCACCCTCGACAGCAAATAGGAAAGCGCACTTGTCGCCTTCCTGCGGGCGAATGTCGATGTATTTGCATGGCAAGCATCTGACATCCCCGGCGTTCCCAGGGAGGTGATTGAGCACCATCTTGTCGTCTGTCCTCATGCGCGGCCTGTCAAGCAGAAGGTCAGGAAGCAGGCCTTGGAGCGGCAAGAGTTTATTATTGAAGAGATTAGGAAGTTGGAAGCAGCAGGCTTGGTTAGGGGAGTGCTCCACCCAACGTGGTTGGCCAATCCGGTTGTGGTGCGCAAGGCGAATGGGAAATGGAGGTTGTGCATTGATTATACAGATATCAACAAAGCCTGTCCAAAGGATCCTTTCCCCTTGCCGCGCATCGACCAGATCGTGGACTCCACGGCCGGGTGTGACTTGCTGTCATTTCTTGACGCATACTCTGGATACCACCAAATCTTCATGACAAAGGAAGATGAAGAGAAGACCGCGTTTATCACCCCATGTGGTACGTATTGTTTTATACGAATGCCTTTTGGGTTGAAAAGCGCTGGTTGAATGTTTGCCAGAGCAGTCCAGATCGGTTTTGAGCCCCAGCTACATAGAAATATGGAAGCTTATATGGATGACATAGTGGTCAAAACCAAAGACAAGGCAACACTAATACAACATCTGGAAGAAACATTTGCAAATTTGCGCAAGATCAATCTCAAGCTCAATCCTGAGAAGTGTGTGTTTGGCGTTCCGTCCGGCAAGCTTCTTGGGTTCTTTGTATCTCAGCGTGGGATCGAGGCAAACCTGGGTAAAAATCCCTTGTGTTGATCTCTAGATCTGCTCTTTGCGCACCCATCTTCCCTGCCAAACCGTAGAAGGGATCCACTCGATCCCATAGGTGTCGTTTCCCCGATATCTTATTATTGAAGAGATCAGGAAGTTGGAAGCAGTAGGCTTGGTTAGGGGAGTGCTCCACCCAATGTGGTTGGCCAATCCGGTTGTGGTGCGCAAGGCGAATGGGAAATGGAGGCTATGCATTGATTATACAGATATCAACAAGGCCTGTCCAAAGGATCCTTTCCCCTTGCCGCGCATAGACCAGATCGTGGACTCCACGGCCGGGTGTGACTTGCTGTCATTTCTTGACTCATACTCCGGATACCACTAAATCTTCATGACAAAGGAAGATGAAGAGAAGACCGCGTTTATCACCCCATGTGGTACGTATTGTTTTATACGAATGCCTTTCGGGTTGAAAAGCGCTGGTTCAACGTTTGCCAGAGCATTCCAGATAGGTTTTGAGCCCCAGCTACATAGAAATATGGAAGCTTATATGGATGACATAGTGGTCAAAACCAAAGACAAGGCGACACTGATACAAGATCTGGAAGAAACAGTTGCAAATTTGCGCAAGATTAATCTCAAGCTCAATCCTGAGAAGTGTGTGTTTGGCGTTCCGTCCGGCAAGCTTCTTGGGTTCTTTGTATCTCAGCGTGGGATCGAGGCAAACCCCAACAAGATCAAGGCAATTGAGCAAATTGAAGCACCAAGACGAGTCAAGGATGTACGTCGACTTGCTGGCTGTGTTGCTGCTCTAAGCAGGTTCATCTCCAAATCTGCTGAGCGCGCCCTCCCGTTTTCAAGATCTTGAAAAAGGCAGGTCCAATGAAATGGACTCCGAAAGTGGAGGCAGCGCTGCAAGATTTGAAGAGGTACCTCTCCTCTACGCCAACACTAGTCGCGCCTAAACTGCAAGAGCCGTTGTTGCTGTATCTAGCGGCAACGAATCAAGTGGTCAGTGCTGCGCTAGTGGCGCAGAGAGAAGTTGATGAAAAAGCAACGGCAGTGGCAAGATCGCCGGATGACGAGCCGGAGCTCTCCCTGGCAGGGTCTAGTGCCGGCGAGGCAAGACCCCCGGCAGAATCTGGTGCCGGCAAGGCAGGTCCCCCGGCAGAGTCTGGTGCTGGCGAGGCAGTATCTGCGCAAACAAACAAAGTGATACAGAAGAAGAAGGTGGTGCAGCACCCGGTTTATTTTGTCAGCTCCCTCTTGCAGGGGGCTAGATCAAGATACTCTAGGGTGCATAAGTTGCTCTTCGGCCTCCTTATGGCCTCGAGGAAGCTGCATCATTACTTTCAGGCACATGAGTTCACCGTCATCACTCGCTTCCCGTTGCAACGGATCCTGCACGACCCAGATGCAACTGGAAGGATTGTGGAGTGGGCGTTGGAACTGTCAAGCTTTGGTCTCAGGTTTGAAAGCACTTCAACGATTCAGAGCAGAGCCTTGGCGGAGTTCATTGTAGAATGGACCTCAACGCCTGACGAGGAAATTCAAGAGACCACTCTCCCCGGCAAGGAAACAAGTCACGACTGGATTATGTACTTTGATGGGGCTTTCTCGCTGCAAGGCGCCGGTGCTGGTGTGCTACTTGTCGCACCCACCGGAGAGCACCTCAAGTACGTGGTCCAGATGCACTTTCCCCGGGAGAGATCAACAAACAACACTGCGGAGTATGAGGGACTGCTTGCCGGTCTCAGGATCGCGGCAAACCTTGGAATTACGATGCTCATCGTCAGAGGTGATTCGCAGCTTGTCGTCAGGAAGGTTAACAAAGATTATCAGAGCCCGTTAATGGAAGCTTATGTAGATGAAGTGAGGAAGTTGGAAGAGCGTTTCGACGGTCTACAAACAGAGCATGTTCCTCGAGCAGAGAACAGCATTGCTGACGACCTGTCAAAATGTGCTGCCCTCAAGTTACCTGTGGAAGCAGGAACTTTTGTGCTACAACTAAATCAGCCATCCGTTGAACCATCGGCAAGACAGAATAAGCGAAGGAAGTTGAGCCCCGGCAAGTACTTTCCCGCCGAGCTCCCAGGAGCCGCCGGCAAGGAGGTTGCCAGGGATGACGCAAAGCTTGCCGGGGGGCCACAGGCTCCGGCAGGGCCTCAGGCCCTTGCCGTAGAGACAACTGCTCCCATGGCAGAAGATGCACCTTTAGTCCTTGCCATCGAGCCTCAGGCTCCACCATGGGCACAACACACCGTTCGTTTCCTCCAAACAGGGGAACTCCCTGAGGAACAGGAAGAAGCAGAGAAAGTAGCCCATCGGTCCAGCATGTACCAGTTTGTGGACGATGTTCTATACAGGAAAAGACCGAACGGCGTGAAATTGAAGTGCATCCCTCGGGAGGAAGGACTGGCGCTGTTGGCAGAAATACATGGAGGTGTATGTGGCTCTCACATAGGATCAAGAGGCCTTGCCGGCAAAGCATTCCGGCAAGGTTTCTTTCGGCCAACTGCTCTCCAGGATGCGACTGCACTAGTAACCAAATATGAAGCGTGCCAGTTCCATTCAAAGAAGCTTCATCAGCCAGCTCAAGCTCTTCAGACGATCCCTCTTTCCTGGCCATTTTCGGTCTGGGGGCTCGACATACTGGGCCCCTTTCCCTGTGCTGTCGGGGGCTTTGAGTACTTGTACGTCGCAATCAACAAGTTCACAAAGTGGCCAGAAGTGGAAGCAGTGAGAAAGGTGATGACACAATCAGCCGTCAAGTTCTTTAAGGGACTAGTTTGCCGTTTTGGTGTGCCAAATAGAGTCATCACCGACAACAGCACGCAGTTCACGAGCCGCACCTTCATGCGGTACATCCAGGACCTCGGCAGCAAAATCTGTTTTGCTTCTATTGCACATCCGCGAAGCAACGGCCAGGCAGAAAGGGCAAATGCTGAAGTGCTGCGAGGCCTCAAAACAAGAACTTTTGACAGGCTGCACAAGTGCGGAAGACGCTGGATTGATGAGTTGCCGGTGGTTCTTTGGTCAATCAGGATGACACCGAATCGAGCCACTGGCCAGACACCCTTCTCCCTGGTATACGGGGCGGAAGTAGTTCTCCCCACAGAACTCATATACGGGTCACCTCAAGTGCTCGCTTATGATGAGCTTGAGCAAGAGCAGTTGCAGCAAGATGATGCTACACTCCTCGAGGAAGATCGTCTTCAGGCTGCTGTACGAGCCGCGCGCTACCAGGAAGCCTTGCGCCGCTACCATAGCCGCAAGGTTCATGCCCGAAGCCTTGAGGAAGGCGACCTTGTTCTTCGGCGCGTTCAATCCGCCAAGAATTCCAACAAGTTGACGCCAAAGTGGGAAGGCCCTTATCGGGTAATACGAGTCACCAGGCCCGGCGCAGTCCGCCTGGAGACCGAAGATGGCATTCCAGTGAGCAACTCCTGGAATATCAAACATCTTCGCAAGTTTTACCCGTGAGGCGCGGTTGCCGGGACCCCCAGCAACCCCCTTTTGTACTAGCTTTGCCGGCAAGGCATATGACCCTATGTACAAAGCCAGGTGCAGACCTTGTGCGCAGTTGAATAAATTTGAGTATGTATAGTTCTTGTTGATTTCCATGTTTATTCATATGCATGCCTGTCCAGGATATTATACTACGTTCATTTCCAGCAAGTACTGATGAACCACCAAGGTTCCATGTTCCTATTTTCTCTTCTTTCTTTTTCTCAAAGGACAGAAGGTTCCCTCGCATACAAGTTTGCCGGGGAGGATAGAGAGTGTGGGCATCAGCAGGCGACGTTCGAAGTGGCGTCTTGCGGGAAAGAGTACAACAGCAAAAAAGCTAAGTTGTAAAACCTTGAGGAATTTTTCTTTAAATACAAAGTTATTTTCCTCGAACGATTTCAATTCCTGTATGGAAAACCTGCACGCGAAGGAACCTCGTCACGATTGGTTGCGTCCTTGCTCTGTTTCGAGTCCGCTCAGCAGTTCAAGTGGCTGCACTAAGAGCGGCAAGGTGTCTTGCCGGCAGCGACACCCCCAGCAGGCTGCTAAGGATCCGTTCCTCAAAGAGCTCGCGGCAAGGGTGCGCGCACCAGCAAGCCCTTCCAAAAAAAGCGTTGGGTGTATGCCATACAAGGAGGGATCAAACAAGGAAGATATCATGCATTCAATCCAAAATACAGCAAGTTATATTACATCAATGCTTGCCGCGGTTCTAACTTAAGATAAACTGTCTTGGGCACGAGTTCATAGTGGCAAGGAAAAGCAGAGCGACTAGTCCCGGCGCTGGCCTTCAACTCTCTTGACTTGGTCAACCATGCTGACGATGGGCGCGACACGCTCTTCAAGCGCCCTGCGATCCGCATCTGCCGGCAAGCTGTCTTAGCTCAGGTCGAGGCCAGGGTTCCTGTACACCACCTTGGTGAGCACTTTGAGGAGGACGCCCCGGCAAAGTTTGCGGGACTCGCTGGCCAATTGGGTGGCTCGGTTGGAGTGGAGCAGCTTCAGAGCCTCGTTGACGGCCTCGAAGAACATGGTCAGCCTGGCGCTCTCAGAAATCCCCCTGTCATGGGAGAACCTGAAGTTCGGCATCCCCATGACGGATAGCTGCGTGGTGAGCCCCTCCGCGGCATCGATGAGGCGTGAAGTCCAGAGACTTACGCCCTCTACATAATCATTGTGGGTGGCGGCGGCGCTCTCAAGCAGCAGCTTCTCATTCTTGAGGTCCTTGGCCAGGGTCTTCTCATGAGCCCTGCTGCCATTAAGGGATTCCTCCAGAGTGGTCAACTTCAGCTTCAGATCAGCAATGGAGTCATTGGCTTCGGAGAGCAGCTTGGTCTTGTCAGAGATGGCGACCTGTAGCTCCGCCAAGGTGTGGACAGTTTTGTCTTTGTCGCTCTTTAGCGTCGAGACCTCCTTGCGGTGCTTCTCCAGCTCCGCCTCCAGTTTCTCCACCTTGCCGGCCAGCTCGTCCTTGGCGGCCCCTGCGGCTTCGGCAGCGTCGATGGCCTCCTTCAGCTTGCCGGCATGATCCATGACCAGAGCATCGAGTGCGTCTTTATGCTTCTGCTCTAGCTCCTGGGTCCGCTGCACGACAAGCTTCTCAATTTCTTCATCCTTGCCACGGAGCTCGGCGGCAAGCGCCTTCTCGCGAGCGGCGAGGTCTTCTTCTTGGGTGTCAAGCAGAATACGACGCTGATTCAGACTGGCGTCCTCCTTGGTGGCCTGTGCAGCGGCCTCCTCCTGTGCCTTCTCAATATCAGACTGCTTCAGGAGGAGCTCATCCCAACGCCGGCCTAACTCCTCCTGGGCAATCCTCAACTCTTGTCGGGCCTCGGCGAACCAGACCTGCATCTGCTCGACGCGCTTTTGGAAGTCTGCCTCCGCCGCGATGGCAACCGCTGCCCTGGAGTCCAGTTTCTCCTTACGGGCACGGTGGAGCGCCTGGAGCTTTTGGAAGTTGTCAATCATGGCCTAGAGGAGCTGGTCTTCTTTGGATCCACTGCTGCTGGCGCTCGGCTCGTCGACGACCCTGAGCCCGGCAGCAGCGATGACTTCTTCGACGAAAGCCTCCCCCTCGGTTGGCGCTCCGGTGCTTGCCATCCCCGGGATGCTGACGAACAGGTTGTCGCCAATCTTAAGGTATCTGCTTAGGGTGGGGGCTTCGGAAGCTGATGGTTGGTCTTCAACCACCGTCTCCCCAGCGGCTGAGGACCCCGGGACCGATGTAGCGCCAGGCGCTCCTGCGGCAGGGATGCCATCAGTACGGTCACCGGTCCACTTGCCGGTCTCCCCAGCAGACCCCTTGCCGGCCTCCCCAGCAGGGCCCTTGGCGGCCTCGTCAGCAGCGATTTTGGCGGCCTCGGCGGCAGTGTCCTTGGAGGTCTCCTCGATGATGGCGTTAACATCCATCTGATCCGCCAAGGAGGGATCTGGAGGCCAAGAAGGATAAACAAGATGAAACCCCGATTGAAGCTCAAGGCTAGCACGGAAAGGAGAAAAAGATTGCACTAAAAAAAAGAAATGACAAAGGCCAGGAAGCAGGCGGTTTACGTGTGACGAGCGATGGAGGGGCGGTCCCCTCCTCGATGATGCTCGTTGCCGGGATGGAGCTGCCGGCGCCTGTGCTCACCGGCTCCTCCCACACGCGAATGGGATCGTCGGTGGGAGTCCTTGACAGGGACCCGCCCCTGGGCGGTGTGGTTGATAGTGGCGGCATGTCGGGGGTGGCCCTCAGCGGCTCCTCCTGTCGCTGTTCTTCTTCTGCGGACCCGGCAAGGTTAGCAGTAAAGATACACATCCCGACGCCCGCCAGCGGGAAATGAGTAATAGACTCACGCTGGGGGCTGGGCTGGGGGCTGCGTTGAGGGCTGGAATCCGGGCTGATTGTAATCATCTCTGGTGCACCTAAGGAGCTTGCCGGGGGCTCGTCGCCCGTTGAGGTCTTGGCCTTCTTCGCCATCCTCTGCGCCAACGTTTCTGTGTCTCTACGGGGACAGGCCAGGGCAGAATTAAGATAAGATGAAGCAAATCAGAGACTCAAGTCATAAAGAAAATGGCAAGATACTTACTCATCTCCTTCTTCTGCCCCCTTTTACCTCCTCGGGCTAAAGGAGGAGAGGTCGAAGTCGACCTCCACTGTGGTGTCCACTTGAGGGGATGGGGAAGGGGACCAGGGCCACTTGATTGTGGCGGGAGCGGCAGCCTGATGTGAGCTCGCCACCCCCGCTGCCTTCTTTGTCGCCGCCCTCGTCTGGTGCCCGGTTTGCTGTCGCACACCTTGCTGCTCCGCAGCCTTGCCGGCCGGACCCTTGTCGGGAACTTCTTCGGACGAGGAGGCCTGCTGGACTGGCTCGCCGGAGACTGCTCGCCGGAGGACGCGTTTCTTTTGTGGCATTGGGGGCCCCACTTCATCAGTCTCTTCAGCTGTTTCTTCGGTGAGTGAGCCCCCGACATCTGTGCTACTATGCCCTCCAGCAGGTTCCTCATGCTTGGCGGGCTCCTCCTCTGCATCCGCGTCATCTCCCATGAAGCCGATCCTGCCGGCCTCCTCGGCAAGGGCCAGCTCTTCCGCCCTGCTGGCGATGTACGCCAACTCTTCGTCAGTGGTCTCGCGGAAGAGGCGCGATTCTTCCCGAATGGTTCTCTCTGACAAGTTGTCGAAGAATTCTTGTGCTCGCTCCGCGGATGGCTCGACACAGGTTTGGTCAAGGCCATGAGCATTGAACACCGGCATCATAGCGATGATCGAGTTCAGCGCCGAGTTGTTGCACAGAGGGACGATGCTTGCCGGCAGCTTGAACACGCCGTCTGGCCTAAACAGCTTGTGACAGAGGGCTGTGTGCTGAAGGACCGTCCATTTGTTGTTGAGGCCAGGGCGCAGCCTCATGATATCCACCGCATTTCGGAAATCCCAGGCTGGTCTCCCCTTGTTCTGCAAAGGGGCGATGCGGCGATGGAGGAAATCGGCGCCCACCATTTCCACGGTGAGCCCGACAGCATTGAGGCGATGAATCCTGTTGACGGCGATAGTGAGCTTCTCATCCTGAGGGTTGAGAGCGCTCCAATCGCCGCCACGGGTCCGCTTCGTTTGCTGGAGTGAACAGAACGGGTGCGGCTCCTCCTCTGTGATCCAGCACCACCTGCTCCGCCACTCATCCCACTTCTCGTGGTATTCCCCATCCAGATATGTGTCCTTGGTCCCTAACCTAGGGATCCAAGCAATGCCGCCAGAGAGGGCCTCTCCGGCCTGGATGCGAGGGATGAAGAAGTGGCGGAAAAGGGCTGTGTTGGGGACCACCCCGGCAAAGTTTTCACAGAGGTGAGCAAAAACAGACATGCAAGTTACGACATTTGGCGTGAAATCAAGGAGATGGAAGCCAAAGGTAAATATGAGGTCGTTGAAGAAATCAGAGAAAGGGGGGCAGAGCCCGCAATATAAATAGTCGATGAAAAAGGGGAATTTATCCGGGCCACCCTTCGACTTGGCGGCTGGGGTCACGTGAGTGGCGGCGTGTCCATTCGTCGCCCTCCCCCACATGAGCAGGTACTTGTCCCTCAAGGCATGAGCATCGAGCATCAGGGGGAAGACGGTGAGCTGCTTCCGCATCTTCACCAACTCACTCTCCGGCACATCCTTGCCCTTGCTCGCTCTGGGCGCCTTGGGCAGCATGGCGACTGGGGAGAGTGAGGGAAGCCGAGGACTGGGGAGAGAAGGGGCGAGCGGACGAACAAACTATGGTTTGGGCTCGAGGAAGAAGAAGACGGTGGCGGTTCCTAGATTGGGAAAGGCAAGGGAGAAGGGTAAATGAGCAGCGCCCCTGCGGATTCCTCTTTTTATGGGGAAGGCGCGGGGCTGCCTCTTTACTTTTCAATATGAAGGCGTTTTCGCAGGCGTGATGCGACCGTTCCACGGACGACCCCCACGTCGCGCACCCAATGCGGATCGTGGGGAAGCGCAACAGACGAGATGATTACAGCAGTTAATCCCTGTCACGCATGCCCGCGCACTATTTGGCCCGGGCCCAATGATGCTTCGTACTCATGTATGGCCCAGGCCTGGGGTCTCCTGTCGGTGTACTAAAGTTTGGGCCCTTTGGTACCCCTTACTTGTGCACGGGCAGTCGCAGCCGCACCTGCTGCGAGGCTTGGTGGGGGCAGTTGGAGGCAAGATACAAGACAATGAAGACGGCGTCCAAGCCAGTAACTTGGGAGTAGAAGACAAGCTGGAGCCCCAGCAAGATCCTTGCCGGGGCAGCTCGTGAGCCCCCGGCAAGATCCTTGCCGGGACGACTTGCGAGGCATTGACAAGAACACCACCCTTGAGGTTGAGAGCACTGACACCATTAACAACGTCAAGACCAAGACTCAGGGGCACATGCGTGGTGGCATGCAGATCTTCGTGAAGACCAGAGAGCAGATTTCCCAGCAAGGTTCTTGCTGGGGGCGACCGTGAGGCCACGGCAAGGCTCACACACGACAAGGCTCCACCGCCTTGCCACCGTCCCGGCACAGCAATAAGCCAGCCAACCTGGCGAGCACCTGCGTGGCGGCATGCAGATCTTCGTGAAGATCCTGCCACCGCTCCAGCGCAGCGGCTAGCCAGCCAGCTTGGCACTCGCATGCCTCGTCATCTTGGGTGCGTGTCAGGACGGAGTGAGGTGGCGACGGATGGGACGGGCTCTGTTTCCGTCCCAGATAAAGTTAGGGGGGCACGTAAGCAGCGCATTTAAGGTGCTTGTCCTAAGACGCCAGAGATAAGCACGTGCACTATAGCACTTTACACCTCCTGTGTGCAACTGTGGCAACCCCTTGGACGTATAAAAGGAGGCCCAAGGCATACTGTAGAAGGATTCGGAATTTTTGGACTCTCCGGCCCAGCTTGCATGCATAGCAGCTAGCCGAAGCTCAAGAACACATAATATACACACAAAGCAGGACTAGGGTTTTACGCTTCTCAGCGGCCCGAACCTGGGTAAAAATCCCTCATGTTGATCTCTAGATCTGCTCATTGCGCACCCCTCTTCCCTGCCAAACTGTAGAAGGGATCCACTCGATCCCATAGGTGTTGTTTCCTCAACACAGCCTGATTCCTTAAATGGCACCTGCGAAACATCCTCATGCCTCCAAATCCCCACCGCCCCTACCTCCAGAGCACCACCGCACAAGCCCAACCACATATCACATGGAGGTCGAGGAGCTGATGGCGGTCAATGGCGCGATGGCCGCTCTGCGTGTTGACCCGGAGGAACACCTCACCTCTGCTGCCGCCGACTTGGTGCAGGCTCTGGCCCAGATGAAGTGCCCCAGTGACTACCCCTCGGGACTTACCAAGTATGATCTGACCAGCTCAATCTTACCAATACCACTTGCAATGGCTATGTTTTGTATGGTTGATGTATTAAGCATGTTGTAGTAAACATGCCTAACACGTCTTAGCTATTTTCCCTACCTTTTTATAGACAACTGGGCCATTCTCTGCTCTGGCAGCACCTGCCTTGTGATGTTTAACTCTGCCAATTGCATTTTTATTAGTACCAATTTCAATGGCTATACAAGGTTGGCTGTAGTTAAACGTGCCTTGTTATTTTCAGTACTGCACACTGTGTGATGTTCAAGTATGAACTGTCCAGCTCAAATTTCACCAATAGCAGCTACAAACTTACAAAACATGACTTAGGATGCTGTTAAGCCTGTTGCAATTAACAGTTGTATCCATTTTTTAATTTGTCCCTTTGCTACCGTGCTACTCTCCGCAATGAAGATATACTAGAGATGCTGCCCATTTGCTATGCTTAGTGGATGCTAACCCTGTTGTAGTTAACATGCCTTTCCATGTACTTACGCAGGGCCATAATGGGTGATGCTGTTGTTTGTTGTCAAGGTTAGCTGCATCCCATGTCTGACAGTATTTTACATCATTTGTGCAATTGCAGTTTGGCTTCTAACATTTACTTGCTTCTTGTAGGTACACATGTCAGTGGCACTGATCCACACTTTGACCCGGAGGAACACCTCGCCACCGCTGCGGCTGACTTGGGGCGGGCTCTTGTCCATATGAAGTGCCCCAGCAACTACCCCTCAGGACTTACCAAGTATGAACTGACTAGTTGAATCTTACCAATACCAATTGCAATGGCCATGTTTTGTACGGTTCATGTATTAAGCATGTTGTAGTAAACACGCCTAGCCCATCTTATTTATTTTACCTACCTTTTTATAGACAACAGGGTCATTATCTGCTCTAGCAGCACCTGCCTTGCGATGTTTAACAGGGTCATTTCTATCAGTACCAATTTCAATGGCTATACTAGGTTGTCTGTTGTAGTAAACAATTCTATCCATTTTTTAATCCGTCCCTTTGCTACCGTGCTACTCTTTCACAATGAAGATATCACTACAGATGATGTCGTTTTATTACCATTTTCTATTTGTGGTGGATGTTAACCCTGTTGTAGTTAACATTGCCTTTCCATGTACTTACACAGGGCTACAATGGGCGATGCTGTTGTTTGCCATCGAGGTTATAGCTGCATCCCATGTCTTATACACCATCTGTTCCTAAATATAAGTATTTTTAGAGATTCCAATATAGACTACATACGGAGCAAAATGAGTGAATCTAGATTCTAATCTAAACTATGTCTATCATTCTATATACATCTGTATGTAGTTCATATTGAAATATCTAAAAATACTTGTACTTAGGAACGTAGGTAGTTGTATGTTACATCATTTGTGCAATCTCAGTTTAGCTTCTAACATTTACTGGTTGCTTATAGGTACATATATGAGCGGTACTGATCCACGCTTCGATCCCTTTTGCGTATGGGGCAATGAGATATTCATGAACAAGTGTCAAGTGAGGAAACTAAGAAAGATTGTTAGGCGACAGAAACAGGTGATGGGAATTAAGCTCTTTATTTACACTTTGTCCAAGACAATAGTGAACTTTAGGATGGTAAGTAATGTGTTGCCTTTTTCCCCTGCCCAAAACAAGTTAATCTATTAGACCTGAGTATCTGAAAGTTTTCTCTTTTCAATGGCTTCCAAAGCAATTTACTGATGATTACCTTCCAAACTACATGACCAGAGTGGAGGCAACTAAGGTTAAAGTATATAATTCATGCTACCATGATAATGCTCTAGAAGACTTCCTAAAGGCTGTGAAGGATGGGCGGGCGATCATCATAAGGGGTTGGACAAAAGTTGTTCGTGCCTATGGCATGCAGGAGGGCACATTATGGGCATTCCGCTTCTTCAAGACCATCAGCAGCCAAAATGATTTACACTTGTCGCTTCACCTTTACCGCCTCTAAATATTGTGGTTCATCATAGTTAATTGCTGCCTAATCCTGTAATTACTGAACATATTGTACTAAGAATTTTATTTATGGATTGTTTGTTGAACCATTGTGCTGAGAATTTGAATTCCACGTTTCATATTTCAAAATTTCCAATTCAAATAATAAATTACAGGGAAAAACAAAATTAAATAGGAGCGACTAAAATAAGGTACACACGGTTAGAAAGAAAGCAGCGTGTGCGATGAAAAATAGAGAACAAACGGTTCTTTGACGTGAAACGTTTGCGATGCCCGACGGACGCACACACGGTTTCGTCTCATATGCGTGTGCGATTCATGGTAATACGGCAAATGTTTCAAACATGTGTGTGTGTGTGTGATAGGAATACCTATCGCACACAGCTATGAAAATGGACACGTTGGCATTAGTAGAGGCACCGCACACATTTTACATTCTTGAACTGTGTGCGAAAAGATACCTATCGCAAACACATCGGTAGATTAAATGTTCGTGATGTCCACCTTTTTCACATGACTATAGTGGCGTAATCATTTCGGATGTCTCTCGGATCAGAAACGTAACGTCGAGACGTAACGTGTGGGACTGGGGCGACTTCTCATACATTTATTCTATGGCGATTGTCAGTAGCCGCTCGCCTATCCCAGATGGTTTTTGGGTCGTGTGGGAAGGACCCCCTATCGCATACACTTACTTGGCGACGGTTCAGAATGCCGTCGTGGAAATGGGTTAAAAACCGTTTGTATAGCACGTTACGGTACCAGTGATAGATTAGAGAGAAATACAAAGCTATCTTAATCATGCATAAAAGAGTTCAGAGAGGACTCAAATAATATTCATAAATAATCTGATCATAAATCCACAATTTATCGGATCTCAACCAACGCACCGCAAAAGAAGATTACATCGAATAGATCTCCAAGAACATCAAGGAGAACATTGTATTGAAGATCAAAGAGAGAGAAGAAGCCATCTAGCTACTAGCTCTGGACTCGTAGGTCTGTCGTAAACTACTCAGACATCATCGGAAGGGCAGCAAGGTTGATGTAGAAGCACTCTATGGTCGAATCCCTCTCCGGCAGAGTACCGAAAAAGGTCCCAGATGGGATCTCACGAAGACAGAAACTTGCGGCGGTGGAAAAGTATTTTTGGTGTGCCCCCTGGTCTACGGGGAATATTTAGATATTTATAGAAGAAGAATTACGGCTAGAGGAGTCACATAGGCCCCACAGGCTTGCAGGGCGCCCCCCTAGGGCGCGCCCTGTGAGCTTGTCGTTGACTCGTTGCTCTCCTGGCCTCCTCCCGAAGCTTCCAGTGTGTCTTGTGCTCCAAGAAAAATCGTCAAAAAGTTTCGTTCTGTTTGGACTCCGGTTGGTATTGATTTTCTGTAAAGACAAAAACAAGGAAAAATAGCAACTGGCACTGGGCACTAGGTTAATAGGTTAGTCGCAAAAAATGATATAAAATAGCATAATAATGCATATAAAACATCGAAGGTTGATAATATAATAGCATGGAATAATCAAAAATTATAGATACGTGATGTCTACTACGCAACCTTCTTCTTGTAGACTCGTGTTTGGCCTCCAAGCGCAGAGTTTTATAGGACAGTAGCAAATTTCCCTCAAGTGGATGACCTAAGGTTTATCAATCTGTGGGAGGCGTAGGATGAAGATGGTCTCTCTCAAAAATACCTGCAACCAAATAACAAAGAGTCTCTTGTGTCCCCAACACACCCAATACAATGGTAATTTGCATAGGTGCACTAGTTCGGCGAAGAGATGGTGATACAAGTGTAATATGGATGGTAGATATAGGTTTTTGTAATCTGAAAATATAAAAACAGCAAGGTAGCAAGTAACAAAAGTGGGCAAAAACGGTATTGCAATGCTTGGAAACAAGGCCTAGGGTTCATACTTTCACTAGTGCGAGTTCTCTCAACAATGATAACATAATTAGATCATATGGCAATCCCTTAACGTGCAACAAAGAATCACTCCAAAGTTCCTATCGGAGAACGTAGGACGAAAACGTGCTTCAACCCCTATGCATAGATTACCCCAATGTCACCTCGGGAATCCATGAGTTGAGTGCCAAAACATACATCAAGTGAATCAATAGAACATCCCATTGTCACCACAGATATCCCATCGCAAGACATACATCAAGTGTTCTCAAATCCAATACTCAATCCAACATAACGAAACCTCAAAGAGCAAGACTCAATTCATCACAAGAAGGTAGAGGGGGAGAAACACCATATGATCCAACTATAATAACAAAGCATGAATACTTCATAAATTATAGATACGTTGGAGACGTATCAACTCCCCAATCTTAGACCTTGCTTGTCCTCAGGCGAAAGTCGAAATCGATAATCATGACCGCATGTTTCGAGATAGAGGTGTTGATGAAAAAATATGGACATGAAGGCATCATGATTATCATTAGAACAACAATACATTTTGTCATATAATTTCTCATGCTAAAGTGATAGTTTGTTCACAAGGTAAAGTATGAACCATAAACTTCATTGAAAACTAACAAACTATGATCTCAGTCATTGATGCGATTGCAATTTGTCATAATGTCAAAAGGAGTCAATGTAAGAGCTTTTATTTAGCAAGTTCACATACTCAACCATCATTTAGTCTTTCATAATTGCTAACACTCACGCGATACTTATGAGATCGAAGGTTCAGTCAGACACATAGAAAGATAGGGGCTTATAATTTCGCCTCCCAACCATTTACCTCAAGGGTAATGTCAACAATAATAACTCATGATCACCTACATCCGAGTGGATATGTATGTCTAGATCTTTCCCTTACACATAGTGCTTGCCAAAAAAGAGAAAAATAAAAGGAAGGGTGAAGATCACCATGACTTTTGCATAAAGGTAGGTATTAAAAATAAAAGATAGGCCCTTCATAAAGGGAAGCAGAGGTTGTCATGCGCTTTTTATTTGGATGCACAAAATCTTAATGCAAAGGAACGTCACTTTATATTGCCACTTGTGATAGAGAACTTTATTATGCAGTCCGTCGCTTTTATTTCTTCCCCATCACAAGTTCGTTCAAATCTTATATTCCTCACACTAAAAGATCATACATATTTAAAGAGCAATTTTTATTGCTTTGCACTGATGACAACTTACTTGAAGGATCTTACTCAATCCATAGGTAGATATAGTGGACTCTCATGACATGAACTCGGTTAACGGTTTTTGGATGCACAAGTAGTATCTCCACTTGGTGTGGAATTTTGGCTAGCATGGGATGAAAAGCAGGCTCAACATGTTGGAGGATCCATGACAATATAACTTCTATTCAGATATAAGGAAACATAACCCATTACGCTGTCTTCCTTGTCTAACATCAACTTATTAGCATATAATATTTTAATGAGTGCTCACAATCATAAAATATGTCCAACGTAGTGTATTTATTTGTGAAACCTCTCTTTCCTTATTACTTCTCATTAATTACAACAATGACCAATACTATGTTTGTCAACCTTCAACAAATTTCATGCATTATACTTCTTATATGTGAAGTCATCACTCTCCATAAGATTATTATATATTATTTTATTTCCTTTATTCCTTTTCATCTCTAAGATCAAAGCAAGAAAGTAAAACACTCAACTCAAAACTAATATTTATTATATAACTCTCATACTCGATTACATAGATAGATCACGGAGCAAAAACTTAAAGACTAGATCATACTAAAACTTTTATTCTACTAGATGACGATTTAACCAAAAGGATCGAACTAAGATAAACGATAATGATAAAGATGTGAAGGTGATACGATATCGGGGCACCTCCCCCAAGCTTGGCACAAGCCAAGGGAGTGCCCATAGCCGTGTAGTCAAGTCTCCTTCTTCGGAGGTGGTGGTGCAATATTCTTGGCAATGATGCCTCTCAGAATGCGATTTTCCTCTTCGAGCTTATTAATTTGTTGCCTGAGATCCATAATTTCCTTGCGGAGATTTCCTGCAACATTACACCACCATCCACCCACGGGTGCATCCTGGTTGCAGAGGAAGAAGCAACACTCATTTTCAAGTTATTGTAAGAAATAAATTTGGTATTGGGAGGTTTGACCGTATTCGGCAGACTTTGATTTCTTGAATTCCACAAGCATGTCACCAGGTTGAGGAAGAGAAGTGACTTCTTGATCCTCCTCCATGGTGTCAACTCTTTTCAGGTTGGCTTCTATTTCTTCCTCCATCGACCACCCATAGGGATCAACTTCATTGTAAGCTCTTGGACCCGCCGTGAGGTGAGAGACTCAACTCTCCCCGACTGATTCTTGCGAAGACATATTGCTCTAAATCTGCCACAGAAATAGCTTGTAACAAGAACAAAGGATATTGTCACAATACGGTGGTCAAAACCTCCGGGAGTTTATATAATGAATTTTTATCGTGGAAATCAAGTAATCTGGGAGAAAACAGAGTCTGGACGGAGCACGAGGGCACCAAAAGCTCGGGAGGCGCGCCTAGGGGGTAGGGCATGCCCCCTAGGCTTGTCGCCTTCCCGTATGCTTCCCGGACTACTTATTATTTTCCTAATTTTTTTAATATTCCAAAACGGAGTACATTGCTTTTATGGAACTTTTGGAGTCGGTTTACTTACCGTATCACATATCTATTCCTTTTCAGGCTTCTGGAGCGTTCTGAAAAGTTTCCTTTATGTACTCCTCCTGTTTTATGGAATGAATAATGTTAGTTCAAATATTTAAAGGTGTATCTGAGATATAATGCTTGATTCTCTGCACATTCACCACCTTCGGGTTGGTTCCTTCGACGTTGTTGATCTTGATAGCACCGGAACGATAAACTTCTTCGATAATGTAAGGTCCCTCCCATTTGGAGAGAAGTTTTCTTGCAAAAAGTCTTAAATGAGAATTGTATAGCAAGACTTGGTCACATACATTAAATTCCCGCTTTTGTATTCTTTTGTCTTGCCATCTTTTGACCTTTTCATTAAATAGTTTAGCATTTTCATAGGCTTGGGTTCTCCATTCATCAAGTGAGCTAATGTCAAATAACCTCTTTTCACCAGCAAGTTTAAAATCATAGTTGAGCTCTTTAATAGCCCAATAAGCTTTATGTTCTAATTCAAGCGGTAAGTGACATGCTTTTCCATAAACCATTTTATATGGAGACATACCCATTGGATTTTTATAAGCAGTTCTATAAGCCCATAGTGCATCATCAGGTTTCTTAGACCAATTTTTCCTTGATCTGTTGGCAGTCTTTTGCAAGATCAACTTTATTTCCCTATTACTTAATTCTAGTTGACCGCTAGATTGAGGATTATAAGGAGATGCAATTCTATGGTTAACATCATATTTAGCAAGAATTTTACGGAAAGCACCATGAATGAAGTGTGAACCACCGTCTGTCATCAAATATCTAGGGACTCCAAACCTCGGGAAAATAACTTCTTTAAGCATTTTAATAGAAGTGTTGTGATCAGCACTGCTAGTTGGAATAGCTTCTACCCACTTAGTAACATAATCAACAACAACTAAAATATGAGTATATCCATTGGAGGAAGGAAAAGGTCCCATATAATCAAATCCCCAAACATCAAATGGTTCAATAACAAGTGAATAGTTTATAGGCATTTCCTGACGTCTACCAATATTACCAATTCTTTGACATTCATCGCAAGATAGAACAAACTTACGTGCATCTTTGAAAAGAGTAGGCCAATAAAAAGCAGACTGTAATACCTTGTGTGTAGTTCTGTCTCCCGCATGGTGTCCTCCGTAAGCCTCGGAGTGACACTTCCGTAGGATTTGTTCATGTTCATGCTCAGGTATACAACATCTAATAATACCATCTACTCCTTTATATAGATGCGGGTCATCTCAAAAGTAATGTCTTAAATCAAACAATTTTTTTTCTTTTGTTGGTATGTTAAACTAGGTGGTATAAATTTACCAACAATATAATTAGCATAGTCTGCGTACCAAGGAGTATTACGAGAAGCATTTATGACAGCTAGTTGTCAATCGGGAAAGCTATCATCAATAGGTAGTGGGTCATCAAGAATATTTTCTAACCTAGACAAGTTGTCAGCTACTGGATTCTCAGCTCCCTTCCAATCAGTGATATGTAAATCAAATTCTTGTAGCAAAAGAACCCACCTAATAAGTGTAGGTTTATCATCTTTGTTTTCCATAAGGTATTTAATAGCAGCACGATCGGTGTGAACAATTACTTTAGAATCAACTATGTAAGACCTGAACTTATCACAAGCAAACACAACTGCTAAAAATTCCTTTTTAGTGGTAGCATAATTTCTTTGAGCACTGTCCAGAGTTTTGCTAGCATAATGGATGGCATTTAATTTCTTATCAACTCTTTTTCCTAGAACAGCACCAACAACATAGTCACTAGCATCAGACATAATTTCAATGGGTATGTTCCAATCAGGTGGTTGAACAATAGGTGCAGAGATTAAGGCTTTCTTAAGTGGTTCAAATGCTTCTACACAATCATCATAAAAAACGAATGGAACATCTTTTTGCAAGAGATTAGTAAGAGGTCGAGAAATTTTAGAGAAGTCTTTAATAAATCTCCTATAGAAACCAGCATGACCAAGGAAACTTGTTATACCTTTGATATCTTTAGGACATGACATTTTCTCAATTGCATCAACTTTAGCTTTATCAAATTCAATACCTCTTTTGGAAAATTTATGCCCCAAGACAATACCTTCATTCACCAAAGAGTGGCACTTCTCCCAATTCAAGACAAGATTAGTTTCTTCACATCTCTGCAAAACTCGATCAAGGTTGCTTAAGCAATCATCAAAAGAAGTTCCGTAAACAGAAAAGTCGTCCATGAAAACCTCAACAATCTTTTCACAAAAGTCGGAGAATATAGCAGTCATACATCTTTGAACGGTAGCAGGTGCATTACATAAAGCAAAAGGCATACATCTATAAGAAAAAGTGCCAAAAGGGCATGTAAAAGTAGTTTTTTCTTGATGTTCTTGTGACACAGGTATTTGGGAAAAACCAAAGTATCCCTCTAGAAAACAGAAATATGTATGTTTTGATAATCTTTCTAGCATTTGATCAATAAATGGTAGAGGGTAATGGTCCTTCTAGTAGCTTTATTTAGTTTTCTAAAATCAATTACCATCCTATAACCTGTTATAATTTTTTGTGGGATAAGTTCATTTTTATCATTAGGGACAATAGTAATACCTCCCTTCTTAGGGACACAATGAACATGACTTACCCATCTACTACCAGATATAGGATAGATTATACCTGCTTCCAGAAGCTTTAATATTTCATTTTTTACAACTTCCTTCATCTTAGGATTTAATCGTCGCTGGTGATCAACAACTGGCTTAGCATCAGGCTCCATATTAATCTTGTGCTGACATAGAGTGGGACTAATGCCTTAAGATCATCAAGAGTATATCCTATAGTGGCATGGTGCTTCCTCAGAGTTTTCAATAATCTCTTTGCTTCATGCTCTGAAAGGTTAGCACTAATAATAACAGGATATACTTTCTTTTCATCAAGGTAAGCATATTTCAATGTATCGGGCAATTTCTTAAGCTCAAACACGGGATCACACTTGGGTGGAAGAGGATCTCCAAGAGTCTCAACAAGCAAATTTTGTTTCAAAATAGGCATTTGTTTAAAGAATATCTCATTTATTTCATTCATATGCATATAATTTTCATGGTCTATCAAATATTGTTCTAACGGATCAGTAAGAGGCACGGTAATAGAAGCAAGACCAATAATTTCATCCTTACTAGGCAATTCTTTATCATGAGGTTGTCTACGGAATTTGGAGAAATTAAACTCATGAGACACATCACCAAAATTAACACTAATAGTTTCCTTAGTGCAATCAATCTTAGCATTAACCGTATTCAGGAAAGGTCTACCAAATGTAATTGGACAAAAATCATCTTATGGGGAACCAAGTACTAGAAAATCAGTCGGGTATTTTATTTTCCCACGAAAGACTTCAACATCCTGATACGTCCATTTTGCATCAAGTTTTCCTACTGTTATTTATAATGTTTTTATGCATAATAATGCTTTTTGGAGTAATTCTAATGCCTTTTCTCTCATAATATGCAAGGTTTACACAAAGAGTGAGAATACCGGCAGCTGGAATTCTAGAGCTAAAAAAGCTTTGTCATAGTTACCTATTCTGCACATCTCCAAATGAGCTGAAAATTTACGGAGAATTGTTTTGGAATATATAAAAAATACTGGAGCAAATAAATACTGAGGGGCCACCCTGGTGAGCACAAGACACCAGGGCACGCCTGGGCCCCCAGGCGCGCCCTGGTGGGTTGTACCCTCCTCGGCCCACCTCCGGTGCTGATCTTCTGGTATATAGGTCATCTTGACCTAGAAATAATCTGAGGGAACTTTTGGGACGAAGAGCCGCCGTCTCAAGGCGGAACTTGGGCAGGAGCACTTTTGCCCTCCGGCGGAGTGATTCCGCCGAGGGAACTTCCCTCCCGGAGGGGGAAATCATCTTCATCGTCATCACCAACAACCCTCTCATCTTTGGGAGGGCAATCTCCATCAACATCTTCAACAACACCGTCTCCTCTCAAACCAAAGTTCATCTCTTGTGTTCAATCTTTGTACCGGAACCTCAGATTGGTACCTGTGGGTGACTAGTAGTGTTGATTACATCTTGTAGTTGATTACTATATGGTTTATTTGGTGGAAGATTATATGTTCAGATCCATTATGCTATTTAATACCCCTCTGATCTTGAGCATGATTATCATTTGTGAGTAGTTACTTTTGTTCTTGAGGTCACGGGAGAAGTCATGTTGCAAGTAATCATGTGAACTTGATATGTGTTCGATATTTTGATGATATGCATGTTGTGATTCCCTTAGTGGTGTCATGTGAATGTTGACTACATGGCACTTCACCATATTTGGTCCTAAGGGAATGCATTGTGGAGTAGTTATTAGATGATGGGTTGCTATAGTGACAGAAGCTTAAACCGACCGATTTGGATCCAAAAGTTTAATGCTATGGTTAGATTTTATCTTAATACTTTTCTTGTAGTTGTGGATGCTTGCGAGGGGGTTAATCATAAGTAGGAGGTTTGTTCAAGTAAGAACAGCACCTAAGCACTGGTCCACCCACATATCAAATTATCAAAGTAGTGAACACGAATCAAACCAACATGATGAAAGTGATATGGTGAAATCCCCATGTACCCTCAAGAACGCTTTGCTTATCATAAGAGACCGTTTTGGCCTGTCCTTTGCCACAAATGTCTTCGGCTACCTTTCTGCACTTTATTTACCATTACCGTTACTTGTTCGTTACAAATTATCTTGCTATCAAACTACTTGTTACCGACTATTTCAGTGCTTGTAGAAAATACCTTGCTGAAAACCACTTGTCATTTCCTTCTGCTCCTCGTTGGGTTCGACACTCTTACTTATCGAAAGGACTATGATTGATCCCCTATACTTGTGGGTCATCAAGACTCTTTTCTGCGCCGTTGCTGGGGAGTGAAGCGCTCTTGGTAAGGAAAAATTATAACTACGTGCTGAAATTTATTATCACTTGTTACTATGGAGAACCATCCTTTGAGGGGTTTGTTCGTGGTATCTTCACCTCGACCGGAAGCGCAATTAGTTTCCCCTCAATCTACTGTACCTACTAAAAATATTGGTGATGAAATTCCTTCGGGTATGATAGAATAACTGCTAGCTAATCCTTATGCAGGAGATGGAACCGAACATCCTGATATGCACTTGATATATGTGGATGAAATTTGTGGATTATTTAAGCTTGCAGGTTTATCCGGAGATGAAGCTAAGAAGAAGGTTTTCCCTTTATCTTTGAAGGGAAAGGCATTGACATGGTATAGGCTATGCGATGATATTGGATCTTGGAACTGGAATCGATTGAAATTGGAATTTCAGCAAAAAAATTATCCTATGCATCTAGTTCATTGTGATCGGAATTATATATATAATTTTTGGCCTCATGATGGAGAAAGTATCGCTCTAGCTTGGGGGAGTCTTAAGTCAATGTTATATTCATGCCCCAATCATGAGCTCTCTAGAGAAATTATCATTCAGAATTTTTATGCTCGGCTTTCTCATGATGATCGATCCATGCTCGATACTTCTTGTACTGGTTCTTTTATGAAGAAGACTATTGAATTCAGGGAAAGAATTAAATGCAACTCTGAAGATTGGGAACTCAACGAAGGTAAAGAGATAGGTATTAAGCTTGAATTTGATTGTGTTAAATCTTTTATGAATACCGATGCTTTTCACAAGTTTAGTAGTAAATATGGACTTGACTCTGAGATAGTAGCCTCTTTTTGTGAATCTTTTTCTACTCATGTTGATCTCCCTAAGGAGAAGTGGTTTAAATATCATCCCCCTATTAAAGAAGAAATTAAAGAACCGGTCATAGTTAAAGATGAAACTATTATTTACAATGTTGATCCAGTTGTGCCTACTACTTATATTGAAAACCCACCTTTCCCTGTTAGGATAAAGGAACATGCTAAGGTTTCAAATGTTGTTTGCAAAAGTAATATTAGAGCACCTAAACCTGTTGAACAAATTAAAGTAGAACCTAGTGTTGCTATGGTTAAAGATCTAGTAGAAAATATTGATGGGCATGTTATTTACTTCTCCAAAGATGCTGCTAGAATTGCCAAACCCGATGAAAAAGATAAACATAGACCTGTCGTTGGCATGCCTGTTGTCTCAGTTAAAATAGGAGATCATTGTTATCATGGTTTATGTGACTTAGGTGCTAGCGTGAATGCTATTCCTTTTACCTTATACCAAGAAATTATGAATCACATAGCACCCGCTGAAATAGAAGATATAGATGTTACTATTAAGCTTTCTAATAGAGACACCATAACACCACTTGGGATTATTAGAGATGTTGAAGTCTTGTGTGGGAAAATAAAATGCCCTACTGATTTTATAGTTCTTGGTTCCCCTAAAGATGATTTTTGTCCCATTATTTTTGGTAGACCTTTCTTGAACACCGTGAATGCTAGAATAGATTGTGAAAAACAAACTGTCGGTGTTAGCTTTGCTAATGAGTCTCACGAGTTTAATTTCTCCAAGTTTAGTAGACAACCATATAATAAAGAATTACCTAGTAAGGATGAAATAATTGGTCTTGCTTCTATTGCCGTGCCTCCGACTAATCCACTAGAACAATATTTGCTAGACCATGAAAATGATATACATATGCATGAAGAAATGAAATAGATAAAATTTTCTTTGAACAACGACCTCTGCTCAAACACAATTTGCCGATTGAAACTCTAGGAGGTTCTCCTCCACCTAAAGGTGATCCCATGTTTGAATTAAAACAATTGTCTGATACTTCAAAATATGTTTCCGGAACTTCTTTTGATGATTGCTTGAGCAACCTTGATCGAGTTTTTTAGAGATGTGGGCAAACTAATCTTGTCTTGAATTGGGAGAAGTGCCACTTTATGGTTAATAAAGGTATTGTATTGGGGCATAAAATTTCTGAACGAGGTATTGAAGTGGATAAAGCTAAAGTTGATGCAATTGAGAAAATGCCATGTCCTAAAGATATTAAAGGTATTCGTAGTTTCCTTGGTCATGCTGGTTTCTATAGAAGGTTTATTAAAGACTTCTCTAAAATTTCTAGGCCTCTTACAAATCTTTTACAAAAGGATGTTCCATTTGTTTTTTATGATGATTGTGTAGAAACCTTTGAAACATTTAAGAAAGCCTTAACTTCTGCATTTATTGTTCAACCACCTGATTGGAACTTACCTTTTGAAATTATGTGTGATGCTAGTGATTATGATGTTGATGCTGTTCTAGGACAAAGAGTTGATAAGAAATTAAATGTTATTCATTATGCTAGCAAAACTCTAGACAGTGCCCAAAGAAATTATGCTACCACTGAAAAAGAATTTTTAGCAGTTGTGTTTGCCTGTGATAAATTCAGATCTTACATTGTTGATTCCAAAGTGACTGTTCACACTGATCATGCTGCTATAAAATATCTTATGGAAAAGAAAGATGCTAAACCTAGACTCATTAGGTGGGTTCTTTTGCTGCAAGAATTTGATTTACATATTACTGATAGGAAAGGAGCTGAGAACCCCGTAGCTGATAACTTGTCTAGGTTAGAAAATATTCTTGATGACCCACTACCTATTGATGATAGTTTTCCTGATGAACAACTAGCTGCAATAAATGTTTCTCATAACACTCCGTGGTATGCTGACTATGCTAATTATTTGTTGCTAAATACATACCACCTAGTTTCACATACCAACAAAAGAAAATTTTCTTCTATGACTTAAGACATTACTTTTGGGATGACCCACATCTTTATAAAGAAGGAGTAGATGGTATTATTAGACATTGTGTACCTGAGCATGAATAGGAAGAAATCCTACGGAAATGCCACTTCGAAGCTTATGGAGGGCATCATGCGGGAGATAGAACTGCTCATAAGGTATTGCAATCTGGTTTTTATTGGCCTACTCTCTTCAAGGATGCCCGTAAGTTTGTTTTATCTTGTTATGAATGTCAAAGAATTGGTAATATCGGTAAGCGTCAAGAAATGCCTATGAATTATTCACTTGCTATTGAACCATTTGATGTTTGGGGTTTTGATTATATGGGACCTTTTCCTTCCTCTAATGGGTATACACATATTTTGGTTGCTGTTGATTATGTTACTAAGTGGGTAGAAGCTATTCCAACTAGTAGTGCTGATCATAACACTTCCATTAAAATGCTTAAAGAAGTTATTTTCCCGAGGTTTGGAGTCCCTAGATATTTATTGACTGATGGTGGTTCACACTTTATTCATGGTGCTTTCCGTAAAATGCTTGCTAAATATGATGCTAACCATAGAATTGCATCACCCTATCATCCTCAATCTAGTGGTCTAGTTGAACTTAGCAATAGAGAAATAAAATTAATATTACAAAAAACTGTTAATAGGTCCCGAAAGAATTGGTCTAAGAAATTGGATGATGCACTTTGGGCCTACAGAACAGCATATAAAAATCCTATGGGTGTGTCTCCTTAGAAAATGTTTATGGAAAAGCTTGTCATTTGCCTCTAGAGTTAGAACATAAAGCATATTGGGCAATTAAAGAACTCAACTATGATTTCAAACTTGTCGGTGGAAAGAGGTTACTTGATATTAGCTCTTTAGATGAATGGAGAACTCAAGCTTATGAAAATGCCAAATTATTTAAATAAAAAGTTAAAAGATGGCATGACAAAAGAATCCAAAAGCGGGAATTCAAAGTTGGAGAATATGTTCTTTTGCACAACTCTCATTTTAGATTCTTTGCAGGAAAACTTCTCTCTAAATGGGAAGGACCATATATTATCGAGGAGATTTATCGCTCTAGAGCCATCAAATTAATAATGCCGAAGGTACTAACCCGACGGTGGTCAATGGGAAAGAATCAAAAACTATATCTCAGGTACGCCTATTAATGTTGAAAGCAATATTATTCAAACCATGACACCGGAGGAACACATAAAAGAAACCTTCCGGAACTCTCCAAAATACTAAAAAAAAGAGGAGGTACGTGATACGGTAAGTAAACGGACTCCGAAAAATCCACAAAAATATTTTTTTTCAGTTTTGGAATATTACAAAAATTAGGAAGATAAGAAACAACCAGGAAGGCAACCGAGGAGGGCACAAAATACCAGGGCGCGCTTGGCTTGCCTGGCGCGCCTAGGTAGGTTGTGCCCACCTCGGGAACCTTCCCGACTCCGTTTTTCTTTCGTTTGCTTGTTTCCCAAGATAAAAAATATTTATATACCCCCCGAATGTATTGACCACTGTATCGCGGAGAAATCTTCTATTCTTCTTTCGTGCTGTTTTTCTGGCAGATCTGAAAATATGTCATCTCAAGACTCAGAGGGTGAGAGCTATATTGCTGATTATATTGCAAACCCTAAGGTTTACGGAGATGTGGAACATCATGGTTGGACCACGGAGGAGGAAGAAGAAGACTATGATGCAAAAGGGAAGGAAGAGACAAGCTCAGATGAAGATGAAGTTCCATCACCCCAACCTGGGGACATGCACGTGGAATTCAAGAAGTCAAATCTCCCTAATAAAGCAAAGAAACCTAAAATCCAGTTTATCCCTTTTCACCTCTTACAGGAAAACAAGCAGGAATTATGCAAAAAGATATTAAAGCTTGAGCAGGAGATCGATGACTCGAGGGAGGATAACTCCACCCTCAAGCGTAAGCTGAGGAAGATGAATACTCATACCTCTTCACCACCACCATCATCATCTTCCCCACCAAAGGAGACTTGAGTTCATGGTATGGGCACTCCCCTTGGCTTGTGCCAAGCTTGGGGGAGGTGCATCGATATCGTATCACCACCACTATCTTTGCCTTTATCTATTTTAGTTCGATCTTTAGTTATCCTTTGATTTAGTTTAATAAAAGTTTAGTTCTATCCTTTCTTTTTGAGTGCTTGCTTAGTGATCTATCTATCTATGTAATCATGCACGAGATATATAATAAAGAGTAGTTTGAGTTTTGCTTCTTTACTCTTTTGTTTCAATAAAAAGGAAGGAAAATAAATGAAAAGATCATATGCTAATCTTATGGTAAGTAATGACATCACATAAGGAAAAGTATAGCTTGTAAAATTTGTTGGAGATTGATAAACATAGCATTGGTCAATGATGCAATTCATGAAAGAGTTAATAAGGGAAGAGAAGATTCACATGCAAATACACTATCTTGGACATCTTTCATGATTGTGAGCCCCCATTAAATATTATGTGTCAAAATTGTTGACGTTGGACAAGGAAGACAACGTAATGATTTATGTTTGTTCATATTCACATAGAAGTTATATTGTCATAGATCCTTCAACATGTGGTGCTTGCTCAATATATTTGCTAGCCAAAAACTCCACACTAAGTAGAGATACTACTTGTGCATCCAAAAACCCTTAAACCCAAAATCTTTTTGAGAGTCCACCATACCTACCTATGGATTGAGTAAGATCCTTCAAGTAAGTTGTCATCAGTGCAATAAGGTAATAAAAATTGCTTCTAAATGTGTTGGATCATTTAGTGTAAGAGAAAATTGAGCGTTGTACGAACTTATGATGGCAAAGTAATAAAAGCGACGGACTGCATAATAAAGGTTGCTATCATAAGGGGCAATAGAACGTGATGTTCTTTTGCATTAATGGATTTGGCATACAAACAAAAAGCGCATGACAACCTCTGCTTCCCTCTACGAAGGGCCTATCTTTTACTTTTATGCATTTACTTTTATGTAAGAATCAAAGTATTCTTCCCTATTCCTTTTTATTTTCTCTTGTTGCAAGCATCATGTGGTGAGGAAAGATCTAGGCACATATATCCAGTTGGATATGAGTGGGCATGAGATATTATTGTTGACATCACCCTTGAGGTGAATACGTTGGGAGGCAAAACTATAAGCCCCTATCTTTCTATGTGTCCGGTTGAAACTTTTTGTTCATGGGTATGCTGTGAGTGTTAGAAATCATAGAAGGTTAAATAATGGTTGAGTATGTGATTCTTATGTTCTCCGCTAGATAGGAACTTTGGAGTGATTCTTCATCGCATGTTGAGGGAAGGTTATATGATCCAGTTATATTAGCATTGTTGAGAGATTGCACTAGTAAAAGTATGGACCCTAGGCCTCATTTTCAAGCATTGCAATACCGTTTGTGCTCTGTTTTATCAATTGCTACCTTGCTGTTTTTTATTGTTCCTGTTACAAAAATCAATATCTACTATCATTACTACACTTGTATCACCATCTCTTCACCGAACTAGTGCACCTATACAATTTACCATTGTATTTGGTGTGTTGGGGACACAAGAGACTTCTTGTTATTTGGTTGCAGGGTTGTTTGAGAGAGACCATCTTCATCCTACGACTCCCACAGATTTATAAACCTTAGGTCATCCACTTGAGGGAAAATTGCTACTGTCCTACAAAACTCTGCGCTTGGAGGCCCACCACGAGTCTACAAGAACAAGTTGTGTAGTAGACATCAAAGATCCCATCTAAATTCAGTAGTCTTCTTCAGAAAAGAACCAGTGCAAGAAGTATCGAGCATGGATTGATCATCACGAGAAAGCCGAGCATAAAAATTCTATATAATAATTTCTCTTGAGAGCTCATGATTGGGGTATGAATACAACATTGACTTAATCCTCCCCCAAGCTTGAGCGATACTTTCTCCTTCACATGGCCAAAAATTATATATATAATTCCGATCACGATGAACCAGATGCATAGGATAAAACTTCTGATGAAATTCCAATTTCAATCGGTTCCAGTCCCATGTTCCAATATCATCACATAGCCTATACCATGTCAATGCTTTTCCCCCCAAAGATAAATGGAAAACCTTCTTCTTAACTTCATCTCCGAGTAAACCTGCAAGCTTAAACAATCCAAATATTTTATCCACATATATTAGGTGCATATCGGGATGCAATGTTCCATCTCTTGCATAAGGATTAGCTAGCAGATTCTCTATCATACCCAAAGGGATTTCATAATAAATATTTTTATTAGGTGTAGTAGGTTGAGGAGCAACTCTTTGTGCTTCCAGTCTAGGTGAATATACCCCGAACAAACCCCTCAAAGGATGTTTTTTCATAGTGACAAGTAACAGTAAATGTCAGCACGTAATATAAATGTTTCCTTACCAAATTCCACTCACCAAAGACGCTTCACTCCCCGGTTACGGCGCCACAAAAGAGTCTTGATGACCCACAAGTATAGGGGATCAATCGTAGTCCTTTTGATAAGTAAGAGTGTCGAACCCAACAAGGAGCAGAAGGAAATGACAAGCGGTTTTCAGCAAGGTATTCTCTGCAAGCACTGAAATTATCGGTAACAAATAGTTTGTTAGCAAGGTAATTCATAACGGGTAAGAGGTAACAAGTGTAACAAAGGTGCAGAAAGGTGACCCAATCCTTTTTATAGAAAAGGACAAGCATAGATGAACTCTTATATAAAGCAAAGCGCTTCCGAGGACACATGGGAATTATCATCAAGTTAGTTTTCATCATGCTCATATGATTCACATTCGCTACTTTGATAAATTGATATGTGGGTGGACCGGTGCTTGGGTGCTCTCCTTAGTTGGACAAGCCTCCCACTTATGATTAACTCCTCTCGCAAGCATCCGCAACTACGAAAGAAGAATTAATATAAATCTAACCATATCATTAAACACGTGGATCCAAATCAGCCCCTTACGAAGCAACACATAAACTATGGTTTAAGCTTCTGTCACTCTAGCAAACCATCATCTACTTGCTACTTCCCAATGCCTTCCCCTAGGCCCAAATCATGGTAAAGGGTCATGTAGTTGACATTCACATACCACCACTAGAGGAAAGACAACATACATCTCATCAAAATATCGAGCGAATACCAAAATCACATGATTACTTATAACAAGACTTCTTCCATGTCCTCGGGAACAAAAGTAACAACTCACAAAGCATGTTCATGTTCAAGATCAGAGGGGTATTGAATATCATTAAGGATCTGAACATATCATCTTCCTCAAAATAAACCAACTAGCATCAACTACAAAGAGTAATCAACAGTACTAGCAACCCACATGTACCAATCTAAGGTTTTGAGGCAAAGATTGAATACAAGAGATGAACTAGGGTTTGAGATAAGAAGGTGCTGGTGAAGATGTTGATGAAGATTGGTCCTCCCACTATGAGAGGATCGTTGGTGATGACGATGGCTTTGATTTCCCCCTCCCGAAGGGAAGTTTCCCTGGCGAAATCGCTCCGCCGGAGCCCTAGATTGCTTCTGCCCAGGTTCTGCCTCGAGACGGCGGGGCTTCGTCCCGAAAGTCTACTCTTTATTTTTTTTTCTAGGTTAAAACACTTCATATAGTAGAAGATGGGCACCGGAGGCTGGCCAAGGGGCTCACAAGCTCAGGGGCGCGCCTTGGGGGGTAGGGCGCACCCCTGATGTCGCTTGAACTACGTCGGTATTTCCCCAAAGAGGAAGGGATGATGCAGCACAGCTACGATAGGTATTTCCCTCAGTTATGAAACCAAGGTATCAATCCAGTAGGAGAACCAAGGAACACTATGTAAACGGTACCTGCACACACATAACAAATACTTGCAACCTGACGATTAGGAGGGGTTGTCGATCCCTCTATGAGAAACGGTGCTAGAAATTTGCACGTTGACGGGATAAAAATTATGATAGATTGGATAAATAGATCTCGAAAAAATGCAAAATAAAATAAATAGCAAAAAAGTGCAGCAAGGTATTTTTGGGTTTTTGGAATAATAGATCTGAAAATAAAAGCGAATAAAAATAGATCAGAAAGCAAATATGATAAAGAATAGACCTGGGGGCCGTAGATTTCACTAGTGGCTTCTCTCAAGAAAATAGCATACGGTGGGTAAACAAACTACTGTTGGGTAATTGATAGAACATCAAATAATTATGACGGTATCAAGGCAATGATCATTATATAGGCATCACGTCCAAGATTAGTATACCGACTCCTGCCTGCATCTACTACTATTACTCCACCCATCGACCGCTATCCAGCATGCATATAGTGTATTAAGTTCATGGAGAAATGGAGTAATGCAATAAGAATGATGACATGATGTAGATGAGATCTAATCATGTAGGAATAGCCCCTATCTTGTTATCCTTAATAGCAACGATACATGCGTGTCTTGCTGCCCCTTCTGTCACTGGGAAAGAACACCGCACGATCGAACCCATCACAAAGCACCTCTTCCCATGGCAAGAAAAATCAATCTAGTTGGCCTAACTAAACCAAAGATTCAAAGAAAAAATACAAGGCCATAAGTAAACATGCATAAAAGAGATCAAAGAACTCAAATAACTTTCATGGATATAGATCTGATCATAAACTCAAAGTTCATCGGATCCCAACAAACACACCGCAAAAAGAGTTACATCAAATAGATCTCCAAGAGACCATTGTATTGAGAATCAAAAAGAGAGAAGAAGCCATCTAGCTACTGCCTACGGGCCCGTAGGTCTACAATGAACTACTCACGCATCATCGTAGAGGCACCAATGAGGATGATGAACCCCTCCGTGATGGTGTCTAGATTGGATTTCGTGGTTCTGGAACTTGCAGCGGCTGGAATTGTGTTTCGTCGACTCCCCTAGGGTTTTTGGAATATTTGGGTATTTATAGGGCGAAGAGGCAGTGCGGGAGGCCACCAAGGTGGGCACAACCCACCTGGGCGCGCCTGGGCCCCCAGGCGCGCCCTGGTGGGTTGTGCTCGCCTCGGAGCCCCTCTCTGGTACTTCTTTGGCCCAACAGGTGTCTTCTGGTCCAGAAAAATTCTCCAAAAGTTTCGATGCGTTTGGAATCCGTTTGGTATTGATTTTCTGTGAAGTAAAAAAACAAGCAAAAAACAGCAACTAGCACTGGGCACTATATCAATAGGTTAGTCCCAAAAAATGACATAAAGTTGCTATAAAATGATTGTAAAACATCCAAGAATGATAATATAATAGCATGGAACAAGCAAATATTATAGATACGTTGGAGACGTATCAGCATCCCCAAACTTAATTCCTACTCGTCCTCGAGTAGGTAAAGATAAAAGCAGAATTTTTGATGTGAAATGCTGCCTAACATGTTCATCACATATTCTTTTCTTGGTAGCATGGACATATGGACTTTTATATGGTTCAAAGCAATAGTCTAGTTTTGACATGAAGATTTCAATACTCAAGCATATCAATAAGCAACCATGTATTTCAAAATATCAACACTAAAGAAAGTTATCCCTAGCCAATCATGCTCAATCATTGATCCATTCATGAAACACACTCGCATATTAGCTATACCCAATGCTCAAGTATGATCATAGTGCCCCTTAGTTGGTGCTTTATAAGAGAAGGTGGAGACTCAAATAAAAATAAAAATTGCATAAAGTAAATAGATAGCCCCTTCGTAGAGGGAAGTAGGGATTTGTAGAGGTGCCAGAGCTCAAAGCTTAAATTGAGAGGTAAATTTTTTTGAGAGGCATACTTTTCCCATCAACGAAAACGACCGAGTAATTCCCAACACTTTCCATGCTAGATATATCATAGGCGGTTCCCAAACAGAAAATAAAGTTTATTCCTTTTTCCACCATTATTTCACTTTCCATGGCTAGCCGTATCCACGGGTGCCCTCCAAACCAACACTTTCCAAGGAATTTATTATTTGACAACATAAAGTAAATTTCTTTTTCCTTTTGGGACTGGGCATCCCTATTACCGCCGCACTCTTGTGCAATGACGAGTGAATAAACATTCATCTTGAGAATAACACATCTAGCATGGAAAATATCGGCCACCCCCTGCCGCTTCATGAGCGGTACGAGCACACAAAAAGGAAATTTATTTTGAAAATTAGAGATGGCACATACAAATTTGCTTAGAACGGCTCAGGAATACCGCATATAGGTAGGTATGGTGGACTCATATGGCAAAACTGGGTTTAAAGATTTTGGATGCACAAGTAGTATTTCTACTTAGTACAAGTGGAGGCTAGCAAAAAGATTGAGAAGCAACCAACCAAGAAACGAAAAATCACATAAGCGAGCATTAAGCATAACTAACACCGAATAATGCACCACAAGTAGGATGTAATTTCATTGCATAACTATTGACTTTCGTGCTTGCAGAGGGAATCGCAAACCTTAACACCAATATTCTTACTAAAGCATAATTACTCACCAACATGACTCACATATCACTATCATCATATCTCAAAACTATTACAAAGAATCAAGTTTATTTTGTCCAATGATCTTCATGAAAGTTTTTATTATATCCCTCTTGAATATCTATCACTTTGGGACTAGTTTCATATATTGCAATTACTTTTGACAAGCTCAAACAAATCTAAGTGAAGAACATGAGTATAAAAAATTTCACCTCTCAAAATAATATAAGTGAAGCATGAGAGAATTTCTTCAAACATTTACTCACTCTCAAATAAATCTAAGTGAAGCATGAGAGATTTTCTTCAAAAATATTAAAGCACACTATGCTCAAAAAGATGTAAGTGAAGCACTAGAGCAATTCCATAGCTCAAAAAATTTAAGTGAAGCATAAAGAGCAATTCTAACAAATCATAGCATAATTTTAGCTCTCTCAAATAGGTGTGTCCAGCAAGGATACTTGTGACAAAATAAAAAGCAAAAAAAGCAAAGATTCATATAATACAAGACGCTCCAAGCAAAACTCATGATATGTGACGAATAAAAATATAGCTCCAAGTAAAATACCGATGGTCATTAGAAGAAAGAGGGGATGCCTTCCGGGGCATCCCCAAGCTTAGTTGCTTGGTTCTCCTTGAATATTAACTTGGGGTGCCATGGGGTATCCCCAAGATTAGGCTTTTCTTACTCCTTATTCCTTCATCCATCGTGATCTCAACCAAAACTTCAAAACTTCAATCACACAAAATTAACAAAACCTTCGTGAGATCCGTTAGTATAAGAAAACCAATCTTTACTTTAAGTACTGTAGAAAACCCATTCAAATTTTGTTATTTCATTATATCTACTATATTCTAACTTTGCCATGGCTTATACCCCCCGATACAATCCATAGATTCATCAAAATAAGCACACAATGCAAAGAAAACAGAATCTGTCAAAAACAGAACAGTCTGTAAAGATACGAATTGTCTGCATACTTATGTAACTCCAAAAATTCTGAAAACTTAGGACAACAGAGGCAATTTGTATATCAATCTTTCGTAAAAACTTCAGAATTTTTCGTCTCTTCTGTGAATTTAGACAATTATTTTACTGGAAACAAAAGTTTCTGTTTTTCAACAGGATCAAATCAACTATCACCAAAGCAATCCCAAAGGCTTTACTTGGCACAAACACTAATTAAAACATAAAAAACACAATCATAACAGAGGCATAATTGTGCAAACACTCAAGAATAGAAAAAATACAAAAATAAATTTTATTCATTGGGTTGCCTCCCAACAAGCGCTATCATTTTATGCCCCTAGCTAGGCATAAGATTTTATTGATGCTCACATGAAATATAATAATTGAAACACAAAGAGAGAAACATAATACATGTGACAAACACATTTAAGTCTAACATACTTCCGATGCATAGGGATTTAATAAGCAAATAAATTATCAAGACAAGAAATATATACCATATGCAAGGAGGAAGAAAGAAACAATAGCAATCTCAACATAGCAAGAGGTAATTTAGTAACATGAAAATTTCGACAACCATATTTCCAGCTCTCATAATAATTACATGTAGGATCATAATCAAATTCAATGATATAACTATCACATAAAATATTCTCTTCATGATCCACGTGCATGCAACGTTGACACTCTTCCGAAATAGTGGGATTAACATTAACTAAAGTCATGACCTCTCCAAACCCACTTTCATTAAAAAATTCATAAGATTGAACACTCTCCAAATATGTGAGATTATTTTTTACCTAAATTTGATGCTCTTCCAACCCCACTTTCAATATTGTTGCAAACATTATTATCAATATCAAATTCATCATGAGGATTAAATAAATTTTCAAGATCATAAGAAACATTATCACCCCAATCATGATCATTGCAATAAGTGGTGGACATAGCAAAATTAGCATCCCCAAGCACTGGGTTTTGCATATTATTAGCACAATTGACATTAATAGAATTTATAGTAAAATCATTGCAATCATGCTTTTCATTTAAGGAGCTATCATGAATCACTTCATAAATCTCTTCATCACAATTTTCAGAATCATGAATCTCAAGCAAAACTTCATAAAGATAATCTAGTGCACTCAACTCACTAGCAATTGGTTCATCGTGATTGGATCATTTAAAAATATTAGCAAGTGGATGGGGATCCATATTAATAGATTTTTAGCAAGCGAAGATGCAAGCATATAGAAGGCACATGGCAACACCAACAAACAAAAGATCAAACAAGGAAAAGGCAAACGAAAAGAAGGTGAATAAAAAGGGCAAATTTTTGTGAAGTGGGGGAGATGAAAACAAGAGGCAAATGGAAAATAATGTAAATTGCAAGGAGATGAGATTTATGATTAGGAGCCTGATAGATGTTGATGATGTCTCCTTGGCAACGGCGCCAGAAATTCCTTTTGATGTCGCTTGAACTACGTTGGTATTTCCCCAAAGAGGAAGGGATGATGCAACACAACTACGGTAGGTATTTCCCTCAGTTATGAAACCAAGGTATCAATCCAGTAGGAGAACCAAGCAACACTATGTAAACGGTACCTGCACACAAATAACAAATACTTGCAACCTGACGATTAGGAGGGGTTGTCAATCCCTCTACGGGAAACGGTGCTAGAAATTTGCACGTTGACGGGATAAAAATTGTGATAGATTGGATAAATAGATCTCGAAAAAATGCAAAATAAAATAAATAGCAAAAAAGTGTAGCAAGGTATTTTTGGGTTTTTGGAATAATAGGTCTGAAAATAAAAGCGAATAAAAATAGATCAGAAAGCAAATATGATAAAGAATAGACCCGGGGGCCGTAGATTTCACTAGTGGCTTCTCTCAAGAAAATAGCATATGGTGGGTAAACAAATTACTGTTGGGCAATTGATAGAACATCAAATAATTATGACGATATCCAGGCAATGATCATTATATAGGCATCACGTCCAAGATTAGTAGACCGACTCCTGCCTGCATCTACTACTATTACTCCACACATCGACGGCTCTCCAGCATGCATCTAGTCTATTAAGTTCATGGAGAAATGGAGTAATGCAATAAGAACAATGACATGATGTAGATGAGATCTATTCATGTAGGAATAGCCCCCATCTAGTTATCCTTAATAGAAATGATACATGCGTGTCTTGCTGCCCCTTGTGTCACTGGGAAAGAACACCACACGATCGAACCCATCACAAAGCACCTCTTCCCATGGCAAGAAAAATCGATCTAGTTGGCCTAAACCAAAGATTCGAAGAAGAAATACGAGGCTATAAGTAATCATGCATAAAAGAGATCAAAGAACTCAAATAACTTTCATGGATATAGATCTGATCATAAACTCAAAGTTCATCGGATCCCAACAAACACACCGCAAAAAGGGTTACATCAAATAGACCTATAAGAGACCATTGTATTGAGAATCAAAAAGAGAGAAGAAGCCATCTAGCTACTGCCTATGGACCCGTAGGTCTACAATGAACTAGTCACGCATCATTGGAGAGGCACCAATGAGGATGATGAACCCCTCCGTGATGGTGTCTAGATTGGATCTCGTGGTTCTGGAACTTCCAGCTGCTGGAATTGTGTTTCGTCGACTCCCCTAGGGTTTTTGGTATATTTGGGTATTTATAGGGCGAAGAGGCGGTGCAGGAGGCCACCGAGGCGGGCTCAACCCACCTAGGCGCGCCTGGGCCCCCAGGCGTGCCCTGGTGTGTTGTGCTCCCCTCGGAGCCCCCTATGGTACTTCTTTGGCCCAACAGGTTTCTTCTGGTCTAGAAATATTCTCCAAAAAGTTTCGCTGTGTTTGGACTCCGTTTGGTATTGCTTTTCTGCGAAGTAAAAAAACAAGCAAAAAATAGTAACTGGCACTAGGCACTCTGTCAATAGGTTAGTCCCAAAAAATGATATAAAGTTGCTATAAAATGATTGTAAAACATCCAAGAATGATAATATAACAACATGGAACAAGCAAAAATTATAGATACATTGGAGACGTATCGGCCACCCAGGCTTGTGGCCACCTGGAGGGTCCCCTCTTGGTATTTCTTGCCCAATATTTTTTATATATTCCAAAATAATTCTCTGTAAAGTTTCAGGACATTTGGAGTTGTGCAGAATGGGGATCTCTGATTTTCTCCTTTCCGGTCCAGAATTCCAGCTGCCGGCATTCTTCCTCTTTATGTGAATCTTGTAAAATAAGAGAGAAAAGGTATGGGAATTGCACCATGAAGTGTAATAACAGTCCATAATGCAATAAATATCAACATAAAAACATGATGCAAAATGGACACATCACTACCTTGCTGCACTTTTGTTACCATTACTATTACTTGCTCGTTACAAATTACCTTGCTAACAAACTACCTGTTACCGACAATTTCCGTGCCTGCAGAAAATACCTTGCTGAAAACTACTTGTCATTTCCTTTTGCTCCTCGTTGGGTTTGACACTCTTTGTCGGGGAAATGACACCTATGGGATCGAGTGGATCCCTTCTACGGTTTGGCAGGGAAGAGGGGTGCGCAAAGAGCAAATCTAGAGATCAACACGAGGGATTTTTACCCAGGTTCAGGCCGCTGAGAAGCGTAAAACCCTAGTCCTGCTTTGTGTGTATATTATGTGTTCTTGAGCTTCGGCTAGCTGCTATGCATGCAAGCTGGGCCGGAGAGTTCAAAAAGTCTGAATCCTTCTACAGTATGCCTTGGGCCTCCTTTTATACGTCCAAGGGGCTGCCACAGTCGCACACAGGAGGTGTAAAGTGCTACAGTGCACGTGCTTATCTCTGGCATCTTAGGACAAACGCCTTAAATGCGCTGCTTACGTGCCCCCCTAACTTTATCGGGGACGGAAACAGAGCCCGTCCCATCCATCGCCGCCTCACTCCGTCCTGACACGCACCCAAGATGACGAGGCATGCGAGTGCCAAGCTGGCTGGCTAGCCGCTGTGCTAGAGCGGTGGCAGGATCTTCACGAAGATCTGCATGGCGCCATGCAGGTGCTCGCCAGGTTGGCTGGCTTATTGCTGCGCCGGGACGGTGGCAAGGTGGTGGAGCCTTGTCGTGTGTGAGCCTTGCCGGGGCTTCGCGGTCTCCCCCAGCAAGAACCTTGCTGGGGAATCCGCTCTCTGGTCGTGAAGATCTGCATGCCACCACGCATGTGCCCCTGAGTCTTGGTCTTGATGCTGTCGATGGTGTCAGAGCTCTTCAACCTCAAGGGTGGTGTTCTTGTCAGTGCCTCGCAAGTCGTCCCGGCAAGGATCTGGCCGGGGGTTCGCGAGACGCCCCGGCAAGGACATTGCCGGGGGCCCATGAGCCGCCCCGGCAAGGACCTTGCCGGGGCTCCAGCTTGTCTTCTGCTCCCAAGTTACTGGCTTGGACGCCGTCTTCGTTGTCTTGTATCTTGCCTCCAACTACTCCCGCCATGCCTCGCAGCAGGTGCGGCTGCGACTGCCCGTGCACAAGTAAGGGGTACCAAAGGGCCCAAACTTTAGTACACCGACAGGAGCCCCCGGGCCTGGGCCATACACGCGGGCACAAGGCATTGTTGGGCTAGGCCCAAACAGTGCGCGGGCACACGTGGTGGGGGTTAACTGCTGTAATCCTCTCGTCTATTGCGCTTCCCCACGATCCGCATTGGGTGCGTGACGTGGGGGTCATGCGTGGAACGGTCGCAGCATGACTGTGAAAATGCCTTCATATTGAAAAGTAAAGAGGCAGCCCCACGCCTTCCCCATAAAAAGAGGAATTCGCAGGGGCGCTGCTCATTTACCCTTCTCCCTTGCCTTTCCCAATCTAGGAACCGCCGCCGTCTTCTTCTTCCTCGAGCCCAAACCATAGTTTGTTCGTCCGCTCGCCCCTTCCACGCTCCCGCCGTCCTCGGCTTCCCTCACTCTCCCCAGTCGCCATGCCGCCCAAGGCACCCAAAGCGAGCAAGGGCAAGGATGTGCCGGAGAGTGAGTTGGTGAAGATGCGGAAGCAGCTTGCCGTCTTCCCCCCGACGCTCGATGCTCATGCCTTGAAGGACAAGTACCTTCTCATGTGGGGGAGGGCGACGAATGGACACGCCGCCACTCGCGTGACCCCAGCCGCCAAGTCGAAAGGTGGCCCGGATAAATTCCCCTTTTTCGTTGACTATTTATACTGCGGGCTCTGCCCCCCTTTCTCTGGTTTCTTCAACGACCTCATGTTTACCTTTGGCTTCCATCTCCTTGATTTCACGCCAAATGCCGTAACTTGCATGTCTGTTTTTGCTCACCTCTGCGAAACTTTGCCGGGGTGGTCCCCAACACAGCCCTTTTCCGCCACTTCTTCATCCCTCGCATCTAGGCCGGAGAGGCCCTCTCTGGCTGCATCGCTTGGATCCCTAGGTTAGGGACCAAGGAAACATATCTGGACGGGGAATACCACGAGAAGTGGGATGAGTGGCAGAGCAAGTGGTGCTGGATCACAGAGGAGGAGCCGCACCCATTCTATTCACTCCGGCAAATGAAGTCGACCCATGGAGGCGATTGGAGTGCTCTCGACCCTCAGGATGAGAAGCTCACTATCGCCGTCAACAGGATTCATCGCCTCAAGGCTGCCGGGCTCACCGTGGAAATGGTGGGCGCCGATTTCTTGCGTCGCTGCATCGCCCCTTTGCTGAACAAGGGGAGGCCAGCCTGGGATTTCCGGAATGCGGCGGATATCATGAGGCTGCGCCCTGGCCTCAACAACAACTGGACGGTCCTTCAGCACAGAGCCCTCTGTCACAAGCTGTTTAGGCCAGACAGCGTGTTCAAGCTGCCGGCAAGCATCGTCCCTCTGTGCAACAACTTGGCGCTGAACTCGATCATCGCTATGATGCCGGTGTTCAATGCTCATGGCCTTGACCAAACCTGGGTCGAGCCATCCGCGGAGCGAGCACAAGAGTTCTTCGACAACTTGTCGAAGAGAACCATTCGGGAAGAACCGCGCCTCATTCGCGAGACCACTGACGAAGAGTTGGCGTACATCGCGAGCAGTGCGGAAAAGCTGGCCCTTGCCGAGGAGGCCTTCAGCGTCGGCTTCACGGGAGATGACACGGATGCAGAGGAGGAGCCCGCCGAGCATGAGGAACCTGCCGGAGGGCATAGTAGCGCAGATGTCGGGGGCTCACTCACCGAAGAAACAGCTGAAGAGACTGATGAAGTGGGGCCCCCAATGTCAAAAAAGAAATGCGTCCTCCGGTGAGCCATCTCCGACGAGCCAGTCCAGCAGGCCTCCTCGTCCGAAGAAGTTACCAGCAAGGGGCTGGCCGGCAAGGCTGCGGAGCAGCAAGGTGTGCGACAGCAAACCGGGCGCCAGACGAGGGCGGCGGCAAAGAAGGCAGCGGGGGTGGCGAGCTCACATCAGGCTGCCGCTCCCACCACAATCAAGCGGCCCAGGTCCCCTTCCCCATCCCCTCAAGTGGACACCACAGCGGAGGTCGACTTCGACCTCTCCTCCTTCAGCCCGAGGAGGGAAAAGGGGGCAGAAGAAGGAGATGAGTAAGTATCTTGCCGTTTTCTTTATGTCTTGAATCTCTGATTTGCTTCATCTTATCTTAATTCTGCCCTGGCCTGTCCCCGCAGAGACACGGAAATGTTGGTGCAGAGGATGGCGAAGAAGGCCAAGACCTCAACGGGCGACGAGCCCCCGGCAAGCTCCTTAGGTGCATCGGAGATGATTACAATTAGCCCGGATCCCAACCCTCAACGCAGCCCCCAGCCCAGCCCCCAGCATGAGTCTGTTACTCATTTCCTGCTGGCGGGCGTCGGGGTGTGTATCTTTACTGCTAACCTTGTCGGGTTCGTAGGAGAAGAACAGTGACAGGAGGAGCCACTGAGGGCCACCCCCGACATGCCGTCACTATCAACCACATCGCCCAGGGGCGGGTCCATATCAAGGACTCCCACCGACAATCCCATTCGCGTGTGGGAGGAGCCGGTGAGCACAGGCGCCGGCATCTCCATCCCAGCAACGAGCATCGTCGGGGAGGGGACCGCCCCTCCATCGCTCGTCACAGGTAAACCGCCTGCTTCCTAGCCTTTGCCATTTCTTCAGTACGATCTCTTTTCTCTTTTCCTTGCTGGCCTTGAGCTTCAATCTGGGTTTCATCTTGTTTCTCCTTCTTGGCCTCCAGATCCCTCCATGGCGGATCAGATGGATGTTAACGCCATCATCATGGAGTCCTCCAAGGACGCTGCCGCCGAGGCCGCCAAAATCGCTGCTGACGAGGCCGCCAAGGGCCGTGCTGGGGAGGCCAGCAAGGGGTCTGCTGGGGAGACCGGCAAGGGGACCGGCGACCGTACTGACGGCATCCCTGCCGCAGGAGCGCCTGGCGCTACATCGATCCCGGGGTTTTCAGCCGCTGGGGAGACGGTGGTTGAAGACCAACTGTCAGCTTCCGAAGCCCCCACCCCAAGCAGATACCTTAAGATTGGCGACAACCTGTTCGTCAGCATCCCGGGGAGGGCAAGCACCGAAGCGCCAACCGAGGGGGAGGCTTTCGACGAAGAAGTCATCGCTGCTGCCGGGCTCAGGGTCGTCGACGAGCAGAGCACCAGCAGAAGTGGATCCAAAGAAGACCAGCTCCTCCAGGCCATGAGTGACAACTTTCAGAAGTTCCAGGCGCTCCACCGTGCCCGTAAAGAGAAACTGGACTCCAGGGCAGCGGTTGCCGTCGCAGCGGAGGCAGACTTCCAAAAGCGCGTCGAGCAGATGCAGGTCTGGTTCGCCGAGGCCCGGCAAGAGCTGAGGATTGGCCAGGAGGAGTTAGGCCGGCGTTGGGACGAGCTCCTCCTGAAGCAGTCTGATATTGAGAAGGCACAGGAGGAGGCCGCTGCACAGGCCGCCAAGGAGGAGGCCAGTCTGAATCAGCGCCATATTCTGGTTGACGCCCAAGAAGAAGACCTCGCCGCTCGCGAGAAGGTGCTTGCCGCCAAGCTCCGCGGCAAGGACGAAGAAATTGAGAAGCTTGTCGTGCAGCGGAGCCAGGAGCTGGAGCAGAAGCATAAAGACGCACTCGACGCTCTAGTCCTGGATCATGCTGGCAAGCTGAAGGAGGCCATCGACGCTGCCGAAGCCGCAGGGGCCACCAAGGACGAGCTGGCCGGCAAGGTGGAGAAACTGGAGGCGGAGCTGGAGAAGCACCGCAAGGAGGTCTCGATGCTAAAGAGCGACAGAGACAAAACTGTCCACATCTTGGCGGAGCTACAGGTCGCCATCTCTGACAAGACCAAGCTGCTCTCCGAAGCCAACGACTCCATTGCTGATCTGAAGCTGAAGTTGACCACTCTGGAGGAATCCCTTAATGGCAGCAGGGCTCGTGAGAAGATCCTGGCCAAGGACCTCAAGAATGAGAAGCTGCTGCTTGAGAGCGACACCGCCACCCACAATGATTATGTAGAGGGCGTGAGTCTCTGGACTTCACGCCTCATCGACGCCGCGGAGGGGCTCACTACGCAGCTGTCCGTCATGGGGATGCCGAATTTCAGGTTCTCCCATGACAGGAAGATTTCTGAGAGCGCCAGGCTGACCATGTTCTTCGAGGCCGTTAACGAGGCTCTGAAGCTGCACCACTCCAACCGAGCCACCCAACTGGCCAGCGAGTCCCGCAAGCTTTGCTAGGGCGTCCTCCTCAAAGTGCTCACCAAGGTGGTGTACAGGAACCCCGGCCTCGACCTGAGCTAAGACAGCTTGCCGGCGGATGCGGATCGCAGGGCGCTTGAAGAGCGTGTCGCGCCCATCGTCAGCATGGTTGACCAAGTCAAGAGGGTAGAAGGCCAACGCCGGGACTAGTTGCTCCGCTTTTCCTTGCCGCTATGAACTCGTGCCCAAGACAGTTTATCTTAAGTTAGAACCGCGGCAAGCATTGATGTAATATAACTTGCTGTATTTTGGATTGAATGCATGCTATCTTCCTTGTTTGATCCCTCCTTGTATGGCATACACCCTACGCTTTTTTGGAAGGGCTTGCCGGTGCGCGCACCCTTGCCGCGAGCGCTTTGAGGAATGGATCCTTGGCAGCCTGCTGGGGGTGTCGCTGCCGGCAAGACACCTTGCCGCTCTTAGTGCAGCCACTTGAACTGCTGAGCAGACTTGAAACAGAGCAAGGACGCAACCAATCGCGATGAGGTTCCTTCGCGTGCAGGTTTTCCATACAGGAATTTAAATCGTTCGAGGAAAATAACTTTGTATTTAAAGAAAAATTCCTCAAGGTTTTACAACTTAGTTTTTTTTACTGTTGTACTCTTTCCCGCAAGACGCCACTTCGAACGTCGCCTGCTAATGTCCGTACTCTCTATCCTCCCCGGCAAACTTGTATGCGAGGGAACCTTCTGTTCTTTAAGAAAAAGAAAGAAGAGAAAATAGGAACATGGAACCTTGGCGGTTCATCAGCACTTGCTGGAAGTGAACGCAGTATAATATCCTGGACAGGCATGCATATGAATAAACATGGAAATCAACAAGAACTATACATACTTAAATTTATTCAACTACTCACAGGGTCTGCGCCTGGCTCTGTACATAGGGTCATATGCCTTGCCAGCAAAGCTAGTACAAAAGGGGGTTGCCGGGGGTCTCGGCAACCGCGCCTCACGGGTAATGTAACACCCCATGTATTAAGCTACAGTGATCACCCTTTTGATTATGGCATGTCATCATGATCAACCGTGCTTAATCATCATTAGTATCATATCTCTTTTCAAATTCAAATTCAAACGGGAATTCAAACTAAAAGTGAAAGTAAAAGTTGTCCAAACCCAGAAACTAAAATGTTCATTAAATAGCAAATAATTTGGTGGCAATGATAAAATTGTAACCAACCTTATTGAAATTGGATAAGTGACTTAAACATCCTCAAATAGTGGCTGAAAACAATATTTAATAACCTATTAATTAAATATAAAATAAATATGAAATGATAAATACCCCAAACTAATTTTTGGTGATAGGGTATGTTGCACTGTGATTTATGGTCCAGGTCATATATTTTACAAAATTCATTTGGGTGCCACACATTTTACAAAACCAGAAACTAAAAGGAAAACAGAAGAAACGAAAGAAAAAAAAGAAACCCCGCTGGGCCAACCGGCCGCCGAACCAACCGGCCCAGCTGGCCCACCCTCTCGCCCCTGGCCTATATGGCCTGCCTCGCCAAACCCTAATCCCCCCCCCCCCCCCACGATCCCCTGCTCCTACTCCTCCCAGTGCTGGATCTGGGCGCCACGGGCATCCCGACGCCGTCGCCGACCACCACGACGTCGCCGGCGCCGCCCCGCCATCACCTGTCACCTCCCCGACCTCCTCCTCAACCGGCTTCCCCGAACCTCGCCAGCGTACACCTGCAGCGCCCGTGAGCTAGCCCCCCATCTCTTCCCGTGCCCCTCTCCCTGTTCCGACGCGCCCTGCCCCAATCATGTCCGCCGTGGCCGTGCTCCGGCCGCGTCTTGCCTGGCCGCTCGCACACTCGCACTCGCCTGCGCGCCCGCAGCCGCCCCCAGCTGTGCACGCCCGCAGCCCTGCGCGCTGCGGCTTGCTGCCCCCGCCACCTTCTCCTGCTACTGCAACTGCCGTGGCCACGCGCGCGTGCCGTGGCTGCGCCCGGCGGCGCCCGGGACCGTGCCGGCTGCGCTCCCCTCTAGCTCGCCGCGCCGCTCCCCAGGCCAGGCCCGCCTACCGTGGCCCAGGCCTTCCCTGGTCAGCGCCATGGCCGTTGCCGCGCCCTGCACGACCCCGGCTGCCCCCTCGCCGTGCCTCACCGGCGCCAAGCCATCGCCGCACCCCTCTGGCGGTTTGGGCGTGCGCCCGAACGGGCGGGTGCGTGGCACCCGTTGCGCCCGCGCCCGCTATTGGCCACATGAGCCACTGACGGTTGGGCCCCGCCCCCCGGTGCCTATGACATGTGGGGCCCCCAGCCCAGAACGTTTAATTAAAATAAAAGATAAAAATAATATAAATAAATAATAATTAATTAATTAATTAATTAAGTTAATTAACTGATTAAGTTAATCTAATTAATTAGTTATTTTAATTAAACAGTAATTAAATTAACTAAACCCTAATTAAACTAAACTGACACTGACAGGTGGGACCCACACGTCAGTTTGACTAGGTCAACTACACTGTTGACTGCTGACATCATGCTGACGTCAGCATACACTGTTTCGGATAATGTTGAATTTAAATAAATAATTAAATTCCAGGAATTAATAAAACTTTAGAAAATCTTATAAAATAATCCGTAGCTCAGATCGAAAAACTTTGTACACGAAAGTTGCTCAGAATTTTGAGACGAATCCGAATACGTGGCCCGTTCGTCCGTCACATGTCCCTAACTATCCGAACATGGAACCGTTCCCCTCTAGTCATCTGTCTGACAAATGTCCGGAACCGGGAAAACATTCCCGGATGGATTCCCCCTTCCTCGGTGACGTGCAACCATACGTTAGGACACACCCGGCACTGCATATTGTCATGTCGTACATTGTGTTGCTCATGTTTGCTGTGTATTTATATTGTTTCCTCCCCATCTTCTATCTCGTTAGACCCCGACACAGTTCCCGGTACCGCCGCAGCTCCGGAGACCGAAGACACCGTTGACGACCTTGCCCTTGCCGCAAAGCAACCAGGCAAGCCCCCCCCCCTTTGATCATCCAGATATCGCCCATTCTATTATCTCATGCTTGCATTAGAATTGCTGCTACTACTGCTTTACCTATTCTGATGCATAGCCTGTTTATTGTAACCTACTATTGATACCTTACCTGCTTATCCTAAACTGCTTAGTATAGGCTGGGTAGAGACCTATCAGTGATCCCACTTATCCCGACTGCCCCGCTGGATTATCCGAAGACCCGATCAACAAGAGTGAAGACCAGGCCCCGGCACCGCACATCACCCCCTTAGTTGTAACGACACTGCAGCGTTACTATCGAGTGCCGAGGGTGATACCTCGTGTAGCACTTCTGATGTTAACTCTGTAGAGTAGCTATTCGGTCATGGTCATCGAGGGTGATTCCTCCTTCCCCACTTCCGATAACGACGCTATCGTGCAACTCATCAAGTGTGAACCCATCGAGGGTGATTCCTCCGAGTTCACCTTGTCGGATACATCAAGTACGAATCCAACGAGGGTGATACCTCGGATTCCCCTGATGTTATGGACACACGGATACTTGGACTTTACACTGTTACTTGGAAAGGTGGGTCGACCCTAAGGGTTACCCGCGTGAGCCTAAGTGGCGAGTGTTGTGGAGATGGGTTGAACTGGATGGTGCCCGAGTGATGATTACGATGCGCGGCCGGGCATTCTTAACCCTTGTAGCAAGTCCTCGAGACGGGGTGACGGGGTCACATCTTTCGTGAGTCTCTGCTCATTACCGCAAGCCCTAGTCCACTGACGATTTGGATATTTGATCCGAGCAGGCCTCTGGCCTGATAGCACTAACCATCACGTGGGCATAGTATGGGCGTTCTGCATCGTAGCATCAGCCGATAGTTCTGTCAGACGTCAAGTTCAGCATTGTGGCCGGGTCGGATCGTGCCGTTGGCGCTGGTATCCACCCTGCTCGCAATGACCCGGAGTGCACAGGGCGATGGCCCAAGACCCCTGAGCGCTTAGGATGTAGACCGGCGGGGACCTCTCTACTGAGCTGTAGGTAGGGCTGCGGTGTATCGTTTGGCCGAGGCCGGGCATGACTCAGGAAAGTGTGTTCGGCCGGAGTTAATCGAGCATGTTGGGTAAGTTGGTGCACCCCTGCAGGGAAGAACACATCTATCGATAGCCGGTCCTACGATAAAGGACACTCGGAGTTGTATCCCGATCGACACAACTAGAACGTGAGATGATACCTGGATATATGGCTCTGGGATTGCTTCTCGCAGGGAGTCGAGAAGGGATCTCCGGACGAGGTTGATGACTGTATGGCTCTGGGATTTCGTTCTCGCAGGGAGTCGAGAAAGGATCTCTGGGTGAGGTTGAGACTTAATGATACTACTACTTTATGCGGTACTAATCTACACTCTTCTAATGCTGCAAGACCGCTGAAGATGCTAGTCTTCGATAGGACTAGGCCTTCCCTCTATTCTGGCATTTCTGCAGCCCAGTCCACATATACAGCCACTCTTTGATAATGTTGCATATGTAGTGTAGATCCTTGCTTGCTGAGTACTTCTGAGTACTCACGGTTGCTTTGCTTTCTTTTCCCCCATATCAGTTTGTCGTGACCAGATGATGGAGCCACTTAGACAGCTACCCCACCGACGATCAACTACTACTACTACCCCGAGGGTGGTTACTGCTTCAAACTTGCCGTCGACCAGGAGTAGGTTCGGAGGGTCCCAGGCAGGAGGCCTACGCCTTTCGATCGTAGTGTTTTCTTTTTCCCCACCTTCTAAGGGCTTTTCTATGTTTTCTTTTATATCTGCACTCAGATATCTGATGCTTCCGTTGACGCTTGTATGCGAGCTTATGTATTCGAGCCCTCGAGGCCCCTGGCTTGTAATATAAAGCTTGTATGACTTTATTTATGTTTAGAGTTGTGTTGTGATATCTTCCCATGAGTCCTTAGGCTTGATCGTGTGCATTTGCGTGTATGATTAGTGCACGATTGAGCCGGGGGCGTCACAAGTTGGTATCAGAGCCGACTGACTGTAGGAACTCCCCTTTCCAACTCCTTGGCCGAAGTTGAGTCTAGTGGTCCAAAACTAATTTACTAACTTGGCTGTGTGGCTTACGGGCCCACGCCGCCAAATGGGTGGTATTAGGATCTTTTACTCCTCGACCTTTACTCTGGGACTCTGACCTCTCTTCTATTCGGGTTAAGATTTTACTAACTCCAACCTTAGGTTCTCATGATCACATCCACTCGGAGTTCCGAAAATATTCCCCCTTGCTTGAAGATTGTGGGCCAGATTCTGCTTGCAGGATCCTTTTATCGAGGGCACCCTGTGTTGTCACTTGCAGATTCCTCGCTCCAACAGTTTTCTCTGACGTTGATGTAGCCTTTGCTATGTCTCGTTGTGTACTTCCCTACCGCGTGCCTGCGCGCCGCCTAGATGTCTAGCCCTTCCCTTTCAACTGTCGTAATGCCGGATTGTAACCGAGGCTATGTGTGGCTTTGAATGTCTAGTGCGGATATGATGAAGTATCTATTGCACTTCCTTCTATTGTGCATGTTGCTTCATGAATCATTCCATACACTTGCAGTTTTACTTGCTAAACTGCCCCTGTTGATTTGGCAGGATGGCTGACGATCCTCCAACTCTACCCTATATCGCCGCCATGATGCAGCTGTTTATGACCGGACTATTGACTCAGTTCCCAAACCAAAATACTCAGCAACAGTATGCTCCAATAACTCTGCCGGAATTCGTGCGCCTCAATCCGTCCACTTATCGCAGCTCGACTGATCCAATGGATGCTGAAGATTGGCTCCGTGACATTGCCTTCCAGATGAAGTCGGCCAGTGTAATCCCTAACAGTTACGTCACCTATGCGACGTATCACCTGAGGGGATCAGCTGCTCAATGGTGGGAAAGCCACAAGGGTATGTTGCCTGCTGAAACAGTAACCACTTGGCAGCAATTTCAGTCAGCTTTTCTTGCACGGTACATTCCTCAAGGTCTGATCGACCAAAAGAAGCAGGAGTTCCGCAAACTCACCCAGGGAATAATGACTGTGGATGAATATCAGAGGAAATTCCTTGAATTGTCCCGCTATGCTGAAGATGACGTCTGCACCGACGCACGCAAGCAGGAGAAATTCCGTGAAGGACTGCGTACTGATATAAACCTTGCACTTGCTGTCCATGATTGCATAGAATTCGCAACGCTTGTCAGCAAATCTTTCCAAGTTGAAACAGCACTGACTAAATGCCAGGAGTCGCTCAAGCGCACTCGTGATGTTGGTTCGTCTTCGGGTCAACCTGTTCAGAAACGTCAAGTCTGGATTCCCCACAATGTTTACCACCGACCTGCTCCAACACCAAGGCCGTCATATGTTGCACCTCATCTGCCTTCACCGCCGAGACAGCTAATGGTTCATGATGGGCCGCCTAATGTTATGGCTTCTCCTCAGGATGCCCCACGTCCTCCTATTGGTCGTAAGAAGAATTGTCGAAACCGCCGATTCAGAAACCATAATGTCATACCATCTGCTGTTGTACTTGGCCATGCCAATCACGTCAATGCTGAAAGGGCTCAGAAGGAACCGACTATCGTGCTGGGAACACTCTTTGTGAATTCAGTGCCAGCTTCTGTTCTGTTTGATTCAGGTGCATCACATTCCTTCGTGTCCCAGCAATTTGCACAATTGCATGGGTTAGCTATGAGCTCATTACCCACTCCTTTAGAAATCATCACTCCCCGTTCCAGGTGGCAAACCAAAATGGTAAGTCACAACAATCAGATCAGAATTGAAGGGTTGATGTTCTCTGCTTCCCTTATTGCTCTTGGACCTTCCGACATGGACATCATTCTCGGTATGGACTGGTTGACCGCCCACAATGCTTTGATTGACTGTGCCACTAAGAAAGTCCAACTTACCCATCCTTCTGGCCAGACGGTCAAATACTCAGCCCGAACCGTTCAGAATGCTGAGACTCAAATATATGTTCTGAATGCATTGAATGCTTCACCCCTTGAAGGCATCGAGAACATTCCCGTTGTTCATGATTTTCAAGATGTCTTTCCAGAAGAACTTCCAGGAATACCCCCTGCTAGAGCTGTTGAGTTCGTCATCGACTTGAAGCCCGGCACTACCCCTATTGTGAAGCGTCCTTATAAGATGCCTCCGCATCATCTTCTCGAGCTTAAGGAAGAAATCGACATGTCACTTAAGAAAGGTTTCATCCACCCCAGTTCCTCTGCTTGGGGAGCACCTTCACTCTTAGTTAAGAAGAAGGATGGAACTAACCGATTGGTTTAGGATTATCGGCCCATTAACCAAGCCACAATTCAGAATAAATATCCGCTTCCTCGGATCAATGATTTGTATGATCAACTTGCTGGATCATCAGTATTCTCTAAACTTGATTTGAGGTTGGGTTACCATCAGATCCGAGTCCGCGAAGAGGATATTCCCAAGACAGCATTCGTTACTCGCTATGGTTCTTATGAGTACACTGTCATGTCATTCGGCTTAACAAATGCTCCAGCTACGTTTTCCCGCGTGATGAATTATATCTTCATGGATTACCTCGACAAGTTCGTCGTGGTTTATCTAGATGATATTCTGGTCTATTCAAAGAATAAGGAAGAACATGCTGAACACCTCCGTCTTGTACTGGAAAGGCTCCGAGAACACCAGTTGTATGCCAAATACTCCAAATGTGAATTCTGGCTTTCTGAAGTAACGTACCTTGGTCATGTGATTTCCAAGGATGGAATTGCTGTTAACCCAGAACGAGTTCAGGCTATTCTGGACTGGACTCCTCCGAAGAACGTCAAGCAAGTGAGAAGTTTTCTTGGCCTTGCAAGCTATTGCCATCGGTTTGTTGAGAATTTTTCTAAGATCGCTAAGCCTTTGACTGATCTGCTTCACAAGGGCGTTAAGTTTGAATGGACAGAAAAATGTCAAGAAAGTTTTCAAACACTCAAAGACAAGCTGACATCTGCCCTAGTACTTGCTCCACCGGATTCTCGCAAAGATTTTGTGATCTATTGTGACGCATCTCGTGAAGGGTTAGGCTGTGTCCTAATGCAAGAGCGTAAGGTGATTGCTTATGGCTCTTGTCAGTTGCGCCCACATGAAGAGAATTATCCGGTACATGATCTAGAACTAGTTGCTGTCATCTATGCATTGCAGTTGTGGCGATATTACCTTCTCGGTAATCGTTGCAAGATATACACGGATCATAAAAGTCTAAAGTACTTGTTCACTCAGCCATCTCTAAACCTCCGTCAGCAAAGATGGATGGATGCCATTGCGGACTATGATTTGGGTATTTCCTATACCCCTGGCAAGGCTAACGTGATGGCTGATGCCTTAAGCCGCAAGTCCTATTGCGACAACCTCATGGTTAGTCGAGCTCAACCTCGTCTTTTTGAAGAACTGTGCAAGCTGAATCTATGTATTGTTCCATAGGGTTCTCTTAATAACCTTGTGATACAACCAGATCTTGAGAAAGCTGTTAAGAATGCGCAAGCTAAAGATGCTGAAATTGATCTCATGAAGAAGAGTCTTCACCTAGAAAAGTACAGGGATTTCTCACTGTCTGAAGATGGAACCTTGTATTTCAGAAACCGCATTGTGGTACCTCGCTTCGAGCTTATGACTGACAAAGTCATGAAGGAGGCACATGATACCCCGCTGTCTATTCATCCGGGTAGCACCAAGATGTATCATGATCTCCGTCAAAGGTACTGGTGGTCTAGAATGAAGCAGGATATTGCTCGATACGTTGTTGAATGTGATGTGTGTCGTCGCGTTAAGGCAGAACATTAGAAGCCTGCTGGAATTCTGCAACCATTGCCTATTCCTCTATGGAAGTGGGATAAAGTGCAAATGGATTTCATTACTGGCCTTCCCAGGTCACAGAAGGGTCATGATGCTATTCTTGTCGTCGTCGACCAACTTTCTAAAGTTGCACACTTTCTGCCTATCAAGGAGACGATCACTGCTAGTCAGTTATCAGAATTATATATCTCCAGAATTTTATCACTCCACGGTATTCCAAAGGAGATCAGTTCGGACCGTGGTGGCCTTTTCACTTCCAAGTTCTGGGAAAGTTTCCAAGAAGCTATGGGAACTCATATTACCTGGAGTTCAGCTTATCACCCCCAATCCCAAGGCCAAGTCGAGCGAGTAAATCAAGTACTTGAAGACATGCTTCGGGCTTGTGTTATTTCTTTCGGCAAGAAGTGGGAAGAATCTCTTCCGTATGCCGAGTTCTCTTATAACAACAGCTATCAAGCCAGCTTGAAAATGGCCCCCTTCGAAGTACTCTATGGACGTAAGTGTTGAACCCCTCTGAATTGGTCAGAAACTGGGGAACGACCACTCGTGGGTCCGGATATTATTCAACACGCCGAAGAGCAAGTCCGTATCATCCGTGAAAACCTCAAGGCAGCTCAGGACCGCCAGAAGAGCAACTATGATCGCAAACGATGGGGTTTGTCTTATCAACCAGGTGATCAAGCTTATCTGCGTGTCACTCCTATGAAGGGCACTCACCGCTTCGGAATCAAGGGCAAGCTAGCTCCATGCTACATTGGTCCTTTCCGCATTGTTGCAAGACGTGGTCAGGTGACGTATAAATTGGAGTTACCGCCGCAATTCTCTCATATCCACAACGTATTCCATGTGTCGCAACTTCGTAAATACTTCAAGGAATCTCCGCACCGAGCACTGGATCACGAGGTGCTCGAATTGCAAGATGACCTATCTAATAAGGAGCATCCGATCCGCATTCTCGATGAAGCTGAACGTCGGACCCGTCAGAAGGTTACCAAGTTCCTCAAAGTGCAGTGGTCAAATCATACTGAAGATGAAGCCACTTGGGAATGCGAGGATAATCTTCGTGTGGAATACCCCGAACTTTTTCCTTCTACCTCTTAATTCTCGGGACGAGAATTCTTGTTAGTGGAGGAGATTTGTAACACCCCATGTATTAAGCTACAGTGATCACCCTTTTGATTATGCCATGTCATCATGATCAACCGTGCTTAATCATCATTAATATCATATCTATTTTCAAATTCAAATTCAAACGGGAATTCAAACTAAAAGTGAAAGTAAAAGTTGTCCAAACCCAGAAACTAAAATGTTCATTAAATAGCAAATAATTTGGTGGCAATGATAAAATTGTAACCAACCTTATTGAAATTGGATAAGTGACTTAAACATCCTCAAATAGTGGCTGAAAACAATATTTAATAACCTATTAATTAAATATAAAATAAATATGAAATGATAAATACCCCAAACTAATTTTTGGTGATAGGGTATGTTGCACTGTGATTTATGGTCCAGGTCATATATTTTACAAAATTCATTTGGGTGCCACACATTTTACAAAACCAGAAACTAAAAGGAAAACAGAAGAAAAGAAAAAAAAAAGAAACCCCGCTGGGCCAACCGGCCCAGCCAGCTGGCCGCCGAACCAACCGGCCCAGCCGGCCCGCCCTGTCGCCCCTGGCCTATATGGCCTGCCTCGCCAAACCCTAATCCCCCCGATCCATTTCCCCGCCCCCCTCGATCCCCTGCTCCTCCTCCTCCCAGTGCTGGATCTGGGCGCCCCGGGCGTCCCGACGTCGTCGCCGACCACCACGACGTCGCCGGCGCCGCCCCGCCATCACCTGTCGCCTTCCCGACCTCCTCCTCAATCGGCTTCGCCGAACCTCGCCGGCGTATACCTGCAGCGCCCGTGAGCTAGCCCCCCCTCTCTTCCGGTGCCCCTGTCCCTGTTCCGACGCGCCCTGCCCCAATCATGTCCGCCGTGGCCGTGCTCCGGCCACGTCTTGCCTGACCGCTCACACGCTCGCACTCGCCTGCGCGCCCGCAGCCCTGCGCGCTGCGGCTTGCTGCCCCCGCCACCGTCTCCTACTACCGCAACTGCCGTGGCTGCGCCCGGCGGCGCCCGGGACCGCTCCGGCTGCGCTCCCCCCTAGCTCGCCGCGCCGCTCTGCTCCTTGCACCGCTCCCCAGGCCAGGCCCACCTACCGTGGCCCGCGCCTTCCCTGGTCGGCGCCATGGCCGCTGCCGCGCCCGCCGGTCGCGCCCTGCACGACCCCGGCTGCCCCCTCGCCGCGCCTCACCGGCGCCAAGCCATCGCCGGCACCCCTTTGGCGGTTTGGGCGTGCGCCCGAACGGGCGGGTGCGTGGCACCCGTTGCGCCCGTGCCCGCTATTGGCCAAATGGGCCACTGATGGTTGGGCCCCGCCCCCCGGTGCCTATGACATGTGGGGCCCCCAGCCCAGAACGTTTAATTAAAATAAAAGATAAAAATAAAATAAATAAATAAATAAAAATTAATTAATTAGTTAATTAATTAATTAAGTTAATTAACTCTGATTAAGTTAATCTAATTAATTAGTTATTCTAATTAAACAGTAATTAAATTAACTAAACCCTAATTAAACTAAACTGACATTGACAGGTGGGACCCACACGTCAGTTTGACTAGGTCAACTGCACTGTTGACTGCTGACATCATGCTGACATCAGCATACACTGTTTCGGATAATGTTGATTTTAAATAAATAATTAAATTCCAGGAATTAATAGAACTTCAGAAAATCTTATAAAATAATCCGTAGCTCAGATCGAAAAACTTTGTACATGAAAGTTGCTCAGAATTTCGAGACGAATCCGAATACGCAGCCCGTTCATCCGTCACACGTACCTAACTATCTGAACATGGAACCGTTCCCCTCCAGTCATCTGTCTGACAAATGTCCGGAACCGGGAAAGCATTCCCGGATGGATTCCCCCTTCCTCGGTGACGTGCAACCATACGTTAGGACACACCCGGCACTGCATATTGTCATATCGTACATTGTGTTGCTCATGTTTGCTGTGTATTTATACTATTTCCTTCCCCTCTTCTCTCTCGTTAGACCCCGACGCAGTTCCCGGTACCGCCGCAGCTCCGGAGACCGAAGACACCATTGACGACCTTGCCCTTGCCGCAAAGCAACCAGGCAAGCCCCCCCCCCTTTGATCATCCCGATATCGCCCATTCTATTATCTCATGCTTGCATTAGAATTGCTGCTGCTACTGCTTTACCTATTCTGATGCATAGCCTGTTTATTGTAACCTACTATTGATACCTTACCTGCTTATCCTAAACTGCTTAGTATAGGCTGGGTAGAGACCTATCAGTGACCCCACTTATCCCGACTGCCCCGCTGGATTATCCGAAGACCCATCAACGGGATTGAAGACCAGGCCCCGACACCGCACGTCACCCCCTTAGTTGTAACGACACTGCAGCGTTACTATCGAGTGCCGAGGGTGATACCTCGTGTAGCACTTCTGATGTTAACTCTGTAGAGTAGCTATTCGGTTGTGGTCATCAAGGATGATTCCTCCTTCCCCACTTCCGATAACGACGCTGTCGTGCAACTCATCAAGTGTGAACCCATCGAGGGTGACTCCTCCGAGTTCACCTTGTCGGATACATCAAGTAGGAATCCAACGAGGGTGATACCTCGGATTCCCCTGATGTTATGGACACACGGATACTTGGAGTTTACACTGTTACTTGGAAAGGCGGGTCGACCCTGAGGGGTACCCGCGTGAGCCTAAGTGGCGAGTGTTGTGGAGACGGGTTGACCTAGATGGTGCCCGAGTGATGATTATGAGGCGCGGCCGGGCATTCTTAACCCTTGCAGCAAGTCCTCGAGACGGGGCGACGGGGTCACATCTTTCGTGAGTCTTTGCTCGTTACCGCAAGCCCTAGTCCACTAACGATTTGGATATTTGATCCGAGCAGGCCTCTGGCCTGATAGCACTAACCATCACGTGGGCATAGTATGGGCGTTCTGCATCGTAGCATCAGCCGATAGTTCTGTCAGACGTCCAGTTCAGCATTGTGGCCGGGTCGGATCGTCCCGTTGGCGCTAGTATCCACCCTGCTCGCAATGACCCGGAGTGCATAGGGCGACGGCCCAAGACCCCTGAGCGCTTAGGATGTAGACCGGCGGGGAACTCTCTGCTGAGCTGTAGGTAGGGCTGCGGTGTATCGTTTAGCCGAGGCCGGGCATGACCCAGGAAAGTGTTTCCGGCCGGAGTTAATCAAGCGTGTTGGGTAAGTTGGTGCACCCCTGCAGGGAAGAACACATATATCGATAGCCAGTCCTACGGTAAAGGACACTCGGAGTTGTATCCCAATCGACACAACTAGAACGTGAGATGATACTTGGATATATGGCTCTGGGATTGCTTCTCGCAGGGAGTTGAGAAGGGATCTCTAGACGAGGTTGATGACTGTATTGCTCTGGGATTGCTTTCTCGCAGGGAGTCGAGAAAGGATCTCTGGGTGAGGTTGAGACCTAATGATACTACTACTTTATGCAGTACTAATCTACACTCTTCTAATGCTGCAAGACCGCTGAAGATGCTAGTCTTTGATAGGACTAGGCCTTCCCTCTATTCTGGCATTTCTGCAGCCCAGTCCACATATGCAGCCACTCTTTGATAATGTTGCATATGTAGTGTAGATCCTTGCTTGTTGAGTACTTCTGAGTACTCACGGTTGCTTTGCTTTCTTTTCCCCCATATCAGTTTGTCATGACCAGATGACGGAGCCACTGAGACAGCTACCCCACCGACGATCGACTACTACTACTACCCCGAGGGTGGTTACTGCTTCGAACTTGCCGTCGACCAGGAGTAGGTTCGGAGGGTCCCAGGCAGGAGGCCTACGCCTTTCGATCATAGTGTTTTCTTTTGCCCCGCCTTCTAAGGGCTTTTATGTGTTTTCTTTTATATCTGTACTCAGATATCTGATGCTTCCATTGACGCTTGTATGCGAGCTTATGTATTCGAGCCCTCGAGGCCCCTGGCTTGTAATATAAAGCTTGTATGACTTTATTTATGTTTAGAGTTGTGTTGTGATATCTTCCCGTGAGTCCTTAGGTTTGATCGTGTGCATTTGCATGTATGATTAGTGCACAATTGAGCCGGGGGCGTCACAGGTAAAAGTTGCGAAGATGTTCGATATTCCAGGAGTTGCTCACTAGGATGCCATCTTCGGTCTCCAGGCGGACTACGCCGGGCCTGGTGACTCGTATTACCCGATAAGGGCCTTCCCACTTTGGCGTCAACTTGTTGGAATTCTTGGCGGATTGAACGCGCCGAAGAACAAGGTCGCCTTCCTCAAGGCTTCGGCCATGAACCTTGCGGCTGTGGTAGTGGCGCAAGGCTTGCTGGTAGCGCGCAGCTCATACAACAGCCTAAAGACGATCTTCCTCAAGGAGCGTAGCATCATCTTGCTGCAACTGCTCTTGCTCAAGCTCATCATAAGCGAGCACTCGAGGTGACCCGTATATGAGTTCTGTGGGGAGAACTGCTTCCGCCCCGTATACCAGGGAGAAGGGTGTCTGGCCAGTGGCTCGATTCGGTGTCGTTCTGATTGACCAAAGAACCGCCGGCAACTCATCAATCCAGCGTCTTCCGCACTTGTGCAGCCTGTCAAAAGTTCTTGTTTTGAGGCCTCACGTTACTTCAGCATTTGCCCTTTCTGCCTGGCGTTGCTTCGCGGATGTGCATCAGAAGAAAAACATATTTTACTGCCGAGGTCCTGGATGTACTGCATGAAGGTGCGGCTCATGAACTGCGTGCCGTTGTCGGTGATGACTCTATTTGGCACACCAAAACGGCAAACTAGTCCCTTGAAGAACTTGATGGCTGATTGTGCCATCACCTTTCTCAGTGCTTCCACTTCTGGCCACTTTGTGAACTTGTCGATTTCGACGTACAAGTACTCAAAGCCCCCGACAGCACGGGGAAAGGGGCCCAGTATGTTGAGCCCCCAGACCAAAAATGGCCAGGAAAGAGGGATAGTCTAAAGAGCTTGAGCTGGCTGATGGAGCTTCTTTGAATGGAACTGGCACGCTTCACACTTGGTTACTAGTGCAGTCGCAGCCTGGAGAGCAGTTGGCCAAAAGAAACCTTGCCGGAATGCTTTGCTGGCAAGGGATCTTGATCCTATGTGAGAGCCACATACACCTCCATGTATTTCTGCCAACAACACCAGTCCTTCCTCCCGAGGGATGCACTTCAATTTCACGCCGTTCGGTCTTTTCCTGTATAGGGCATCGTCCACAAACTGGTACATGCTGGACCGACGGGCTACTTTCTCTGCTTCTTCCTGTTCCTCAGGGAGTTCCCCTGTTTGGAGGAAACGAACGGTGTGATGTGCCCATGCTGGAGCCTAAGGCTCGATGGCAAGGACTAAAGGCGCATCTTCTGCCATGGGAGCAGTTGTCTCTACGGCAAGGGCTTGAGGCCCTACCGGAGCCTGTGGCCCCCCCGCAAGCTTGGCGTCATCCCCGGCAACCTCCTTGCCGGTGGCTCCTGGGAGCTCGGCGGGAAAGTACTTGCTGGGGCTCAACTTCCTTTGCTTATTCTGTCCTGCCGATGGTTCAACGGATGGCTGATTTAGTTGGAGCACAAAAGTTCCTGGTTCCACAGGTAACTTGAGGGTAGCACGTTTTGATAGGTCGTCAGCAATGCTGTTCTCTGCTCGAGGAACATGCTCTGCTTGTAGACCATAAAAACGCTCTTCCAACTTCCTCACTTCATCTACATAAGCTTCCATCAACGGGCTCTGATAATCTTTGTTAACCTGCTTGACGACAAGCTGCGAATCACCTCTGACGATGAGCTTCGTAATTCCAAGGTCTGCCGCGATCCTGAGACCGGCAAGCAGTCCCTCATACTCCGCAGTGTTGTTTGTTGATCTCTCCCGGGGAAAGTGCATCTGGACCACGTACTTGAGGTGCTCTCCGGTGGGTGCAACAAGTAGCACACCAGCACCGGCGCCTTGCAGCGAGAAAGCCCCATTAAAGTACATAATCCAGTCGCGACTTGTTTCCTTGCCGGGGAGAGTGGTCTCTTGAATTTCCTCGTCAGGCGTTGAGGTCCATTCTGCAATGAACTCCGCCAAGGCTCTGCTCTGAATAGTTGAAGTGCTTTCAAACCTGAGACCAAAGCTTGACTGTTCCAACGCCCACTCCACAATCCTTCCAGTTGCATCTGGGTTGTGCAGGATCCGTTGCAACGGGAAGCGAGTGATGACGGTGATCTCATGTGCCTGAATGTAATGACGCAGCTTCCTCGAGGCCATAAGGAGGCCGAAGAGCAACTTCTGCACCCCAGAGTATCTTGATCTAGCCCCCTGCAAGAGGGAGCTGACAAAATAAACCAGGTGCTGCACCACCTTCTTCTTCTGTATCTCTTTGTTTGTTTGCGTAGATCCTGCCTCGCCGACACCAGACTCTGCCGGGGGACCTGCCTTGCCGGCACCAGATCCTGCCGGGGGTCTTGCCTCGCCGGCACTAGACCCTGCCGGGGAGAGCTCCGGCTCGTCATCCGGCGATCTTGCCACTGCCATTGCCTTTTCATCAACTTCTCTCTACGCCACTAGTGCAGCACTGACCACTTGATTCGTTGCCGCTAGATACAGCAACAACGGCTCTTGCAGTTTAGGTGCGACTAGTGCTGGCATAGAGGAGAGGTACCTCTTCAAATCTTGCAGCGCTGCCTCCGCTTCCGGAGTCCATTTCATTGGACCTGCCTTTTTCAAGATCTTGAAAAAGGGCAGGGCGCGCTCAGCAGATTTGGAGATGAACCTGCTTAGAGCAGCAACACAGCCAGCAAGTCGACGTACATCCTTGACTCATCTTGGTGCTTCAATTTGCTCAATTTCCTTGATCTTGTCGGGGTTCGCCTCGATCCCATGCTGAGATACAAAGAACCCGAGAAGCTTGCCGGACGGAACGCCAAACACACACTTCTCAGGATTGAGCTTGAGATTGATCTTGCGAAAATTTGCAAATGTTTCTTCCAGATCTTGTATCGGTGTCGCCTTGTCCTTGGTTTTGACCACTATATCATACATATAGGCTTCCATATTTCTATGTAGCTGGGGCTCAAAACCTATCTGGACTGCTTTGGCAAACATTGAACCAGCGCTTTTCAACCCGAAAGGCATTCGTATAAAACAATACGTACCACATGGGGTGATAAACGCGGTCTTCTCTTCATCTTCCTTTGTCATGAAGATTTGGTGGTATCCGGAGTATGCGTCAAGAAATGACAGCAAGTCACACCCGGCCGTGGAGTCCACGATCTGGTTGATGCGCGGCAAGGGGAAAGGATCCTTTGGACAGGCTTTGTTGATATCTGTATAATCAATGCACATCCTCCATTTCCCATTCGCCTTGCGCACCACAACCAGATTGGCCAACCACGTTGGGTTGAGCACTCCCCTAACCAAGCCTGCTGCTTCCAATTTCCTGATCTCTTCAATAATAAACTCTTGCCGCTCCAAGGCCTGCTTCCTGACCTTCTGCTTGACGGGCCGCGCATGAGGACAGACGGCAAGATGGTGCTCAATCACCTCCCTGGGAATGCCGGGGATGTTAGATGCTTGCCATGCAAATACATCGACATTCGCCCGCAGGAAGGCGATGAGCGCGCTTTCCTATTTGCTGTCGAGGGTGGAGCTTATGGTGAAACTCCGCCCGTGCCATCCTCCTTGACGGGCACCTTCTTGGTCTCTGGTGGGGCAGCCTTGGATTTCTTGCTCTTGCCGGTGGAGCTCTCAAGCACTTCCTCGATGGGAACGCAACACTCCGAAGAGGTGTGCTTGCCGGAGTAGGTGCAGGAGGTCTTGCCGGGGCAAGAGGTCTTGCCGGTCTTCTTCTCCCCGGGAGCTCCAGTGGCAGGAGCAGGTGCCTTGGCGGCAGGTGCTACAACTGCCTCCCTGTAGAGCAGATCGATGCAGATGAGTGCGTGTTTCTCGTCGCAGTTGACTGTGATGATGCTCAATGGGCCGGTCATCTTCAGTGTGTTGTAAGCATAGTGTGATGCTGCCATAAACTTGGCCAATGCTGGCCGGCCAAGGATCCCGTTATACGGCAACGGGATCTTGGCAACATAAAAAATGATCTTCTTTGTCCTATAGTTCATCTCACCACCAAACGTAACTGGTAGTGTGATCTTACCCTTCGGCTGGCTTCTTCCCGGATTGATCCCTTGAAACGTGCCCATCTCTTCGAGATCTCCGTCGGGAATTTGTAACCTCTTGATCACATTGGGTGAGATCAAGTTCAGACCAGCCCCACCGTCAACTAGCATTCTTGTCACCTTGAGGTTGCAAATTGTTGGGGAAACCAACAATGGCAAACACTCGACCGCAGTTGTGCGATCAGGGTGATCCTCGGCGTAAAAAATGATAGGTGTGGGGGACCATTTCAGTGGCTTTTGGGCATCAATTGACGGCTCTGTCGCATTAATCTCACGCGCCCACTATTTAAGTTGGCGGTGAGAAGAATGCAACGAGGCGCCACCATCAATGCACATGGCCTCCGTAGCTTTTTGAAAATCATGCTCACTGGAGTCGTCGACGGAGATCTCGAAGAGACGGGCACGTTTCAAGGGATCAATCCGGGAAGAAGCCAGCCGAAGGGTAAGATCACACTACCAGTTACGTTTGGTGGTGAGCTGAACTATAGGACAGAGAAGATCGTTTTTGATGTTGCCAAGATCCCATTGCCGTATAAAGAGATCCTTGGCCGTCCAGCATTGGCCAAGTTTATGGCAGGATCACACTATGCTTACAACACGCTGAAGATGCCCGGCCCGTTGAGCATCATCACAGTCAACTGCGACGAGAAAGACGCACTCATCTGCGCCGATCAGCTCTACCGGGAGGCAGTTGTAGCACCTGCCGCCAAGGCACCTACTCCTGCCACTGGAGCTCCTGGGGAGAAGAAGACCGGCAAGACCTCTTGCACCGGCAAGACCTCCTGCACCTACTCCGGCAAGCGCACCTCTTTGGAGTGCTGCGTTCCCGTCGAGGAAGTGCCTGAGAGCTCCACCGGCAAGAGCAAGAAATCCAAGGCTGCCCCACCAGAGACCAAGAAGGTGCCCATCAAGGAGGATGGCACGGGCGAAGCTTTCACCATAAGCTCCACCCTCGACAGCAAATAGAAAAGCGCGCTCGTCGCCTTCCTGCGGGCGAATGTCGATGTATTTGCTCTTGAAAAAGGGCAGGGCGCGCTCAGCTGATTTGGAGATGAACCTGCTTAGAGCAGCAACACAGCCAGCAAGTCGACGTACACCCTTGACTCGTCTTGGTGCTTCAATTTGCTCAATTGCCTTGATTTTGTCGGGGTTCGCCTCGATCCCACGCTGAGATACAAAGAACCCGAGAAGCTTGCCGGACGGAATGCCAAACACACACTTCTCAGGATTGAGCTTGAGATTGATCTTGCACAAATTTGCAAATGTTTCTTCCAGAGCGCATTTAATGCACAAGTAAGGGGTAACAAAGGGCCCAAACTTTAGTACACCGATAGGAGCCCCCGGGCCTGGGCCATACAAGCGGGCACAATGCGTTGTTGGGCTAGGCCCAAACAGTGCGCGGGCACATGTGGTAGGGGTTAACTGCTGTAATCATCTCGTCTGTTTTGCTTCCCCACGATCCGCATTGGGTGCGCAACGTGGTGGTCGTGCGTGGAACGGTCGTAGCACGACTGTGAAAATGCCTTCATATTGAAAAGTAAAGAGGCAGCCCGCGGGGAAGCGCAACAGACGAGATGATTACAGCAGTTAACCCCTGCCACATGTGCCCGCGCACTGTTTGGGCCTAGCCCAACAACACGTTGTGCCCGCGTGTATGGCCCAGGCCCGGGGGCTCCTGTTGGTGTACTAAAGTTTGGGCCCTTTGGTACCCCTTACTTGTGCACGGGCAGTCGCAGCCGCACCTGCTGCGAGGCTTGGCGGGGGCAGTTGGAGGCAAGATACAAGACAACAAAGACGGCGTCCAAGCCAGTAACTTGGGAGCAGAAGACAAGCTGGAGCCCCGGCAAGGTCCTTGCCGGGGTGGCTCGCGAGCCCCCGGCAAGGACTTGGCGAGACCGATGAGACTCTGGATCACAGCTCTCCATTCGTCTTGCTTCTCCGCAGTGGGAGGAAAATCCAGGAGAAGCTGTGCTCTCGTCAACGCTTCGGTTGGTGTAGGTGGTAGCGACAGGCACGAAGAACGGGGGGTGCTCGGACTTCTAACCGCGTTAGAAGGAGCCCCATCACGGTTCCGCGGCCGTGCGCCGTTTCCACCAGCATCTTGGCGTGCATGCCGGCCCAGTGCATCTCGAGAATGATGCTGAGGGCCCTTTCCGTGGGAACGCTCGGGGCCCCCATCATTACGGTGCTGCTCGTCGCACACAGCCTGGGAAGACCGCGGCGCACGCGTCGGCAGGGGTGTCTTGGAGGTCGCTGCTCCACCCATCGGCAGCACGGCCCCACCCCCAGACCCAGCGGCACGCGGGCCGTCGTCGTGGCTGCGGATGATGCTGCTCCCCTAGCTTCGCTTGCCGGAACATCGCGGATGCTCGTGATGTGCACCCCTGCCGCCATTCGTGTCTACATCGTCGCCCGTCCGTGCTGGCACAGGCAGATCGGCCGCAGATGAACCGATCGCTGCGATCGTCTTCTTCTTGGGAGCCATGGTGATCGAAAAACTGACGCGCTAACCGCTAGATCAGGTTTGCACAACTTCTCTCACACCCTACCTGGCGCGCCAAAGATGTCGGGGAAACGACACCTATGGGATCGAGTGGATCCCTTCTACGGTTTGGTAGGGAAGAGGGGTGCGCAAAGAGCAGATCTAGAGATCAACACGAGGGATTTTTACCCAGGTTCGGGGCCGCTGAGAAGCGTAAAACCCTAGTCCTGCTTTGTGTGTATATTATGTGTTCTTGAGCTTCGGCTAGCAGCTATGCATGCAAGCTGGGCCGGAGAGTTCAAAAAGTCTGAATCCTTCTACAGTATGCCTTGGGCCTCCTTTTATACGTCCAAGGGGCTGCCACAGTGGCACACAGGAGGTGTAAAGTGCTACAGTGCACGTGCTTATCTCTGGCGTCTTTGGACAAACGCCTTAAATGCGCAGCTTATGTGCCCCCCTAACTTTATCGGGGATGGAAACAGAGCCCGTCCCATCCATCGCCGCCTCACTCCGTCCTGACACGCACCCAAGATGACGAGGCATGCGAGTGCCAAGCTGGCTGGCTAGCCGCTGTGCTGGAGCGGTGGCAGGATCTTCATGAAGATCTGCATGCCGCCACGCAGATGCTCGCCAGGTTGGCTGGCTTATTGCTGCGCCGGGACGGTGGCAAGGTGGTGGAGCCTTGTCGTTTGTGAGCCTTGCCGGGGCTTCGTGGTCACCCCCAGCAAGAACCTTGCTGGGGAATCCGCTCTCTGGTCTTCACGAAGATCTGCATGCCACCATGCATGTGCCCCTGAGTCTTGGTCTTGACGCTGTCGATGGTGTCAGAGCTCTTCAACCTCAAGGGTGGTGTTCTTGTCAGTGCCTCCCAAGTTGTCCCCACAAGGATCTTGCCGGGGGCTCGCGAGCCGCCCTGGCAAGGACCTTGCCGGGGGCCCGCGAGCTGCCCCGGCAAGGACCTTGCCGGGGCTCCAGCTTGTCTTCTGCTCCCAAGTTACTGGCTTGGACGCCGTCTTCGTTGTCTTGTATCTTGCCTCCAACTGCTCCTGCCAAGCCTCGTAGCAGGTGCGGCTGCGACTGCCCGTGCACAAGTAAGGGGTACCAAAGGGCCCAAACTTTAGTACACCGACACTCTTACTTATCAAAAGGATTACAATAGTTCCCCTATACTTGTGGGTCATCAGAGGCCCAACAAAGTATGCAAGAATTAAGTTGCGTAGTAGACATCAAGCTATTTCTGGTGCCGTTGTCTGGGAGGTGGGTGGTTGAAGGTATCTCTTTGGATGTTGGAGTTCGATCGTTTTGTTTCTTATTTTATTACTAGTTTGGTTTATAAAAGAAAACTACAAAAAAATGGAAGTAAAGTTGTGCCAAATTCTTTATCTTTTTAAAGTTTTCCTTGAAAACTATGAATCTAATAATTTCTAGGAAGTGCTAAAATAAGAATTTAATAAAATGTTTGGTGTGAGTTCCTTGAATGATAAGCATGATTGCAATCTTGTTAGTATGTACTCTATGAATATCCATGATGCTAATGATATGCAAATCCAAGCTTGGGGATGCTACGTTTGATGAAGATGATCTTTTTAGTCCCCCTACTTTTGATGAGAAAAATTACTATTATAAAAACATGCCTCCTATTTATGATGACTACAATGATATGAAAGTGGGTTTGGAAGAGTGTCAACTTTAGGTAACAATGATCCCACTATTTTGGAGGGTGCTGAAACTTATTGGAATAATGATAAAAGTGGATTTGGAGAGGTCATGACTTTAGATTATTTTTATTCCACTATTTTGGAAGATGTTTCAATTGGTTATGACAACAAAGTTGCTACCTATGATGATTATTGTGAGGAAATGCATGATATAAAGAGTAATGATAACCACGAAAGTTTTCATCATGCTTTTAATGTTCAATTGGGTGTCAATCAAGTATCACATAATAGTTATTTTGTTGAGTTTGTTCCCACTATTATGAATGAGAAGAAATTTGCTTATGTGGAGAGTAACAATAAATTTATGCATGTGGATCATGAAAAGAATGTTTTGTATGATAATTATATTATTGAATTTGTTCATGATGCTGCTGAAAATTATTATGAGAGAGGAAGATATGCTTATAGTTATCTCTCAATAATATCAATTTTCCTCACTTTATGTTGGAAGTTTTAAGGTTGCAATTGTTTTGCCTTCCTATGATAGTTGATTCTTGATTCAATAAATTGTTTGCTTATAAAATTCCTACGCATAGGAAGTGAATTAGGCTTAAATGTGTTTGCTACATGATGCTCTCTTTTATATTTTAATTCCTACTTTTATGTGAGCATCATTAAAATATGCATTAAAGGAAAGTGCTTGTTGGGAGGTAACCCAATATTCATATTTTCTATTTTTGTGTGTTTACATGATTAATGCTATTATAGTAATCATGTCTTCTATTTTTTTATTTCAATAAAGTGCCAAGTTTAGCCTTTACCATGCTCAATTTGCAAGTTTATGAGTTGTTGTTTAAAAACAGAAAGTTTTCTATAATGTCCTGAATATTCCTGGATAGTCAGAATGTGAACACTTCTTGAATTTTTTTACAAAAAAAGCATATATGAGTTTTCTATTACGTGGTAAGTTTTCATAATTAATTACATCTTTACATGCTGGTTGTTTTTGACAGATTCTATTTTGTTTTGTTTTGTTTATTTGCTTATTTTAAAGTTTCCATGGAATATATTGGGGGATCTAAATTATTGTGGAAATGATAGAATACATTAGACATCAATTGGGAATAATTATAAATCTTGTCTTGATAGTACATAAGTGAATGCTTTATTTTTATTATACTAACCTATCTCACGAGTTCTATTAAGTTTTGTGTGAAGGAAGTATTCAAGTTTTGGGTGAGATTAAGATATGCTAAGAATAAGTAGCAGCAAGAGCCAAAGCTTGGGGATGCCCAACACACCCCAGGTAATATCCAAGGAAGATTCAAGCGGCTAAGCTTGGGGACACCCCGGATGGCACGCCCTCTTTCGTCTTTGAAACTATCTGTATATCTCACTCGAAGCTATATTTTAATTCTTCACATGATATGTGCTATTCTTGGAGCGTCTTTTTGTTTTGTTTGTTGTTTGATATAATCTTTAGATCTGAAATTTTTGATTCGGAGAGTTTATACACAACAACTTATTTACTGAACTAGCCTTTGTTCTTTACTCATATCTTTTGAAGTACTTTATTATTTACTCTTGTGCTTCACTTATATCTTTAGAGTAATACATTTATGAATGAATTGAATGTCATGTGCTTTATTTATTATATGTATATTGAGAAGTAAACATGCATCCTTCGTTTAATCCGTTAAAGTAGAAGTGACTACGATAGTGCATATCTTTAATCAAGTAAGGGAGTTATATTATAATGAAAATGAGCATAAGTTTTATTACGTTCAACCTATCATGTTGTGGTGGTAAGTATCTCCCAGTGAAGGGAAATTATTTGCTTGGCACATGTTTGATAAATTCCAAATTCAGCCCTTGTGGTGTTCAGGTTTGTAGGTTGTCATCATGATTATATTCTCTCAATAATGTACTATTAGAGAACACATAACTATGGTTTTTGTCCTTGGTAAAGTGGTTGCTCTGATCTTTTGTTAGACTTTTCATGTACTAAGCACAATTACTGCTTGTGCATCCAACCCTTGAAACAATTTTATGCCATAAAGTGTCCACCATAGCTACCAATAGATTGTATTGCACTGCCATTCCAACTAAATTTGCATGTGCCACCTCTAAATCTTCAAATAATCTTCTATTTTGTGTGCCAGTATAGCTCATGGAGCAGCAGGGGTAGTCGCTGAATGTGTTATACTCATGATGAGTGTTTATTTGGCTTGTCAAATTTATGAGAGAGACTGGTAATAGGTATGCCCAGTCCCAATAAAAAATCTAATGTTGAAACAAGCACTCCCTCAGAATAGTTGAAAGTTGGGAGGCATCCATGGATTCTGCTAGCCATAGTTTATGTTGGTTATGGTGGAGGGGGAGTGTAAAAGCATGGGAGCCGCCATTAATGTGTTTAGCAAGGAAGATATTGGAAACCTTTGTCGTTAAACCATTGACAGGAAAAGTACACCTTTGAAAATATATTTACCTCTATTTTAAACCAAATGAGCTCTAGCATATGTTAATCTATGCTTCCCTCTGTGAAGGGCCTATCTATTTACTTTTATTGTTGATTCAGTTCCATCTTTCCTTCTTAAGGCACAACGTATTGAGCATGGGGATCACTCGTAGCTTTGTCTGCATTCTTATAATAGAAATTTGTTGAGCATTGTATAAGTATGATGGTTATCATCAAATTATGGTACCTATTCGGCATCTATACTTCTTTGGTTACTTTATGTTTGCAATATAATCTTGAAAGATTTCCGACAAACTTCATTACTACTTTATGATATGTTGAAGTTAATGAAATGATGTCACTTTTTATTAGTATTATCATTGCCTATGTGATCAAGGTTTGTTCTATACTAGCATTCACACTTCATAAGTTATTTTTTTTATCATTTACCTACTCGAGGACGAGCATGAATTAAGCTTGGGGATGTTGATACGTCTCCAACGTATCACCATTATGAAGTATTTGTGCTATATTTACATCAATTATATTTTGTTTTCGTGCACTTTTATATTATTTTTATGGACTAACCTATTAATCTAGTGCATGTGCCAGTTCCTGTTTTTGGTTTCATAGAAAATCATTATCTAGGAAGGTCCCAATATGATGCCAATTTTTGAAAAAAAAATCTCGACCAGAAGGAGCCCTAGAAGCTTTGGGAGATGACTAGATGAGCCATGAGGGCCCCACATGGACCGGTGGCAGGACCAGGGGGTAGGTCGCGCCATGTGTCCATGTGCCCCCCATCGGGCCACCTTTTGGCGTAATTCCAACACCACAAATTCCTATAAATACTGAAGCCCTTTATCGTACCCTCAGAACAATTTTTTCACTGCTGAAAGTTCCTGTTTCATGATGATCCATCTGGAGGCCTTTTTCGGCACTCTACCGGAGGGGGAATCCATCCATGGAGGCATCTCCATCAACCTTGCTGCCTCCATTGTGACGTGTGAGTAGTTCATCCTTAGGGCAGAGGGTATGTACTAGTAGCTATGTGTTCAATCTTTCTCTCCCATGTTCTTGATGGATTCAATCTTGATTGTATCATGAGCTTGATTAATAAAGTTGGATGTTATGACGTTCATCTACCTCTATACTTTTTGTGGTGAATTGAGACTTTCTCTTTGAAATATCTTTATGTTGGGTTGAATACTTTGGATTTGAGATCACTTGATGCATGTCTAGTAATTAACTTGTGGATAACTATGGTCACACTGGCATACTCTAAGCATAAAGGTTGAACGATAGTATCATATGTTGTTGTCGTAGTATAATCTCCAGGACTATCTATGACAATTTGGGGGTGGTTCAATAGATTGATTGGAAAGACAACTTTGAGGTGGTTTTCTACCTACGTGATTTCAACCTACTTTCTCCGGTAGAATAGAAGCTTTGGAGTGATTCTTTGTTGCACTTTCAGGGATTATCATGAGGTTCAATTATGTTAATGATGTTGAGAGTTGGCACTAGCAAAAGTATGAACCCTAGGACTTGTGTTCCAAGCATTGAGACACTGTTTTACTCGCTTTACTTACTTGCTACCTTGCTATTGTTATATATTTAGATTACCAAAAACAATTTCTACCATCCATATTACACTTGTATCACCATATCTTCACTGTTGGGTGTGTTGGGGACACAAGAGATTACTTGAATTTGGCTGCATGGTTGTTTGAGAGAGAACCACCTTCATCCTACACCTCTCATGGATTGATAAACCTTAGGTCATCCACTTGAGGGAAATTTGATGCTGTCTTACAAAAATCTGCACTTGGAGGCCCAACAAAGTCTACAAGAATTAAGTTGTGTAGTAGACATCATTCCACTCCAATCCTACAAAATTGTCTATAGTCACAAAGCCGAACATGTTCTAGACTTGTCAATAACCAAACAGAACCATCTGGCTGGACTATCCGGGTTGCTAGCCGAGCCGTCCGGCTCAGTGTCGGACTATGCTGGTAGTGATACGTCCATTTTGCATCATGTTTTCCTACTATTATTTATAATGTTTTTTATCATTATTAGAACACATTGTGATGCAATTCTAATGCCTTATCTCCCTTAATTTGCAAGATTTACATGAAGAAGGAGATTGCCAGCAGCTGGAATTCTGGACATGAAAAAGCTGTATCCGAGATACCTATTCTGCACAACTCCAAATGAGCTGAAATTTCATGTAGAATTTTTATGGAATATATAAAATATACTAGAGCCAAGAAATACCAGAGGGGACCCACAAGCCGCCCATAAGGCACTAGGGCGTGCCCTAGTACCTTCTGGGGCCCCTGGCCGGCCTCCGAGGCCCGTCTTCTCCTATATTATGCCATTTGCCATAGAACAAATCAGGATAATACTTTCGGGATGAAGCGCCGCCATCTCGAGGCGGAACCTGGGCTGGAGCACTTTTGCTCTTCGGTGAAGCAATTCCGCCGGGGAAACTTCCCTCCGGGAAGAGGAAATCGAAGCCATCGTCATCACCAACGATCCTCTCATCATGGGAGGACCAATCTTCATCAACATCTTCACCAACACCATCTCATCTCAAACCCTAGTCCATCTCTTCAATCTTTGTCTCAAAACCTCAGATTGGTACCTGTGGGTTACTAGCAGTGTTGATTACATCTTGTAGTTGATGCTAGTTGGTTTATTTGGTGGAAGATTATATGTTCAAATCCTTGATGATATTCAATACCCCTCTGATCTTGAACATGAATATGATTTGCGAGTAGTTACTTTTGTTCTTGAGGACATGGGAGAAGTCTTTTCATAAGTAATCATGTGAATTTGCTTTTCGTTCAATATTTTGATGATATGTATGTTGTCTTTCCTCTAGTGGTGTTATGTGAACGTCGACTACATGACACTTCACCATGATTTGAGCCTAGGGGAAGGCATTGTGAAGTAATAAGTAGATGATGGGTTGCTAGAGTGATAGAAGCTTAAACCCTAGTTTATGCGTTATTCCGTAAGGGGCTTATTTGGATCCATATGTTTCATGCTATGGTTAGATTTATCTTAATTCTTCTTTCGTAGTTGCGGATGCTTGCGAGAGGGGGTAATCATAAGTGGGAGGCTTGTTCAAGTAAGAACAGAACCCAAGCACCGGTCCACCCACATATCAAATTATCAAAGTAGCGAACGCGAATCAAACAAACATGATGAAATTGACAAGATGAAATTCCCGTGTGTCCTCGAGAACGCTTTGCTTACTATAAGAAACTGTTCCAGCCTTTCCTTTGCTATAAAGAGGATTGGGTTACCTTGCTGCACCTGGGTTACAATTTTGACTTGTTACCCATTACGAATTATCTTGCTACAAAACTATCTATCACTTTTACTTACAGCACTTGCAGAGAATGCCTTGCTGAAAACCGCTTGTCATTTTCTTCTACTCCTCGTTGGGTTCGACACTCTTACTTATCAAAAGGACTACGATTGATCCCCTATACTTGTGGGTCATCAAGAATCTTTTCTGGTGCTGTTGTCGAGGAGTGAAGCACCTTTGGCGAGTTGAATTTGGTAAGGAAACATTTACATTACGTGCTAAAATTTACTGTCACTTGTCATTATGGAAAGTAATCCATTGAGGTGTTTGTTCGAGGTATCTTCACCTCAACCGGAAGCAGTTAGCGTTGTCCCTCATCCTACAGAACCTACTGAAAATATTTATTATGAGATTCCTTCATTTATGATAGAGAAACTGCTAGCTAATCCTTATGCAAGAGATGGAACAATACATCCCGATATGCACTTATCTATGTGGATGAAATTTGTGGATTGTTTAAGCTTCCAAGTTTATCCAAGGATGGAGTTAACAAGAAGGTTTTCCCATTATCTTTGTAGGGAAAGGCATTGACATGGTATAGGCTATGTGATGATATTGGAACGAGGGATTGGAACCGATTGAAATTGGAATTTCATCAGAAGTTTTATCCCATGCATCTGGTTCATCGTGATCGGAATTATATATATTTTTGGCCTTGTGAAGGATAAAGTATCGCTCAAGCTTGGAGGAGGCTTAAGTACATGATCTACACATGCCCCAATCTTGAGCTCTAAAGAGAAATTATCATATATAATTTTTATGCTCGGCTTTCTCATAATGATCAATCCATGCTCGATTCTTCTTCTACTGGTTCCTTTATGAAGAAAATTATTGAATTCAAATGGGGTCTTCTGGAAAGGATTAAACACAAATCTGAAGATTAAGAACTCAAAAAACGTAGAGTCAGGTATAAAACTTGAGTTTGTTTATGTTAAATATTTTATAGAAACCAATGCTTTTCATAAGTTTAGTGCTAAATATGGACTTGACTCTGAGATAGTAGCTTCCTTCTGTGAATCATTTGCTGCTCATGTTGATCTCCCTAAGGAGAAGTGGTTTAAATATCATCCCCCTATTAAAGGAAATATTAAGGAACCGATTATAGTTAAAGATCAAACTATCATTTACAATGTTGATCCAGTTGTACCTACTGCTTATATTGAGAAACCTCCTTTCCCTTTTAGGATTAAGGAACATGCTAAAGTTTCAACTGTGGTTATCAAAAGTAATATTAGAGCACCTGGACCCTCTGAACAAATTAAAGTTGAACATAATATTGCTATGGTCAAAGATCTCTTGGTTGATAATATTGATGGGCATGTTATTTACTTCTTTGATGAAGCAACTAGAATTGCTAAGCCTGATACTGAAGATAAGAATAAACCTGTTGTTGGCATGCCTATTGTTTTGGTTAAAATAGGAGATCATTGTTATCATGGTTTATGTGACTTGGGTGCTACTGTGAGTGCTATTCCTTTTACTTTATGTCAAGAGATTCTGAATGATATTGCACCTGGTGAGATAGAGGACATTGATGTTATTATTAAACTTGCGAATAGAGATACTATTTCACCGCTTGGGATCGTTAGAGATGTTGAAGTCTTGTGTGGAAAGATCAAATACCCTACTGATTTTCTAGTTCTTGGTTCTCCACATGTTGATTTTTGTCCAAATATATTTGGTAGACCTTTCCTGAATACCATTAATGCTAAGATCAATTGCAGTAAGGAAACAATTAGTGTTAATTTTGGTGATGTATCTCATGAGTTTAATTTCTCTAAATTTCGTAGACAACCTCATATGATAAAGAACTGCGTAGTAAGGATGAAATAATTGGTCTTGGTTCTATTGTCGTGCCTCCTACTGATCCGTTAGAACAATATTTTCTAGACCATGAAAACGATATGCATATGAATGAAAGAAATGAAATAGATGAGATATTCTTTGATCAAGCACCTATCCTTAAACAAAATTTGCCTGTTGAAACTCTTGGAGGTCCACCTCCACCTAAGGGTGATCCTGTGTTTGAACTTAAGAAATTACCTGATACATTGAAATATGCTTATCTTGATGAAAAGAAGATATATCCTGTTATTATCAATGCTAACCTTTCAGAGCATGGAGAAAAGAGATTACTTAAAACTCTGAGGAAGCACCATGCTACTATTGGATATACTCTTGATGATCTTAAGGGCATTAGTCCCACTCTATGTCAGCACAAGATTAATATGGAACCTGAAGCTAAGCCACTCGTTGGTCATCAACGACGATTGAATGCCAAGATGAAGGATGTAGTAAGTACTGAAATATTAAAGCTTCTGGAAGCAGGTATAATTTATCCCATAGCTAATAGTCGATGGGTAAGTCTTATTCATTGTGTTCCTAAGAAAGGAGGTATAACTGTTGTTCCAAATGATAAAAAATGAACTCATCCCATAGAGAATTGTAACTGGTTATAGGATCGAATTGATTTTAGGAAATTAAACAAAGCTACTAGAAAAGATCATTACCCCTTGCCTTTATTGATTAAATGTTAGAAAGATTGTCTAAGCATACACACTTTTGTTTCCTTGATGGATATTCCAGTTTTTCTCAAACACCTGTGTCAAAAGAAGATCAAGAGAAAACTACCTTTACCTGCCCTTTTGGAATTTATGCTTATAGACACATGCCTTTTGGTTTATGTAATGCACCTGCTACCTTTCAAAGATGTATGACTACTATATTCTCTGATTTTTGTGAAAAGATTGTTGAGGTATTCATGGATGATTTTTCCGTTTACAGGACTTCTTTTGATGGTTGCTTAAGCAACTTTGATCGAGTTTTGCAGAGATGTGAAGAAACTGATCTTGTCTTGAATTGGGAGAAGTGCCACTTTATGGTTAATGAAGGTATAGTGCTTGGGCAAAAATTTCTGAACGAGGTATTGAACTAGATAAAGCTAAAGTTGATGCAACTGAGAAAATGCCATGTCCTAAAGATATTAAAGGTATAAGAAGTTTCCTTGTTCATGCAGGTTTTTATAGGAGATTCATTAAAGACTTCTCTAAAATTTCTAGGCCTCTTACTAATCTTTTGCAAAAGGATGTTCCATTTGTTTTTGATGATGATTGCGTAGAAGCCTTTGAAATACTTAAGAAAGCCTTAATCTCTGCACCCATTGTTCAACCACCTAATTGGAACCTACCATTTGAAATTATGTGTGATGCTAGTGATTATGCTGTTGGTGATGTTCTAGGACAAAGAGTTGATAAGAAATTGAATGTTATCCATTATGCTAGTAAACCTCTAGATAGTGCTCAAACAAATTATGCTACTACTGAGAAAGAATTTTTAGCAGTTGTGTTTGCATGTGATAAATTCAGATCATTCATTGTTGATTCTAAGGTAATTGTTCACACTGCTCATGCTGCTATTAAATATCTTATGGAAAAGAAAGATGCTAAACCTAGGTTGATCAGGTGGGTTCTTTTGCTTTAAGAATTTGACTTGCATATTATTGATAGAAAGGGAGCTGAGAATCCGTAGCTGATAATTTGTCTAGAATGGAAAATGTTCCTGATGACCCACTGCCTATTGATGATAGTTTTGTTGATGAACATTTAGCTGTTATAAATGCTTCTCGTAATACTCCTTGGTATGCAGACTATGCTAATTACATTGTTGCTAAATATTTAACACCTAGTTTCACATACCAACAAAAGAAAAAACTCTTCTTTGATTTAAGACATTACTTTTGGGATGACCCACATCTTTGTAAATAAGGAGTAGATGGTATTATTAGATGTTGTGTACTTGAGCATGAACCGGAACACATCCTATAGAAGTGTCATTCCGAGTCATACGGAGGACATCATGCTGGAGATAGAACCGCACATAAGGTATTACAATCTGGTATTTATTGGCCTACTCTCTTCAAGGATGCACGTAAGTTTGTCTTATCTTGTGATGAATGTCAGAGAATTGGTAATATTGGTAGACGTCAGGAAATGCCTATGAAGTATTCACTTGTTATTAAACCATTTGATGATTGGGGATTTGATTATATGGGACCTTTTCCTTCGTCTAATGGGTATACACATATTTTAGTTGTTGTTGATTATGTTACAAAGTGGGTAGAATCTATTCTAACTAGTAGTGCTGATCATAACACTTCTATTAAAATGCTTAAAGAAGGTATTTTCCCGAGGTTCGGAGTCTCTAGATATTTAATGACTGATGGTGGTTCACATTTTATTCATGGTGCATTCCGTAAACTCCTTGCTAAATATGATGTTAACCATAGAATTGTATCTCCTTATCATCCTCAGTCTAGTGGTCAAGTTGAATTGAGCAATAGAGAAATCAAATTAATTTTGCAAAAGACCGTTAATAGATCTAGAAAGAAATGATATAAGAAACTTGATTCTGCATTATGGGCTTATAGAACTACATATAAGAATCCTATGGGTATGTCTCCGTATAAAAAGGTTTATGGAAAAGCATGTCATTTACCTCTTGAGTTAGAACATAAAGCATATTGGGTAATTAAAGAACTTATCTATGACTTCAAACTTGCCAGTGAAATGAGGTTATTTGATATTAGCTCGTTAGATGAGTGGAGAACCCAAACATATGAAAATGCATGTTGTTTAAAGAAAAAGTTAAAAGATGGCATGATAAAAGAATTCAAAGTTGGTGCGTATGTTCTATTGTACAACTCTCATTTCACATTCTTTGCAGGAAAACTTCCCTCTAGATGGGAAGGATCGTATATCATCGAAGAAGTTTATCGTTCCAGGGCTATCAAGATCAATAATGCCAAGTGCACTCATCCGAGGGTGGTCAATGGACAAAGAATTAAACATTATATCTCAGGAACACCTATTAATGTTGAACCTAACATTGTTCAAACTATGACACCGGAGGAACACATAAGAGAGACCTTCTGGAACACACGAGAACCCTGGAAAATAGTTGGTACGTGATACGGTAAGTAAACCGACTCCAAAAATTCCATAAAAATAATTTCCGTCCATTTTGTAATATTAGAAAAATACTAAAATAAGAAACACCTGAGGGGATCCACGAGTTTCCCACAAGGCAGTAGCGCGCGACCACGCCCTGGGCGCATCCTAGTGGTTTGTGGGCCCCTCGTGTGCCTTCCCGACTTTGTTTTCTTCTGGAATACTTGTTTCGCAAGATAAAAATTCTTTATATATACTCCTGGATGTTTTGACCACCATATCACAAGATTTTCCTTTGTTCTTGTTTCATGCTATTTTTTGGCAGATCTGACAGTATGTCGTCCCAAGATTTAGACGGAGAGAGCTATGTTTCCCACTATGTTGCAAACCCGAGGATCCATGGGGATATGGATCCCTATGGATGGTTGATACGTCTCCAACGTATCTATAATTTTTGCTTTTTCCATGCTGCTATATTATCATTCTTGGATGTTTTACAATCATTTTATAGCAACTTTATATCATTTTTTGGGACTAACCTATTGACATAGTTGTAACATCCCAAAATTCTAAATTTTGGAATGTTATATTAAATAAATTATTATGCTTGTTTGTTTGATTGTTGAGTGATTGATTGTGTGAAATTGAGTGAAAATTGAAACTTTTGAAATTTGAATGAGAGGGAATGATATGACTTTCCCAAACTTTCATCTTGCATCTTGATCTCAAAGAATTCAAATTCATTTCATCACAAAACCCTAGAGTGAAGATGATATGACTTCTTCCATTAAAAGAAATAAAAAGGGGTTTGAAAAGATTTGAATTCCATTCGGGAATATTTCAAATTCAGAAACTTTATGTAGCTCAATGAGTTTCATGAGAGAAGATAAGATGACTTCTTCAAAACTTGCAGAAAGAGAGTTGGAAGTTTCAAAGAATCATTTTGGAGTTATTTGAAACTCACTTTCAATTTGAAGTTATTTGAATTTCCAAAATTCAAATTCTCTGAAAGTTATTCAAAAGTGAGAGAAGTAATATGACACTTCAAAAATTCAGAGGCATTTGAAATATATTTGAATGAGGAAAAACAGAAAAGATTTGGAAGTGGTTTGAAATTCAAATTCAAATCCATTTAGGAGTTATTTGGCTTTTATTCAAATTATTTTCTCCTAAAAATAAATAAATGGAAATAAGGGTAAAATGATTCCCTTCAATGGAAAATTAGGAGAAAATAAATTTGAAATCATTTTGGTATTTTAAAAATGATTTTTATTGGGTTTTATTGCAACAGCAGCACTGTTTGACTTTTGTGAATTTTGTTAGATTTTATTTGAACTTGAAAAATAGTTCATGATTTAGAAAATTTTGTTCTGAAAATTTTGATATATTATATGACTCTAAAAACTTCTATTTATTTTCCCTTTAGTTTAGTTCTCTTGTCTGTGTTTAAAAAAAATTAGAAAAGGCCGAAGCCTAGAGGACCCCTACCTCTCTCCCCGGCCCATCTGGCCTTTCGGCCCAGCCAGCCCCGCACAGGCCGAAGCCGCTACCGCCCGGTCGCTCGCTTCCTCCCCTCTCGTTTCCTCTCATTGACCGGCGGGCCCCTCCTCATCTTCTTCCCCTCTCCCACACAACGCCGCACCAGTGCTCGCGCCGCCGCCGGAATCCCGATCTTCTCGGGATCGCGAATCCCTTCGCCCCTCCTGCAAGCAAAGCCCCCCTATATATACTATTCCCCTCGACCCGTTGCCCCTCCTTTCCCCTCAACGATAACCCCCGTGTGGCGCCCCCGGCTCAATCGTACACTAAGCATGCACGCAAACGTGTACGATCAAGATCAGGGACTCACGGGAAGATATCACAACACAACCCTAAAACATAAATAAGTCATACAAGCATCATAATACAAGCCAGGGGCCACGAGGGCTCGAATACAAATGCTCGATCATAGACGAGTCAGCGGAAGCAACAATATCTGAGTACAGACATAGGTTAAACAAGGTGCCATAAGATGGCTAGCACAAACAGGGATACAACAGATCGAACAGGCGCAGGGCCTCCTGCCTGGGATCCTCCTAACTACTCCTGGTCGTCGGCGTCCTGGACGTAGTAGTAGGCTCCGTCCTGGTGGTAGTAGTCGTCGTAGGTGGCGTCTGGCTCCTGGGCTCCAACATCTGGTTGCGACAACCAGCAAGAAGGGAAAGGGGGAAAGGAGGGGGAAATCAACCGTGAGTACTCATCCAAAGTACTCGCAAGCAAGGATCTATACTACATATGCATGGTATATGTGTAAAGAGGCAATATCGGTGGACTGAACTGCAGAATGCCAGAATAAGAGGGGGATAGCTAGTCCTGTCGAAGACTACGCTTCTGGCAGCCTCCATCTTGAAGCAATAGAAGAGATTAGTTGGAAGTTAACCAAACAACAACGTAAAGCATAATCCTACCCGTCGATCCTCTCGTCGCCACCATGCGAGAGAGCGACCACCGGGTTATATCTGTCACTTGTAAGGGTGTGTTTTATTAAGTATCCATTTCTAGTTGTCATGAGGTCGGAATACAACTCCGGGTCGTCCTTTTACCGAGGGACACGGCTATTCGAATAGATAAACTTCCCTGCAGGGGTGCACCACATATTCCCCAACACGCTCGATCCCCTTTGGCCGGACACACTTTCCTGGGTCATGCCCGGCCTCGGAAGATCCACATGTCGCAGCCCCACCTAGGCTCAACAGAGAGGTCAGCACACCGGACTAATCCTAGGCACTCTGGGGTCTGGGCCCATCGCCCAGTGCGCTCCTGCACGTTGCGTATGCGGCCGCGAGCAGACCTAGCAACCCACACGATCACGGCGGTTACGTTATCGCGGTCCAACACGGCGCGCGCCGCTCAGTCGCTGACGTCAAGAAGGCTTCAGCTGATACCACGACGCCGGGATACCCATAACTACTCCCGCGTAGTTGGTTAGTGCGTATAGGCCAGTGGCCAGACTCAGATCAAATATCCAATCTCGTTAAACGTGTTATTATGAAGTAAACGCGAACGCCGACCAGGGCCTGGCCCACCTGTCTCCTAGGTGGTCTCAACCTGCCCTGTCGCTCCGCCACAAAGATCCACACAAAGGGCCGTTGGGACAAGGGTCCTTTCAGCCCCCAATCCGTGAATCACTCGCGGGTACTCTTCGAGCTGACCCGACTTTAGTCACCATTTGTATAGTATGTATATATGTATAGTATAACCCGTGATCACCTCCCGAGTGATCACGGCCCGATAGTATAGCAAGGCAGACTGACAAGAATGCAGGGCCAATGATGACAAACTAGCATCCTACACTAGGCATTTAGGATTGCAGGTAAGGTATCAACAACAGTAGCAACAATGACAGGCTATGCAGCAGAATAGGATTTACTGAAAGCAGTAACAGGCTACACTACTCTAATGCAAGCAGTATAGAGAAGAATAGGCGATATCTGGTGATCAAGGGGGGGGCTTGCCTGGTTGCTCTGGCAAGTAGGGGTCGTCAACAACGTAGTCGGTCGGGGCACCAGCAGCTGCGTCGGTCTCGTAGTCTACCGAAGAGAAGAGGGGGAAGAAACAGTAAACACACGGCAATAATGCAACAGGGATGCATGACATGTCTAAATGATATGCCGGGGTGATATACAGCCTAACTAAGCGATTTAGTTAATTTAGGAATTTATTCGGATTTATTTAATTAAAGTTGGACACTATTCATTTATCGAAATCGGTCTAATTGTTCAACGTTCTCATAGCTGCGGGCGTCTGACGGAGATACCGAGGGCGTATCCGGGTTCGTATCGTCGTTCTGAGCAAGTTTCATGTATAAAATATTTTCATCGGAGTTACGGTTTAAAAGATATGATTTTTCAAAGTTTAAATCAATTTCTGGAATTATTTAATTAATTAAATTCGAATTATCCAAAACAGTGCGAGGATGACGTCATCGCGACGTGCTGCTGACGTCAGCAGTCAACAGCGGCTGACCGAAGTCAAACCTGACAGGTGGGACCCACCTGTCAGCCTCACGGTAGGTTAATTAGGCTTAAATTAAACTAATTAGGATTAGTCAGGGGGTGGGCCCCATTAGTCAGAGGCTAATTAGTCAGCTAATTAACTAATTATTTTAATTAACAGTTTTAATTAGTATTCTTATTTATCTTAAAACGTTTAATGGGCGGGGCCCACACGTCAGCAACCCGGGCGGGCCACGTCGGCGTGGACTGGGTCAACGGGACCCAGTGGGGCCCAGGGTCAGTGGCACGGGCGGTGGGGCCCGCGGGCCACGTCGGCGCTGAGTCAGCGCGGCCACCGGAGTGCGCCGGCGAGCTCAGGCGCGGCCGAGAGCTCCGGTGAGCGCGGGTTTCGCCCACAGGGCACCCCAGGGGCTGGGGCCGGGCGCGTTGGAACGTGCGGAGCACGCCGCACGCGATGGTGGCGGTGGTTGGCTCGGGGGTGGCCGGAGAGAGGCCGGCGTCGACCCGAGGCGGAGCACGGCTCCGGTGAGCGGTCGGGGACGGGACTAGGAGGGTTCGGCGCGGGGGTTTTTGGCGCCGTTCGAAAGAGCCGGATGCCCCGCGTCGAGCAGTGGCATAGGTGTCGCCAGGGATGACTGAAAACGACGGCTGCGCCCAACTACGCGGCAACCGGAGCACGGCAGCTACGGTGGCTAGTTGTAGTGCGCGAGGGGACGAACGGGGAGGAGCAGGAGGTAGGGAAGGAGCTCACGGTGATGGTCGCCGTTCAAATGTGCTCGACGGGGAGGCGGAGCAGACGGGGCGATGGAGATCGCCGGCGGGGATCCGAGAAGGGGGACGACCCAGGGAAGCAGCTGGGGGGGCCCCCGGCGTCGGTTCCTCAGCGTAGTTGAAGCAGCGGCCGCCGGCGAAGCTTGGGGACACGTCGTGGAGACGAGAGGTGGGCGGTGGTCGCGAGGTTCAACCGAGGCCGTCCATGGCTGCGCTCGGAAGCGATGGCCGAGGGGGAGAGAGGGGGAGAGTGGGCGAGGGGGAGCCAGGGGGGTCCGGGGCGCTGCCCTTGTACGAGGCAGTCGCGGCGACGCGCTGTCGTGCGGAGAGAGGGGGGGCCAGGGCGTGCGCGCGCGTGTGCGCACCAGGCGCTCGACAGCGGGCACGGGGGGGGGGTGGGGGGGGGGGGGGTGAGCAGTGCGGGGGGGTAGGGGATGGGGCTGTTGGGCCAGGCACTGTGGCCACTCAGGCCAGTGGCCGTGGGCCTTTTCCCCTTTTCTTTTCTTTTCTGTTTCCTTTCCTTTTCTTTATTCTCTTTTCTCCACTGTTAAATGTTTAGGCCCCAAGGGTTTTTTGTAAAAAGTGTGACCTATTTCATAAATACCAGTGCATTATTCTTAACACCTAAAATTAGTTTGGACAAAACATAATTCCATATTTATTTCAGATTAATAAATGGTGGTATTAAATATTATCTTTATCCACTGTTGAGGTGTGTTCGAGTCACTTATCCAATTCCAATGATGTTGGTTTCAATTTTAGAATAGCCTCTGGAATAATTGCTACTTATCTGACATTTTAGTTTCTATGTTGGACACTTTTATATTCCAATTACATTTAAATTTGAATTTGACTTAGGAGTTGAAATGCAATATGATGCTAATGATGATTATGCACTATTAATCATGATGACATGGCCTCATCAAAAGGGTGATCTCTGTAGCTTAATACAGGGGTGTGTTACAAATCTCTCCACTACAAGAAATCTGTCCGGATTGAGTTTAGGAGGTAGAAAGAAACAAAGCGGGGTATTCATCACGAGACGATCCTCGCGTTCCCAAGTGGCTTCATCGTCAGAATGGTTTGACCACTGAACCTTGAGGAACTTGATAACCTTCTGGCGTGTGCGACGCTCGGCTTGATCGAGAATGCGGACCGGATGTCTTTATAAGAGAGGTCTTGTTGCAGTTCAAGCAATTCGTGATCTACTCCGCGGATAGGGTCTTTGAAGCAGCGGCGGAGTTGCGATACGTGGAAAACATCGTGAACCTGAGAAAGGTTCGGTGGAAGTTCCAACTGATATGCCACTCTACCACGCCTTTCAAGAACAGTGAAAGGACCAATATAGCGAGGAGCTAGCTTGCCCTTGATCCCGAATCGGTGTGTACCTTTCATCGTGTGTGACTCGAAGATAAGCCTTTTCGCCAGGTTGATAGACCATATCTTTGTGTTTGCGGTCATACTGACTCTTTTGACGTGACTGAGGCAGTTTCAAATGCTCGCGGACAACGCGAACTTGATCTTCGGCAAGTTGGATAATATCCGGACCGAAGAGTGGACGTTCCCCAGTTTCTGACCAAATCAGAGGGGTTCGGCACTTTCGTCCGTACAATACTTCAAAGGGGGCCATCTTCAGACTGGCTTGATAGCTGTTATTGTAGAGAAATTCGGGGTATGGGAGAGATTCTTCGCATTTCCTCGAAGGATATGACACAAGCTCGAAGCAATGTCTTCGAGAACTTGGTTGACTCGTTCAACTTGTCCTTGAGACTGAGGGTGAAAAGCGGGTGTGAAGGACAGATGAGTTCCATAGCTTCTTGGAAACTTGCCCAGATCTTGAAGTGAATAAGCTGCCACGGTCTGAACTGATAACCAGTGGAAACCGTGAAGTGAAACAATTCTGGACATGTAGAGAGTTGCGAGCTGACTAGCAGTGATCGTCTCTTGACGGTAGAAAATGTGCAACTTGGAAGTCGGTCAATGACGACAAGAATAGCATCATTACCTTTCGTGATTGGGGAACCCAGTGATAAGTCCATTTCAACATGGTCCATTTCCATTCAGGAACAGCAATTGGTTGCAGAGTTCGGCGGGCCTTTGATGTCGCTTTGACGCGACGGCAAACATCACATTCAGCAACATAGCGAGCAATGTCTTGCTTTATGTTTGACCACCAGAATCTTTTACGGATGTCTTGGTACATCTTGGTACTGCCGGGATGAATAGACAACGGAGTGTCGTGAGCTTCTTGCATGACCTCCTGAGTCATACCCAGGTTACCTTTAGAGGGACCACTAGACGACTTTTAAAGAACAAGGTGCCAGTATCATCAATAGTGAAGAACGAAGGCCTTCCTTCAGCGAGATAGCGCTTAATCTTGGGGGCTTGAGAGTCATAACCCTGCAGCGTCTTGATGCTGTCCACGAGATTGGTTTAGCAACCAGGGTATTAAGTGAACCCTGGGAAACAACGTGGAGGTTCATTTGTAGGAAACTTCAGGAGGGGAAGCGAGTGCTCCAGGAGGAACAAGTGGAGATTCAGCTTTCTGAATTCTTCAATAAGCGAAGGTTGAATTCGTGAAACTGAGGTGACTGCAATAGAACTGCGGCTCAAGGCATCGGCCATTACATTAGCCTTGCCAGGGGTATAAGAAATACCCAAGTTAAAATCCGCTACGGTCTCCATCCATCTCTGTTGACGGAGGTTCAGGTCTGGCTGAGTGAACAGATACTTCAGACTTTGATGATCGGTGTAGATCTCGCAACGATTACCGAGAAGGTAATGTCGCCACTGTTTTAGTGCATGGATGACGGCAGCAAGCTCGAGGTCATGTACTGGGTAATTCTCTTCGTGCGGACGCAATTGACGTGAAGCATAAGCAATTACTCTGCGGTCTTGCATTAGGACACCGCCTAATCCTTGACGGGATGCATCACAATAGATGACAAAATCCCTCTGGGAATCAGGAGGGGCAAGTACTGGGGCAGAAGTCAGCTTGTCTTTGAGCGTCTGGAAACTTTCCTGACACTTTTCCGTCCAATCGAACTTGACGCCTTTATGAAGCAGGTTAGTCAGGGGCTTGGCGATCTTGGAGAAGTTCTCAACAAATCGACGGCAATAGCTGGCGAGTCCGAGAAAACTTCGAACTTGCTTGACGTTCTTTGGAGGAGCCCAATCAAGAATAGCCTGAACTCGCTCGGGGTTGACGGCAATACCATCCTTGGAGATGACATGCCCAAGGTATGTTACTTCGGGAAGCCAGAATTCACACTTGGAAAACTTAGCATATAGTTGATGCTCTCGAAGTTTTTCCAGAACAAGTCGAAGATGTTCAGCATGTTCCTCTTTGTTCTTGGAGTATACTAGGATATCATCCAAGTAAACCACGACGAACTTGTCAAGGTAATCCATGAATATATAATTCATCAGGCGGGAGCATTGGTTAAGCCGAATGACATGACAGTGTACTCGTATGAGCCATATCGAGTAACGAAGGCGGTCTTTGGGATATCCTCTTCACGAACACGGATCTGGTGGTAACCCAACCTTAAGTCGAGTTTAGAGAACACTGATGAACCCGCCAGTTGATCATACAGATCGTTTATCCGAGGAAGGGGATATTTGTTCTGGATAGTTGCTTGGTTAATAGGACGGTAATCTTGGACCAATCGGTTTGATCCATCCTTCTTCCTGACAAAGAGAGAAGGTGCTCCCCTCGTAGACGTACGACAGCGGAGTAGGCGGCATCATGGACTGCCATCTCAATCGTCACGCCTAATCCGTGAAAAAGGTGTAGCTCGGTGTCTGAGTTGTTCTGCTGATCATAAATCCGAACTTCAGCATAGTACTGTTCCTGGTTGAACTCGCGGTAAACCTCATAAACCAAGTACTCCGGGTACCAACGGTAGCCAAGTCTGGTCATGAGAGCGATCAGGACAGCTGGAAACCCAGGGGTATTACGAGCCCAAGTGCGAAGCACAAGCTGTGTCGTAGGACGCGGTGGAAACAAACGGTCCATCTGAAAATAGAGGAAATTCAGGTTTGTCAAACGACAATAAGAGGTTTAACACAACTCGGAGAGAAAGGTTAAACAAAACAATGGAAAGGAAAATGATTATCAGACTAATCAGATCAACGACAGGGAAATCGCACAGATATCCAGCTCTCCGGGTAGACAGAATTTACGAGATCCTAAGTGTCGGCGTTAGTAAACTTCATTTAACCCGAGTAGAAGAGAGATCAGAGTCCCAGAGTATAGACGAGGAATAAAAGATCCTAATACCACCCAGTTGGCAATGTGGGCCCGTAAGCCACACAGCCAAGTTAGTAAAACGGTTTCCTTTGTCTAGACTCAACTTCGGCCAAGGAATTGGAAAGGGGAATTCCTACAGGCAGTCGGCTCTGATACCAGCTTGTGGCGCCCCCGGCTCAATCGTACACTAAGCATGCACGCAAACGTGTACGATCAAGATCAGGGACTCACGGGAAGATATCACAACACAACTCTAAAACATAAATAAGTCATACAAGCATCATAATACAAGCCAGGGGCCACGAGGGCTCGAATACAAATGCTCGATCATAGACGAGTCAGCGGAAGCAACAATATCTGAGTACAGACATAGGTTAAACAAGGTGCCATAAGATGGCTAGCACAAACAGGGATACAACAGATCGAACAGGCGCAGGGCCTCCTGCATGGGATCCTCCTAACTACTCCTGGTCGTCGGCGTCCTGGACGTAGTAGTAGGCTCCGTCCTGGTGGTAGTAGTCGTCGTAGGTGGCGTCTGGCTCCTGGGCTCCAACATCTGGTTGCGACAACCAGCAAGAAGGGAAAGGGGGAAAGGAGGGGGAAATCAACCGTGAGTACTCATCCAAAGTACTCGCAAGCAAGGATCTATACTACATATGCATGGTATATGTGTAAAGAGGCAATATCGGTGGACTGAACTGCAGAATGCCAGAATAAGAGGGGGATAGCTAGTCCTGTCGAAGACTACGCTTCTGGCAGCCTCCATCTTGAAGCAATAGAAGAGATTAGTTGGAAGTTAACCAAACAACAACGTAAAGCATAATCCTACCCGTCGATCCTCTCGTCGCCACCATGCGAGAGAGCGACCACCGGGTTATATCTGTCACTTGTAAGGGTGTGTTTTATTAAGTATCCATTTCTAGTTGTCATGAGGTCGGAATACAACTCCGGGTCGTCCTTCTACCGAGGGACACGGCTATTCGAATAGATAAACTTCCCTGCAGGGGTGCACCACATATTCCCCAACACGCTCGATCCCCTTTGGCCGGACACACTTTCCTGGGTCATGCCCGGCCTCGGAAGATCCACACGTCGCAGCCCCACCTAGGCTCAACAGAGAGGTCAGCACGCCGGACTAATCCTAGGCACTCTGGGGTCTGGGCCCATCGCCCAGTGCGCTCCTGCACGTTGCGTACGTGGCCGCGAGCAGACCTAGCAACCCACACGATCACGGCGGTTACGTTATCGCGGTCCAACACGGCGCGCGCCGCTCAGTCGCTGACGTCAAGAAGGCTTCAGCTGATACCACGACGCCGGGATACCCATAACTACTCCCGCGTAGTTGGTTAGTGCGTATAGGCCAGTGGCCAGACTCAGATCAAATATCCAATCTCGTTAAACGTGTTATTATGAAGTAAACGCGAACGCCGACCAGGGCCTGGCCCACCTGTCTCCTAGGTGGTCTCAACCTGCCCTGTCGCTCCGCCACAAAGATCCACACAAAGGGCCGTTGGGACAAGGGTCCTTTCAGCCCCCAATCCGTGAATCACTCGCGGGTACTCTTCGAGCCGACCCGACTTTAGTCACCATTTGTATAGTATGTATATATGTATACTATAACCCGTGATCACCCCCCGAGTGATCACGGCCCGATAGTATAGCAAGGCAGACTGACAAGAATGCAGGGCCAATGATGACAAACTAGCATCCTACACTAGGCATTTAGGATTGCAGGTAAGGTATCAACAACAGTAGCAACAATGACAGGCTATGCAGCAGAATAGGATTTACCGAAAGCAGTAACAGGCTACACTACTCTAATGCAAGCAGTATAGAGAAGAATAGGCGATATCTGGTGATCAAGGGGGGGGCTTGCCTGGTTGCTCTGGCAAGTAGGGGTCGTCAACAACGTAGTCGGTCGGGGCACCAGCAGCTGCGTCGGTCTCGTAGTCTACCGAAGAGAAGAGGGGGAAGAAACAGTAAACACACGGCAATAATGCAACAGGGATGCATGACATGTCTAAATGATATGCCGGGGTGATATACAGCCTAACTAAGCGATTTAGTTAATTTAGGAATTTATTCGGATTTATTTAATTAAAGTTGGACACTATTCATTTATCGAAATCGGTCTAATTGTTCAACGTTCTCATAGCTGCGGGCGTCTGACGGAGATACCGAGGGCGTATCCGGGTTCGTATCGTCGTTCTGAGCAAGTTTCATGTATAAAATATTTTCATCGGAGTTACGGTTTAAAAGATATGATTTCTCAAAGTTTAAATCAATTTCTGGAATTATTTAATTAATTAAATTCGAATTATCCAAAACAGTGCGAGGATGACGTCATCGCGACGTGCTGCTGACGTCAGCAGTCAACAGCGGCTGACCGAAGTCAAACCTGACAGGTGGGACCCACCTGTCAGCCTCACAGTAGGTTAATTAGGCTTAAATTAAACTAATTAGGATTAGTCAGGGGGGGTGGGCCCCATTAGTCAGAGGCTAATTAGTCAGCTAATTAACTAATTATTTTAATTAACAGTTTTAATTAGTATTCTCATTTATCTTAAAACGTTTAATGGGCGGGGCCCACACGTCAGCGACCCGGGCGGGCCACGTCGGCGTGGACTGGGTCAACGGGACCCAGTGGGGCCCAGGGTCAGTGGCACGGGCGGTGGGGCCCGCGGGCCACGTCGGCGCTGAGTCAGCGCGGCCACCGGAGTGCGCCGGCGAGCTCAGGCGCGGCCGAGAGCTCCGGTGAGCGCGGGTTTCGCCCACAGGGCACCCCAGGGGCTGGGGCCGGGCGCGTTGGAACGTGCGGAGCACGCCGCACGCGATGGTGGCGGTGGTTGGCTCGGGGGTGGCCGGAGAGAGGCCGGCGTCGACCCGAGGCGGAGCACGGCTCCGGTGAGCGGTCGGGGACGGGACTAGGAGGGTTCGGCGCGGGGGTTTTTGGCGCCGTTCGAAAGAGCCGGATGCCCCGCGTCGAGCAGTGGCACAGGTGTCGCCAGGGATGACTGAAAACGACGGCTGCGCCCAACTACGCGGCAACCGGAGCACGGCAGCTACGGTGGCTAGTTGTAGTGCGCGAGGGGACGAACGGGGAGGAGCAGGAGGTAGGGAAGGAGCTCACGGTGATGGTCGCCGTTCAAATGTGCTCGACGGGGAGGCGGAGCAGACGGGGCGATGGAGATCGCCGGCGGGGATCCGAGAAGGGGGACGACCCAGGGAAGCAGCTGGGGGGGCCCCCGGCGTTGGTTCCTCGGCGTAGTCGAAGCAGCGGCCGCCGGCGAAGCTTGGGGACACGTCGTGGAGACGAGAGGTGGGCGGTGGTCGCGAGGTTCAACCGAGGCCGTCCATGGCTGCGCTCGGAAGCGATGGCCGAGGGGGAGAGAGGGGGAGAGTGGGCGAGGGGGAGCCAGCGGGGGTCCAGGGCGCTGCCCTTGTACGAGGCAGTCGTGGCGACGAGCTGTAGTTGCGGGCAGAGAGGGGGGGAAAGGAAGTGCGCGCGGTGTGCGCACCAGGCGCTCGAAGCGGCAAGGGGGGGGGGGGGGGTGAGCAGTGCGGGGGGGTAGGGGATGGGGCTAGTTGGGCCGGGAAAGTGGCCAAGCAGCACAGGGTGGCCCGTGAGGCCTTTTCCCCTTTTCTTTTTCTTTTCTGTTTCTCTTTCCTTTTCTTTATTCTCTTTTCTCCACTGTTAAATGTTTAGGCCCCAAAGGGTTTTTTGTAAAAAGTGTGACCTATTTCATAAATACCAGTGCATTATTCCTTAACACCTAAAATTAGTTTGGACAAAACATAATTCCATATTTATTTCAGATTTAATAAATGGTTATTAAATATTATCTTTATCCACTGTTTGAGGTTGTTCGAGTCACTTATCCAATTCCAATGATGTTGGTTTCAATTTTAGAATAGCCTCTGGAATAATTGCTACTTATCTGACATTTTAGTTTCTATGTTGGACAACTTTTATATTCCAATTACATTTAAATTTGAATTTGACTTAGGAGTTGAAATGCAATATGATGCTAATGATGATTATGCACTATTAATCATGATGACATGGCCTCATCAAAAGGGTGATCTCTGTAGCTTAATACAGGGGGTGTTACACCCCGCCTCCTCCTCAATTGCTCGCCGGAGTCCGCCACAGCCACCGCCGCCATTGCCGCCACCGAGCTCGCTATGGCCACCATCACCGCCGTCCGACGCCACGCCTCGCTCCGCCGTGCTCGCCTACACCTCCTCACGCTTGTGCCCAAGTCCAACTCCCACCAGAACACCATCCCCGCGCCCCACACCGAGCGCCACCACCGCCGTCGAGGTCGCCCTGCTCAACTCTGTCGTCCCCGACCCTCGCCGACTCCACTCGCATGACCGCCGTCGACGCCCACATCTCCTGGAGCAGCCGCCACCGCCGGAGGACCACCGGAGCAGTCGGACACATCGAGCCCGAGTGCCACCACCGTCGCCACCTCGCCGGAGCTGCCCTTCCTCCGCTGTAAGCCACGGCCGCTGTCCGATCTGTTTTTGACAGCTCAGATTAGATGCAAACGAATAGGTAGGTTTTTTTATTAGATCGGTTTTGTTTTGGTTTATTCACGGTTTAGCCTAGACCGGCCAGATTGGTTTTTTTAGCCATGCGCGTATTAGTTAAAGTTCGGCCGAGCGTCGTTTAGTTCAGATCGCCCACTGCTTAGGCCCAATAGCAGCCCGACGTGTAGCACCTGCCCGTTTTTTTATTTTTTTTTCATTTCTGTTTTAAAAACAGAAATAGTTTCAATTTTAGATTGCTTATATCTTTTAGGTTATAAGTCAAAATTTAGTGATTCTTTTTTCATTAGTTTTATAATTTTATAAAGTTTCTGTGCACTTGGATTTCAAATTTTAGTACTTTAAAATTGAATCTGATGAAATTTGTTCAAATCACTAATTTGGCCGTATCTTGAGTTTTATAAAAATAAATTTGATTCATTCCTTTTGCTACTGTTTTGTTATTGTTTTGTATATCCTGTAGCATATAGTGATTTATTTTTAGTTTATTTTAAATTAGGGTTTTAGGCAAAACAGTACTGTTTTACATAGTTTAGTGTTATTTTCTTTTTTTCTTAGTATTTAAACTTTTTTAATTAAAACTTTTTTTCACTTTTGACAAATTTAGTTTTGTTTCTGTTTTGAACAGTAGAAAATTTTATTCTTATTTTAAAATTTTATTTTCTTTAGTGTTGTAAGAAAACTTGATTAGGTCATAAATAGAGTTATATAGTAGCTTTTTATTTGTTTCTTTTGCAAATAAAATTTTATGAAAAATACTTTCTGTTAACTTAGTTGTTTTACTTTTTCCTTTCTGTTAATTTTTTAGTTTAGTATTTTTCTTTGTTGTTAAATTACTTAGGATAAAATTATTTTGTAGTTGACTCAAAAAGTTTTCTTAGTAGGTTCTTTATAGATTCTTGTGTAGTTTTTCCTTGGATTTTATTTGGTGTTCCACATTGATTTTCTTTGTTACTTTTATTTGTGAATGATAATTTGAGTGCTAGAATGTATGCTTATGTGAATGTCATGTTTGTGATTATAGATTTCATCGGAGAGTTGCGTATAGTGCTATCAAATTTTGTGAGAGCGTTATTATCTTCATCAACTTACCAGGCAAGTTCACTTTGACCATATTATTCATACCTATGTTTTTATTGCATTTAGTATCACCATTCATAATTCCTCCAGTCGTATGTTGAATCTTGTAGTTGGGTAGAAGCATGAGGTAGGAACCCGCACCCCTGTTACCAAGACCCGGGAACGTTGTTTATATTATGCTACGCTAACATAGATGGGGATTGGTATGAGTGCTCGTGAGTGGAGTGAATAAGGAGGAATCTACGTCAATGACGTCAACTCCATGATAGCATCTTCAAGGCCTGCATCTACAAGACCTCAAGACTTCAAGACTCGAGACAAGAATTCAATATACCTCTGGGTGGAGAATGGTTAAGAAGGGTACATGGTGCGTCCAGTACTCAGTGATTCCAGAGAAGCGCCGTGGTATCATGCAGAAAGCTCCACCCAGGCTCAAAGAGACGGAAGAATACTTCATGCCCGGAAGCTTACTTGTGCAACCGCAAGTCACTATGGGCTCTGGCTTGGTTGACCTTAGTGGTGACTCTGGCTGGGACAGTGCCAGCAGATGTAGAACTACGGTAGGATTGGATGGGCACTGGACAGTGGTCAGAGGAACTCTTCGGAAGACCATGTTCGATCGTCCTATTCTCAAACAATCTGAAGTGCGAGGCCAAAAAAGGAGGGATCGAATCTTGTGGGTAAAGTGTACAAACCTCTGCAGAGGGTTAAAACCTAATCGATTAGCCGTGTCCCCGGTTAAGGACAATTTGAGCCTCTAGACCTGGATCTATATCGGAACTCACAACACCGGACTGATAACTTAATTGTGGGAAACTTATGATGATATGGGCTAAGAGACATCGGTTGGTGGAACCATGTCATGATGGAAAATTCCGTAGTGAAGAATCCTGATCTTCCTTTGTTGTAGGGAAAATAAACTCCAGCTTTTACGCAAACATAACTCAGACACAGAGCCACAAAGCCATATTGCATATAGTATAGTTTTATCATCTGTTTTTCTTACAGTGATCTTGCTAGTACATTCAATGTACTGACCTACACGGCTGCAACGTATCATGTTGCAGGATTTCTACGACGAGTAAGAGATTACGATATAGGGTTTCGTTCTACACTCAACTTGCCGATGGTGTTGATGGGACTCCACCCCCGTTTGTTTGTTTCCGCTGAGACTTATAAGGTATATATCAGTTTTACGTTATTTATACATGTGATTGCACTTTGATATATACATTGATGTACTATGTGTGCCAGCATACTGATCTAGGGATGGCACAGATACACAAAGGCTTGACCATTTGAGCTCGGGTCACTACAGATATGGTATCAAAGCACATGTTGACTGTAGGACGTGACCCTAGAAACTAGAAAAAGCCCCTAGGACAGGATATCTCGAAAACTTTATTTTCAAAACGATCCTTTACTTCTCATCTTTTTCCGATTTTATCAAATGGTCCCTCTTACCTCAAATAGTTAGAATACACCCCATTCCCTTTTGACCACACGGAGGATCAACTAAAGCCACTCCAAGAAGGACAAGATATCAGACAACAGATAACCTCTTCAGAGTAAATAGGATTTCACCGTACATTAGAAGAGTTGAATGCTACAATAGTTGAAGACTCCAAAGACTAGAAGAATTTGAAGACTCTGAAGATGTACTTGACCTTTAGAAGACCAAATCCCTGTTATATACTTACGTTAGATACGATGATTTGTGAGTTATCATTTGTGTGATGTTTTCCGACAGCCACAAAATAAAACCTGTTTCTTCAAAACTATTGTTTATATTGTGTGTATATCCCTCCATTCTTCTCCCGTATCTCATCCCAAAACCCCTCGACCCCAATAGATGATGAATGAAGTTGGATTGGTATACTCTGGACCGATGACTCAGTTGGAGGCAGAGCTATGGATTCAAAACATGGAGGATCACTTCAGGAAAAATTTGATTGCAAGGAAGTATGAGGTTCAATGTGCTCTTCAGTATTTTACCGAGAGTGCTGCAACCTGGTGGAAAATGCATCAAGCCATACAAGGATGCAACGGAGCAAAAACTTGGGAGGAATTCAAGAAGACACTGTTGAGATCCCGTCTCATCCGGAAGCACTATGATAACCCGAAGAAGAAACCTTATGCCTGCAAGATTTACAGAGAAATAGGACACACCAAGGAAGAATACAAGGATGGATGCCCTCATTGTGAGGAAAATCACCCAGCCAAAGAATGCCCGACTGGGCAGGTTACTTGTTTCCTGTGTGAAGGAACTACGCACTACCCTGCTTAGTGTAACATTTACTCCAAGGTACAAGAAATTACCAAGCAGCAGAAAGAAGCCCTTAGGGAAAGTTTAGAAGAATCCATGATGGAGGAAGTTACTGAAGACCCTGATGGAGAAGGCCTAAACAGATTTTACGCTCATGCCTGCTATTCATGTGGAGAAGAAGGACATTTTTCATGGTATTGCACGAAGAAAAGAGAAGAGTATCTGGGAGATTTCCCGACAGCAGAAGTGAAGTTTGACCCCCTGGAAATAGAAGCTCTGATCATTACGAAGAAACCCAGGAAGAGAAAACGAAGGGATCCCCATAACAACCCAATTTCTGCAGTGAAGGACCTGAGTCATATCACTTGTTACAGGTGCAAGGATTTAGGTCATTACGCTGATAAATGTCCAGAGAAGAAGCCAAGAACCCAAATAGCAGACACCATCCCCAAGAAGCCTCGGGACTTGTTGGAAGTTATTTGGTTTTGTTGCAGGGAAGCAAGACATTATGCTACTAAATGTCCCGACAAGATGAAAGCTGTAGCTGAGTAGTCAGAATTTTGATATTGGCAATAAGTGTTGTAGGAAGCGAATTTATTTTCATGAGTACAATGAGTTGAGTTATGTAATGGGTGCTCAGGGATTGTAAGGAATTCATGAAATAAATAAAGTTAATGTGTCATAATTTCATATGTTGAATTGTATGAGTTGTTACTCTATGAACAAAGATTTGGACCAGTTTCGAGGATATGAGAAATATGGTTTATGGAAGAATTTGTGCATTTCAAGTGTGGTAGTACCCTGTGAGGGCAATTGACCCATGGAAAGGATAATGTATTCCACAGAGTAGAGTTTGGACAAATTAAGTTTGGAAATTTTACTTGATATATTGATTACATCAAGAGTATGAAGGAATGAAGCAATATTGGAATTTAAGGAGGTTTAATGCAAGAATATGGAACAATAGTAACTCAAAGGATGAGTTAAAGTTGTGCAAGTATTGAAGTGGGCCCACAACCCACAGGCCCAGGATTTGATAATGAACAGACATAACCTTGATGAAGGAAGAAATTTGGAAGAAGCTGTGTTTTCATCAGCACACGTTTCGTAGGAGGTTACGCAAAAATCCGAGAGTTGTGAAGAAATGATAGATGTTTTGTTTGGCTTGCGGAACCAAAGGATTTACCCGAACCCAGTTCGAGGACAAGAGAAATTCTACAATGCTTGTGAGAATGCCCGAGTGTTAGAACTGCGAGATTTGCTAAACCTTATACATGGTAATGATCTGGATGCGGAATGGATTGATCACCATACCGACTTACTCATATCATTCGCTCTTGCTATTTGGAATGGTAAATCTGAGTGACTTACCCATAGTAGGGAGACGACGATGTGAACACCTTGTTTAAACCTTAGAATGGTAGGACGATTGATCCATGTACATGCAACCATTGCCAATCGTAGGTTATACGGTGAGATTCAACCCAGACCCATTTCCTACAAGAGAAGCCAATAATGATTGACCACCATTAGATTTATATAGTTGTTTAGTATTGGTCTCTTGGAGATCTATTTGATGTAACTCTTTTTTTGCGGTGTGTTTGTTGGGATCCGATGAACTTTGAGTTTATGATCAGATCTATATCCATGAAAGTTATTTGAGTTTTATTTGATCTCTTATATGCATGATTACTTATAGCCTCATATTTCTTCTTCGAGTCTTTGGTTTAGCTACGCCAACTAGATCGATTTTTCTTGCCATGGGAAGAGGTGCTTTATGATGGGTTCGATCGTGCGGTGTTCTTTCCCAGTGACAGAAGGGGCAGCAAGACACGCACATATCGTTGCTATTAAGGATAACAAGATGGGGGCTATTCCTACATGAATAGATCTCATCTACATCATGTCATCGTTCTTATTGCATTGCTCCATTTCTCCATGAACTTAATACACTAGATGCATGCTGGATAGCGGTCGATGTGTGGAGTAATAGTAGTAGATGCAGGCAGGAGTCGGTCTACTAATCTTGGACGTGATGCCTATATAATGATCATTGCCTAGATATCATCATAATTATTCAATCTTATATCAATTGCCCAACAGTAATTTGTTTACCTACCGTATGCTATTTTCTCGAGAGAAGCCACTAGTGAAATCTATGGCCCCCAGGTCTATTCTTTATCTTATTTGCTTTGAGATCTATTTTTATTCGCTTTTTTTTCAGATCTATTATTCTAAAAACTCAAAAATACCTTGTTGCACTTTTTTATTATTTATTTTATTTTGCATTTTATCGAGATCTATTTATCCAATCTACACAATTTTTATCCCGTCAACTTGACAATTTCTAGCACCGTTACCCGTAGAGGGATTGACAACCCCTCCTAATCGTCGGGTTGCAAGTATTTGTTCTTTGTGTGCAGGTACCGTTTACATAGTGTTGCTTGGTTCTCCTACTGGATTGATACCTTGGTTTCACTGAGGGAAATACCTACCGTAGCTGTGCTGCATCATCCCCTCCTCTTTGGGGAAATACCGACGTAGTTCAAGTGAGATCAATGGTCCACGGATGAGGAGTGAGACACCGATTTGAAGAGGATGGAGGGCTCTAGCTTGGAAGAAGAAGAAGCCCCTCTACCTCAACCTGGAGACATGCACGTGGAGTACAAGAAATCAAGTCTCCCAAACTCAGTTAAACCTCCCAACACTCGATTTACTTCTTATCGTAACTTGTAAAAGAGTGTTGCTTCATCCCCCTCGGCCAAGCTGCATCCTAGGATTGATGGTGCTCTGACTGTCACCGGCAAGGTACGTAAGGAAATCATGGAGCTCAAATATCAAGTCAATAAGCTCGAGGAGGAGAACCGTATCCTCAAGGGGCTATCGCCAAGAATATCGCTCCACCAACACCGAAGAAAGAAACTTGACTACACGGGTATGGGCACCACCCTAGGCTTGTGCCAAGCTTGGGGGAGGTGCCTCGGTATCGTATCACCATCACTTTTATTATCTTTACCTATCTTAGTTCGATCCTTAGCTATTTTGTTATTTTGTAGAATAAAAGTTTAGTATGATCTATTTTCGAGGGCTAGTTTCGTGATCTATCTATCTCTGTAATCGAGTTGAGAGTTATATAATAAAGAGTAGTTTGAGTTTTTGCTTCTTTACTTTTATATTTCAGTCTTAGCAATGAAAATAATAAAAAGATCATATGCTAATCCCATGGAAATTAATGACTTTACATAAAGAAAAGTATAAGTGATAATTTTTTTGGAAGTTAACAAACATAGTATTGGTCAATGATGCAATTCATGAAAGATTAATAAGGGAAGAGAAGATTCACAATATGCAATTCATACAATCTTGGACATCTTTTATGATTGTGAGCCCCCATTAAGTATTCTATGCCAATTTGTTGATGTTGGACAAGGAAGACAACGTAATGAGTTATGTTTCCTTATATTCACATAGAAGTTATATTGTCATTGATCCCCCAACATGTGGTGCTTGCTCAATATCTTTGCTAGACAAAAATCCACACTAAGTAGAGCTACTACTTTTGCATCCAAAACCCTTCAACCTAGTTTCATGTCATGGGAGTCCACTATATCTACCTATGGATTGAATAAGTTCTTCAAGTAAGTTGTCATCGGCGCATAAAGCAATAAAAATTGCTCCTAAATATGTATGATCTTTTATTGTAAGGGAAAATAAGCTTTGTAGGATCTTGTGATGGTAAAGAAATAAAAGCGATGCACTGCATAATAAATGTAACATCCCAAATTTTCAATTTGGATTTTTTTACAATTGTAGCTAAGCATCTATTGTATTTTGTTTGAATGCTGGTGGAATTTGAAAATGTCAGAGGCATTTGAATTTTCTGTTTGAATTTGAGTTAACTTCAAACTAGCATTTGAAATTCATTTCACAAAAATCCCTGACAAATACTTTAATCAAAATTATGAGAGGAGGTAACATGACACCTCAAAAGGTCAGAAGCAAATAATGCCAAAAGTATTTGAATTCAAATTTGGTTTTATTTGAAATTTTCAAAAAAATTGATTTTTATAAAGTTTGTATTTTGCCTCTGAAAAATAGTTCACCATTTAGGATTTATTTTTCACGTCATTTTGATATATATATATATATATTCTATATAAAATTATTTTCTTTTTCTCTATTTCTTTGTTTTTATTTTCTATCAGAAATAAAAAAAAAAACCTTAGCCGGCGCCAGCTAGGCAGCAGGCCAGCCGGCCCACTGGCCGCAGCCCACCAACACCCGCGCCCGAAACCCCTCCGCCTCGGCCACCCGCCACCTCCCCTCTCTCTCACAGACACTTACCAGCGGGGCCTGCACCCGTCTTCAACCCCGCAACCACCACGCGTGAATCCCGCTCGCACCCGCACCGGTCGCTAAAACCCTTGCCCCAGGCTTGCCCCTTGCCCAAGCCTTTGTATTATAAATAACTAGCTAAACCCTCTCCTGAACCCCCTAAAAACCCCTCGTCGAAACCCACCGTAGCCCATGCTGTCGCCAACCGATCTCGCTATAGATGCCGCCGTTCGTCGTCGATTCACCCGCTGGTGAGCCTCCCCTTGATCCGTGCTTTTGCGCACTTTAAGCCCTCGACCATGCGCATTGTTTTTACAAGGTCTCGATCTCTTTTCTCCATCGCAGGCTCGAGCCCGAGCTCGTGCGATCGCCGGAGTTTGTGTAGTCCACCCGGAGCTCCGCCGCTTCGCCCCACTTGCCTCCAGCATCCTCGACCACCACCGAGGCCACCCCCGACCTCGCCTCGCTCCGCCGCATCTAGCCGCCGCTGTCACACCCGACCACCGGAGCAACGCTGGTGACCATGCCCGAGCCGCCCTCACCGTTGACCCCCTCGCTGTAAGCCACCATCATCTCCGTCCATTAGATCATAGTTCTACGGCCTAGATTAGAGCAGCAAACAGTTAGGTTTTTTATCTAGATCGGTTTTATTTTTTGGTTTAGTTTCGGTTTAGATTGAACGGCCCGGCCGGTTTTTCATTTATTTGCACGCGCGCACGGTTTTGTTAGATCTCGGCCGAGCGCGTATAGTTTCTGATGGACACCTCCCTAGCCCAATGACAACATCCCACGTAGCCATAGCCGATCAGTAGTGTTTTCTTATTTTTGTGTCTGCTTTAAAAACAAAATGTTTCAATCATAGAAAAATTCATATCTCCTAGGATTTTAAGTATTTTAATTTGATTCTTTTTGCATTAGGTTAGAAATTTTATGAAGTTTCTATATATATTAAGTTTGACAAGATTTGAAAGTTTGCATTTGAATTTGCATGAAATTTGTTCAAATCACTAGACTGGCAATATTTTGTGCTAGGAGCAATATTTTTGAGTGATTCTTTTTGCCACTAATTCTTTGTGACATTGTTTACCAGTAGGAATTAATTGGTGAATTTTAGGATTATTTAAAATTAGGTTTTAACAAAAACAGTACTATTTTAGTGATTTATAGGTTTTGTGCTATTTCTTTTAATTTTAAATTGTTTTAAAGTGTTTTCTTTTGTTTCTTTTGTCAAGTTCTATTTAGTTTCTGTTAACTTAGTGATGTCGCTTGAATCTGCGTCGGCATTTCCCCAAAGAGGAAGGGATGATGCAGTACAACTACGGTAGGTATTTCCCTCAGTTGTGAAACCAAGGTATCAATCCAGTAGGAGAACCAAGCAACACTATGTAAACGGTACCTGCACACAAAGAACAAATACTTGCAACACAATGCGTAAGAGGGGTTGTCAATCCCTCCACGGTAAAAATATAGATAAATTTGTGGTAGATTGGATAAATAGCTCTCGATAAAATGTGAAGTAAAATAAGTAATAAAAAAAGTGCAGCAAGATATTTTTGGATTTTTGGAATAATAGATATGAAAATAAAAGCAAATAAAAATAGATATCAAAGCAAATATGATAAAGAATAGACCCGGGAGCCGTAGATTTCACTAGTGGCTTCTCTCAAAAAATAGCACACGGTTGGTAAACAAATTACTATTGGGCAATTGATAGAAGACCGAATAATTATGATGATATCCAAGGCAATGATCAATATATAAGCATCACGTCCAAGATTAGTAGACCAACTCCTGCCTGCATCTACTAGTAATGTCAATAGGTTAGTCCCAAAAAATGATATAAAATTGCTATAAAATGATTATAAAACATCCAAGAATGATAATATAACAGCATGGAACTAGCAAAAATTATAGATACGTTGGAGACGTATCAGCATCCCCAAGCTTAATTCCTACTCGTCCTTGAGTAGGTAAATGATAAAAATAGAATTTTTGATGTGGAATGCTGCCTAACATGTTCATCACATATTCTTTTCTTTTATAGCATGGACATTTGGACTTTTATAAGGTTCAAAGCAATACTCAAGTTTTGACATGAAGATTTCAACTCAAGCATATCAACAGGCAACCATGTCTTTCAAAATATCAACACTAAAGAAAGTTATCCCTAGCCCATCATGCTCAATCATTAATCCATTCATGAAACACACTCGCATATTAGCTATATCCAATGCTCAAGTATGATCATAGTGTTCCCTAGTTGGTGCTTTATAAGAGAAGATGGAGACTCAAATGAAAATGAAAATTGCATAAAGTAAATAGATAGGCCCTTCGTAGAGGGAAGTAGGGATTTGTAGAGGTGCCGGAGCTCAAAGCTTAAATTGAGAGATAATTTTTTTTCAGAGGCATACTTTTCCCATCAATGAAAACGACTGAGTAATTCCCAACTCTTTCCATGCTAGATATATCATAGGTGGTTCCCAAACATAAAATAAAGTTTATTCCTTTTTCCACCATTCTTTCACAATCCATGGCTAGCCGTATCCACGGCTGCCTTCCATACCAACACTTTCCAAGGAATTTATTATTTGGCAACATAAAGTAAATTTCTTTTTCGTTTTGGGACTGGGCATCCCTATTACTGCCGCACTCTCATGAAATGACAAGTGAATAAACACTCATCTTGAGAATAACACATCTAGCATGGAAAATATTGTCCATCCCCTGCCGCTTCATGAGAGATGGCACATACAAATTTGCTTAGGACGGCATGGAAATACCGCATATAGGTAGGTATGGTGGACTCATATGGAAAAACTGGGTTTATAGATTTTGGATGCACAAGTAGTATTTCTTCTTAGTACAAGTGGAGGCTAGCAAAAAGATTGAGAAGCAACCAACCAAGAAACAAAAATTCACATAAGTGAGCATTAAGCATAACTAACACCGAATAATGCACCACAAGTAGGATGTATTTTCATTGCATAACTATTAACTTTCGTGCTTGCATAGGGAATCACAAACCTTAACACCAATATTCTTAATAAAGCATAATTACTCACCAACATGACTCACATATCACTATCATCATATCTCAAAACTATTACAAAGAATCAAGTTTATTTTGTCCGATGATCTTCATGAAAGTTTTTTATTATATCCCTCTTGAATATCTATCACTTTGGGACTAGTTTCATATATTGCAATTGCTTTTAAATAGCTCAATCGAATTTAAGTGAAGAACATGAGCATAAAAAATTTTGTCTCTCAAAATAATATAAGTGAAGCATGAGAGAATTTCTTCAAAAATTTTACTAGCCCTCAAATAAATCTATGTGAAGCATGAGAGCATTTCTTCAAAAATATTAAAGCACACCATGCTCAAAAAGATATAAGTGAAGCACTAGAGCAATTCCATCGCTCAAAAAATTTAAGTGAAGCATAAAGATCAATTCGAACAAATCATAGCATAGTTTTGGCTCTCTCAAATAGGTGTGTTTAGCAAGGATACTTTTGACAAACTAAAAAATAAAACAAGCAAAGACTCATATAATACAAGACGCTCCAAGCAAACCTCATGATATGTGACGAATAAAAATATAGCTCCAAGTAAAATACCGATGGTCGTTTAAAGAAACAGGGGATGCCTTCTGGGGCATGCCCAAGCTTAGTTGATTGGTTCTCCTTGAATATTAACTTGGGGTGCCATGGCGAATCCCCAAGCTTAGGCTCTTTTCACTCCTTATTCCGTCATCCATCGCGATCTCACCCAAAACTTGAAAACTTCAATCAGACAAAACTTAACAAAACCTTCGTGAGATCTGTTAGTATAAGAAAACCAATCTTTACTTTAAGTATTGTTGCAAACCCATTCAAATTTTGTTATTGCATTATATCTACTGTATTCTAACTTTGCCATGGCTTATACCTGTTGACACCAGATTTTGGCACGGTCAAGAACATTATTAAGATGGACTCAAATGAAGGAGTGATCTACATAAAAAAGTTCTGTATTGTCGACGTGAACATCTTTGAAGTTTGGGCCATCATGAAAGGATATTACCAAATCATCATATGTTCGGTTAGCTTCACTTTTGTTGCTAATCTAAATGGCTGATATATACTTATCGTCCTAAGCACGTACAAAATGGCTGATGGAGTGTTGACATCGCGCTTAGAACAAACTTCGTTCAAGTTATTTTTTCGGCACACAAGTTTTGCCCAAAAACAGGGGGCATGTGTTGACACCATATTTTGGCACGGTCAAGAACTTAATTAAGATGGTCTCAAATGAAGGAGTGATATACATAAAAAGTTTCGTATTGTCGACGTGAACATCTTTGAAGTTTGGGCCATCGCCATCCGATCTCATCTCAAGGGCCGAAGGTGTGCTCGAAGTACTAAATTTTGTATGCGGAGTATTGTTCGGTCGATTAGACCTCCAAGACAGCCTCACATGAGAAAAGTTTATATACGGATTGTCTTCGTCTGATCGAAACGATTGATTTTGATATAAAAACGTCTCATTCTGAGGTCGTATGCAAAAGTTGGAGCCAATGCACTGGAGACCTTTAATGAGTAAAAACTGGCCTGGGGCATCAGACACGATGTCTGATGGGTCGTGTGAGCCATTCGGCCCTCAAGATGGCCTCGAATCAAAAAACGTTCAACACAAAAGTTTTTTGTCTCATTGAAACGGTTAAAGTTACTTTTGGGCGCATCTTTATCCGAGTTCGGCTAATTTTGGAAGGATTTGAACGAGATTTGGAGTCCTTTTCTTGTATGGGAAGTCCAGCCGCCTCATAAATAGATGAGAGGTGATGGCCGATTGAACAACACACAATCGATCTATCATCTACCACTTTTACCTTTACTTTTATCTTCTCCCTTTGTTCTTCTTCTTCCTCGTTCTTCATTAGTTCTTCTTGTTGTAGGTCGGCGAACCTTGAGGACCTAGGGGCGGTCAGGTCGACCTAGGGCAGCCCATAGCCGCCGCACGCCCTGACGGGGTCCCTCCCGGGCGTGTGGGGTTTCGGGTCTTTAAAAGCACCCTCCTGATTGCTTGCGTACCGCGCTTCCGGATGGGTCTCCTTCGACGTGAGCTGTGGTGTATCACCCTCGGTGTTGGAGGTACACAGTGATGTGTTCGTGTGCAAACACACTTTTTGGCGACTCCGCTGGGGACGAAGCTTCGAACGGTCTCCAGCCCGTTCTTGCTACGAAGAGATCGTCATCTTGGGTTTGCAATCTACAAAGGTAATATGAATACCCAATTCAAATATGTAGATGCAAATAATGCATATGTTGTTGCTAGATCATCTAATGAGCATAATGTATCGGCTAGCCCTATCTTTATCAATCATGCATCTAATTATGTTCAAGAGCCGATGCAACAAAATCTTCATGCTTCTACCTCATATAATTTTAGCAACATGCAACATATGTATTCCAACTCCCATGCATCGGCATCCCCACAAATCCATATGCCGATGAACAACATGATGAGTTTGGTTAATCAAGTTGAAACACCTCACATAGGAACTTCCGATAGTATGCAACAAAGTGTTTCACGTTTTTATTCATCGGCAACTAACTTGCAATATGTTAATCCAAACATGCCGGTGGATAGGGGAATTGGCCATGCTACTAGTAATTATCCGGCCAATTACCCTCAATCATCATATGCTACACCTCATGCTAATAATTTTTTGGCACCATATGCAACTATAGGTATTCATAATTCGGCTTCGCACCTTCACGCTAATAGCCGAATAAGTGAAAATTCTATAGGATCACATGTGTCTTCACCTAGTATCGTAGCATACAATGTTTTCCCTGCACAATTATAGAATTTCGGCGACATCTCATTACCGAAAGAGTCTAAAAGTGTCAGGGGGCAATTCTATCCAGATTGGGTCATTAAGAAAAATCTTACGTCTTTTTGGGATGAATACAATGTTGTTCTACATGAATTAATAAAAGAGGGAAATCCTATTAATTCTGCTGCAATACAAGCTAGATTATGTCAAAAAGAGAAAGCATTAGGTGTGGATAGAATTATCAAAAAAAGTGGTGATTCGGATAACAAAGTTAATTTGGTTATTGAAAAGACCGAATCAAATATTACGTATGCCGAATCTATTCTAGAAAAAGAGGACGACAAGGTGTTGGGGAGCTATTCGAAAGAGGAACAACATATCGTTCAAGTAACGCAACCATCATGCTTTCCCAACGTGTTTGAAAAGGTATGTCTAGCAAGTGATTTACCTACCTTCCGATTTGGTCGCAACTTTATTGTTCATGCTTCTATAAGAAAAATTCTCATAAGTAATTTTGAAAGACCAATGAAGAAGGGTAATTTTCTTGTTAGCAATAAAATTGTTACAGAACATATCGGTCAACCTATTGTGCCATTTATAAAGACCGATAGTGACTTATTATTGCAGCCAAAGTTTTTCCCATTGCTTTATTTAAAGTTCATATATAATTGGGTAGCTTTGCTTGCTTCATACTTGGCTTACGCATGGTCTCAATTGAGACATGTATGTTCTAACTACTTTGATTTCAGAAATTTAAAGCCAAGGTTATACTCTGTTGAGAAAACCGATGATAGTATAATTTCCATTTCAAAGACATCAGAGATAGAGTGCAAAACACAATGCATAGCTAAATGGGGTAATGCAAAATCTGAGCCATTCGTTTGCTTAACTCCAAAGCCGTTCTCACAGCAAGATCGGCTAGAGAATAAAACGTTTACCTTCAATTCAAGCATGTGTGATCAAATATTTGATTCGTTTCTGAAAAATAATTACATAAGAATTCTTCATCACCATGTCAAGCCATCAATTCAAGGACGAATGTATTGTAGGTTGCATCATTCGTTCAAACATAATTTTGAGGATTGCACTATGTTTCGTCAAATAGTTAAATCGGCCATTCATAAAGGACGATTGAAATTTGTTGAGACACCAATAGATGACCTGTTTATTCCGATTGGTCCTGATGGCAAACAATTTTTGTATCAGCTACTTCAAGCCGATCCATTTAAACATGAGAAGGTAAAAATTGTGGATGATGGGATCAAGTTTTCAAGTAAAGAAGTTGTTCAAGAGCACAATGAAAATATTCTTGAAGGCGGGAATTCCATCAAGGTTGCGCAAAAGACGCCAAGTACTGGGGGGCAACAAGAAAATTCAGAGATTGATGAAAGCAAACCAAAAGAAAGCAAAGGACGAGGTAAGCACAAAGGTAAAAGGCCGAAAGTCACTTTCGCACAACTATTGAAAAAATATCATAAGATAAGTGAGGAGAACAGTGCTTATCGGCCAAGTTATTCAAGAGCATCAAGACCACCCCCTAGGTGCAAACCCGAGGATCGGTATTGGCAAAATGAGAATTCTAATGCAGTATATTCATATCCATATTTTGTGCCACCAATGCCAATGCCATGGATACCTTCCTATGATCATGTAAATCCTATCCATCATGGGACAGGTATGATAGAAGGGCGCATTCTTCATCTTATTTTAGACCATCTCACAAACATTATGCAGCTCCAAAAAGATCAACATTTGAACAATCACATGTCAAAGACCGTTTCAGTCATAAGGAATCGGTCTGGAGCTCAAGGAACAAGAAAGAGGTGGTCAAACACGTTTACCGTGTTAAAAAAGATGGTCGTAAGAGTGCTACTTCAGATTTGATCTCAAATGAAAAAGAGCCAATTAAAGTGTTGACATTGGTTACTAAAGGAAATGAGGCAAGTAAATCAAGTGCCAAATCTGAAGAGAAGAAGTTGAGAGTGCACAAGGTAAAACAAGAATTGACATTGCTTCAAACAAAATCACAGCCGGGGTGCTCACTCGACATATCATATTGGCAAAAGAACAAATTACAAAAACTTAGTGCACAAGAACTTGAAGAAAGGAACATGGCATGGGTTCCCAAAGGAAGTACTCAAAATAAGAATTATGTGCAAGCTTCCATTACAAGAAGTGCGGCAAAGGTGAAGAAGGAAAAGAGTGAAAACTATGAAGGACCAAGCCGAAGGTTTCAACATCTTCGGTCCACACATTATCCATATTCTTCAACTATGTCGTTGATGCCTATGCCATGGAATTCGTCATTAGGTACGATTGGTTACCCTCAATGGGCTTATTTTAATCCATGGATGCAATATAATTTCTTACATCATGAAAGGGTATTATCAAATCATCATATGTTCGGTTAGCTTCACTTTTGTTGCTAATCTAAATGGCCGATATATACTTATCATCCTAAGCACGTACAAAATGGCCGATGGAGTGTTGACATCACGCTTAGAACAAACTTTGTGCAAGTTATTTTTTCGGCACACAAGTTCTGCCGAAAAACAGGGGGGCATGTGTTGACACCAGATTTTGGCACAGTCAAGAACTTAATTAAGATGGCCTCAAATGAAGGAGTGATACACATAAAAAAGTTCCGTATTGTTGACATGAACATCTTTGAAGTTTGGGCCATCGCCATCCGATCTTATCTCAAGGGCCGAAGTTGTGATCAAAGTACTAAATTTTGTATGCAGAGTACTGTTCGGCCGATTAGACCTCCAAGACTACCTCACATGAGAATAGTTTATATACGGATTGTCTTCGTCTCATCGAAATGATTGATTTTGATATAAAAATCATCTCATCCCGAGGTCGTATGCAAAAGTTGGAGCCAATGCACTGCAGACCTATAATGAGTAAAAACTGGCCCGGGGCACCAGACACGATGTCTGATGGGTCGCGCGAGCGATTCGGCCCTTAAAATGGCCTTGAATCGAAAAATGTTCAACATGAAAGTTGTTCATCTCGTCGAAACGGTTAAATTTTCTTTTAGGCGCATCTTCATCCGAGGTCGTATTTGGCCCGTGAAACATAAAAACCGAATTGCTGTCTCAGACATACCTAATCCGAGTTCGGCTAATTTTGGAAGGATTTGAACGAGATTTGGAGTCCTTTTCTTGTACGAGAAGTCCAGCCGCCTCATAAATATATGAGAGGTGATGGCCGATTGAACAACACACAATCGATCTATCATCTATCAATTTTACCTTTACTTTTATCTTCTCCCTTTGTTCTTTTCTTCCTCGTTCTTCGTTCGTTCTTCTTGTTGCCGGGTGGCAAACCTCGAGGCCCTAGGGGCGGTCAGGTCGGCCTAGGGCATCCCATAGCCGCCATGCGCCCTGACGGGATCCCTCCCGTGCATGTGGGGTTTCGAGTCTTCAAAAGCGCCCTCCGGATTGCTTGCGTACCATGCTTCCGGACGGGTCTCCTTCGACGTGAGCTATGGTGTATCACCCTCGGTATTGGAGGTACACGGTGACGTGTTCGTGTGCGAACAATACCCCCCGATACAATCCATAGATTCATCAAAATAAGCGCACAATGCAAAGAAAATATAATCTGAAAAAAACAGGATAGTCTATAAAGATGTGAATTGTTCGCATACTTCTGTAACTCTAAAAATGCTGATCAATTAGGAAAACATATCTAATTGTATATCAATCTTGTGTAAAAAAATTAGAATTTTTTGTCGCTTCTATGAATTTAAACAATTCAGTTACTGGACGCAAAAGTTTCTATTTTTCAACAGGATCCAATCAACTATCACCAAAGCTATCCCAAAGGCTTTACTTGGCAAAAATACTAATTAAAACATAAAAACACAATCATAACAGAGGCATAATTGTGCAAACACTCAAGAATAGAAATAAAAAGGCAAAAATAAATTGTATTCATTGGGTTGCCTCCCAACAAGCGCTATCGTTTTATGCCCCTAGCTAGGCATAGATAATTTTGATGATGCTCACATGAAAGGCAAGAATTGAAACACAATGAGAGCATCATAATACATGTGACAAACACATTTAAGTCTAACATATTTTCCATGCATAGGGATTTTATAAGCAAACAAATTATCAAGACAAGAAATATATAGCATATGCAAGGAAGAAGAAAGAAACAATAGCAATTTTAACATAACGAAAGGTAAATTAGTAACATGAAAATTTCTACAACCATATTTTCCTCTCTCATAACAATTACATGTAGGATCATAATCAAATACAACAATATAGCTATCATATAAAATTTTCTCTTGATGATCCACATGCATAAAAGTTTTATAATCTTCCAAGATAGTGGGATTAACATCAACTAAAGTCATGACCTCTCCAAACCCACTTTCATCAAAAAATTCATAAGATTGAACACTCTCCAAATATGTGGGATTATTTTTACCTAAAGTTGACGCTCTTACAAATCCACTTTCAATATTATTGCAAACATTATTATCAATATCATATTCATCATGAGGCTTAAATAAATTTTCAAGATCATAAAAAGAATCACCCCAATCATGATCATTGCAATAAGTAGTGGACATATCAAATTAGCATACCCAAGCTTGGGGTTTTGCATATTATTAGTACAATTGACATTAATAGAATTTATAATAACACCATTGCAATCATCCTTTTCATTCAGGGAGCTATCGTGAATCACTTCATAAATTTCTTCTTTTAACGGTTCATCACAATTTTTAGATTCAAGAATCTCAAGTAAAACTTCATAAAGATAATCTAGTGAACTCAATTCACTAGCAATTGGTTCATCATAATTGGCTCTTTTAAAAAGATTAGCATGTGGATGAGGATCCATATCAATAGATTTTTAGCAAGCGAAGATGCAAGCAAATAGAAGGCACATGGCAACCCATGCAAAGATAGCAAACACGATCACACGCAAACAAGAGATCTAACGAGGAAAAGGCAAACAAAAATAAGGAAAAATAAAAAGGAAAATTTTGTTAAGAGGGGGAGATGAAAATGAGAGGCAAATGGTAAATAATGTAAATTGCAAGGAGACAAAATTTGTGATTAGGAACTTGATAGATGTTGATGACGTCTCCTCGGCAACAGCACTAGAAATTCCTTTTGATGTCGCTTCAAACTGCGTCTGTATTTCCCCAAAGAGGAAGGGATGATGCAGTATAGCTATGGTAGGTATTTCCCTCAATTGTGAAACCAAGGTATCAATCCAGTAAGAGAACCCAGCAACACTATGTAAAGGGTACCTACACACAAAGAACAAATACTTGCAACCCGACGCGTAAGAGGGGTTGTCAATCCCTCCACTGTAAAAAGATAGATAAATTTGTGGTAGATCGGATAAATAGCCCTCGATAAAACGCGAAATAAAATAAGTAAAAAAATATGCAGTAAGGTATTTTTGGGTTTTGGAATAATAGATCTAAAAATAAAAGCGATTAAAAATAGATCTCAGAGCAAATATGATGAAGAATAGACCCGGGGGCCGTAGATTTCACTAGTGGCTTCACTCGAAAAATAGCACACGGTGGGTAAACAAATTATTGTTGGGAAATTGATAGAACATAGAATAATTATGATGATATCCAAGGCAATGATCAATATATAGGCATCACATCCAAGATTAGTAGACCGACTCCTGCCTGCATCTACTACTATTACTCCACACATCAACCGTTATCCATAATGCATCTAATGTATTAAGTTCATGGAGAAATTGAGTAGTGCAATAAGAACGATGACATGATGTAGATGAGATCTATTCATGTAGGAATAGCCCCCATCTTGTTATCCTTAATAGCAACGATACATGCGTGTCTTGCTGCCCCTTCTGTCACTGGGAAAAAACACCGCAAGATCGAACCCATCACAAAGCACCTCTTCCCATGGCAAGAAAAGTCGATCTAGTTGGCCTAACTAAACCAAAGATTCGAAGAAGAAATACGAGGCTATAAATAATCATGCATATAAGAGATCAAAGAAAACTCAAATAATATTCATGGATATAGATCTGATCATAAACTCAAAGTTCATCGGATCCCAACAAACTCACCGAAAAAGAGTTACATCAAATAGATCTCCAAGAGACCATTGTATTGAGAATCAAAATAGAGCGAGGAAGCCATCTAGCTACTACCTACGAACCCTTAGGTCTATGGTGGACTACTCACGCATCATCGGAGAGGCACCAATGAGGATGATAAACCCCTCCATGATGGTGTCTAGATTGGATCTCGTGGTTCTGGAACTTGCGGTGGCTGGAATTGTGTTTTGTCGACTCCCCAAGGGTTTCTGGAATATTTGGGAATTTATAGGGTGAAGAGGTGGTGCAGGAGGTCTCCGTGAGGGGCACAACCCCCCTGGGCATGCCTGGTCTCCTGGGCGCACCCTGGTGGGTTGTGCTCCCCACGGGCCTCCCCTCTGGTACATTCTTGGCCCACAAGGTGTCTTCTGGTCCAAAAAAATCTCCAAAAAGTTTCGCTGTGTTTGGACTCCTTTTGGTACTGATATTCTGCGAAGTAAAAAAACAAGCAAAAAACAGCAACTGGCACTAGGCACTATGTAACATCCCAAATTTTCAATTTGGAATGTTATACATAGGTCATCATATGCATATCATATTTTATTTGCATTTTGTTTGTGATCCTAGAAATCTTAAGCAACTCAAGGACCCACGGAGAGAGTTGGAGATTTTATTATTTTCATATTTGAATTTTCTCAAATATCGAAAAGAGGATCATTTTGGTTTTATTTATTTTTCCCTCCAAAATATTTCATATTAAAAACATATGAGAGGAGATAATATGACTTCTCCAAAATGAAAGGAATATTGGAGGAAAAATGTTAAAATCAAATAAATAAATTTTATTTGGATTTTATTGCTATTTTATTTGAATTAGAAAAATATGCATTTTTTCAAAAAATTGCATTTTTAGGCCAAGAAAATGTTCACTTTGTTCTAAATATTTTATTTAGACGGTGAAAATTGTTTTGGCATTTTTAGATTTATTTATTATTTTTATTTAGGATTTTTCTTGGTGGAATCTTATTTAAAAAAAACTTTCGGACCGACTGGGCCGAAGGCCCAGCCGAGCCAGGCCGCCGTCGCCTTCCTCCCGAGCGGGAGTCCCGTCGCCGCACGAACGCCGAGGGAGTCCGAGCCGGACTCCCCATGGCCGCCCCCTCGCCCAAGCCAGCCGCCCCCCCGGGCCTTTATAAGCCGCCACCCCGCCCCCCCTCTCCCCTCCAAGCAGCAGCCCCGCAGCCGCCGCCCGCCGCCAGCGCCGCCGCCGCTCGCAGCCACCCGCGCCGCCGCCTCCTGCCGCCGCTGCAGCGCCGCGCCGCCGCGCCTTGCCTCGCCTCGCCCCGCAGCTCCGTCGCCGCCCCGCCCGCCGGAAGCCGCCGGAGCCGCGCCGAACTTCGCGGATCTCGCCGCCGGTTTTTTTCCGGTTTAGGTAAAAACCGTCTCGTTTTTAAAAAAAAAAACCTAGTTCGGTTTTTTTATTTTATTAGATCTGTTCGGTTTTCTCGGTTTAGTTCGTTTGCGAACGTTCGTTCGTTTTAACGAACGTTTTCGCCCGTTCGTCTCTGTTAGCGGACGTTCATCCGATAGGTTTTTCTTTTTCTGGCAGGGACCTATCCGCGATTATTTTATCGCAGATTAGCCCCTGATCTTCAAACCCTCGCCGTTTCTAAACCGTTCGTCCAAATCCAGTGAAACCAACGCCAAAATCTTTGTCTCGAAGCCCTCTTTCTGTTTAATCAACTTGAATATGATTTTGATAATTTAAAATTTGGTTTCAAGCAGATTTGAATTCGAAGTTCTTTTGACCGTAGTTTTAGTTTCGTAGCTCCGATTCGATTGACTCTTTTTGCAGATCGAATCTCTTCAGTTGAACTTTCAGATTTGATCTTCTTATTTGAGTGTTACCCTTGCATCTATGCTTGATTGCTTATGTATGCTATTGCTTGTTTACGATAGAATTCCCGGAGTGCGAAGCGTGCTACTACGAGTCTCTAGGGTTTGCAGATCGTCAGCAAGGAAAGTAACACATTGATCATACTCTTTTCATACCCAGTTTTTATGCATTAGTTTCAATCCTCAAACACTGCATGATTAGGATGTGATTCACTTGTGGGTTTTGGGAAGTAGATGATGAGGTAGAACCTATTGCCCTTTTATTATAAAACACTTGGGAGTTACTTCCACGTTATGCTTATATTGCCATGCTATGCTCGTAGACGTGGATTGGGTTTGAGTGTATCCATGACAGATGTGAGATTGTTAATTAATGGTTAACTTAAGGTGGCTACTTAAATACACATCTGGGTGGATTGGTTGCAGGCACCTGGGGATATACCAGTGTTGTCTTTTTGGTTCGCCACCCAGGCTCAAAGGGATCATAAGATTATTCATGCTAGAAACTTCTGTGTGCAGCCACAAGCTATTATGGGCTCTAGCATAGTTGAGTATGTTGCAGGACCTCTTTCAGTGGTAGGCTAGCAGATGTAGGGGAAAGTAGGTGTAACTGTCTACCCAGAGTAAAGAGTAAATGCTTCTAAAAGACTGTGTCTCGGTCATCCGTTTCTCAAACACCATGTAGTGCGAGGAATCCAACGGAGGAGATCGAGTCTTGTGGGGAAAAGTGCACAAACCTCTACAGAGTGTATAAACTAATCATGATTAGCCGTGTCCCCGGTTATGGACATCTTGAGTATCTAGTACTTGAATTATTGATTTGATCTCATCACTCTAAATTAATTTGTTGGGTTTAATGATTACTTTTAATTGGGATTGAGATGGGGATTTACCTTCTCAATGTTTAACAACTACCATGATAGTTAAATAAAACATATTCCTTTGATGTAGGGAAAAATTGGCTTTTCGCAAAACAATATAACCCTAGAGCTTTCCACCAGCCAAATATGCATGTAGTGATAGCAATTTTCTGTTCTTTGCTCTACTGTGTTATATTGCCAGCATATTCCATGTGCTGACCCGTTTCGGGCTGCAACATATCATGTTGCAGACTTTTCAGACGAAGAGTAAGGTGCGCTAGGTCATTGTCATGCACTCAGCTATGCCGTTGGAGTTGATGGACTCACTTTATCTTCCAAGCCTTCCGCTGTTATTTTATTTAGATGGCCTTAAGCCATATTTATTGTAATAAGTTCTCTTTTGAGACATTTGATGTAATAAGTGTGTGATTTCACTCTATTATAAATCCTTTGAGTACTGTGTGTGTCAGCATTACCGATCCAGGGATGACACTTGAACACAGAGATTTGACCATCTGAAGTCGGATCGCTACAAGATGGTATCAGAGCACACGCTGACTGTAGGACACGACCACTAAGAAAAGCCATAGGTTGCTCTTCTCTACTCATTTCTGACTCTCTCCATCTTCTACTCTCTAGGATGGCAGACTCAAGGAACAAGTTTGCACAACCGGATGAAGACACACCCTTTGGGAGACACTTGAAGGAAATCACTAAGTACCTGAACATCGGAATACCAAGCTTCACCGGGACCTACACCGCCACTTTGCCAGAAGAGGAGCGTTGGATGATTCGAGTTCAAGTTCCAGGAAGGACGTTTATGCCAGTTACCGAGTCCATAGAGTTTTCCTTTGATGCACCAACTTGGAGTCTAGGTAAGAGCATGGCAGCCCACATCGCCATGGGACACATCGGTGAAGTTTATCACAAAGATCTTAAGGACACCATCTACCAGATATGTGGGCGCCGAGATGAGCAATGGGAGATGATCAGCACCAGGAGAAACAGGTCCATTGCAGCTTTCATCCAGGAGTTAAACCAGCACATTCGTCAACAGGAGAACCAGATGTGCGCAAGCGTGATAGATTTGAAGAAGGTGATGACCAGGAACATGGAGCTAGAAGAGGAACTCAAGTCTACACGTGACGGATACGAGGAGGAAATCGTAGTACTAGTGGAGAAGAATGACAACTTGACAAAAAAGCTAGGAGTATTCATGGGAGACCCTGCGCCAGGAGGAGATGACAACCATCCCGAGGACTACGTCATCATCGACGACACCGACTCCTACCCCGACAGTAGTGATGATGACTATGAAGACGAAGCTTGAGCGGATATCATGGAGTCTTCCACCAATCAAAATTTCTAGATGACCACCATATGAGTAGTAGTATTTCCCCATGTATATAGTGGTAGTCCGAGCACTTTCGTAATGATAGTTAGATCGATTGTATGCCCCTGCTTGAATTGATTTTGGTGTGATATGAATGTGTTTGCCTCATGTGCATATGGGTAGTGCTTTCTCATTAGACCTCACTCTATTCTAATCTCTCCCCTCTAAACCCATCAGATGCCTCTGAGACACGACACCGGATTTGTCTTCCCACCGGAGATCACACAGTTGATCCAGCAGCAGAATGCCTTGATGCAGATACTAGTCCAGAACCAAGGCAACAACAACAACAACAACAACAACCCACCGCCCCCACCTCCAGTTGACAACCTAGCCCGTTTTCTGAGGTTGCAGCCGCCGGTGTTTTCTAGTAGCACCGAGCCAATAGTTGCTGATGACTGGCTATGTAGGATTGGAAGGGAGTTGACCACCGCAGGATGCACAGATGCTGAGAAGGTGCGTTTTGCCACACATCAATTGGATGGACCCGCAGCCTCATGGTGGGAGAATTACACAGCCACATTCCCTATAGCCAATGTCACCTGGGATCAGTTTCAGCAAGCATTCCGCACTGCACATGTCTCAACTGGAGCTATGAGCATGAAGAGGCGTGAGTTTTGCAACTTGCGCCAGGGAAACCATATTGTGGGGCAGTACATGGATGAGTTCAGTAGGTTAGCTCGCTATGCCCCGGATGATGTGGCCACTGATGCCGCAAAGCAGGAGAAGTTTATGGAAGGGTTGAATGATGAGATGAGCATGCAGCTGATGGTAGCAACATTCGCTAACTACCAGGAGTTGGTAGACCGGGCTCTTATGATTGAAGGGAAGCAGCAACAGATTGAGAGCCGCAAAAGGAAGTATGGACAAGGGAAGTACAATTCAGGAGCTCAGCAGAAGCCTTGTTTTACCCCGAACTCGGGAGGATATACACATAACCATGGAGGCCATACTCACAATGGAGGAAGTTCGCATAACCACATTGGCCCCAAGAATGGAAACGGGAATGGAGTAGGCAGCAATCAGAACCGCTCTAACCCAGCCACACCCGCCAAGAAGGATCAAAGTCACATTACTTGTTTCAAGTGCGGGAAGACTGGACACTACGCCAATGAGTGTCCTGAACCGAAGAATGGTAATGGTAATGGAAGCTCTGGGAAGAAGCCCAACCCTTTCAACAGGGGACAAGTGAACCATGTTAACGTGGAGGAGGTTGAAGAACAGCCAGAAGCAGTTATAGGTAAGTTTTTGGTTAAGTCATTTACTGCAATTGTTCTTTCTGATACTGGTGCATCGCATTCATACATTTCAAGGGGATTTGTGGATAAGTATAAGTTGCCCACTAAAGTTCTTAGGACACCTATGTTAGTAAGCTCACCAGGACCGGAGTATATGGCAAGTCAAGGATGTTTTCAGATGCCATTGACCATAGGTAGGCACGTGTTCCCCTCAGACTTAATAGTTTTGGAGTCACAAGGATTGGATGTGATACTAGGCATGGATTGGCTATCGATGTATGGAGGAAACATCGATTGCGCCAGTAAGTCAATTCTGCTCACCACCCTGGAGGGAAAAAGGATCAAGTATGTATCCAGGCATGCATCAAGGAGAACCCAAATAAATTCCCTCTCAGGAGTTGTTCAGGAGGAAGTGCCAGTAGTGAAGGATTACCCAGATGTATTTCCAGAGGAGTTACCAGGCATGCCGCCGGATCGAGACATTGAGTTTTTGATAGAGCTGTTGCCAGGCACCGGACCGATATCGAAGAGACCATATCGGATGCCCGCAAATGATCTGGAGGAGATTAAGAAGCAGATCAAGGAGTTATTGGAGAAAGGTTACATTCGACGGAGTTCATCACCGTGGGGAGCCCCAGTGCTCTTGGTTGAGAAGAAAGATGGATCATTGAGAATGGTTGTTGATTATCGTGCATTGAATGAAGTGACGATCAAGAACAAGTACCCACTGCCGATGATCAATGATTTGTTTGATCAGTTACAAGGAGCTAAAGTGTTCTCCAAGATCGATCTGAGATCAGGATACCACCAGTTGAAAATCCGAGAACAGGATATACCTAAGACAACCTTCACCACAAGGTATGGGCTATATGAGTATACGGTTATTTCCTTTGGATTAACTAATGCCCCTGCCTATTTTATGAGTATGATGAATAAAGTGTTCATGGAGTTCTTGGATAAGTTTGTCGTGGTGTTCATTGATGATATCTTGGTGTACTCGAAGAATGAAGAGGAACACAAGGAGCATCTGCGTTTAGTTCTCGAGAAGCTCAGGGAACATCAATTGTATGCCAAGTTTAGCAAATGTGAGTTTTGGTTGAAGGAAGTTGGATTTCTTGGACATGTTATATCAGGAGAAGGTATAGCAGTAGACCCCACCAAGGTTCAGTCAGTCACTGAATGGTTGGCACCCACCTTAGTTGGAGAGATCCGCAGCTTTCTTGGACTTGCAGGATATTATCGGAGATTTATTGAGAATTTTTCTAAGATTGCGAAGCCTATGACAGAGTTACTAAAGAAGGACACCAAGTTCAAATGGACAGATGAATGTGAGGCAAGTTTTCAGGAGCTGAAGAAACGTTTGGTTACAGCCCCAGTACTGATTCTGCCGGATATACGCAAGGATTTCCAAGTGTATTGCGACGCTTCTCGCTTAGGACTTGGAGGTGTACTTATGCAGGACGGAAGAGTTGTCTCATATGCCTCATGTCAGCTTCGACCGCATGAGTTGAATTATGCCACGCATGATTTGGAGTTAGCAGCTGTAGTTCATGCACTCAAGACCTGGAGACATTTTCTTATTGGGAACCGTTGTGATGTGTACACGGATCATAAGAGTTTGAAGTACATTTTCACACAGAAGGAGATGAATCTCAGGCAGAGGAGATGGTTGGAGCTTATAAAGGATTATGATATGAAGTTGCATTATCACCCAGGAAAGGCCAATGTCGTAGCAGACGCTTTGAGCCGAAAGAGTTATGTCAATACCCTCATAAGTGGAGGATTACCAAAGGAGTTAGCCGAAGATCTCAGGGAGCTTCGTTTGGAGATAGTCCCTAGAGGTTTTGTCGCAGCAATGGAGGTAACGTCAACATTATTGGGAAAAATTCGAGCAGCTCAGAAAGATGATAAGGAAATTGCTGAGATAAAGGAGAGGATGAGCAAAGGAAAAGCCAAAGGTTTTCATGAGGATGAGCACGACACTTTGTGGTTTGAGGACCGTGTTTATGTACGCAATAATGCGGAGATCAGTAAGTTGATACTACAGGAAGCTCATGACTCGCCATACTCGATACACCTCGGAAACACCAAGATGTATTTGGATCTGAAGGAGCGTTTCTGGTGGACTGGTATGAAGAAGGACATTGCCGAGTATGTAGCCGTATGTGATGTATGTCAGAGAGTGAAAGCAGAACATCAGAAGCCAGCAGGATTACTGCAGCCCATGCCGATACCCGAATGGAAGTAGGATAAGTTTGGCATGGATTTCATCATCGGATTACCCAGGACCCGATCGGGATATGATTCTATCTGGGTAGTAGTGGATCATTTGACCAAAGTGGCTCACTTTATCCCAGTGAAAACCACCTATACAAGTGCAAAGTTGGCCAAGATATATATGACCAGGATCGTATGTCTGCATGGAGTTCCGAGGACCATCGTATCAGATGGAGGAACACAGTTTACTTCAAGGTTTTGGCACCAGTTGCACCAGACCTTGGGTACCAGGCTAGAGTTTAGTACAGCCTTTTATCCGCAGACAGATGGACAGATCGAGAGAGTCAATCAGATTCTGGAGGACATGTTGAGAGATTGTGCCCTAGATTACGGATCGAGTTGGGATGACAATTTGCCCTACGCGGAGTTCTTATACAACAACAGCTACCAAGCTAGTTTGAAGATGGCCCCTTTTGAAGCTTTGTATGGAAGGAGGTGCAGAACACCGTTGATGTGGGATGAAGTTGGAGACCGTCAGTTGTTTGGACCAGATTTGATTAAAGAGTCTGAAGAGAAGGTTAAGTTGATTCGGGATAGACTGAAGGTAGCTCAGTCCAGACAGAAGAGTTATGCCGATACCAAACGCAAGGAGGTAGTCTATGAAATCGGAGACAGGGCATATCTTCGTGTGTCACCTCTGCGAGGAGTTAAACGCTTTGGAGTCAAGGGAAAGTTAGCCCCGAGATTTGTAGGACCATACCGAGTTTTGGAACGTATGGGAGAGGTGGCCTACAAGTTGGAGTTACCCGACGGACTATCAGGAGTTCATGATGTGTTTCACGTTTCCCAGTTGAAGAAGTGCCATGCAGAGATGGCCGATATTCCTCTGAGAGATACAGTCCCCCTGGAAGCAATTCAGTTGGATAGTGATCTGACCTACGAGGAGAAACCCGTCAAGATTCTTGAGTTTGCCAGCAGAGTTACACGCAGCAAGGTTATCAAGTTTTGCAAAGTTCAGTGGAGCCACCATACCGAGGATGAAGCCACCTGGGAACGAGAGGAAGACCTACGGAAAGACCACCCACACCTATTTTCTACCCAACCTGAATCTCGAGGACGAGATTCGTCTTAAGGGGGGTAGGTTTGTAACATCCCAAATTTTCAATTTGGAATGTTATACATAGGTCATCATATGCATATCATATTTTATTTGCATTTCGTTTGTGATCCTAGAAATCTTAAGCAACTCAAGGACCCACGGAGAGAGTTGGAGATTTTATTATTTTCATATTTGAATTTTCTCAAATATCGAAAAGAGGATCATTTTGGTTTTATTTATTTTTCCCTCCAAAATATTTCATATTAAAAACATATGAGAGGAGATAATATGACTTCTCCAAAATGAAAGAAATATTGGAGGAAAAATGTTAAAATCAAATAAATAAATTTTATTTGGATTTTATAGCTATTTTATTTGAATTAGAAAAATATGCATTTTTAGGCCAAGAAAATGTTCACTTTGTTCTAAATATTTTATTTAGACGGTGAAAATTGTTTTGGCATTTTTAGATTTTTTTTATTTAGGATTTTTCTCGGCGGAATCTTATTTAAAAAAAAAAACTTTCGGACCGCCTGGGCCGAAGGCCCAGCCGAGCCAGGCCGCCGCCGCCTTCCTCCCGAGCGGGAGTCCCGCCGCCGCACGGACGCCGAGGGAGTCCGAGCCGGACTCCCCATGGCCGCCCCCTCGCCCAAGCCAGCCGCCCCCCGGGCCTTTATAAGCCGCCACCCCGCCCCCCCTCTCCCCTCCAAGCAGCAGCAGCAGCAGCCCCGCAGCCGCCGCCCGCCGCCAGCGCCTCCGCCGCTCGCAGCCGCCCGCACCGCCGCCTCCTACCGCCGCTGTAGCGCCGCGCCGCCGCGACTCGCCTCGCCCCGCAGCTCCGCCGCCGCCCCGCCCGCCGGAAGCCGCCGGAGCTGCGCCGGACATCGCGGATCTCGCCGCCGGTGTTTTTTCCGGTTTAGGTAAAAACCGTCTCATTTTTCTTTAAAAACCCTAGTTCAGTTTTTTTTATTTTATTAGATCTGTTCGGTTTTCTCGGTTTAGTTCGTTTGCGAACGTTCGTTCGTTCGTTCGTTTTAACGAACGTTTTCGCCCGTTCGTCTCTGTTAGCGGACGTTCGTCCAATAGGTTTTTCTTTTTCTGCCAGGGACCTATCTGTGATTATTTTTATCGCAGATTAGCCCCTGATCTTCAAACCCTTGCCGTTTCTAAACCGTTCGTCCAAATCCAGTGAAACCAACGCCAAAATCTTCATCTCGAACCCCTCTTTCTGTTTAATCAACTTGAACATGATTTTGACAATTTAAAATTTGGTTTCAAGCAGATTTGAATTCGAAGTTCTTTTGACCGTAGTTTTAGTTTCGTAGCTCCGATTCGATTGACTGTTTTTGCGGATCGAATCTCTTCAGTTGAACTTTCAGATTTGATCTTCTTATTTGAGTTTTACCCTTGCATCTATGCTTGATTGCTTATGTATGCTATTGCTTGTTTACGATAGAATTTCCGGAGTGCGAAGCGTGCTACTACGAGTCTCTAGGGTTTGCAGATCGTCAGCAAGGCAAGTAACACATTGATCATACTCTTTTCATACCCAGTTTTATGCATTAGTTTCAATCCTCAAACACTACATGATTAGGATGTGATTAACTTGTGGGTTTTGGGAAATAGATGATGAGGTAGAACCTATTGCCCTTTTATTATAAAACCCTTGGGAGTTACTTCCACGTTATGCTTATATTGCCATGCTATGCTCGTAGACGTGGATTGGGTTTGAGTGTATCCATGACAGATGTGAGATTGTTAATTAATGGTTAACTTAAGGTGGCTACTTAAATACACATCTAGGTGGATTGGTTGCAGGCACCTGGGGATATACCAGTGTTGTCTTTTTGGTTCGCCACCGAGGCTCAAAGGGATCATAAGATTATTCATGCTAGAAACTTCCGTGTGCAGCCACAAGCTATTATGGGCTCTAGCATAGTTGAGTATGTTGCAGGACCTCTTTCAGTGGTAGGCTAGCAGATGTAGGGGAAAGTAGGTGTAACTGTCTACCCAGAGTAAATAGTAAATGCTTCTGAAAGACTGTGTCTCGGTCATCCGTTTCTTAAACACCATGTAGTGCGAGGAATCCAACGGAGGAGATCGAGTCTTGTGGGGAAAAGTGCACAAACCTCTGCAGAGTGTATAAACTAATCATGATTAGCCGTGTCCCCGGTTATGGACATCTTGAGTATCTGGTACTTGAATTATTGATTTGATCTCATCACTCTAAATTAATTTGTTGGGTTTAATGATTACTTTTAATTGGGATTGAGATGGGTATTTACCTTCTCATTGTTTAACAACTACCATGATAGTTAAATAAAACATATTCCTTTGATGTAGGAAAAAATGGGCTTTTCGCAAAACAATATAACCCTAGAGCTTTCCACCAGCCAAATATGCATGTAGTGATAGCAATTTTCTGTTCCTTGCTCTACTGTGTTATATTGCCAGCATATTCCATGTGCTGACCCGTTTCGGGCTGCAACATATCATGTTGTAGACTTTTCAGATGAAGAGTAAGGTGCGCTAGGTCGTTGTCATGCACTCAGCTATGCCGTTGGAGTTGATGGACTCACTTTATCTTCCAAGCCTTCCGCTGTTATTTTATTTAGATGGCCTTAAGCCATATTTATTGTAATAAGTTCTCTTTTGAGACATTCGATGTAATAAGTGTGTGATTTCACTCTGTTATAAATCCTTCGAGTACTGTGTGTGTCAGCATTACCGATCCAGGGATGACACTTGAACACAGAGATTTGACCATTTGAGGTCGGATCGCTACACACTATGTCAATAGGTTAGTCCCAAAAAATGATATAAAGTTGCTATAAAATGATTATAAAACATCCAAGAATGATAATATAATAGCATGGAACAAGCAAAAATTATAGATATGTTGGAGAAGTATCACTTAGCAGTAGCAATTTTATTTGTTTAAAAAAATTATATGTTTAGTATTTTATTTCTTTTATCTTACTAGAAATCTTGTTTTGAGCATAATAGGAGTTTTATAAATGGTTTTAATGTGATTCTTTTTGCATAAAATTTTCTATGTGATTTTCTTTCATTCATTTACTAAAAACTTTATTTTTTTCTGTTAAAAATTTATTAGTGGCAGAAAACTTATTTGTAGCTTGTTTTACTTGTAGTAGGACTTTGCATTGAATCCTAGTGTGTCTTTGCTTTTGTTTTTGGTTTTCTTTGTGTGTGTTAATGATTGTGTTATTATTAGTTTTACTTGCTGTTATAGTGTTAAATTGTATTATATTATGCTTATGTATGTCCTGTTTGTCTCGATAGATTACTCGGAGTGCGAGGCTTGTTACTACGAGTCTTTAGAGTTTGAAGATCGTCACCAAGGCAAGTCATTTGACCATCTATTTTATTACCTATGTTTTTATTGCATTAGTTGATGTCCTCCCCACCATGCATGCAATTAGGTGAATTTGAGTTATGTTCTTGAGTAGTATCATGTGGTTGGTTGACCCAAATCCCCATGTTACCAATGCCCGAGAACGTTGTAGTTATTTTGATATGCTTCGTAGACGGGGTTGATTGAGTGGATTACATGGGAGTTGTGAGAGTCAAGTTGATGGCTACAACCCCAAGACTTCAAGATCTCAAGAAAGACTTCAATTCACTACTGGGTGGAGGACAGATGGAAGGGCACCCTGGAGTACCCAGTGGTTGACCCAGGGATGCATGGAGAAGCACCATGACATCTTGCAGAAAGCTTCACCCAGGCACGAAGAGAAGGAATGATATACCTTGACCGGAAGCTTACTTGTGCGGCTGCAAGTCACTATGGGCTCTGGCTTGGTCGACCCTCTGCGTGACTCTGGGCGAACGGTGCCAGCAGATGTAGAAGAACGGTAGGAAATGGATGGGTACCGATAGTAGCCTAGAGGAACTCTACGGTAGACCACATTTTGTTCGTCCCGTCTTCAAACACCATGCAGTGCAAGGACATAAAGTAGGGAACGATTCTTGCAGGTAAAGTGCACACGACTCTGCAGAGTGGAAATCTAATCGATTAGCCGTGTCCCCGGTTATGGACATCTGAGCCTTTGGAATTGGATTTATTTGGAACTCTCAACACCAAACATAACTAATTAATTGTCGGGTTATTAATGATTTCGGGTATGAGACACTGGTTGGCGGAACCATCTCAATAACAACAAATACTTTGTAGTAATTGGAAGCATTTTTTTGTAGGGAAAAATTTGCTTTTGGCAAAAACTTAAACTTAGAGCCCCATAGCCAAAATTGCATATAGTGATAGCATTTCTATTATTGTTCTCTCTCTGTGACTTGCTGGCATATTCAAAATGCTGACCTACACGGCTGTAATGTCTCATGTTGTAGAGGATTATTCCGACCAGGAGTGAGGCTATGATCCATGATCGGTGGTTGCCCTTTGGAGTCGGATGGACTCGCTTTTCGTGCACGCTTCCGCAGTAGTTATTTTCAAGAGTTGGCCTTCGGCCAAATTTATTCTAATGTTATAAAGACTCGTTTTGAGATTCGATCTAATAAATCATGTGTGATTGAACTTTAATATTTTCATCAATGTACTGTGTGCGCTAGCATGATCTTGGGATGGTACAGATACACAGAGACTTGACCGTTTTTGGGTCGGGTTGCTACAGAGATGATATTTAGAGCACAAGCTGACTGTATGACGTAACCCCTAGGATCGGAAAGCCATAGGAAAAAATTATTTTATTTTATGTTTTTATTTTTCTGTATTTCTCCCCTGTTCATTTCTAACTTCCCTCCGATTTCAACATTGTAGATGGCCGCCGAGTTCATCCCAGTCCTGCTGCCGGAGTTTTGCCAGCCGGATGAGACGATGCCTGTCGGCAAGCACCTGGTTCAGATCATCAAGAAGTTGAAGATTACTCTGCCTTCTATCACCGGGAGTCCTATCATGCCACTTCCAGTGGACACTCGTTATAGTATTGTGGTGCACATACCAGGGAGGACTTTCGGAAGCTTCTCAGAGCCCATTGACTTCCAGTTTACTTCCCCCACTTGGATCCTCGGGAGGGACATGGCTATTCATCATGCACTTGGACACGTCCGGGAGGAGTACAGGGCTGAGCTCATCAGATAAGACCTCACCGTGATCTCCCACAGAACTGGAAATGGAGATATCGTGTGCACCATGAATGATGATTCCATCCTCTCATTTGTCCAAGACCTGGAGGGTCACATCAGGACTCTGGAGGTTCAAACACGCAGAAGCTCGAAGACATTCAGGAAGCTGCTATCCGTGAACTGGAATTGGAGGATAAAGCACGCGAATACCACAATGAACATGAAGAGGAAGTCAAGGACCTTCTGAAGAGGATCCAGAACATGAAGACTTATATTGCTACGATAGAAGAGAAGATGGACTTGGGAGAAGACCTCTATCCGATGGTGATGATGGACCCTTAGTGAGCAATGATGAGGACTATGAGGAGAGCACCACTGAAGGATGCACCAAGAGGAGACGCACCACCGGAGGATGCACCACCGGAAGACGCACCACTGGAGGACGCACCACAGGAGGCGACAACACGGATATCCAAGGAGGACACTTAGTCATGCCCGTCATGTTATTTTTTATTTTCTTGTTGATCGATTAGGCCGATGTTTTCGATTCGCCGTAAGACTTGTATCCCGAGTTTGAACAATGATTGAGTTGAATAAATGGATGATTGGTGTGATAATGATTGTTGCATGTATACGGGTAGTGTTATTTTCTCTGTAGACCCTTGTTCTATTCTAATTCTCATCCACTCCAAAACATCAGATGCCTCCGACACATGACCCCGGATTCAACTTCCCACATGACCTCACTCAGCCGATCCAACAGAAAAATGCCTTGATGCAGATGCTGATCCAGAACCAAGGCAACAACAACAACAATCCACTGCCACCACCTCTTGTCGACAACCTGACCCGTTTCTTAAGGTTGAATCCACCGGTGTTCTCTAACAACACCGAGCCGATTGTTGCTGATGATTGGCTCCGCAAGATTGATAACCCACAAGTATAGGGGATCACAACAGTTTCGAGGGTAGAGTATTCAACCCAAATTTATAGATTCGACACAAGGGGAGCCAAAGAATACTTGTAAGTATTAGCAGCTGAGTTGTCAATTCAACCACACCTGGAGATTAATTATCTGCAGCAATATGATCAGTAGCACAGTAGTATGATAATTTTAATAGCAGTGATAAATAGTAGCAGTAACGGTAACATTGATAGCAATGATTTTGTAGCAGTTGTAACAGTAGCAGCAACAGTAGTAACTTAGCAAGACCAATATATGGAAAATTTCATAGGCATTGGATCGGTGAATTCATTGGATGGTATTCATCATATAACAGTCATAACCTAGGGCGATATGGCACTACCTCTAGTTTATAAATATAATGTAGGCATGTATTCCGTAAATAGTCATACGTGCTTATGGAAAGAACTTGCATGACATCTTTTGTCCTACCCTCCCGTGGTAGCGGGGTCCATAAGGAAACTAAGGGATATTAAGGCCTCCTTTTAATAGAGAACCGGAACAAAGCTTTAACACATAGTGAATACATGAACTCCTCAAACTACGGTCATCACCAAAAAGTATCCCTATTACTGTCACACCAGGGTTTACGGATCATAACATGTAACAGGTCAATATGACTTGCAAGATCGGATCGAGAACATAGATATAATGGTGAAAACATAAACGGTTCAGATCTGAAATCATGGCACTCGGGCCTAAGTGACAAGCATTAAGCATGGCAAAGTCTAACAACATCAATCTCATAACATAGTGGATACTAGGGATCAAGCCCTAACAAAACTAACTCGATTACATGATGAATCTCATCCAACTCCTCATTGACCAATGAGCCTACGAAGGAATTACTCACTCCTGGTGGGGAGCATCATGGAATTGGCGATGGAGAAGGGTTGGTGATGACGAAGATCGAAGACCCCCCTCTCCGGAGCCCCAAACGGACTCCAGATCTGGCCTCCCGATGAAGAATAGGAGGTGGCGGTGGCTCCGTATCGTGAAACACGATAATTCTTTCTCCCTGATTTTTTCTCCAAAAATAGGATTTTATAGCGTCTGAGTCAGGGTCTGCGGGGCACCAGGTGGGCACAACCCACCTGGGCGCGCCTGGAGGGGGGGCGCCCTGGTGGGTTGTGCTCACCCAGGGCCCCCTCCAGTGGTTCTTGGCTCCAGTATTTTTCTTTTATTCCATAAAAATTATCCAAAAAGTTTCGTTCCATTTCGAGAAATTTTATTTCTGCAGAAAAACAACACCATGGTAGTTCTGCTGAAAACAACGTTAGTCCGGGTTAGTTTCATTCAAATGATGCAAATTAGAGTCCAAAACAAGAGCAAAAGCGTTAGGAAAAGTAGATACTCCGGAGACGTATCAACTCCCCCAAGCTTAAACCTTTGCTTGTCCTCAAGCAATTCAGTTGATAAACTGAAAGTGAAAAAGAAAAACTTTTACGAACTCTTTTGTTCTTGTTTACATAAATAATCTTAAGTAGCACCCAGGTTTTCAGCAAAATTATAACTAACCATGTCAACAATAACTCTTAAAAATTATATTAACTCATATCAATGGCATAAGCAACTAGCGAGCAATAATAAAATATCTCAAATGACAACACTGTGTCAAAACAATCATGATATAATATGACAACAGTGGTATCTCGCTAGCCCTTTCTGAGACCGCAAAACATAAATGTAGAGCACCTCCAAAGTTCAAGCAGCGACTAAACATTGTAATTCATGGTAGAAAAGATGCAGTCATGATGCAGCCAACATTAGCTACACATAATGCATGAGGATGACAATAGTGCTCTCAGATCTGACGCTTATTTGAGAAGGTGGTGACACAACATAAAATTAAATAGATAGTCCCCTCGCAGAGGGAAGCAGTGATTTGCCGCGGTGCCAGAGCTCAAAAATTTTAAACAGAGATAAATGAAATTTTGAGAAATGCACCCTTCCTGTTTACTTCGTGACCATTAGTTATCGATATCTTCCATGCTAAACACATTGGTGGTGGTTCCCAAGCGATAAAAGTAAAGGTTTACTCCCCCTACACCAACAAACACACTCCACGGCTAGCCGAATCCACGGGTACCGTCCATACCAACATCATTCCTGGGGGAGTTTTGTTTAATTAATTGCAATTTTTGAATTCGTGACTGGGAATCCCTATTACCGCCCCTCTCGTGCAAGGACGAGTGAATAAACACTCATCATGAGAATAAACCGCTTAGCATGGAAGATACCGACTACCTCCTGTCGCTCTATTAACAATCCAAGCACACAAAAACGGATGTTTATTTGAAGTTTTTTAGAGGTGGCACATGCAAATTTACTTAGAACGGCAGGGTAATACCGCATATAGGTAGATATATGGTGGACTCATCTGTAATAACTTGGGTTTTAGGATTTTGATGCACAAGCAGTATTTTCGCTTAGTACAGGCGAAGGCTAGCGAACAGACTGAGAATCGGCCAGCTAGAGAGCGAAAACGGCCATGAACATGCATTATGCATAAGTAACCTTGGATACTAGCATGAGTAGGATATGAACACCATGAATATAAATATCATAGAGGCTATGTTGGTTTTGATTCAACTACATGCATGAACATGTGCCAAGTCAAGCCACTTGAAACATTCAGAGGAGGATACCATATCATCATACCACATCACAATCATTTTAATGCATGTTGACATCCAAGATAAAAAATTATCCACTCCTAACTACTTAAGCATGGCACGAGAAACTATAATCTCTAATTGTCATTGCAAACATGTTTGGTCATAATAGGCTGAATCATGGATACTAGGTTAAACATATTTACAAAAACAGAACAAGTTGAGTTCATACCCGTTTCTCTCTGCCATAGCCAGTTCATCAAATATCATCATTATTGCCTTTCACTTGCATGACCGAATGATATGAAAATAATAATAGTGCAAGAGTGCCGTGGACTAAGCTGGAATCTGCAAACATTTTATCCAAAAAGGAGAAGACAAGGTAATATGGGCTCTTTATTAGATCAATATCAATGCATATGAGAGCCACTCAACATTTTCATCGTGGTCTTCTCCTCGGTATGACTCAATAAAAGGAAAAGAATTTCAGAGAAACACACTCAAATGTTTTTGGAGTTTTTAGTTTTTCTTGAAGAAAGCAAATTAAAGAGAAAAACAAAAACAAGAAACACTATTTACACGAGAGAGCTCCCAACAAGCAAAAGAAGAACAAGGAAATCTTTTTGGGTTTTCTTTTAATATTACAACTAAATTAGACTAGAAAGAAAAACCGAAAAGAAGCGAGAAATATTTTTGGGTTTTCTCAAAGATTTTCAAACACACAAGAAGAAAGCAAGAAACGTAAATCTAGCATGGATAATACAATGAAAAAGTGTGAACACTGACTACTGGAATGAAATGTGTGAACATGAATGTAATGTCGGTGGAAACACGTATTCACCCTAAGCTTAGGCTTTTGGCCTAGCTTGGTAATCACCACTCATAGTAGCCATCTGGTCCCACGTTGAAGTGCTGTGGAGTAGGCACCTGAGCGTCCCACTCCTGAGGCTCCTCCTCTGCCTCTGCCTGGGCGTTCCGGTAGGCAATAATATCCTGAGGCATGATCCTGTATCCGCCCCTGGCAATAGAATCAAACAAAGCAGGTGCAGGCAATGGAATAATATCACGGGTTTCCACACTGAAAACCAGGTTGTAAGGAATATTATTAATAGAATCATCAATATCAGTAAACTGGTGATCTTTCATCGCCTGGTGATCCAAATAAACCTTGGGTAAACAATAATCATGTTGGCGAATCTGGACGTTAAAGTGACTCGCTAAGCGAGTAGCATAAATGCCGCCATGGATTTTGCCCTTGGCTCTGTTAAGGTGCAGACGGCATGTAATAATAGCCCCTAAGCTATAGCTTTTATCGCCGTAAAGTGCGCGGCGTAAAATGGTGAAGTCAGGAGCACAGAGTGCACCGACCTTCTCTCTAGCAATTAAACACTTGGCAATAAATAGAGCAAAATAATGCACATCAGGAAACTGCAAACTAGTAGCAGTGACACTCGACACACCTCTCTCATCTCCCACTAACAGAGTATGATGAAAGCCCTCGAACTCTGCAGGCCTAGGCTCTCTTATTTCCCCGTCAGAAGGGATCAAGCATATATCACAAAAATCAGTAAGTGGTATCTGACGGGTTTCAGCATATAAATTAAACTGCACCTCAGGGGGGTTATTCCTACTCAGAAAATGAAAGTTTTGCACAAAGGAATTTGTAAGGAGATGGTATTTTTCACACTCAGCTACGATGAAGTCGGTGAGACTAGCATTAGCAGCAAATTGTGCAAACTCTTGATGGATCCCGGCTCCATCCATGGAGGGGTTATGCGGCCATTCGCACGGTTGCACCTCCGCCCTTCTCCGAGTGTGGAGATCGTTGTCTGATGACTCCCCAATGACTCCCTTAGAGCTCTTCTTGGAAGCAAACTTCCTAAAGAAACTCATCTTATTCCTATAAATAAAATTCTGAAAATTTTAGTCCACAAAATTTTTGTCAACAAAACTTCACAAAATTGATAGCAACTACTCATAAGGAGGCATAGAGGCTATATTGAGCATTCAAACTACTTAGAACTCTAAGAATTCAACATGCAAACTCATCTACAGCAACACCAAGAGTAGCTAATTATTCAAAATATAATCCACTAAAGCAAAAACTAATTGGAGCAATGGAGGAGTCACATACCAAGTAGCAATCCCCCAAAATAGTTTCAGAAACGGAGCTTCGAGCAAAGAGATCAAAATCCGTGGGTTTGAGAGCAAGAACACGAGAGAGAGAGAGCAATGGTGATTTTTTTTCTGGAGGTAGGTGATGACATGGGCTAAAGAGATAAGTGAGGGGGCCCACATGGGGACCACAACCCACCAGGGCGCGCCTGGGGCTGCTGGCACGCCCAGGTGGGTTGTGCCCACCTGGTGCCCCCCCCCCCCTCTCTGATATTAGTTGTACTAAAAATTCATAAATATTCAGAAAAAATCGTATTAAATTTTCAGGGCATTCTGAGAACTTTTATTTTTGGGTCATTTTTTATTGCACGGGAAGTTCAGAAAATAGACAAAGCATGGCATTTTATTTTATTTAACTAAGAAAAACAGAGAACAAAAGTTGGGAGCAGAAGGTTGTGCTTACTAAATTCATCAACTTCGTACCTCTAAAAAATGATCCATTAATAAGGTTGATCAAGTCTTATTAACAACCACCTTTGGTTAGCATGAAACCGAAGAACTTTCGTAAAACACTAAGTTACCTCAACGGGGGTATGCATGTCCCCAACAATAAGGATTTCATATTTCTTTTTGGCAGTAGATAGAGGTAGTTGAAAACTTCCAATAGTGAGTGTCGGAGATTTTTCAATAACATTAATACCATTCACTTGGAATTGTTTCTTCGGAAAGTGCACCGTCTGTACATTACCATTGATATGAAAAGTGACCTTGCTTTTATTGCAATCAGTAACATCCCCTGCAGTATTCAAAAAGGGTCTACCAAGGATAGTCGACATATTGTCGTCCTCTGGCATCTCAAGTATAACAAAGTCAGTTAAGATAGTAACATTTACAACAATAATGGGCAAATCCTCACAAATACCGATAGGTATGGCAGTTGATTTATCAGCCATTTGCAAAGATATTTCAGTAGGTGTGAGTTTATTCAAATCAAGTCTTTTATATAAAGAGAAAGGCATAACACTAACACCAGCTCCTAAATCACACAAAGCAGTTTTGACATAATTTCTTTTGATAGAGCAAGGTGTAGTTGGCATTCCCGGATCTCCAAGTTTTTTAGGTACTCCATCCTTAAAAGAATAATTAGCAAGCATGGTGGAGATTTTAGCTTCTGGTATTTTTCTCTTATTAGTGATGATGTCTTTCATATATTTTGCATAAGGGGCCATCTTTAATATATCAGTCAAACGAGTGCGCAAAAAGACTGGCCTAAGCATTTCAGCAAAACGTTCAAATTCTTCATCATCTTTCTTCTTAGTTGATTTAGGTGGAAAGGGCATGGGTTTTTGAACCCATGATTCTCTTTCTCTTCCATGTTTTCTAGCAACAAAGTCTCTTTTATCGTATCTTTTATTTTTAGGTTGTGGGTTATCAAGATCAACAACTGGTTCTATTTCAACATCATTATCTGGTTGTTTATCATTGCCTGGTTGAGTGTCTTCATGAACATCATCATTATCTTTTTCATTATCACTAGATGAATGTTCATCACTAGATTGAGTTTCAGCATCGGAAATAGAAACATCATTATCATTATCAGGAGGTTTTTCTATTTCAGGTTCACTAGAGGCATGCAAAGTCCTATCATTTTTCTTTTTCTTCTTCTTTGTAGAAGGACTAGGTGCATCAGTATTAATTCTTCGAGAGTCTTGTTCAATTCTTTTAGAGTGTCCCTCAGGATAAAGTGGTCCCTGGGTCATTTTACCTCCTCTAGTTGCTACTCTAATGTCAAAGTCATTTATATTATTATTCATTTCATCTAGCACCTCTCTTTGAGATTTAGCAACTTGTTCTAGTTGAGTTTGAACCATAGAAGCATGTTTTCCTACACCTCTAACATCATTGGAGATTCTAAATAACAAGTCACTCAAGCGAGCAATCATATTGGAGTTATATTTCAATTGTTTCATAACATTTTCATTGAAGTGATCTGTTTTCTAATGTAGTTGTCAAACTCATAAAGGCATTGACTAGGATGTTTATTGTAAGCGATGTCACTTTCATCAAACTTCATTAAAGAATTGACCTCTACCACCTTTGGTGGTGATGTGTCAAGTCCATGTATCTCTTCAATAGGAGGTAAATTTTTAACATCCTCTACTTTAATACCTTTTTCCTTCATACTTTTCTTTGCTTCTTGCATATCTTCAGGACTTAGATATAAGATACCCCTCTTCTTTGGAATGGGTTTAGGAGGTGGTTCAGGAAGATTCCAATCATCATAATTTTTCAATATATTATTCAATAATTCCTCAGCTTGTTCAACAGTTCGTTCCCTGAAAACACAACCAGCACAACTATCTAGGAAGTCCCTAGAAGCATCGGTTAGTCCATTATAGAAGATATCAAGTATTTAATTTTCTTAAGAGGATGATCAGGCAAAGCATTAAGCAATTGGATAAGCCTCCCCCAAGCTTGTGGGAGACTCTCTTCCTCAATTTGCACAAAGTTAAATATTTCCTGTAAGGCAGCTTGTTTCTTATGAGCAGGAAAATATTTTTTAGAGAAGTAGTAAATCATATCCTGAGGACTACGCACACAACCAGGAGCAAGAGTATTGTACCATATCTTAGCATCAGCCTTTAATGAGAAAGGAAATAATTTGAGAATATAGTAGTAGTGAATCTTCTCATCATGAGCAAATAGGGTGGCTATATCATTTAATTTAGTGAGATGTGCCACAACAGTTTCAGTTTCATAGCCATGGAAAGGATCAGATTCAACCAAAGTAATTAACTCTGGGTCGAAAGAGAGTTCATAATCCTTATTATCAACAAAGATAGGTGATGTAGCAAACTTAGGATCACATTTCATTCTAGCATTCAAAGATTTTTCTTTCAGTTTGCATAGTAATTTGTTAAGATCATCTCTATCATTGCAAGCAAGAAAATCTCTAGCTGCCTCCTCATCCATAACATAACCTTCAGGTATCTTAGGCAATTCATATCTAGGAGAGCTAGGCCTAATAGGTGTTTCAAGATTTTTAGTTTCAAGTACATCATCAGTTTCAATAATTTCATCAGTTTTAGCATTCTCAATATCTTTAGCTCTAGCAATTTGTTCATCAAGAAATTCACCTAGTGTCATATTATCATCAAGCAAGGTACTAGCATCATCATGAGTAGCATTCATAGCAGAAGTAGCATCATCAATAACTTGCGACATATCAAAATTAATAGCATGTGGTGGTGTTGCAAGTCTACTCAAAATAGAAGGTGAACCAAGTGCAGAGTATGATGGCAGTTCCTTACCTCCCCTCGTCTTAGAGGGAAAAATCTTAGTCTTGGTATCCTTAAGATTCTTCATAGTAATAAATTGATAATAATCCCAAGTGACTCAACAAATATAGCTAAGCTACCCGGCAACGGCGCCAGAAAAAAGGTCTTGATAACCCACAAGTATAAGGGATCGCAACAGTTTTTGAGGGTAGAGTATTCAACCCAAATTTATAGATTCGACACAAGGGGAGCCAAAGAATACTTGTAAGTATTAGCAACTGAGTTGTCAATTCAATCACACCTGGAGATTAATTATCTGCAGCAATATGATCAGTAGCACAGTAATATGATAGTTTTCATAGCAGTGATAAATAGTAACAGTAACGGTAACAGTGATAGCAATGATTTTGTAGCAGTTGTCACAGTAGTAACTTAGCAAGACCAATATATGGAAAAATTCGTAGGCATTGGATCGGTGAATTCGTTGGATGATATTCATCATATAACAGTCATAACCTAGGGCAATACGGCACTAGCTCCAGTTCATAAATATAATGTAGGCATGTATTCCATAAATAGTCATACGTGCTTATGGAAAGAACTTGCATGACATCTTTTGTCCTACCCTCCTGTGGCAGCGGGGTCCGTAAGGAAACTAAGGGATATTAAGGCCTCCTTTTAATAGAGAACCGGAACAAAGCATTAACACATAGTGAATACATGAACTCCTCAAACTATGGTCATCACCGGAAAGTATCCCGATTACTGTCACACCAGGGTTTACGGATCATAACACATAATAGGTGAATATGACTTGCAAGATTGGATCTAGAACATAGATATAATGGTGATAACATAAACGGTTCAGATCTGAAATCATGGCACCCGGGCCCAGAGTGACAAGCATTAAGCATGGCAAAGTCATAACAACATCAATCTCAGAACATAATGGATACTAGGGATCAAGCCCTAACAAAACTAACTCGATTACATGATGAATCTCATCCAACTCCTCACCGACCAGCAAGCCTATGAAGGAATTACTCACTCCTGGTGGGGAGCATCTTGGAATTGGCGATGGAGAAGGGCTGGTGATGATGAAGATCGAAGACCCCCCCCCCTCTCCGGAGCCCCAAATGGACTCCAAATCTGGCCTCCCGATGAAGAACAGGAGGTGGCGGCGGCTCCGTATCGTGAAACGCGATAATTCTTTCTCCCTGATTTTTTCTCCAAAAATAGGATTTTATAGCATCGGAGTCAGGGTCTACGGGGCCACCAGGTGGGCACAACCCACCTGGGCGCGCCTGGAGGGGGGGCACCCTGGTGGGTTGTGCTCACCCAGGGGCCCCCCTCCGGTGGTTCTTGGCTTCAGTATTTTTCTTTTATTCCATAAAAATTCTCCAAAAAGTTTCGTTCCATTTCGAGAACTTTTATTTCTGCACAAAATCAACACCATGGTAGTTCTGCTGAAAACAGTGTCAGTCTGGGTTAGTTTCATTCAAATCATGCAAATTAGCGTCCAAAACAAGAGCAAAACCGTTAGGAAAAGTAGATACACTGGAGACATATCAAAGATCAGAAGAGAGGTAGTAACAGTTGGATGCACGGATGCGGAGAAGGTGCGCTTTGTCGCACATCAGCTTGATGGACCCGCAACCTCCTGGTGGGAGAACTACACCACCACCTATCCCATTGCCACAGTTACATGGGATTAGTTTCAGCAGGCCTTCCGCACCGCTCATGTCTCAGCTGGAGCCATGAGTTTGAAGAAGTGTGTCTGCAACTTACACTAGGGGAATCATACTGTGGGGCAGTACGTGGACGAGTTCAGTCAGTTAGCTCGCTATGCCACAGATGATGTCGCCACAGATGCCGCAAAGCAGGAGAAATTTCTGGAAGGACTCAATGATGAACTAGGAATGCAACTGATGGTGGCTACCTTCAACAACTACTAGGAGCTGGTAGATAAGGCCATCATCCTTGAAGGAAAGCAGCAGCAGATAGAGAACCACAAGTGGAAGTATGGTCAGGGAAAGTACAGCTCTGGAGCTCAGCAGAAGCTCCATTACACCCCGCACAATGGGAATACCGGATTAGGATTCGGTAAGTTTGGAGGACACACTCATGACACCCATGGAGGGCATATTCATGGAGGAAATGGGAACAATCATTCCAAAAACAAAAACTTCAAGAATGGAAATGGAGGCAATGGCAACCAACACCGTCCTGCTTCGGCTCAGAAGGATGTGAGTCATATTACCTGTTTCAAGTGCAAGAAGACAGGACATTACGCCATCGAATGTACCGAGGCCAAGCAGGGAAGTGGAAACAGCAATGGTAATGGAAACTCAGCAACCAAGAAGCCCAATCCTTTTCCCCGTGCTCATGTGAACCACATTGATGTGGAGGAGGTTTACAATCAGCCAGAGACTGTGGTTGGTAAGTTTTTTTGTTAAATTCACGTCCAGTATTGGTACCTTTTGATTTTGGTGCATCGCATTCATTTATATCTAGGGTAGTTGTGGAAAAGTATGGGTTGCCCACTAGAACCGTTAGGAGCCCTCTTCAGGTCAGTTCCCCAGGAGGTGAGATGACGCCAGGCTTAGGTTGTCACTCGAACCTCAGGATTGGAAATCATGAGTTTCCCGTAGACCTCATTGTATTGGAGTCACAGGGATTGGACGTAATCCTAGCCATGGATTGGTTGACGAAGTATGAAGGGAACATTGACTGTGCCTACAAGGCGATTTTCCTCACCACCCCAGAGCAAAAGAGGATCAAGTATGTATCCAGGCACACAAGAATACTCAGGTAAATTCCCTCACGGGAGTTGTTCAGGAGGAAGTGCTCGTAGTGCAAGATTTTCCTGACGTATTATCGGATGAATTACCAGGAATGCCACCAGACAGAGAAATTGAGTTCCTTATTGAATTATTGCCAGGCACAACCCCAATATCTAAGATACCTTATAGGATGCCCCCTAATGATTTGGAAGAAATCAAGAAGCAGATTAATGAGTTATTGGAGGAAGGATATATCCGCCCAAGTTTGTCACCTTGGGGAGCCCCAGTTCTCTTGGTAGAGAAGAAGGATAAAACCTTGAGCATGGTTTTGGATTATCGTTCGTTGAATGAAGTGATGATGATGAACAAGTACCCTCTGTCGATGATTAATGATTTGTTTGATCAGCTGATTGGAGCCAGAGTATTCTCCAAGATCGATATTCGATCAGGGTATCATCAGTTGAAGATTCGTGAACAGGATATAACCAAAACAGCTTTCACCACAAGGTATGGTCTTTATGAGTATACAGTCTTGTCATTTGGATTGACTAATGCCCCTACGAATTTTATGAGTATGTTGAACAAGGTATTTGTGGAATATCTGGACAAGTTTGTCGTGGTGTTCATCGATGACATATTGGTTTTCTCCAAGAGCAAGGAAGAACACAAGGAACACTGCGAGAACATCAGCTATATGCCAAGTTCAGCAAATGTGAATTTTGGTTGAAGGAAGTTGGATTCCTTGGAGATGTTATTTCAGGAGAAGGAATAGCAATCGACCCCTCAAAGGTTGAAGCAGTCACCAAATGGAAGTCGCCCACCTGAGTCAAGGAGATCCGCAGTTTTCTCGGACTAGCAGGATATTGTCAGAGGTTTATTGAGAATTTCTCCAAGATTGCCAAGCCCATGACTGAGCTGTTGAAGAAGGAAACTATGTACAATTGGACCAACGATTGTGAAGCCACTTTTCAGGAGCTGAAGAAATGTTTGGTTACAGCCCCGATGCTAGTTTTGCCGAACGTACGCAAGGATTACCAGGTGTATTGTGACGCTTATCATCAAGGACTTGAAGGAGTGCTCATGCAGGAAGGAAAGGTTGTAGCTTATACCTCCAGACAGCTATGGCCTCATGAGGTAAACTATGCCACACATGATTTGTACTTAGCAGCCGTAGTGCACGCACTCAAGACCTGGAGACATTTCCATGTCGCAAATAGTTGTGATGTTTACACGGATCATAAGAGCTTGAAGTACATTTTCACGTAGAAGGACTTGAACCTCAGATAGAGGAGATGGCTAGAATTGATCAAGGACTATGACATGAGATTGCACTATCACCCAGGGAAACCAAATGTTGTAGCAGATGCCTTGAGCCGCAATAGCTATGTGAAGACCCTCATAGCAGGAGGATTACCCCAGGATTTAGCTGGCGATCTCAGAGATCTCCGCTTGGAGATAGTTCTGAGAGGATATGTTGCCGCCCTATATATTCAGACCATTCTGACATAAAGAATCCGAGAAGCCTAGAAGCTGGGCAAGGAAATTGTAGAGATAAAAGAAAGGATGAGTAAAGGAAAAGCTAAAGGATTTCGTGAGGATGAACACAGAACTATATGGTTTTAGGATCATATCTATGTGCCCAATGATCCAGAGGCCAGGAAGTTAATTTTGCAAGAGGCCCATGATTCACCGTACTCGATACACCTAGGCAACACCAAGATGTATCTGGACTTGAAGGAAAGTTTCTGGTGGAAAGGGATGAAGAAGGATATTGCCGACTACGTAGCAGTATGTGATGTTTGTCAGCGAGTAAAGGCAGAACATCAGAAGCCAGCAGGGTTACTTCAACCTTTGCCGATACCCGAGTGGAAATCTGAAAAACTTGGGATGGATTTTATCACAGGATTACCCATGAATTATTTAGGTTATGATTCTATCTGGGTAGTGGTTGATCGCTTGACCAAGGTAGCACACTTCATTCCCGCGAAGACCACATATACCAGTGCTAAGTTAGCCAAGATATACATGACCAGGATCATATGTCTGCATGGAGTTCCAAGGAGTATCGTATCAGATAGAGGAACACAATTTACCTCAAATTTTTGGAATCAGCTACATGAAACTTTTGGTATGAGGCTGGAGTTCAGTACAACTTATCATCCGTAGACAGATGGATAGACCGAGAGAGTCAACCAGATTCTAGAGGACATGTTGAGAGCTTGTGCGCTAGACTATGGAGCTAGCCGGGATGATAATTTACCCTACGCAGAGTTCTCATACAACAACAATTATCAGGCCAGTTTGAAGATGGCCCCTTTCGAGGCTCTATACGAAAGGAGGTGCAGAACACCATTGTTGTGGGATGGTGTTGGAGACCGAAAACTTTTTGGTCCCGATCTTATCAGAGATTACGAAGAGAAGGTCAAGTTGATTCGTGACAGACTCAAGATAGCTCAGTCGACACATAAGAGTTACGCTAATAGTAAACGCAAGGAGATAATGTACGAAGTGGGAGACCGAGCAAATCTTCGTGTGTCTCCAGTTCGAGGAATCAAGAGGTTTGGTGTTAAAGGAAAGTTAGCACCCAGATTCATAGGCCCATAAAAAATCCTTGAACACAGAGGAGAAGTTGCATACAAGCTAGAATTGCCAGAAGTATTGTCAGGAGTTCATGATGTCTTTCAAGTTTCCCAGCTGAAGAAATGCCATGCTGAGATGGCCGATATTCCTTTGAGAGACACAGTGCCCCTAGAGGCCATACAGCTGGATAGTGATCCAACTTATAAGGAGAAGCCCGTCAGGATTCTTGAGACTGCGAACAAAGTTACCAGCACCAAGATCATCAAGTTTTGCAAGGTTCTGTGGAGTCACCACTCCGAGGAGGAAGCCACCTGGGAACGCGAGGAAGACCTGCGTCGAGACCACCCGCACCTATTTTCTAGCCAACCCGAATCTTTAGGGCGAGATTCATCTTAAGGTGGGTAGGTTTGTAACATCCCAAATTTTCAATTTGAAATGTTTTACAATTATAGCTAAGCATCTATTGCATTTTGTTTGAATGGTGGTGGAATTTGAAGATTTCAGAGGCATTTGAATTTTTTGTTTGAATTTGAGTTCACTTCAAACTGGCATTTGAAATTCATTTCAAAAAAATCCTAGACAAATACTTTAATCAAAAGTATGATAGGAGGTAACATGACACCTCAAAACGTTAGAAGAAAATAATGCCAAAAGTATTTGAATTCAAATTTGGTTTTATTTGAAATTTTAAAAAATGATTTTTATAAAGTTTGTATTTTGCCTCTGAAAAATAGTTCACCATTTAGGATTTATTTTTCAGATCATTTTGATATATATTATCTATACAAAATTATTTTATTTTTCTCTATTTCTTTGTTTTTCTTTTCTGCCAGAAATAAAAAAAAACCTTAGCTGGCGCTAGCCACGCGACAGGCCAACCGGCAAACTGGCCGCAGCCCACCAACACCCGCCGCCTGCCCCGCGCCCGAACCCCCTCCGCCTCGGCCACCCGCCACCTCCCCTCTCTCTCTCTCTCACCGACACTGACCAGCGGGGCTCGCACCCGTCTTCAACCCCGTAACCATCACGTACGGATGCCGCTCGCACCCCCGTCGGTCGCGTCTGCGCCGATCGCTAAAACCCTAGCCCTAGGCTTGCCCCTTACCCAAGCCTTTATCCTATAAATACCTAGCTAAATCCTCTCCCGAACCCCCTAGAAATCCCTTGTCAAAACCCACCATAGCCCACGCTCTGGCCAACCCGATCTCGCTATAGACGCCGTCGTTCATCGTCGATTCACCCGCTGGTGAGCCTCCCATTGATCCCTCCTTCTGTCCACTTCAAGCCCTCAACCATGCGCATCGTTTTAACAGGGTCTCGATCTCTTTTCTCCACCGCAGGCTTGAGCCCGAGATCGTGCGACCGCCAAAGTTCGCGCAGTCCACCCGAAGCTCCGATGTTTCACCCCGCTCGCCTTCGTCGTCCCCAACCGCCACCGAGGCCACCCCAACCTCGCCTCGCTCCGCCGCATCCAGCCGACGCCACCGCCGACCACTGGAGCAACACCGACGACCACGCCCGAGCTGCCCTCGCCGTCGACCCCTCGCTGTAAGCCGCCACCGTCTTCGTCTGTTAGATCGTAGTTCTATGGCCTAGATTAGAGCAGCAAACGGTTAGCTTTTTTATCTAGATCGGTTTTATTTTTTGATTTAGATCGAACCTGCCCGGCCGATTTTTCTTTTATTTGCGTGCGCGCGTGGTTTTGTTAGATCTCGTCGAGTGCCGTATATTTTCTGTCGGACACCTCCCCAGCCCAATGACAGCATGCGACGTAGCCATAGCCGATCGGTAGTGTTTTTTTCTTTTCATTTCAGCTTTAAAAAGAATAGTTTCAATCTTAGAAGATTCATATCTCGTAGGATTTTAAGTATTTTAATTTAATTGTTTTTGCATTAGGTTATAAATTTTATGAAGTTTCTGTGGATATCAAGTTTGACAAGATTTGAAAGTTTGAATTTGAATTTGCATGAAATTTGTTCAAATCCCTAGATTGGCTATATTTTGTGCTTGGAGCAATATTTTTGAGTGATTCTTTTTGCTACTGGTTCTTTTTGACATTGTTTATCAGTAGGAATTAATTGGTGAATTTTAGGATTATATAAAATTAGGTTTTAACGAAAATAGTACTATTTTAGTGCTTTATAGGTTTTATGCTATTTCTTTTAATTTTAAATTGTTTTCTTCTGTTTCTTCTATCAAGTTCTATTTAGTTTCTGTTAACTTAGAAGTAGCAATTTTATTTGTTTAATTTTTTTAGTATTTTATTTCTTTGATCTTACTAGAAATCTTGTTTTGAGCATATAGGGGTTTTATAAATAGTTTTAATGTGATTCTTTTTGCATAAAATTTTCTACGTGATTTTCTTTCGGTAATTTACTAAAAGCTTTATTTTTGTTCTGTTAAAAATTTATTAGTGGCAGAAAACTTATTTGTAGCTTGTTTTACTTGTAGTAGGACTTTGCATTGAATCCTAGTGTTTCTTTGGTTTTGTTGTTGGTTTTCTTTGTGCGTGTTAATGATTGTGTTATTATTAATTTTACTTGTTGTTATAGTGTTAACGATGTTATGCTTATGTATGTCCTGTTTGTCTTGATAGATTATCTGGAGTGCGAGGCTTGTTACTACGAGTCTTTAGAGTTTGAAGATCGTCACCAAGGCAAGTTATTTGATCATGTATTTTACTACCTACGTTTTTATTGCATTAGTTGATATCCTTCCCACCATGCATGAAAGTAGGTGAATTTGAGTTATGTTCTTGAATAGTATCATGTGGTAGGTTGAACCCAAATCCCCATGTTACCAATGCCCGGGAAAGTTGTAGTTACTTTGCTATGCTTCGTAGACGGGGTTGGTTGAGTGGATTACATGGGAGTTGTGAGAGTTAAGTTGATGGCTACAACCCCAAGACCTCAAGATCTCAAGACGGACTTCAATTCACTAGTGGGTGGAGGACGGATGGAAGGGCACCCTGGAGTACCGAGTGGTTGACCCTGGGATGCATGGAGAAGCGCCATGATATCTTGCGAAAAGCTTCACCGAGGCACGAAGAGAAGGATGGATACACCTTGACAGGAAGCTTACTTGTGCAGCCGCAAGTCACTATGGGCTCTAGCTTGCTCGACCCTAGGCGTGACTCTTGACGGACGGTGCCAGCAGATTTAGAAGAATGGTAGGAAATGGATGGGCACCGGCAGTGGCCCAGAAGAACTCTACGGAAGACCATGTTTCATTCGTCCCGTCTTCAAACACCATGCAGTGCGAGGACATAAAGGAGGGAATGATTCTTGTGGGTAAAGTGCACAAGACTCTGCAGAGTGGAAATCTAATCAATTAGCCATGTCCCCAGTTACGACCATCTGAGCCTCTGGAATTGGATTTATTCGAAACTCTCAACACCAAAACAACTAATTAATTGTTGGGTTATTAATGTTTTTGGGTATGATACACTAGTTTGTGGAACCATCTCAATAACAACAAATACTTTGTAGTAATTGCAAGCAAGTCTTTTTATTGTTGGGAAAAAATTTCTTTTCGCAAAAACTTAAACTTAGAACCCCAAAGCCAAAATTGCATATAGTGATAGCATTTTTATTATTGTTCTCTCTCTGTGACTTGCCGACATATTCAAAATGCTGACCTACATGGATGCAATGTCTCATGTTGCAAAGGATTATTTTGACCAGGAGTGAGGCTACGATCCACGCTCGTGATTGCCCTTTGGAGTCGGATGGACTCACTTTTCATCTATGCTTCCGCAGTAGTTATTCTCAACAGTTGGCCTTCGGTCAAATTTATTCTGATGTAATAAAGACTCATTATGAGATTTGATGTAATAAATCAGGTGTGATTGAACTATGATATTTTCATCAATGTACTGTGTGTGCCAGCATGATCTTGGGATGGTACAGATACACAGAGACTTAACCGTTTTAGGGTCGGGTCACTACAATAAAGGTTGCTATCACAAGGGGCAATATAAAGTGACGTTCCTTCACATTAAGAGCTTGCATATCGAAAAATAAGAAGTGCATGACAACCTCTGCTTCCCTCTACAAAGGACCTATCTTTTACTTTCCTGTATTTACTTTTTATGCAAGAGTCAATAGTGTTCTTCTCTATTCCTTTTTTCAATTTTCTCTTTGCAAGTATCATGTGTTGGGGAAGGTCTAGGCATATATATATATATATATACCATGAGTTATTATTGTTGAAATTTCCCTTGAGGTAAATAAATTAGGAGGTGAAACTATAAGCCCCTATCTTTCTATGTGTCTGACTGATACTTTTGCTCCATATATATGTCGTTAGTGTCAGCAATCATAGAATATCAAATGATAGTTGAGTATGTGGACCTGCTAAACAAAAGCTCTTACCTGAGACCCTTCCTAAAAATATGATGAATTGTTTGTTAGTTTTCAAGAAAGTTTATGCTTTATACTTCGTTGTTGTGATGAATTTTTACTTGCTCATGAGAAGTTTTACGATAATATATTGCTGCTATGATAATGATCATGATGCTACTATGTTCGTATTTGGTTTTTATCGATACCTCTCTCTCTCTAAACATGTGGTCACGATTATCGATATCGGCTTTCGCTTGAGGACAAGTGAGGTCTAAGCTTGGGGGAGTTGATACGTTCATTTTGCATCATGTTTTCCTACTGTTATTTATAATGTTTTTTATCATTATAACACTTGTTGATGCCATTCTAATGCCTTTTCTCTCTTAATTTGCAAGATTTACATGAAGAGGGATATTGTCGGCAGCTGGAATTCCGGACCTGAAAAAGCTATATCAGAGATACCTATTCTGCACAACTCCAAATGAGTTAAAATTTCATGGAGAATTTTATGGAATATATAAAAAATATTGGAGCCAAGAAATACCAGAGAGGACCCACCAGCCGCCCACAAGGCACTAGGGCAAGCCCCCCTGGACGCGCCCTAGTACCTTGTGGGGCCCCTGGCCGGCCTCCGAGGCCCATCTTCTCCTATATGATGCCATTTGCCCTAGAAAAATCAAGAGAAGACTTTTGGGACGAAGTGCCGCCGTCTCAAGGCGGAACCTGGGTAGGAGCACTTTTGCTCTCTGGCGGAAACTTCCCTCTGGGAGGGGGAAATCAAAGCCATCGTCATCACCAACGATCCTCTCATCATGGGAGGACCAATCTTCATCAACATCTTCACCAGCACCATCTCATCTCAAACCCTAGTTCATCTCTTGTATTCAATCTTTGTCTCAAAACCTCAGATTGGTACCTGTGGGTTACTAGTAGTGTTGATTACATCTTGTAGTTGATGCTAGTTGGTTTATTTGGTGGAATATTATATGTACAAATCTTTGATGATATTCAATACCCCTCTGATCTTGAACATGAATATGATTTGTGAGTTGTTACTTTAGTTCTTGAGGACATGGGAGAAGTCTTGTCATAAGTAATCATGTGAATTTGGTATTCGTTCGATATTTTGATGATATGTATGTTGTTGCTTCCTTTAGTGGTGTCATGTGAATGTCGACTACATGACACTTCACCATACTTGGGTCTAAGGGAAGGCATTGTGGAGTAATAAGTAGATGATGGGTTGCTAGAGTGATCGAAGCTTAAACCCTAGTTTACGTGTTATTGCGTAAGGGGCTGATTTGGATCCATATGTTTCATGCTATGGCTAGATTTATCTTAATTCTTCTTTCATAGTTGCGGATGCTTGCGAGAGGGGGTAATCATAAGTGTGAGGCTTGTTCAAGTAAGAACAGCACCCAAGCACCGGTCCACCCACATATGAAATTATCAAAGTAGCAAACGTGAATCAAACAAACATGATGAAAGTGACAAGATGAAATTCCCGTGTGTCCTCGAGAACGCTTTGCTTACTATAAGAAACTATTCCAGCCTGTCCTTTGCTATAAATAGGATTGGGCTACCCTGCTGCATCTTGGTTACAATTGTTCCTTATTACCCATTACGAATTATCTTGCCACAAAACTATCTATCACTGTTACTTAAAGCACTTGCAGAGAATACCTTGCTGAAAACCGCTTGTCATTTCCTTTTGCTCCTTGTTGTGTTTGACACTCTTACTTATTGAAAGGACTAAAATTGATCCCCTATACTTGTGGGTCATCAGTAGCTAGTCGTACTGTCCAGCTTAACCCCACTGAAGATCAGTAGCCAATTCTCTTAAGACATACCAAGAATAGGACACTTAACCAGGGGTTGCTTTCGTCCGTGACATTTGGCGTACTTTCCAGGTAGATAGCCAGACTGTTTGGCACACTATCAGACTGCATGGGGTCCTTGTCGGGTTGCCCGACTTGGTGCTCCAAACCAATAAGTGCATTTTATTGTAGTGGATGGTTTGCCTGCCGGTTTACCTGGGGAACGATAGTTCATCCGGATATTCGTTGGACTATCTGAGTTGCATGTCGTACTATCTGTCTAGTGGCATCACACCTCTTTATTTTCCTCCCATGTCTATTCCTTCCTTCAGTGGTAGGACTGTACAGGTTGATTACCGGACTGCCTGGTCCATGCAATTTCTGCCTCAAATGAATAGTTCACTTGAGGCCTATATATAGCCCTCCAGCACTTCATGGAGGGGTTGGCCAACACATTGGAAGAACTCTAGAACTTCAAAAATTATTCCCCTCCTTTTCGTAAACCAAATCTTAGATCCACGAGAGATTTGTGAGAGTTCTTGAGAGACATTTCACCCACCGATAGATCTTTTCCTCCTCTCTCTTTTAACTAAAGCAATTTGTGATTTGAACAAGTCTTGAGCATTTCCCCTTTGATCTTGTTACTCTTGGAGGTTGGAAACTCCTAGGTGGTAGGAATCTTTAGTGAGCAATTGACTAGTGATTTACCCCCATGAAGTTTGTGAAAGTTTCCAGGTCACCTCTAGGTCTACCACCGGTGATCGAGAATCACATTCGTTGTGATATCTTAAGAAGAATAGGGTGAAACTTCATGGTGTTGGTGTGACTTTGTGGTAACACCCATCCCTCCAACGGTAATTAGGGGTGTGTTTGGTTGGATTCATGGACTAGAATGGCATAGGTCTGACCCATTCCTAGGCCTTGTTCTAGCGTTCAGTTGGACATATGGAACGACACCCACTCATTCCCACGGGCCCAATATTTGGCCCAGATGCGGAACAAGGCGAGACCTCAAAAATGGTCGGACCACGCGGAACCGCTCAGCCCCTCGCTCTCTTGTAGCCCTAGCACCTCGCACTCCCAGGTGGGGCGCTTCCCCCTCCTCTCTCCCCCTCCATCGATTTGAGTTGCGCCGGATGATACCTCCCTTCCCCGCTGGCCAATTCCTCCCTTCCCCACCTGTCGATTCCTTTCTTTCCTTGCTGCATGCTGACTCCCCTCTTTCCTCTCTTGATTTGCAGCAGAATAGGGAGAGCTCAAATAGGAAGTGTCTCGATCAGGTCTGCGGTTGTGGCGGCTTGCAGAGGATTAGCAGCGGAGCAGCGGCTTCCGGTGGGCTGACAGCGACAACAGAGGCACAACACAACATCCCAATCTCAAGGTACAAATATCAATTCCTTCCCCTTGTATATGCTACTGCTGCTCATGGATATTCCCAGTTGATAGTGATAGAAAGAGATGGAGAGGTTATTGTGATGACTCATGGTTGTTTTTTATTCACTTTTATTGCTTTATGTTGTTAAAATCAGTGGTCTCTTTCCCTAATTTGTACCCAAATACATGTTGTCTAGTGTTTCTTTGCAATATATATGTTGATGTAAGCATCATTGGTAGCCATATTTTTGATAGTATGCATCACTTGTAGATGGTCAAGAAGATGAACAAAAGAAAAAGATGGTTAGGGGAGTTGTTGTTCTTGTTGCACTAGCTGCAATGGCAGTCATTGTTCGGGCTATAATAAGGAAAAGAAGACCATGTATTACCTATGGGCCAATGCATGAAAGAGATCAAATCAGACTTGATTATCTAAACCAAAAAATATGGTAACATGATGTGTTGTGTAAAAACATGTTAAGAATTGAAAGAGCTGCGTTTTTTAATTTGTGTGGCATAATGAGGGATCGCAAATTGCTAGAAAAGAATACACATGGTAGCGTGGAGCAACAATTGACGATGTTTTTGCATACAGTTGGGCATAACCTTCGGAATATGGTTGTGTCAGCCAATTTTTGTAGATCATACGGCACAACCAACATCTATTTTAGAAAGGCTCTTCATGCCGAGCTTCATAATGATTATATACGACCACCATCATTGGAGACCCACACAAAAATTGCAGGAAGTTATCGGTTCGACCCATATTTTAAGGTAATTTCAAAAATTATTCCTTAGGTATGTAGGCTATATGATATGGTATTTACTACTTGTCACTTTATAGGATTGTATTGGAGCTATCGATGGTACATATGTGTGAGAAAGTGTTACCCAAGATGTGGAGCATTCTTTTCGTGGTCGGAAGGCCTTTACAACCCTAAATGTGATGGCAGCGGTAGATTTTGATCTCCCCTTCACGTATGTGTTGGCTGGCTGGGAAGGGTTAGCACACGATGTGACCGGTTTAGTTGATGTGTTAACGCGTGAGAGAGGCTTACAAGTACCACCAGGTAAGAAGTTGTCTTAGATAGAAATTGTCCATATGTTATTGCCTCAAGAAACCATTGTCACAAATATTTGTTTCATCTTCTGAGGAAAGTTCTACCTAGTTGATGACGATTATGGAGCCAAACCCAGGTTCTCACCACCTTTTGTTGTGTGAGGTACCATTTGAATGAGTGGGTGATACGTCCATTTTGCATCATGTTTTCCTACTATTATTTATTATGTCTTGGATTGTTATTTTACTTTATGATGCAATTCTAATGCCTTTTCTCTCTTATTTTGCAGGTTTCACATGAAGAGGGAGGTTGCCGGCAGCTGGAATTCAGGACCTGAAAAGGCTACAGCAGAGATAGCTATTCTGCACAACTCCAAATGACATGAAAATTTACGAGGAATTGTTTTGGAATATATAAAAAATATTGGTGGAAGAAATACTAGCAGGGGGTCAACCAGGGAGAAACAAGCTCAGGGGGCACGCCCTACCCCCCTGCGTGCACCCTGTGAGCCTGTGGGCCCCCTGGCAGGCCTCCAGTGCCCATCTTCTGCTATATGAAGTCATTTGCCTAGAAAAAAAATAAGAGGGGGACTTTCGGGACAAAGCGCCGCCATCTCGAGGCGGAACCTGGGCAGGAGCACTTTTGCTCTCCGGTGGAGTGATGACCCACAAGTATAGGAGATCAATCATGATCCTTTCGATAAGTAAGAGTGTCGAACCCAACGAGGAGCAGAAGGAAATGACAAGCGGTTTTCAGCAAGATATTTTCTGCAAGCACTGAAATTATCGGTAACAGATAGTTCGATAGCAAGATAATTTGTAACAAATGACAAGTAGCAATAGTAACAAAGGTGCAGCAAGGTAGCCCAATCCTTTTCATAGCAAAGGACAGGCCGGAACTTTCTCTTATAGCAAGCAAAGCATTTTTGAGGACGCACCTGAATTCAGCTAGTCAGTTTCATCATGTTTGTTTGATTCGTGTTCGCTACTTTGATAATTTGATATGTGGGTGGACCGGTGCTTGGGTGCTGTACTTACTTGAACAAGCCTCACACTTATGATTACCCCCCTCTCGCAAGCATCCACACCTATGAAAGAAGAATTAAGATAAATCTAACCATAGCATGAAACATATGGATCCAAATCAGCCCCTTACTGAATAGCGCATAAGCTAGGATTTAAGCTTCTGACACTCTAGCAATCCATCATCTAATTACTACTCCACAATGCCTTCCCTTAGGCCCAAGTATGGTGAAGTTTCGTGTAGTCGATGTTCACATGACACCACTAAAGGAAGCAACAACATACATATCATCAAAATATCAAACGAATACCAAATTCACATGATTACTTATAATTGGACTTCTCCCATGTCCTCAAGAACAAAAGTAACTACTCACAAATCATATTCATATTCAAGATCAGAGCTTGATAGAGGTGAGGGTCCCGATTTTTTATGAGATGATAACTATCGATTTGGTGGAGTCGACTTTGACGATCTGACTACAAACATGCAACGATGTTGCACCTTAGCAATCGCTAAACCAATCTCTTGAGGTTACTGACGATGCCGGTAGCATGATCAGCCTGACCACGAAGGTCTATTCCTGTATGCACTCGAAGAACAAGCAATAATATGATAATGCAATCTGAATATTGCGAATATATATGAAGTATTGATAAAGTGGCGATCCAAATGCGGTCTTGGTCTGGTCATTGGACACAAACGAAGTACACGAAGTTGCGTTGGCTAACTTTTAACTAAACAAATCCCAAGGAAAAAGCTAATAGATTGATATACTTATATAGGAGCAAGGGTGGCAGCCAAGGAGGTGGGAGGACGTCCCAAGACATCCTAAAACTAACCCTAGGTCGTACAAGGCCCATGAGCCCAAGTGGAGGTGATGCAACACTTTTAGACTTGTAGTTTGACTCAGATTTTGCTGCAGCATCAGATTGTTTTGTCAATATCTCAATGCTCCGGATGAATTTGAAGGTGAAGCCAATTGCATCGGAAAGTTCATGAAATAATCTTTCCAACAATAAAAGAATCACCCAATTCGTAGTCCGAATGAAAGAGTAATTGGCTTTTTCAGTCAGGTATGTCTGTGCAGTCCGAATCTGAGTCTAGAACATGAGAGACTTGGACTATATCTTCTCTTGGGCTAAAAGTGACATGACAGAACTTCTTGAACAACACCTAAATGTATCGTCTTCCCTTATCTTCATATGTGGATTGTACAAGTGTCCGGTAGTTCTGCAATTAGGCATGAAACAAAAAGAGGTGAAGTACTTTTGTTCTGTATAGCATAAATAACTTATTGCATAACTTTGATCAGAAATCACCTCAAATAAATACGCATATGTGATACGTCTCCAACGTATCTATAATTTTTCATTGTTCCATGCTATTATAGTATCAATCTTGGATGTTTTATATGCAATTACAAGCAATTATATATCATTTTTTGTGACTAACCTATTAGTTTAGTGCCCAGTGCCAGTTGTTGTTTTTTTGCCTATTTTTGGTTTTCAGAATATCAGTACTAAACGAAATTCAAATGCCACAAAACTTTTTGGAGATTTGTTCTGGACAAAAGAGACACTAGAAGCTTTGGGAGAGGGCAGAAGATGAAGCATGGGCCCACGAGGCACCAGGGCGCGCCGAAGGGGGTAGGCGCGCCCTGGTGGCTCATGGGGCCCACGAGGCTCCATTTGACCTAATTCCTCCTCTATAAATTCTCTAAAATCGGGAAACCAATATAGAGCCACCCAAATACTTTTTCCACCGCCGCAAGTTCCTATTCTTGCGAGATCCCATCTGGAGGCCCCAATGATGTGTGAGTAGTTTACCACAGACCTACGGGTCCATAGTTAGTAGCTAGATGGTTAACTCTCTCTCTCTCTCTCTTTGATCTTCAATACAATGTTCCCCTCGATGTTCTTGGAGTTCTATTCGATGTAATCACTTTTTGCAGTGTGTTTGTTGGGATCCGATGAATTGTGAGTTTATGAATAGATTATCCATGAATATTATTTGAGTCTTCTATGAACTCTTTTGTGCATGATTATTATAGCTTTGTATTTCTCTCCGATCTATTGATTTGGTTTGGCCAACTAGATTGATTTTTTTTGCAAAAGGAGAGGTGTTTTGTGATGGGTTCGATCTTGCGGTGCTCAATCCCAGTGACAGAAAGGGACATGACATGTATTTGTATCATTGCCATTAAGGATAAAAAGATGGGACTTTGTCTACATCATGTCATCTTGCTTAAGGCGTTACTCCGTTCTTTATGAACTTAATACTCTAGATGCATGCTGGATAGTGGTCGATATGTGGACTAATAGTAGTAGATGCAGAATCGTTTCAGTCTACTTGTCTCGGACATGATGCCTATATACATGATCATTGCCTTGGATATCGTCATGATTATTTGCTTTTCTATCAATTGCCCAACATAATTTGTTTACCCACCGTATGCTATTTTCAAGAGAGAAGCCTCTAGTGAAAACTATGGCCCCGGGGTCTACTTTATCATATATTAATATCCAAAAGTACCTTTCTGCAATTTTTCTTTATTTATTTTATTTTGTGTTTTATCTATCTATCTATCTATCAGTACAAAATTTAATCTTGCAAGTAATCGTCAAGGGATTGACAACCCCTTGTTCGCGTTGGGTGCAAGTATTTGTTATTTTGTGTGCAGGTACTACTAATGAGGTGTTGTGTGATTCTCCTACTAGATTGTCAACCTTGGTTCTTAACTGTGGGAAATACTTATCTCTACTGCACTACATCATCCCTTCCTCTTCGGGGAAATCCCAACGCAGCTCACAAGTAGCAGGAAGAACTTCTGGCGTCGTTGCTGAGGAGACATCATCAACATCTACATTATTTTCCATTTGCCTCCCATTTTTATCTGCCCCACTTATAAAACATTTTCACAAAAACACAAATATATATTTTTCGTTTGCCTTTTTGCTCGTTTGCTTGCTTTTTGCATTCATGTCAACACACCAAAAACCAGAAAAAGAACTAGGAAAATCACTTGCTAATCAAAGACATATGGATCCTCATCCACTTGCTAATCTTTTCAAAAGATCCAATTATTTTGAACCAATTAGTAGTGGGTTGAGTGCACTCGATTATCTCTATGAAGTTTTGCTCGAAAATCATGAATCTGAAAATTGTGATGAAGTGTTGAAAGAAGAAATTTATAAAGTGATTCATGATAGCTCATTGAATGAAAATCATGATTGCAATAATGTTATTATAAATTCTATGAATGTTAATTGTGCTAATAATATGCAAAACTACAATCTTGGGGATGATGATTTTGTTATATCCACTACTTATTGCAATGATCATGATTGGGGTGATAATGCTTTTTATGATCTTGAAAAATTATTTAAGCCTCATGATGAATATGTTATAGATAATAATGTTTGCAATAATATCGAAAGTGGGTTTGGAAGAGCGTCAACTTTAGGTAAAAATAATCCCACATATTTGGAGAGTGTTCAGTCTTATGAATTTTTGATAAAAGTGGGTTTGGAGATGTCATGACTTTAGTTGATGTTAATCCCACTATCTTGGAAGATTATAAAACTTTTATGCATGTGGATCATGAAGAATTTTTTTATATGATAGCTATATTTTTGAATTTTATTATGATCCTACATGTAATTATTATGATAGAGGAAAATATGGTTGTAGAAATTTTCATGTTACGAAATTACCTCTCGTTACGTTAAGATTGCCAATGTTTTACTCCTCTCCCTTGCATATGCTAGATATTTTTTGTTCTTAATAATTTGTTTGCTTATAAAACTCTTATGCATAGCAGGTATGTTATACTTTAATATATTTGTCACATGTTTTATGATGCCCTCTTTGTGTTTCAATTATTATCTTTCATGTGAGCATCAATAAAATCTCAAGCCTATCTTTATGGCTATAAAGAAAGAACTTGTTGGGAGAAAACCCTATAGTTATTTTTTCTGTTTTTGTGTGCACACAATTATGCTACTGTTATGGTTGTGTTTTTGTGTTTAAATTAGTGTTTGTTCCAAGTAAAGACTTTGGGATGATTTGGATGATAGTTGCTTTGATTCTGTGCAAAAACAGAAACTTTTACGTCCAGTAGCAGAATTATTCAAAGTCACTGGAGCGACAAAAAATTCTGATCTGTTTACACAATATTTATATACAAATTTCCCACGTTGTCCTAATTTTTCAGAATTTTTGGAGTTACAGAAGTATGACAAAAATTCAGATCTTTACAGACTATTCTGTTTTTGACAAATTTTGTTTTTGTTGCGTTGTTTGCTTGTTTTGATGAATCCATGGATTGTATCGGGGGGTATAAGCCATGGTGAAGTTAGAATACAACAATTATAATGCAATAATAAAATATGAATGGGTTCATAATAGTACTTAAAGTAGTGTGTTTTATTATACTAACGGATCTCACTAAGGTTTTGTTGAGTTTTGTGTGCTGAAGTTTTCTAGTTTTGAGTGAGATCACGATGGATGAAGGAATAAGGAGTGGCAAGAGCCTAAGCTTGGGGATGCCTGAGGCACCCCAAGGTAATATTCAAGGACTCCCAAGCATCTAAGCTTGGGGATGCCCCTGAAGGCATCCCCTTTTTCTTCTACTGACCATCGGTAATTTTACTTGGAGCTATATTTTTATTCATCACATGATATGAGTTTTGCTTGGAGCGTCGTGTATTATATGAGCCTTTGTTTTGTATGATTTTTAGTTTTTCACAATCATCCTTGCTGGACACACCTATTTTAGAGGGACACACATTATTTGTAATTTGTTAGAATACTCTATGTGCTTCACTTATATCTTTTGGGCTAGGAAGTTGCTCTAGTACTTCACTTGTATCTTTTTGAGCATGGCGGTGATTATATTTTAAAGAAATATTTGCACTCTCATACTTCACTTATATCTTTTTCAGAGTTGATAATAGTAATGGTAATTTGCACAAGATATGAATTTGGTCCCAATTTGATGAATATTCAAGAGGGATATAATAAAAACTTTCATGTAGATCGTTGGATATGATAAGTTTGATTCCTTCCAATAGTTTTGCGATATGGAGATGATAATATGTGAGTTATGCTAGTGAGTAATTGTGCTTTGGTAAGAATATTGGTGTTAAGGTTTGTGATTCCCTATGCATGCACATGAAGTCAATAGTTATGCAATGAAGTTATATCCTACTTATGGTGCATTATTCAGTGTTAGTTATTCTCAATGCATGTTTATGACCTTTTTTGTTTTCTGGTTGGTTACTTCTCAATCTATTTGCTAGCCTTCATTTGTACTAAGCAAGAATACCAATTGTGCATCCAATTCCTTAAACCCATAGTTGTGCCAAATGAGTCCACTATATCTACAATATCTTTCATGCTAGATGGGTTATTCTCAAGATGAGTGTTTATTCACTTGTCATTCCACGAGAAAATGACCGGTAATTGTCAGAGTCTGGGATCTATGTCCAAGAAACGTCTCCAAGAACTAGGGTTCGAACTCTCGGGGGGCTTTGCTTGGCAACCTAAGACACAACAATGACTATGGCTGAACCACGATGGGCTGGCTGGCGCTCGCCGGACACGAAAGGGACACGCGAGCTACCCAGGTTCGGGCTACCCCGGTGGTGTAAAAGACTACTCCTGCTAGATTGGGATTGATTGTGGGCAACACTGCGCTTGGAGCTACAAGGCGAGATGATGAAGGAAGAGTCCCCCTCTATAATGGTTGTCCTCCATTTCTTATAATGCCTTGGGCCTCTTCCCCGAAAATATGAGCGGGAAAGGGCTTCCGCTGGGCGGCAAGTTTGAAGGGGACAAGGGCGCAGGCTTATCCTGGCCAAAGGTGGTCTCCGCCTGCTAAAGGCGCTATCCTGATGTAAGCGTGGGCTCGGCGATGACGCTTTCCCTGGGCGCCGAGCTGTCTTGGTCTTCATTCACCAAAGTGGAAAACTTTGGGACTTGCTTTGGAGGGAGGCTGGCTCCGCTGCTCCCTTAGCACCAAAGAGGAAACTGGTCTCCGTCGTACTCTGCCATCCTTATCCTGACAGCACGGTGTCACCCATGTGACAGGCGCGAGCTTCGCGGCTGGAGCCTCAAGGCTGACCTCGTGAGGCGGCCTCGGGAGGCCGCCGAGGACTTGGTGAAATCTGATTCGCCCCGCCTGCCGGCAGGGGAGCCTCACGGGGCTGGCTCCCTGCGCGGTGGCTTGTTCCCCGGAGGCCCAGGCTTGGGCCGATCCTCTTTGGCTGCAAGGGCCGCCTCCTGGGCCGTAGGCAGACAGGCCGTGGTACCCCGGTATCCACTAGACAGGACAGTAGCCCTCGAGCCCGCGGCACATGCGCTCTGCCTGCCCGTTGGGAGCAAAACGACATGAGGCCCACCAACTGTCAGGCACAGGCGGTGAGATGTGGCGGTTTTTATGGGACGGGATGCCCCCACTCCCCACGACGCCTCGAGAACCACCGTCTCGGTGATAAAGCCTGTGCGCGGCGCGCTAGCGCATCATTGTTGCCCTTCTCGCCCTCCTTCTCCCACATGGCTGCTCCCCTTGCCCTTTCTCCTCTGAATCCCAACCTTCTCCGTCGTCATGGATCCAGGCAAGAAGGGGAAGAAGAACATCGCCCAACTAGGGCTGTCGGGCCTGCCAGGACCGGGGCCTGCGCTGCTGAAGCCCATGATCCTCAACGAGGAGGGCCTGGACAAGGTGCGGCCGATGATGGCCAACACCCACAGCGGAAACGAGGCGACAAAGATCTGGCCGTTGTCGCGCCCAGCGGCTCAACAAGGGGGCACGACCTTCCTGTTCTTCCTCCACATCGTCTTCGCCGGGTTGGTGCCACCCTTCTTTGACTCCTTCGATGCCGTGCTCAGCCACTACCAGGTCCACACGCTACACCTGAACCCAAGCTTGGTCCTTCTCCTCTCCGTCTTTGCCTACCTCTACGAGGCCTTTCTGGGGGTGATGCCATCTCTGGCCTTCCACCAAAAATTCTTCGCCTTTGGCTGACCGCGGCGGATCAATGCTCGGGCTGCGTGTCATTCCAGATGGCTGCAGGCATGTGGGCGCACATCATCGACATGCGTGTGCCCGAGGAGGTGGAAGGCTTTAGAGGGCGCTGGGCCTATATGGACGCACACCAGTAGAGCCCCTCCTCGAAATCCCGAAGGCGCCAACGGTGCGGAGCTCCGGGTGGGAGCACGCCGAGCTGACTGATGCCACGCTGGGGCTGGTCATGGCTAGAATGCGTGTGCTGCAAGCCGGCGGGCTCACAGTGAGCATGATTATCAAGGAGTTCGTGCACAAGCGCATTGCTCCCCTTCCGAGGTGCGCATGCCCAATGTGGACCCTCTCGGGCCTGGAAGACACCATGAGGCTAAGCGCCGATCGCCTCACCCCGGAGGTGGTGGAGGGACTGGCGAGCGTTCTCCTCGTGGCAAGGACACTGTTCCCGCCGCCGGACGCTGCCCCGATCTACTGCTTCGGAAACCAGGAGGACGCGTTGGCTGGCATGCCGCGGTTCGATCAGTGGGGACTGGTGGCCGCGGGTCATGAGGAACCCCGCGATAATCAGGTCAAAGTGTTGCCGAATCACGGAAGCAACGACGACGCCGGAGTGGCGGCCATAGCCGATGCTTGGAGCGAGACAGTGGTTCCCCTGCTGATCCGCCGCCAGCCGGCGGCAGGGGCCTGCAGCGACAGCGGCAGTGACGCTGGGAGCCCCGAGCCGGGTCCCTGCGGTACACGCCCCCGAAGGAGAAGACCCTTGGCGTGGGGCGCCCTCCGCCTGGTGGGGCGATCCCGCCCACTAAGGCTTTCGGAGAAGGCCTTGGTGAGCCCCACGGCGGGGCCTCGGAAGGGGGCCCCGGTAAGCCTCAAGGGAGCAGTAGCAGCGGCCGTCCGAGAGGGAGACTGAAGAGGCGATGATGGGTCCCTAGGGACGAGTAAGTTTCCTCGCCCCTTGCACTCCTCGTGACCAATGCTTCACCCCGCCAGGCCTAGCCTGATCCCCCATTATGCAGGAGGGGCTCCCCGCCGAAGAAGAAGAAGGAGGGAACCTGGATGAGGATGCCGAGGAATTGACCGGGACCCAACGGGAGCTGGGCGCGGCTGACACACCAGTGCCCCAGCGAAGCCCCATGGAGAGCGGCAGAGCCGTCGAGGAAGAGGCTGTGGACTCTGCCCGACCGCCCGTGAAGGTTCCCCATCTCGCCGAAAGGGGAGCGCCTCCGGAAAGGATCCACACCGTGGGGGAGTGATGCTTGTAATTTGCGTTGGTATTTCCTCGAACAGGAGAGGATGATGCGGCACAACAGATGTAAGTATTTCCCTCAGTTATGAAACCAAGGTTATCAATCCAGTAGGAGAACCAAGCAACACTATGTAAATAGCACCGGTACACAAATAACAAAAACTTGCAACCCAACGCGTAAGAGGGTTTGTCAATCCATCAACAATATTGAGATAGATTAAATTATATAGGTTTTGATAAATAGATCTAACAAAAATACAAAATAAAATAAATAAAGAAAAATTGCAGCAAGGTATTTTGGATTTAGTATATGATAGGAAATAGACCCGGGGGCCATATTTTTCACTAGAGGCTTCTCTCAAGAATACGGTGAGTAAACAAATTACTGTTGGGCAATTGATAGAAAAGCAAATCATTATGACGATATCCAAGGCAATGATCATATATATAGGCATCACGTCCAAGATTAGTGGACCGACTCCTACCTGCATCTACTACTATTACTCCACACATCGACCGCTACCCAGCATGCATCTAGTGTATTAAGTTCATGGAAAAACGGAGTAATGCAATAAGAACAATGACATGATGTAGACAAGATAAACTCACGTATGAATAAACCCCATCTTATTACCCTTAATAGCAATGATACATGCGTATCATGTCTCTTTCTGTCACTGAGATTGAGCACCGCAAGATCAAACCCATCACAAAGCACCTCTTCCCATGGCAAGATAAATCAATCTAGTTGGCCAAACCAAACCAATAAATAGGAGAAGAAATACAAGGCTATAACAATCATGCATAAAGGAGTTCAGCAAAGACTCAAATAATATTCATGGATAGAACTGATCATAAATTCACAGTTCATCGGATCCCAACAAACACACCACAAAAAAGAGTTACATCAAATAGATCTCCAAGAACATCGAGGAGAACATTGTATTGAAGATCAAAAAGAGAGAAGAAGCCATCTAGCTACTAACTACAGACCTGTAGATCTGTGGCAAACTACTCACGCATCATCGGAGGGGCAACAAGGATGATGAAGAACCCCTCCGTGATCGTTACCCCCTCTGGCAGAGTGCTGGAAAAGGCCTCTAGATTGGATCTCGTGGTTCTGGAACTTGCGGTGGCGGAAAAAGTATTTTGTCGACTCCCCTAGAGTTTTTGGGATTTTAGAGTATTTATAGAGGCGGAGGTAGGTCAAGGGGGTGCCCGTTGGCCCCACTAGCCACCAGGGCGTGCTGGAGGCCCCTGGTGCACCCTGGTGCCTAGTGGGCCCCATGAGCGTCCCCTCATGCCCTCGAAGCTTCCTGGGTGACTTCCTGCCAGAAAAAAATCTCCAAAAAGTTTTGTGGCATTTGGACTTCATTTGGTATCGATATTCTGCAAAGTAAAAACCAAGCAAAAAATAGCAACTGGCACTGGACACTATGTCCATAGGTTAGTCCCATAAAATGATATAAAGTTGCTAGTAAATGTGTATAAAACATCCAGGATTGATAATATAACAGCATGGAACAATAAAAAATTATAGATACATTGGAGACGTATGAGCATCCCCAAGCTTAATTCCTGCCTAACATGTTCATCACATATTCTTTTCTTTTGTAGCATGGACATTTGGACTTTAGATGATTCAAAGCAATAGTCTATAATTGACATGACGACATCAATACTCAAGCATATCAACAAGCAACCATGTCTTTCAAAATATCAATGCTCAAGAAAGCTATCCCTAGCCCATTATGCTCAATCATTGATCCATTCATGAAACACACTCAAATATTAGCTATATCCAATGCACAAGTGTGATAATAGTGTTTCCTAGTTGGTGATTTATAAGAGAAGATGGAGACTCAATAAAAATAAAAATTGCATAAAAGTAAATAGATAGGCCCTTCGCAGAGGGAAGCAGAGATTTGTCGAGGTGCTATAGCTCATAGCTTAAATTGAGAGATAATTTTTTTTGAGAGGCATGCTTTCCCTGTCAACGAAAACGACCGAGAATTCCCAATATCTTCCATGTTAGATAAATCATAGGCGGTTCCCAAACATAAAATAAAGTTTATTTCCTTTTCCACCATTCTTTCACAATCCATGGCTAGCCGTATCCACGGGTGCCTTCCATACCAACACTTTCCAAGGAATTTATTATGAACATCATAATTAAAAAAAATCATTTCGGGACTGGGCATCCCTATTACCTGCCACACTCTCATGCAATGACAAGTGAATAAACACTCATCCTGAGAATAACTTACCTAGCATGGAAAATATTGGGCACCCCCTGCTGCTTCAGGAGCGGTATGAGCACACAAAAAGGAAATTCATTTTGAAAATTAGAGTTGGCACATACAAATTTACTTGGAACGACATGGAAATACCGCATATAGGTAGGTATGGTGGACTCATTTGGCACAACTTTGGGTTTAAGGAGTTGGATGCACAAGCTGTATTCCTGCTTAGTACAAATGAAGGCTAGCAAATAGATTGAGAAGCGACCAACCAAGAAACAAAAACAATCATAAACGAGCATTAAACATAACTAACACTGAATAATCCACCACAAGTAGGATGTAACTTCGTTGCATAACTATTGAATTTCATGCTTGCATAGGGAATCACAAACCTTAACACCAATATTCTTACTAAAGCATAATTACTCACCAACATGACTCACATATTACTATCTCCATATCTCAAAACTATTACAAGGAATCAAGTTTATAATGTCCAATGATCTTCATGAAAGTTTTTATTATATCCCTCTTGAAAATCTATCACTTGGGACTAAATTCATATATTACCATTGCTACTAACAAGCGCTCAAATAAATTTAAGTGAAGCATGAGAGCATGAATTTCTTCAAAATAATTTCCTTTTTCAACTCTCAAAATAATCTAAGTGAAGCATGAGAGCATATTTCTTCAAAATTTACTAACTCTCAAAATAATCTAAGTGAAGCATGAGAGCATATTTCTTCAAAATATTACTAACTATCAAAATAATCTAAGTGAAGCATGAGAGCATTTCTTCAAAAATTAAACCACCACCGTGCTTAAAAAGATATAAGTGAAGTACTAGAGCAATTCCCTAGCTCAAAAAATTTAAATGAAGCACATAGAGCAATTCTAACAAATCATAATATCATTATGGATCCCTCAAATAGGTGTGTACAGAAGGATGATTGTGACAAACTAAAAAGCAATAGAAGCAAACACTCATATAATACCAGACGCTCCAAGCAAAACTCATGATATGTGATGAATAAAAATATAGCTCCAAGTAAAATTACCGATGGTCATTATAAGAAAGAGGGGATGCCTTCCGGGGCATCACCAAGCTTAGTTGCTTGGTACTCCTTGAATATTACCTTGGGGTGCCATGGTATCCCCAAGCTTAGGCTCTTTTCACTCTTATTCCTTCATCCATCGTGATCACACCCAGAACTTGAAAACTTCAATCACACAAAACTTAACAAAACCTTCGTGAGATCCGTTAGTATAAGAAAACAATTCACTACTTTAAGTACTGTTACAAACCCATTCATATTTTGTTATTGCATTATACCTATTGTATTCTAACTTTACCATGGCTTATACCCCCCGATACAATCTATGGATTCATCAAAATAAGCACACAATGCAACAAAAACAGAATCTGTCAAAAACAGAACAGTCTGAAGAAAACTAAATTAAGCTCATACTTATGTAACTCCAAATTTTTTGAAACATTAGGAAGATGTGTGAAATTTGTATATCAATTATGTGTAAAAAATTCAGAATTTTTCCACACTCGAGAAAATTTTAACAATTCTGCTACTGGACATGAAACCTTCTGTTTTCCAAGAGGATCAAGTCAACTATCATCCAACATAATCCTAAAGGCTTTACTTGGCACAAACACTAATTAAAACACAATAATAACATTAGCATAAATGCAAATTTATTGAAAAACAGAAAAGAAACAAAAATTTAAAGGATAACTATTGGGTTGCCTCCCAACAAGCGTTATTGTTTTACGCCCCTAGCTAGGCAAAATGCATAGGTTCAAGTATTGTCATGTTTAGTTTTTGCTCCATAGGTTGCCCTCATGATGACTCATATGGTGGCTTAATTCTTGTTCTAGGGAAGTGTTCCATACCCTTTCTTAGGGTAAACTGAAATTTAATATTCCCTTCTTTCATATCAATCACGGCACCTATAGTTCGTAAAAACGGTCTACCAACTATTATGGGACAAGACAGATTGAAATCAATACCAAGATCAATAAAATCTATGGGCACATAGTTCCTATTTGCAAGAATAAGAACATCATTAATTCTTCCCAGAGTCTTTTTAATAGTGGAATACGCCAAGTGCTAATTAAGAGAACATTATTCAATATTCGTAAGACCAAACACATCACATAAAGATTTCAGAATTGTGGAAACACTAGCACCCAAATCACATAAAGCATTGCACTCATAATTTTTGATCTTGACTTTAATGGTGGGTTCCCATTCATCACATAATTTTCTTGGAATTGAAATCTCTAATTCTAACTTTTCTTCTAAAGCTTTCATCATTTCTTCCACAATATGTTTAGTAAAAGCTTTATTTTGTTCATATGCATTGGGTGAATTTAGCATGGATTGTAACAAAGAAATGCATTCAATCAAAGAGCAACTATCATAATTAAAGTCCTCGTAATCCAAAAGAGTGGGCACATCACTAGTTAAAGTTTTACCTCTCCAAACCCACTTTTATAAAAAAAATCAACATGATTTTCACCCACCGAAATATGGGGACGCCTTCTAGGTAAAGTTGACTCTTCTTCAGTCCCCTCATCATCAATTTTAACATTACTACACAAGGAATCAATAGAAGAAACACCAATCATCTTAACATCTTCATCATTACTATGAAAGCAATCGGGCAAAAACACTTCTTCTAAAAATTCTCTTTTAGCTCTTAGCATAGCGGTTCTTTTCTTACTTTCATCCATGGAAACATATAGAGCTTTAATTGATTCATTGACATCAACCTTGGTGGAAAACTTTTAATCTTTGCATTTTCTACATCATGAGTAATTCTATCAATGCTCCTAGGCATATCATCAATCTTATTCAATTTTTCTTCTATCGTAGTGTTGAAAACTTTTTTAGCATCGATACATTCTTTAATATTACTCTCAAGATCAGAGGGCATCCATTATATTATTATTATTATTATTATTATTATTATTATTATTATTATTATTATTATTATTATTATTATTATTATTATTATTATTATTATAAGAATTACCATAGGAATTGCCATAACTATTAAAGGAATTTCCAGGAAACGGCCTAGGATTAAAATTACCTCTATAAGCATTGTAATTAAAATTGTTTTGTGAGACAAAATTCACATCTACGGGATCACTATTTTGCTCAATCAAAGTAGAAAAAGGCACATCATTAAGATCAATAGGAGCATTTTTACTAGCAACCAATTTGATAAGTGTATCAACTTTTTCACTCAAAGTACTAATTTGGCATGCCATTGTGAATAATTTGCCATGACATTATCAAGTAATTTAGTGGCTTCACCCAAAGTATTCTCCATGAATGTACCACCCGCGGCGGAATCTAAAAGATTTCTAGAAACACAATTCAATCCTGCATATTTTTTTGTATAATCATGCATAGATTTAAACCATGAGTAGGACAATTTCTTAGCATTAATTTCATTCTTTCCCAAGATTGTGCAACATGTTCATGCTCAAGTTGCTTAAAATTCATAATTTGGTTCCTAAGGGAAATAATTTTCACGGGAGGAAAATAATTAGTAATAAAAGCATCTTTGCACTTATCCCAAGAATCAATACTATTTTGTGGCAAAGATGAAAACCAAATTTTTCCACAATCCCGCAAAGAGAACGGAAGTAATTTTAATTTCACAATATCATTGTCCACATTTTTTTTCTTTTGCATATGACACAATTCTATGAAAGTGTTTAGATGGGACGCGGCATCCTCATTAGGATTACCGAAAAATTGCTCTTTCATAACAAGATTCAACAAAGCGACATTAATATCACAAGACTCCGCATTAGCGGTGGGAGGAGCAATAGGAGTACTAATAAAATCATTATTATTAGTATTGTAAAAATCACATAATTTGGTATTTTCTTGAGACATCGTGACTACGCAAACTTGAGCACAAGCAAACAAAAGATCAAACAAGAAAAAATCAAATGATCTTTTTTTGTATTTTTGTAAAAACATTTTAGAATTGGGGGAGATGAAAACGAGAGGCAAAGGAAAATCAAGTAATTGAAAGGAGATGGGAGTTTATGCCTAGGTACTTGATAGATGTTGATGATGTCTCCCAGGCAATGGCGCAAGAAATTCTTCCTGATGCTTGTAATCTATGTTAGTATTTCCCCGAAGAGGAGAGGACGATGCAGCACAGCAGAGGTAAGTATTTCCATCAGTTATGAAACCAAGGTCATCAATCCAGTAGGAGAACCAAGCAACACAATATAAACAGCACCTGCACACAAACAACAAAAACTTGCAACCCAACACATAAGAGGGGTTGTCAATCCCTCTACGGTATTGAGATAGATTAAATTGTATAGGTTTTGATAAATAGACCTAAATAATATACAAAATAAAATAAATAAATAAAAATTGCATCAAGGTATTTTGGATTTAATATATGATAGGAAATAGACCCGGGGCCCATAGTTTTCACTAGAGGCTTCTCTCAAGAAAATAGCATATGGTGGGTAAACAAATTACTGTTGGGCAATTGATAGAAAAGCAAATAATTATGATGATATCCAAGGCAATGATCATGTATATGGGCATCACGTCCAAGATTAATAGACCAACTCCTGCCTGCATCTACTACTATTACTCCACACATCGCCCACTATCCAGCATGCATCTAGTGTATTAAGTTCATGGAAAAACGGAGTAATGCAATAAGAACGATGGCATGATGTAGACAAGATAAACTCACGTATGAATAAACCCCATCTTGTTACCCATAATAGCAATGATACATGCGTGTCATGTCTCTTTCTGTCACTGAGATTGAGCACCGCAAGATTGAGCCCATCACAAAGCACCTCTTCCCATGGCAAGATAAATCAATCTAGTTGGCCAAACCAAACCAATAAATAGGAGAAGAAATAGTAGGCTATAACAATCATGCATAAAACAGTTCAGCAAAGACTCAAATAATATTCATGGATAGAACTGATCATAAACTCACAATTCATCGGATCCCAACAAATACACCGCAAAAAAGAGTTACATCAAATAGATCTCCAAGAACAACGAGGAGATCGTTGTATTGAAGATCAAAAAGAGAGACGAAGACATCTAGCTACAAACTATGGACCCGTAGGTATGTGGTAAACTACTCACGCATCATCGGAGGGGCAACAAGGATGATGAAGAACCCCTCCAAGATCGTTGCCCCCTCCGGCAGAGTGCTGGAAAAGGCCTCTAGATTGGATCTCGTGGTTCTGGAACTTTCGGCGGTGGAAAAAGTATTTCGTCGACTCCCCTAGGGTTTTTGGTATTTTAGAGTATTTATAGAGGCGAAGTTAGGTCAAGGGGGTGCCCATGGGCCCCACTACCCACCAGGGCACACCGGAGGCCCGTGGCACGCCCTCGTGCCTAGTGGGCCCCACGAGCGTCCCCTCGTGACCACTTGCCAGAAAAAAATCTCCAAGAAGTTTCATGGCATTTGGACTTCGTTTGGTATTGATATTCTGCAAAGTAAAAAACAAGCAAAAAAACTGCAACTGGCACTAGGCACTATGTCAATAGGTTAGTCCCCAAAAATGATATAAAGTTGCTACTAAATGTATATAAAACATCCAAGATTGATAATTTAACATCATGGAACAATAAAAAATTATAGATATGTTTGAGACGTATCAGGGAGGCGCATACCGACACAGCGTCCACCACAAGCCTCGAGGGATCGCTAGAGTGTTGGGGGATGGAGGCGGCCACGCCCAGCCCTCCCTGCACAGCCGAGCCGCCCGCAGGGGCGGAGGCTGAAGAGGGAATGGGGGTCGAGGTGGATCCTGGTCACCTGGAGGGGAATGAGGCACCCTCAGGCAGATGCCTAGACGAGTCACATGATGCAGTAGTCCCCGGGCCCTCGGAGTCATAGGGAGCGGAGGAGGAGGGGCCGTATGCGCCCTGGATCTTGGTCCCAGTAAGCTACATCATCTTGCTGCGGAATGGGACTCTATGCCACGCCTAGTCGGCCCTCAGCTCCCTTGAGGCTGACCTCATGGCCGAGGAGGAGAACCTCCGCCATGAGCGGGAGTGCCTTGCAGGAGGTTGGCGGCAACTGGACATGGCCGTCAAGCTGGGTCGCCGCCAAGCCGATGCAGCAAGGGAGAAAAGCGAGGAGGCCGCTCGAAAGGCCCGGGAGCTCCTCGACAGGGAAATCCGGGACACTGAAGAGGCCGCTCGACATCTTTTGGAGGCGGTGATGATGAAGCAGGCCTTCGCTGAGCACGCCGCAGCCCGCGAGGCCTGGCTCGCCTCTGATGAGGAAGAGGTTACCCAGCGCAAGAACACGGCGACAGTCCTGGAGATGGACATAGAGATCCAGCAAAGCTAACTCCTGCAGACCACCATTGAGCAAGAGAGGGAGCGAGAGCGGTTGTAGAACCTGGACCGCGCCTTGGCGGCTAACGAGGCCTCCTACAAGGAACGCCTCAGGAAAGCCAACGCCATGCTCGAAGAGAAGGCCGCGAAGTGAAAAGCGGAGATCGACCTGTAGGCCCAGGACGAAGTCACGCGGAAGGCAAGGCCCTCGCCAACACCTACTCCAAAAACCTGCAGAAGCAGGAGGACCACTTCACGAAGAGGCGTGGCGAGCTCGACACCAAAATCGCCGAACTCAAGCGGTAGCTTGGGCCGTCGGAGACTGAGAAGCGAAGGGTGGCGGGGCTCCACACTACGACCCTCCAGGAGCTGGCAGACCTCCAGGCTCAGGTGCGCGAGGTTAGGGATGATGTGTAGAGGGTCCACGACGAGACTGTCTGGAGGCGCGGGGAGCAGCTCCAACTCTCCAAGATGTTCCGCGAGCTCAGCGAGCGCGCCCGTGGCACCATGGCCCTTTTTTGGTTGAGGGGGTGGAGAATCCTCTGGAAACCAATGATGCTAGCTTCCTGGGCTTGTTCACCAAGCTCGTGGAGCGGCTGGAGGTGAGCTTCGCCTGGTGGGACGAGATCCGCGACACTGAGTGTCGCGACCTTCTGCGCCAGGCGTCGACCCGAGTCTTCAGCAACTTGCTGCTCCTCGATGGCCACTTCGACTTTGACCAGGTGCTATCCCCCATCCCCGAGGAGCTTTGAGGCAAGCTTGCGAGGGCGATGGAGGACCACATGGCGAGTCTGCTGGAGCGGTTCGCGCCTGACAGGGAAGGGTCTGACGAGGACGACAATACCACTGTCGGCGACACCGACAGCGGCCCTACCGCCTGAGCCCCTTCACTCTCTTTCCTGTAACAAAGTAGATGCGGCCCCGCGGGGGCGTGAAGACATTTGCATGGCAATTTTACTCTAAGTACTTCGATTCTTAATGTATGTTTCCGTTTTCCTCCCGAGGCCCTTGTTTCCCTTTTACGTTGCCCTTGTTCCATGTGTCACTAGGACCTAGCCCCCGAGGCGGGCTACAACTGTCACTGGTATGCATGGAGTGTGCACTTAGCAAGGCCAGAGGGTGTAGGGCTCTTAAGGCTGCTAGGAGTCCCTGAGGCATGATGCTGAGGGCCCCCCCCCCTTGACGCGCAGGCGGCTCATGCCAGGGAAGCCAGGACACCACGGGAGAAAAATGAGAGGGAGAGACCGCGAGGGGTGCCTTGGACTTAGCTCCTTGGAAATGTGCAGCTTGAAGCGAGTCCTCGGCAGGGCATGACTCATGGCGCAGCCCCTCGCAATGCCCTCCGCCTACAGGCACTGCTCGTGAAGCCTCCTGAGGGGGGGCTCCTGAGGCCCTCGGTATCATGCACCAGGGAAATTGCCAAGTTTTTGCAAGTAGTGCATCTGGCCGCACTCGCGAGGTCGCCTGTGGGTGTGACGCGAGGAGATGAAGCACCAAGGACCTGGTGAGGTTACGTACACGGGAGCAGGCCCGCGAGCCAGAGCTCGGTCGCTTGGATTTTGTAGTGCTGCTGGGACTGACCCGAGCACAGACACCGTGCCCAGCCCCCGCTCGTGTGACGGACATGGGGGAGATTACGAGTGCGTGCCCCTACCGAGGCACACTCAGGTGCAAGCACACAGGGTTCTGAAGGAAATAAGCTTTACTAATGCATGAAGCAGGTTCATTAGATAACAGAAAAATACACACTGTCGTGTTCGACATGGGTCAGCTTGAGGATGTGATGGCCGAGGGCCCCTCGGGTAAGTAGGCCGCCAGCGTTGAGCATGGGGCATCCTCCAGCGCTGAGCATGGGGCATCCTCCAGCGCTGAGCATGGGGCTTTCACGAGAGTGGGGAGGAGCTCCCATGTGCCGACGGCAGTGCTGGTAGAGAGAGCTCTGGAGCGTGTACAGCTCCATGTCACTTGTATCCATGGAGGCACGGACAGAACTTATGGTGATGGTGGGTGTTCCATGTGTTTTGTACCGGAACACCCACTGCCATCACGAGTCGGGCCATGGCTAGCCAGGGCGTGGGGCTCCAAGCTCATGCGCATCAGCCTCTCGAAGGTGGCTGCGGTCCCCTCCAGGCTGAAAGGCATGCGCATGGGCCGGGACGAGCCTGCAATCTGACTGACCCACGGGAGAGGAAAGGGGCTCACGGGACAAGCCTGGTTGAGGGCGATGAAGTCGATGCACATGCGCGCACTGTTGCGCGGCCTGGCGGCAGGGGTGGGGTTGACGATCCACTCGGGGTGGGAAGCTTCACGGGCGATTCCAGCCCTGGGAGCTTGCTGGCCTCCCGGGTGACGATCTCCTTCTTCTCGGGTGCCTGATGCCTTTCCTTGTGCCCGATGGGCCACGCGCCTTGGCACGTGGCTGAGTGGTGCTCGACCACCTCCCTCAGTAGACCGGGCATGTCTGACGTTGTCCAGTCCAACGCATCAGGGCTTGCCCGACGAAAGGTGACGAGCGCGCCTTCCTATTTGGGGAAGCGCCCGCTGCTGACGGCGAGGGAGAGGCCTATTTTGCCCCATCCAAGGACGCCTTCTTGGACTCAGCCTGCTCCTGAGAGAGCAGGGGCTTCTTCTTCACTGGCGCCTCCTCGGCAGGCCCGAGCACGTCCTCATCGGCTGGGTAAGTGATGGAGGCAGCCTTGTAGGCGTGCTCAAGGGTGTGCATCGCATCCTTCTTGTCGCAGTGGATGGTGAGGGTACTGCCGCATCCGGGCATCTTGACGAGGCCGTAGGCGTGGTGGGTCACAATCGTGAACTTGGAGAGCGCCGGGTAGCCCAAGATGCCATTGTAGGCCAGCCGATGTGAGCCACATCGAAGACGATGAAGTCCGTACGATAGTTCTTGCGGGTGTCGAAGGTGACAGGAAGGCGCACTTGCCACAGTGGAATGGTGGAGCCATCGGTGACGCCCGAGAAGGGCCTGGTGGGCATCAGGCGCTCGTAGGGCAGTTGGAGCGTCTCGAAGGTCCTCACAAAGAGCACGTTGAGGCCCGCACCGCCGTCGATGAGCATCTTCATGACGGCCACATTGCTGATGGTGGGCGTGCACAGCAAGGGAACGGCACCCACGGCCTTCATGGGCTCGGGGTGGTCACTTGCGTTAAAGGTGATGAGGAACTCAGACCACTTGAGGCGACTGGCGGACTCGAGTGCCGGGAGGGCCACGTTCAGCCGTTTACCTCTCGAGAGAACTACTTGAAGTGGCGGTTGGATGGGGGGCATGGGCCCCGCTGAGGAGGCAGGCCACCCTGCGAGGCTCCTGATAGCCCCCAACGTTATCAATAGGAGGGGAGTCGTTGGCGCGTGGTAGTGCGGCGTTGGCTTGAGGGTCAGCCTGCCGTGGCTCGATCTGCCAGCCCTGACGGTTGTTGTCACCGGCGCCGTTCTTGTTGTTGCCCAAGCGGCCGCTTCCGCTGCCACCACCACAACCCTTGCCGCACTCCTTGCAGCTGTCGTGGCGCTCGGTGCGGCCCTTGCAGAGCAGCTTGAGCTTGTGGCAGTCTTCAGTGCTGTGGGAGTTCACATTGTGGTAGGCACAAAAGGGACAGTCATCCTTCTTGGCCTCGCCGTGATCTCGGCCACGCTTGTAGTCTGGCTCTACTGCGAGCACGGCGGGCCCCTTGCGCTTGGTGTCCTTGCCTTGGATTTTGCCGCGTCAGGCTCAATGTCGGGGTCATTGTGGAGGAAAAGGCATCCCTCCTTGGCCTTGGCGCAACGGTCGGCGAGGATGAACAGCTCTGCCGTGGAGTCGAGCTCGTCCCTGACGGAGAGCTTCTTGCACATCTTCACGTCCGTGATGCCATTGGTGAAGGCAGAGACGATCGCGGTTGGAAGCCTTTGGGATCCTGTTGCGCACCTGGCTGAAGCGCTAGATGAACTTGCATAGGTCCTCGCAGCTCCTCGTCAACTTCTCCAACAAGAAGTACAAGCCGAAAGATGAGCACATGGCGGCCTATCTGGAGGAGGTGCGCAAGCTTGAGAAGCGCTTCATGGGCATGGAGCTCCAGCACATCCCTCATGGCGACAACAGTGAGGCAGATGAGATCGCCAAGCGTGCTTCTCGCCGCGAGCCCTAGAGCCCCGATGTCTTCGAGGAGCGGCTCTTAAAGCCTTCGGCAGCTCCTCCAATCATCAGCCCTGCGGCGCCTCAAGAGGAGCTCCCGCCCGCGCCACCTGTGGGCGCAGCAGACTGCGGACCATCCTCAGGCGCTCGCCTGCTACTGGCACTCAAGTCGCAGCCTGAGAACTTGACCACGGAGATCAAGGCCTACTTGGAGGGCGGTGCCCTCCCGGAGATTGACGCAGAAGCAGCGCATGTGGTCCGCCAAGTGGCGCTCTACCACTTGAAGGAGGGTGACTTGTACCGCCACCGGCCGAACGGAGTCGCACTAAGGTGCATCTCCATGGAGCAAGGGCATGAGCTACTCGCCGACATCCACGGCGGCGACTTCGGCCATCACTCGTCCTCGCGCACTCTCGCAAGTAAGGCATTCCGCAGTGGTTTCTTCTGGCCCACAGCGCTCAAGGATGCCGCAGAGCTAATCCAGGCATGCGAAGCTTGCCAATTCGACGCCAAGCAGATTCATCACCCAATGCAAGGGCTCTGGACCATCCCTCTCTCATGGACCTTTGCGGTCTGGGGGCTGGATATCCTCGGGCCTTTCCCTCGCACAGTCGATGGCTATCACTACCTCTACCTCGCCATCAACAAGTTCGCCAAGTAGGCAGAGGTGGAGCCTGACCGGACCATCCCGGCCGGGTCAGCGGTCAAGTTCATCAAGGCCCTGGTGTTCCGTTTCGGCGTCCCCAACCACATCATCACGGACAATGGCACACAGTTCACCAGTGGCCAATTCAAGGCCTACTATGCCAACATTGGCACGCAGATCTGCTTCACCTCTGTGGCACACCCCCGAAGCAATGACAGGCTAAGCGTGCCAATGCTGAGGTCCTCAAGGGCCTGAAGACCAGGAGCTTCAAGAAGCAGCTCATGGCCTGCGGCAAGGGCTGGCTAGACGAGCTCCCATCGGTGCTATGGTCCATCCGCACCACGGCGACGAAGCCCACCGGCGAGACGCCTTTCTTCCTCGTCTATGGGGCAGAGGCTGTCCTTCCAGCTGAGGTGAAGCACCAGTCCCTGCGGGTCTTGGCTTTTGACGAATCTTATCAGGGCGGCCTGTGGGAGGATGACCTGCTTTTCCTCGAAGGGGCATGCCGCCAAGCTGCACTCCGCACGACAAGGTACTAGCAGGCATTGCATCGCTATCAGAGCTGCAACATACACCCCCGCACCCTTGAGGCGGGCGACCTTGTCTTGCGTTGGATCCTCTCCAGAGAGGGACTCCACAAGATCTCACCCATGTGGGAGGGCCCTTTCAGGGTCACCCACATCTCCCATCCCGGTGCAGCGTGGTTTGAAACAGAGGAGGGTGTTCTCGTACAAAACACATGGAACATCCAACATCTCCGCAACCGAAATGGGGTTGTACACGCCCCGGGGCTTTTTCTACAGGTGCTGTCTTTGGCACGCAGGAGCTCCCTCCCACTCTCGTGGAAGCCCCATGCGCCACGCTGGCGGCTACCCTATGCTCCGTGTTGGCGGCCTACTTACCTGAGGGGCCTACCGGCCGTAACATCCTCAGGCTGACCCATGTCATACACGGCAGCATGTACCTTTTCTGTTGTGTACCGAATCTATTTACTACATTAGTAAAGCTTATTTCCTAAAAACAGCAGGCATTCTTATAGCTAAGTCTGCTTCCGGAGGCACGCTCGCGATCTCGCCCTATGTGTCTTACGCGAGCGAGGGCTGGGCACGACGCCTTTGCTTGGGTCAATCCCAGCAGCGCTGCAAAAAACCAAGTGACCGAGGTCTGGCTCGCGGGCCTGCTCCCGTGCACGTCACCTCAGCATGTCCTTGGTGCTCTTATCTCCTTGCATAACACCCACAGACGGCTTCGCGAGCGCGCCCCGCTACATCACTTGCGAAAATTTGGCAATCTCCCTGGTGCAGGGCGTAAAGGGCCTCGGGAGCCCCCTCTTGGGAGGCCTCGTGTGTGGCATCCCACGGGTCGAAGGCTTCGTGCGGGATGGTGCCTCGCGCGCCGCGCCATGCGAAGGACTCGCTGCAAGTTCCGAGTCTCCAAAGAGCTATGTCTAAGCGCCCCTCGCGTTCTTTTCCTCTCATTATTTTTCCTTGTTGGCACAAGCTGCCTGCTCGTCAAAGGGGGGGACCCTAAGCATCGCGCTTCAGGGGCTCTTACCGGCCCTAGGAGCCCTACACCCTCTGGCCTTGCCGAGCACATGCTCCAAGCATACCAGCTATGGTCATAGCCCGCTCGGGGGGCTGGGTCCCGGCGATGCAGGGCACCAGGGCAGCATAAGAAGGAGGGAGGAGATTTTGGGGAGAAGGCAGAGGAAACACCAAGTACTTAGACATACAGTGCCATACAAAGTGGTTTTACGCCCCACCGGGCTACGTTGATTGCGCAGGGGTGAAAACAGGGGCTTGTCCTCAAGGGTCCTCCCCCCGCGCCGCCCATGCCTAGTCAGAATCCTTGTCTTCACTCTTGACGCTCCGGGGGCTCCCATCGCTTTCGCTCCCACTGGAGGAATCGGAGCCGCTTCCACTCTTGCTCTCTCCGCAGCACTCCAAACGGCCGTCGGCGACCCCTAAGAACTTCACGAAGAGGGTCGCAGCTCCGTCGAATCTGAATTGCAAAACCTGCCCGTGCCTCAGGTCGTGGGAGAGAGCAAATGACTTCCACTCCCGGGCCAGGAACATTAACCCGGTGGGGGAAAACTCCGCCGCTACCCAGAAAGGACCGTTGCAGCAGTCGTCCGCCTGTAGGCACAAGCCCACAGGCTCATCGTCCTCCATCGTCCTTGCAAAGGAGTCCGAAAGTTGGAGCCGGCTGCAAGGTGGGCGATGGAGCCCCACGATAAACTCGTGTGTGACCTCCACCATGTGGGAGTCTGCCCGAAGAGAGGGAGCGCGCGCCCCCTGCAGCCACGAGCGTCGCATGTCCCACGACCATGAGCCATGATTGTCCCATGGGTGCTAGGTCCGACCTCCGTGATGGCGCCCGCAGAGGGCATCCGGCCCCGGGAAGAAGCCCTCGTCGCCTCGGCTGAGCCACGGGCCTGACCATTACCCCTCGCCGGTACCGATTTCGGCAGATCCAACTCCTCCACCGCTTTCTTCCCCTTCTTGGCCACATAAAACTTCCTCTTAGGAGCCATGGCGCATCAGCGGCAGACAGAGGTTGGGAGTTGGAGAAAGGGGGAAGAAGCCAAGGGGTCAGTTGCAAGGGCGCAGGCAGGCTTTATCACCGAGGCGACAGTTATCGAGGCGGCATGGGGCAGTGGAGGTGCCACGCCCGTAAAGGCCACCACGCGTCGCCCCTGGGCCTGGCGGTTGGTAGGCCCTAGTCGTTTCGCTCCCAATGGGAAGGCGGAGGGCGCACGCCGCGGGCCCGGGGACTACTGTTGGTCCAGTGGACATCGGGGTACCATGGCCTATCTGCCTACAGCGCAGGAGGCGGCCCTTGCGGCCCAAGAAGATCGGCCCCAGCCTGGGCCTCCGAGGGGCAAGCCACCTCATGGGGAGCCAGCCCCACGAGGCTCCCCCGCCGGCAGGTGAGGCAAAGCAAATGTCACCAAGTCCTTGGCAGCCTCGTGAGGCCGGCTTGCGAGGCCGTCTCGCGAGGTCAGCCTTGGGGATCCAGCCGTGGAGCCTGTGCGTGTCATGTGGGTGACGGCCAACTGTTAGGATAAGGATGGCAGGGTATAGCGAAGACTAGTTTCCACTTTGGTGCTAAGGGAGCAGTAGGAGCAACCTCCCTCCTAAGCAAGCCCCAAAGTTTTCCATTTTGGTGAATGAAGACCAAGACAGCTCGGCGCCAAGGACAAGCGTCATCGCCGAGCCCACGCTTACGTCAGGATAGCGCTTTTAGCAGGCGAAGACCACCTTTGGCCAGGATAGGCCAGCGCCCTGGTCCCCCTTCAAACTTGCCGCCATGTGGAAGCCCTTTCCTGCTCATATTTTCAGGAAAGAGGCTCAAGGCATGTGACGACCCGAGACCAACGCTCCAGACGCTTTCCATGTTTTTCGTTATCGCCGCGTGTTTTATTTGCTTGCTGCATTTCATCATTGCATCATTTGCATTGCATCATGTCTCATGCACCCCTTTTAAACTCAACTAAATAAATTGCATAGATCGTTGATCTATTTAAATTGAGGGAATTCACGTGGTGATTTCTCTTTATAACATATACCTTATCCTCCCAATATTATTAGGGAGCTAATAAATATTCCACTATTTCGGAATCACCCATAAACACACTTGCAAAATAATTCCGTACCTTTTCTGCTTCAAGTTTGGTCTCCAAACTTTGCCCTAAATTCTTTCATCACTTTCCCAAGCTCCACCAAAATTCTCAACATTTTTGGACCTACCGAATACCCACTTCTTTCTCACACTCATTTGAATTAAATTCAAATGAGGTCGAATTCAACTTCACGCCCATGCTCACTTTCTATTTTTCTTGGATCAAGCTCATTTTTATGAGTCCGGGAAAATTAACCCTATGCCCAAGTCCCTTCTCTAACCTTTTTCTTTTCTTTCCTTTTCTTTCTTCCCTTTTTTCCTGTTATGAGAGAGAGAGAGAGTAGATAACCCCAGCGCAGCCCAGCCGGCTACTTGGGCCTCCTGCAGCCCCAACCCACCTAGGCCCAGCCGCACCTAAACCCTAGCCTCGACCTCTCCCTCTCGCTTCCTCTCAGCGTCGTCAACTCGTCGACCCCCTCCTCTCGATCTCTCCCACTTGATCCCGCAGCACCCACACCCACATCGCGCCCGATCCCCTCGCTCCCGCATCCGCGCGCCTCCAGCGCTAAACCCCGCGCTCCGCCCTCGCCGGAGAAGCAGACCAGGCCGGAGCCCCATCGCCCTCCTCGCCGCCGTTGCCCCCCTTCCATCAGCAGCCGTGCCCTCTGCCTCCTCCTCGTCGCCTCGCATCTGCCGCCAGCCACCGCAGAACCAGGCTGCCGCCGCGCCATCTAGCCTCGTCCTTGTTGACCCGCGCCACCGGAGCCTAGCAGATCGACGACCGCTCCTTCCTCTCCTCCGCGTCCGTCCCCGCTCAAGCATCTCCGCCGGAGCATGCCCGCTGAGCTCCGTCGCGCCCCCTCGTTGGCCCTCCTCCGCGCTGTTGCCTCGCCAGGACGCCGCGCCTGACCTCCCGCGCCACCACTGGAGGCCAACACCGGTGCCCCCTGCCTCGCACCGCCCTCTGCTTCCGTCTACGCCACGCCCACGTCCCCACCTCCTGCACGAGGCCCGCGTCGCTGCTTCTCTGCTCCACGCGCCCGTCCTGGAGCTCGTCCACCATCTCCAGCCGCTCCCGCCTGCAGCTCCTCCACCTCGCCTCTGCGGCCTTCCCCGCTGCTCCCTGCATCCGGCCGGCCACCCCCACGTCCGGCCATCCATGTTGCTGCCGCTGGACACCAAGACCGGGGGTTCTTTAGCTGTTGCACGCTTGCAGTGCCTCCTCCCGAGCAGGAGCAGTTTGAACCGATGCCTCCGTGAAGCCCGAGTGTGAATTTTTGTGCACCGGTTACGCCAAGACCGTCCTGGACCGACAAGTATCACGACGTCCGACGATGCGCCAAGTACCTCTACCCATGACCCGAACGTCTACGACCCGTGTACAACTACCGTCGACCCTGAAGACCTCAGATTCATCAAGTTCCCACGACGACATAAGTGTACCCCTCCGGATCACCAAGTTCGGCTACCGTCGCCGTGTACCACGACTTCCACTACGACCGTCCCGAGAACGCCTACTTCCCCTACACTGCATCGAACCAGATCCGCTCCGAAATGCACACTTCAAGGGTATAACCATCGAGACGACCGCCATGAATGATTGCTTGCAATGTATGGGATGCTCGTGTTTTCACCATGTCCGAATTGCCACTCGTTTCCATGCCACCGACATGTCGGACACCCGGTAACCGGGATCACCCCACCATCTTTTGCATGTTCCGTACATCCACACTTTCTTTTGCACTGACATCTCGACGAGTTGTCGGATCATCGGAATGTTGCCGTGGCACCATTTCCATTATTGTTGCCATGGCACCCCTTTCGTTCCGCCATGGTGACCAAATGCTTCATAACATGCTCATGTCAACATTTTCTTAAATTGCATAATACTTGTTTATGTCATCCGCATCATGATAACAACTTTTAAAATGTTTAAATTGTTGTTTGCATTATAAATTGCTATATGCACATGGGGTTTTTCCGGAAATGTTGTTTGTTATTTCCGGCCTCATTTAAACTTGCCTAGATAGGTAGTTTTATTATGCTTCACCTCTTGCCATGTTTAACAACATTTAATATTGTTGAGTAGCTTAAACGAGTTGAACTAAATGATTAAATGTGGTGTTTCATCAATATGCAACTCGTTGCATATTGAGCTCCACTTAATTTGTAGTATTGTTTGTTGCACTTTGCCATGCCATGACTCATTAAACCGGACATGCATCATACTTGATTGTGCATCATGCCATGTTTATGTGATGGTTGTTTACCATGTTGTTTGCTTCTTTCCGGTGTTACTTCTTCTTGATAGTTTCGGTTACGTTGCGATTGTGAGGATTCGTACGACTACGTTGGTTCGTCTTCTTCATGGACTCGGTCTTCTTCCTAGCGGGATTTCAGGCAAGATGACCGTTACTCTGGATACCACTACTATCTTTGCTTTGCTAGTTGTCTCGATGCTATCGCTATGTCGCGCTACCTACCACTTGTTTATCAAGCCTCCCAATATGCCATGACAGCCTCTAACCTTTTCCACCATCCCAGCAAACCGTTGTTTGGCTATGTTACCGCTTTGCTCAGCCCCTCTTATAGCGTTGCTAGTTGCAGGTGCAGTTGCAGTTTGTTCCATGTTGGGACATGGATATCATGGGATATCACAATATCTCTTATTTAATTAATGCACATATATACATGGTAATGGGTGGAAGGCTCGGCCTTTTGCCTGGTGTTTTGTTCCACTCATGCCGCCCTAGTTTCCGTCATACCGGTGTTATGTTCCTTGATTTTTGCGTTCCTAACATGGTCGGGGTTTATGGGCCCCCCTTCATAGTTCGCTTTGAATAAAACTCTTCCAGCAAGGCCCAACATTGGTTTTAACTTTTGCCAACATAATAATATTGAGCTAAATAATTAACTTGCATAGGGCGTCATGAACCCGAGGATTCTTAATTCCACATAATACAGGGGGGCCAGTGCTGATGGTGTTGGTCCCAAACGGGTAGACTGCGGGGCCACCATGGGGCAACTCGAGGTCTGGTTTTACTCGTAGGCTGACCCATCCGGTCGTGGCCTGAGACGAGATACGCGTGGCTACTATCAGGGTGTCGGCACACCGGGAGGTCTTGCTGGACTTGTTTTACCATTGTCGAAATGTCTTGTGCACCGGGATTCCGAGTCTGATCGGGTTGTCCCCAAGATGGAGAATTGCCTCCGCTGATCATGAGAGCTTGTCATGGGCTAAGTTGGGACAACCTTGCAGGGTTTAAAATTTTGAGAGCCGTGCCCGCGGTTATGTGGCAGATGGGAATTTTTAATATCCGGTTGTAGAGAACTTGACACCAGATCCGAAATAAAATACACCAACCGCGTGTGTAACCGTGATGGTCTCTTTTCGAGTGAGTTCGAAAAGAGAACGCGGTGGGGTTATGTTTGAACGTAAGTAGTTCAGGATCACTTCTTGATCTTACTAGTTGCGACCGTTTGCGTGGTTTCTCATCTTATTCTTGTACTCGTAAGTTAGCCACCATTCAATGCTTAGTCGCTTGCTGCAGCCTCACCACCTATCCTTTCCTTACCCATTAAGCTTTGCTAGTCTTGATACCCATGGAAATGGGATTGCTGAGTCCTCGTGGCTCACAGTTTACTACAACAACAGTTGCAGGTACAGGTTATGCGATGATCTGACGTGAGAGCGATGCTCGCTTGTTTTGGAGTTCTTCTGCTCCTTCTTCTTCGATCAAGGGGTAGGTTCCGGGTCGGGGGAGCCTGGGCTAGCAGGGTGGATGTTGTTCTTCTTTTTCATTTGCTTTCATCCGTAGTCGGATCCTGCTCTTCTGTATGATGATTGCTATGTACTGATGTATTCATGTATTCATGTTGTAGCTTGTGGCGAGTGTAAGCCTTTACCTTGTATTCTCATCTATTCAGTACATGGTATGTTGTAATGATATCCAGCTTGCTATGCGCTCGAAGTGCGATTGTGCCCCGATCATGAATTCATCACGTGATTAGGATAGAATCGCATCTTGGGCGCTACAAGTTGGTATCAGAGCCTTACCGACTTTAGGAGCCCCCTTGATTGATCGAACCGCTGCCGTTGTTGAGTCTAGAAAAAAACTATTTTGAGTCTAGTTATATCGAAGAGTTGGAATTCTTTTTACTCCTCATCCCCTTCGTCGCTCTGGTGAGGACTCCTGACGTAGATGTTTTGACTTCACTCTCCTCTTTTTCACTCAATTTTTTTTAGGATCACGCGGGTATTGTTGGAATCGTTGCAATATCGATGTGACGGGAATTCTGTCTTGGTGCCTCCCGATTGTATGGATTGGACCCGGGGAGTTGAGCTCCAAGGTGTTTTCGTCACAGTGCTTATCGTTTCAGTTCCGGAATGCCAGAGGATGCCGACATCGAAACGCTCCCATACTTTTCATGGTGGCAAATAGTGCCGTGACTTATCCCTAGTACTGAAGGAGATAGCACGGATGATCTTCCATGACTAGTATCATTGTGTGTTCGAAGGTCTGAGTTACACGAGTTTCCGAGATTTCTTGGTTATGTGTTGAACGCATTCGGAACATTGGAGCGTAGAATTCTGCTAGGAGTTGTGTGATGATTTTTTTTGCTCCATGTAGCCGTGGGACCAGATTGCATAACCAAGAAGTTTCGGGAGTTCTCAGGTGGGAATTCAAGTAGTTACCTAGGTTTATCCTTCCAACAAATGCATGAGGGGTTATGTATTTGTTTCTGACTTATTTTGCAAGCCAATCCTTTGTTTTGTTTTGAGTTGTGGTATTCGAGTTGCTTCAAAGTGAAGTGTTGATCCATACCTTTCGTAAATGGTGTTCTCATATTTTTATGGGAGTGCTAATCCTTCTTGATCATCGAGGTTGCCATGTTAATTCTTTTTCAACCGACGTGCTTCTCTTCAAGTGGATCCGATCATTTCAACATTCGCGAGATCAATTCTAAGTTTTCTCAATGGTGTTTGTTTCATCCGTCCCAAGTTGCATTCCTTTTTCCCACCATCCCACCCTTTTCCTTCAAGGACTTAGATTTTCTTAATCAAGTATCCATCTTATTGATGTGAACTTTCTTCATTTTTTTCCCTTCAATGTTCTTATCCGGTGTTTCCTCGTGAAGATGCTAAGTAAGCTTCAAGTTCATCATTCTTTCATTCTTCGTTCTCTTTTCTTCTCCGGTGGATTCAATTAAAGCTTTTGGCGTTGACCACATCCCTTTCATCATTTCAAATTCTTTCTCATTGCCGGTGCACCTCTTATCATTCGCCTCTCGCTATTCATTTGTTCCGAAGTGCTGAAGAAATCTCAGAAGATTTGTGTTTCCATTCTTAATCCATTCAAGCTATTTTGAGGTTGTTATCTCATTCAAGCCATTTAAATTCAACCGATGCAATCTCTCTTTAAAAATTGTTCAACGGTGTTTCTTTTGAGTGGGCCCTAACCCACAGGTCTTTTCCCAGGATCTTACCTGACTCTTCTAATTCTTCCGGAGCTATTCTCAAATTCTTTTCAAAGCTTGACGTAAGAATGAATTATCATCGGTCAGATGCCCTCTCCAAGATCATTTTCAAATTCTTTCATCGTTGGCTCAATATTTATGTTCTTCTTTGTTCCGGAGTGTCTCGACAATTTTGGTGGTGTTTCTCGTCGTCATTCTCAGCTTTGAAGACCGAAGAAAAGTTTCTCTTTAACTTGGTCCGTTCTCTTGAAGATTCATGGTGCTAGTTTCATGCCATCCTCATAATTGTTTTTGATTGTGAGAATTCTCTTCACACCCATCCGAAGCATTTCAGGAGTTTCTTTCCTTTCTCGATCATCCGAAGGCCATCATTTCAGAAGATTTATTGGTTCTCAATGTTCAGCTCTCATTCCCCAATTCTACTGGTGCTTCATTCAAGTACTCTTTAGTCAGCTAACGATCTCTTCGTTCTCGTGTATCTAAATTCCCTCGAGTGTCTTTGCTCATTTTCTAATTCTTCCTGGTGATTTGTTCACTTTTCTTCAATCGTTTTCAATTCTTACGGTGGTTCGTTCAAGATTTCTCTTCCTTCGTTATCGTATCAATTCATTTGTTTTTTCCAAAATCCTACCGGTGGTTCATTGAAGGCTTTTCCCAAGTTTGCGCTATATCTCTCCTTAATCCTTTTCAATGAGAATGAGTAGTATGCCAAATCCATTGTGGGTCATGAATTTAATTGATGAAGGATAAGCATAACGTAATTCTTATTCTTGTTTCATCGAGTAAATTCAATTCCTTATTTCGAAGGTTCATCAAAATTCTCGGTTTCAATTGTTTCATTTCTTCTTTCCGGAGTTGTTCATCATATCACATTCTCGGTTCGAGGTGCTTCATCTTTTCTTTTTGGAGTTCCAAGCTCTCTCAATTATCTCGTCCCGAAGGCCCATCTAAATCATTGCAAGCGTTCAATTCTTGTTCTTGCAATCTTTGCTTCTTTTCCATCATCCTTTTCTTTTATCCGGAGTTCTTCCAAAGTTTCTTCATGGTGGTTCGTTAAGGATTTAATTCATTCTTCAAGTATTTTTCATCTTGCATTCCGAAGTGCAGTTCTTTCTATCTTATCTTTTGAGGTGGTGTTATGTCATTCTTGAAAATTTCGCTTCGTGTTTCATGATGCACACGTTGTCAAGAATGAGGTATTTTAAATCCATCAATCTCTTCGTTGGTGTTATCTTGGTAAATAGTTCACCTAAAGCCTTCCCTAAGGAATGTTGCTATTTGTGGTGCTTATCAATGATCCAAGTTTTCTCCTATCCTCTCGGCGAAAGGAGTTTTCATCTCCATGTTGATCTCAATCCAATCAACTGTTTCCGTTAGTGGCCGGTTGTCACCTTGTAATTTTGAGATGTTTTCCATAAGCCCACAACAAGCTTATTCTTTTCGTTGTTGATTTTCCAACAACTCCGTTCAAGCCATTCTCCTAAGGATGCTCTTTCAAATTCATTTGAGGGAGAAGTTGTTGTTTTCTCTTCTTCGTTCTTTTCATTTGATTCTTTCATTTCTTCCAGAGGCATTGCGTTGTTGCTCATGTCAAGTATCATTCCATCTAGTTAAGTTCTTGTTCAATTCCTTCGCTTTTCAGTCGGAGTGCTGTCCGAATTCTTTCATTCTAATGCCTTCTCTATCTCCTTTTAACTAGAGTGCTTTCAAAGTCTATCTTGTCCCCTAAGCTCTTGGTTCTCATCATATTCCTTGTTCCTCTTATCCAATGGACTGTTTGCAAACTTGTTCGTCTCCATTGTATTCTTTCTTTCAATTTGTTCAGCCTCTCAAGGTTCATGGTTTCACTTGTTTGTCAAGAAGCAACTTTGTTTTACCTCTTCCTCTGCCGCTTTTCTCCGGTGCCATCCCTAGATCTCGGGGTGAGATCTCTTGTAAGTGGGGTAGTGTTGTGACGACCCGAGACCAACGCTTCAGACGCTTTCCATGTTTTTCATTATCGCCGCGTGTTTTATTTGCTTGCTGCATTTCATCATCGCATCATTTGCATTGCATCATGTCTCATGCACCCCTTTTAAAACTCAACTAAATAAATTGCATAGATCGTTGATTTATTTAAATTGAGGGAATTCACCTGGTGATTTCTCTTTATAACATATACCTTATCCTCCCAATATTATTAGGGAGCTAATAAATATTCCACTATTTCGGAATCACCCATAAACACACTTGCAAAATATCTCCGTACCTTTTCTGCTTCAAGTTTGGTCTCCAAACTTTGCCCTAAATTCTTTCATCACTTTCCCGAGCTCCACCAAAATTCTCAACATTTTTGGACCTACCGAATACCCACTTCTTTCTCACACTCATTTGAATTAAATTCAAATGAGGTCGAATTCAACTTCACGCCCATGCTCACTTTCTATTTTTCTTGGATCAAGCTCATTTTTATGAGTCCGGGAAAATTAACCCTATGCCCAAGTCCCTTATCTAACCTTTTTCTTTTCTTTCCTTTTCTTTCTTCCCTTTTTTTTCCTGTTATGAGAGAGAGAGAGTAGAGAACCCCAGCGCAACCCAGCCGGCTACTTGGGCCTCCTGCAGCCCCGACCCACCTAGGCCCAGCCGCACCTAAACCCTAGCCTCGACCTCTCCCTCTCGCTTCCTCTCAGCGCCGTCAACTCGTCGACCCCCTCCTCTCGATCTCTCCCACTCGATCCCGCAGCACCCACACCCACATCGCGCCCGATCCCCTCGCTCCCGCATCCGCGCGCCTCCAGCGCCAGACCCCGCGCTCCGCCCTCGCCGGAGAAGCGGACCAGGCCGGAGCCCCGTCGGCCTCCTCGCTGCCGTTGCCCCCTTCCATCAGCAGCCGCGCCCTCTGCCTCCTCCTCGTCGCCTCGCATCTGCCGCCAGCAACCACAGAACCAGGCCGCCGCCGCGCCATCTCGCCTCGTCCTTGTTGACCTGCGCCACCGAAGCCCAGCAGATCGACGAACGCTCCTTCCTCTCCTCCGCGTCCGTCCCCGCTCAAGCATCTCCGCCAGAGCACGCCCGCTGAGCTCTGTCGCGCCCCCTCGTCGGCCCTCCTCCGCGCCGTTGCCTTGCCAGGACGCCGCGCCTGGCCTCCCGCGCCACCACTGGAGGCCAACTCCGGCGCCCCCTGCCTCGCGTCGCCCTCTGCTTCCGTCTACGCCGCGACCACGTCCCCACCTCCTGCGCGAGGCCCGGGTTGCTGCTGCTCTGCTCCACGCGCCCGTCCTGGAGCTCGTCCACCATCTCCAGCCGCTCCCGCCTGCAGCTCCTCCACCTCGCCTCTGCGGCCTCCCCCGCTGCTCCCTGCATCCTGCCGGCCACCCCCATGTCCGGCCATCCATGTTGCTGCCGCTGGACACCAAGACCGGGGGCTCTTTAGCTGTTGCACGCTTGCAGTGCCTCCTCCCGAGCAGGAGCAGTTTGAACCGATGCCTCCGTGAAGCCCGAGTGTGAATTTTTGTGCACCGGTTACGCCAAGACCATCCCGGACCGACAAGTACCACGACGTCCGACGATGCGCCAAGTACCTCTACCCATGACCCGAACGTCTATGACCCGTGTACAACTACCGTCGACCCTGAAGACGTCAGATTCATCAAGTTCCCACGACGACATAAGTGTACCCCTCCGGATCACAAACTTCGGCTACCGTCGCCGTGTACCACGACTTCCACTACGACCGTCTCGAGAACGCCTACTTCCCCTACACCGCATCGAACCCGATCCGCTCCGAAATGCTCGCTTCAAGGGTATAACCATCGAGACGATCGCCATGAACGATTGCTTGCAATGTATGGGATGCTCGTGTTTTCACCACGTCCGAATTGCCACTCGTTTCAATGCCACCGACATGTGGGACACCCGGCAACCGGGATCACCCCACCATCTTTTACATGTTCCGTACATCCACACTTTCTTTTGCACCGACATCTCGACGAGTTGTCGGATCATCGGAATGTTGCCGTGGCACCATTTTCATTATTGTTGCTGTGGCACCCCATTCATTCCGCCATGGTGACCAAATGCTTCATAACATGCTCGTGTCAACATTTTCTTAAATTGCATAATACTTGTTTATGTCATCCGCATCATGATAACAACTTTTAAAATGTTTAAATTGTTGTTTGCATTATAAATTGCTATATGCACATGGGGTTTTTCCGGAAATGTTGTTTGTTATTTCCGGCCTCATTTAAACTTGCCTAGATAGGTAGTTTTATTATGCTTCACCTCTTGCCATGTTTAACAACATTGAATATTGTTGAGTAGCTTAAACGAGTTGAACTAAATGATTAAATGTGGTGTTTCATCAATATGCAACTCGTTGCTTATTGAGCTCCACTTAATTTGTAGTATTGTTTGTTGCACTTTGCCATGCCATGACTCATTAAACCGGACATGCATCATACTTGATTGTGCATCATGCCATGTTTATGTGATGGTTGTTTACCATGTTGTTTGCTTCTTTCCGGTGTTACTTCTTCTTGATAGTTCCGGTTACGTTGCGATTGTGAGGATCCGTTCAACTACGTTGGTTCGTCTTCTTCATGGACTCGGTCTTCTTCCTAGCGGGATTTCAGGCAAGATGACCGTTACTCTGGATACCACTACTATCTTTGCTTTGCTAGTTGTCTCGATGCTATCACTATGTCGCGCTACCTACCACTTGTTTATCAAGCCTCCCAATATGCCATGACAGCCTCTAACCTTTTCCACCTTCCCAGCAAACCGTTGTTTGGTTATGTTACCGCTTTGCTCAGCCCCTCTGATAGCGTTGCTAGTTGCAGGTGCAGTTGCAGTTTGTTCCATGTTGGGACATGGATATCATGGGATATCACAATATCTCTTATTTAATTAATGCACATATATACATGGTAATGGGTGGAAGGCTCGGCCTTTTGCCTGGTGTTTTGTTCCACTCATGCCGCCCTAGTTTCCGTCATACCGGTGTTATGTTCCTTGATTTTTGTGTTCCTAACACGGTCGGGGTTTATGGGCCCCCCTTGACAGTTCGCTTTGAATAAAACTCTTCCAGCAAGGCCCAACATTGGTTTTACCTTTTGCCAACATAATAATATTGAGCTAAATAATTAACTTGCATAGGGCGTCATGAACCCGAGGATTCTTAATTTCACATAATACGGGGGGGGGGGGGGGGGGGGGGGGGGGGCAGTGCTGATGGTGTTGGTCCCAAACGGGCAGACTGCAGGGCCACCATGGGGCAACTCGAGGTCTGGTTTTACTCGTAGGCTGACCCATCTGGTCGTGGCCTGAGATGAGATACGCGCGGCTACTATCAGGGTGTCGGCACGTCGGGAGGTCTTGCTGGACTTGTTTTACCATTGTCGAAATGTCTTGTGCATCGGGATTCCGAGTCTGATCGGGTTGTCCCCAAGATGGAGAATTGCCTCCGCTGATCGTGAGAGCTTGTCATGGGCTAAGTTGGGATACCCCTGTAGGGTTTAAACTTTCGAGAGCCGTGCCCGCGGTTATGTGGCAAATGGGAATTTTTAATATCCGGTTGTAGAGAACTTGACACTAGATCCAAAATAAAATACACCAACCGCGTGTGTAACTGTGATGGTCTCTTTTCGAGTGAGTTCGAAAAGAGAACACGGTGGGGTTATGTTTGAACGTAAGTAGTTTAGGATCACTTCTTGATCTTACTAGTTGCGACCGTTTGCGTGGTTTCTCATCTTATTCTTGTACTCGTAAGTTAGCCACCATTCAATGCTTAGTCGCTTGTTGCAGCCTCACCACTTATCCTTTCCTTACCCATTAAGCTTTGCTAGTCTTGATACCCATGGAAATGGGATTGCTGAGTCCTCGTGGCTCACAGTTTACTACAACAACAGTTGCAGGTACAGGTTATGCGATGATCTAACGTGAGAGCGATGCTCGCTTGTTTTGGAGTTCTTCTGCTCCTTCTTCTTCGATCAAGGGATAGGTTCCGGGTCGGGGTAGCCTGGGCTGGCAGGGTGGATGTCGTTCTTCTTTTTCATTTGCTTTCATCCGTAGTCGGATCCTGCTCTTCTGTATGATGATTGCTATGTACTGATGTATTCATGTATTCATGTTGTAGCTTGTGGCGAGTGTAAGCCTTTACCTTGTATTCTCATCTATCGAGTACATGGTATGTTGTAATGATATCCACTTTGCTATGCGCTCGAAATGCGATTGTGCCCTGATCATGAATTCATCACGTGATTGGGATAGAATCGCATCTTGGGCGCTACAAGGCATTATAAGAAGGGAGGACAACCATTGTAGAGGGTGTCGGAATCGGGGCTCCAGTGACCCAAGGAAAGTTTTGAACTCTGGGGTGTGCACGAGGAAGTCCACTAAGCTACGCCTCGCTGCTCACTGCCTCACGACAAAGCTCTGGCGTGCTCGAGCGAGAGGAAAGGAAGACACAACACGATGATTTACCCAGGTTCGGGCCATCTTGCGGTGTAAGACCCTACTCCTGCTTTGTGGCGGATTGCCTCACGAGGGAGGATGAGTATGAACAAGTACAAGGATGAACTGCCTTGGGGGGCTTAGGATTCAACGTCGGCTCTTTCTTCTCCACGGCGGAGACTAGCCTATACTTATACTGACCCTGGTCCTCTTCCCTCGAAAACTCTAGGCGGGAAGAGATACCACAACGGCCAATTCAAAGGGGAACACGAGTACAGCTTATCCTGACAAAAGCAGTCTCCGCCTGCTAAAGCATCTGGACATGACACGTCGGTGGGCTCAGCGATGACCTCCGTCCTCGCAAGCTCGCGGTCCTGGTCTTCAAGCACCGGAGTGGCAACCCTTGGGGATTGCTTCGAGAACCCACGTGTCATCCTTGTTCCCTTAGCACCAAAGAGGAAAGCATCCTTGTCTGCGCCCCTTGACGCCCTTCTGGCTCTGCTCGTCATGGCTCGCGTCACCCACATGCAGTGTGAGGCGAGGTGGCGAGCCAAGAGATGTCCACCCCGCCAGGGGCCTCAGGGGGCGGCTTCAAGAGGTCGCCCCGCGGGAGGCCCTCGGGAGCTCTTGATGACCTTTGCTGATGCCCGCCTCGTGAGGCGGGGGCCCTCGCGAGGGTCTTGCTCGTGAAGTCTTGACGCTGGGCCGCGCCGGGCCTTCTGACGACGCCATGCGATGGGCCGTAGGCAGACGGGCCTGGGTACACCCAGTCCCATGGGCTTGACAATAGCCCCCGGGCCCATGGTGTGCACGACTCCGCTCGCGGTGGAGGAAAAGAGAGGGGGCGAAGCGACGTGGGCCCCAACCGCCTGTGGGCCAGGCTTGATGTGTGGCACACGACGGGGCTTGAGATGCCCCCACTTCTCCACGACGCCTCGGCAATCGCCCAGGCTGACATAAAGCCTGGCGGGCGCTGCGGGGCCGTCATTGCTCTGAAGGTGAAGGGGCACGGACCAGTCTCTTCCGATTGCTATAAAAGGGCGAGGGGTCGGGCCCCTTGGCTCATCTCCGTCTTCTCGCCTCTCCATTTCTAGCTATCGCCGCCGTAGCCATGGCACCTTTGAGGAGGTTTTTCGCCGCTGAGAAGGGGAAGGCGACGCTGGAGCATGCCGAGCAGCCGCAGCTGGCGAGGGGGTGAGGTCATCCTCGCAAGCCCATCTCTGGGCCCGAGGCGCCTCCCCGGGGACGTGGGCACCCTCCATTGTTCGCCTACGTCGGCTTGAGTAGCCGCGGCCTAAACTCAGCCCCCGGGCGCGGGCACGGAGGCCGAGGCGGTCGTGCCCGAGGGGGAAGGAACGGCGCCGGCGCCCGGCCTCCTCGCTCGTGGAGCCACTTCGCCGACCTAGCCAGCGAGTTCATCGTGGGGATGGACGACCAGTCCCGGACCTAGCTCCGGCTCACAGACTCCTTTGCCAAAGAGATGGCGGACCGCGCGCCCCTATGCCTGTGGCTGCAGCCGAACAGCTACTGCAACAGGGCCTCCTGGGTGGCGACATAGTTCTCTTCCCCTGGCTTCATGTTCCTGAAGCAGGGCTGGAAGTCGTTCGCCCGCACCCGTGGCCTAAAGGGGGGCACACACTCCACTTCAAGCTTGACGTGGCCACCACACTCTTCGTTAGGATCTTCAGGGAGGCCAGCGACCGCCAAGACTAGTGCTGCATGGAGAGCGACAGCGACAGGAGTGGCCACTCGTCCAGCGATAGTAGCAGTGGCAACGCCTCCACCGGGGGAAGTGGAAGCAGCGGCGACTCTGATGATCCCCCACGTCGCCGTGTCAAGAAGCAGGATGACTCCGACTAGGTGTTGGCGATGCTGGAGCTGGTGCTCCGGGAGTGGCGACCTCCGCGAAGAAGTTTCTTTTGTTTTCTTTCATCTCTTGCATCAAAACAACATGGGCCCCGCGGGGGCATGTAAGAACTATGGCACTTGCGCCTTGATTTAAATGCTTTTGGCTCGCATTTTAAGTTTATCATGGCGCCCCTTGTTTATACTTAGCCTTTTCTTCGAGATCGCGTTAATGCTCTGCGTTGCTAGGACCCAGCCCTGAGCAGGCCTTAGCCGTCACTGGTATGCCAGGTTGCGATGCCTTGGTCAAGGCCAGGAGGTGAGGGGCTTGAGGTCCGATAAGAGCTCCTAAGGCGTGATGCTCAGGAGGTCCCCCTTGACGCGCAAGCGGCTCTTGAGAGAGAAAAGGTTTCCATCCCCAGGAGGTTGCAAAAAGAAGGAACGTTATTAGTGAAACTCGCGTGTCGTGCGAGGCGGTCAACTTAGCTTGGGGTGCAGTGCGGGGCATCCGCGGCCCATGGGGAATCCTTGCAACATGAGGGCACGCTTCCTTGGAGCTTGGCTTCCTATCCACCATCTGTTCTATGCTAAATCAACACAAGTCCCATGAGGGGTGCGCAAAAAATCGACGTCCTTTGCGTCTCAACCGATATCAACGTAGCTGAACTGTAACCCTCCTTCCCATATCTCCTCGCGAGGCCTGCCTCTCTTTTTCTTGTTCGTCAAAATTCTCTACATCCTCAGGACCCAGCCCTCGAGCGAGGCTCAGCCGCCACTGGTATGTCAGGTCGCGATGCCTGGGACAAGGCCAGGGGTGAGGGCTCAAGAGCCAGTAAGAGCTCCTGAGGCACGATGCTCAAGAGCTCCCCTTTTAACGTGCAAGAGACTCGCGTGAAAAAGAAGCGGCACGCTTCGCGAGGGTTGTAGGGGAAAGGGGTCCCGTCCGGTGATGACGTGGCGTATGAGGTGGTTGTACTTAGCTTTTTGTGGCTGGTGATGTGGACCGGACCGTCGCCTGCCCGAGGCTGGTCCTCCTGAGGCGGCGAGGTGTTGTTCAAACGCCGTATGAATGCCTGGCTCGTGAAGCCTCTGCATGCTGACAGATTACAAGGCACATAGGCGACGCACGCTTGCTGATCCGCTCATGATTGTTCCGTGAGGAGACAAGGCACTAAGGACCCGATGAGGTGACATGCACGGGACCGGCCCGTGAGCCAGAGCTCGGTCGCTTAGGTTTATCAGCGCTGCAGGGACGGACCCAAGCACAGACGCCGTGCCAATAGCCCCCACTCGTGGGACATTCAGGAGGAGAGCTGCTAGTGCGTGGGGCCCCAAGGGGCAGTGCCTCCGAATGCGATGCGGTGTCGGGCACAAGGTTAACAGGCATAGCAACTCATAAAAGCATAACTGGTTTTAATACATAGCCAAAAGATAAAACGGTTGTGGGGGCTGGCCCCAAACAGCTTGAGGATGATGCAGCCCGCAGGGCGCCCTCAATTGAACAAACCAAAAAGTCACCTGGCAATGTTGCTGCGAAAGCGTCGAGGTAGCTGGGGAAGCGCGCCGCGAAGGTTTACCCCTCAATAGTCGGGCGGCTCCTGAGGCTCGGGAGGCTTGCGAGGAACCAGGGCCTCATGAGACACCAACGCCAAGCGTCGGGCCTCGTGAGACGCCAGCGTGAGTTGCGTGGGCCGCTGGTACATGGTGGCCACATTCAGCAGGCCGAAGGGCATGCAGATGTAGTTGCAGGGGATATCCCCGCTCCGGCAGACGCGGGACGGCCAGAAGAGGTCCTGAGAAGCGGCCATGTTGAGGCCAGGGATGGTGAATCACACGCCCAGCTCGCCACCTGCGTCGGAAGCGATAGCCGAGCTGGTGGGGCGTGCGGGGAGACGCTCGTCGCGCATGGCTCACGCTTCCTGAAGCTTGCGGATCTCCTTGTTGATGAACTCTTGCGTTCCTGGCGCCTCGCGCCATGTTCCTTGCTTGTGGGGGCGCGCATCGAAGCACGCCTCCAAGTGGTGCCCGAGCACCTCCCTCGTCACACTGGTCAGGTCAGACACTCTCTAGGTGGAAGCCCCCGAGCCTGCCCTGAGGGAGGCACCGGGTGCGCTTTCCTATGAGGGAGGAAGGCATGCCTCAACGATAGACGCGCCACCCGAGGCTTCACTGGTGGGTGTCTTCTTCGCCTCAGGACGGCTCTTGGGGAGGAACTGTTTCTTCTTCGTGGGGGCAGCTTCAGGAGGCACGACATCACCCTTGCTGTCGAAATTCTCGGTCGCCGCAGGCCGGTAGGCATGCTCGAGGGAGCAGACCGCATCCTTTTCATCGTAGGCGACAGTAATGACGCCGCTGCACCCTGGCATCTTGAGGACATTGTAGCCATGGTGGGCCGCCGCCATGAACTTGGCAAGGGCAGGGTACCCCAAGATGGCATTGTACGGTAGGACAATGTGGGCCACATCAAAGTCGATGAGCTCAGTGTGGTAGTTGTCACGGGTACCGAAGGTGACTGGGATGTACACCTACCCAAGGAGAGTGGTGGAACCGTCGGTCACCCCATAGAATGGCCTGGTGGGCATGAGTTGATCATAAGGCACTTGGAGCGTCTCGAAGGTTTTGACAGAGAGGACGTTGAGGCCTGCGCCGCCGTCGATGAGGGTCTTGGTGACAGAGACGTTGCTAATGGTGGGCATGCACAGCATGGGGAGCATGCCAGCGGTGGCTGAACACTTGAGGTGGTACTTGGAGTCGAACGCGATGGCGTACTGCGACCACTTGAGGGGATGAACAACCTCAAGCCTCGGGAGGGCAGCGTTCACCTCACGAGAGAACTGCTTGAAGATGCGGTTGGACGCAGGGGCCTGCGCTCCTCCAAGGATGCAGGCTACCGCACGAGGCTCCTGGAAGCCCCCAGCCCCCTCGTCCTGCTGGTTGTTGTCATTCCTCCTTGATACGTCTCCATTGTATCTACTTTTCCTAACGCTTTTGCTCTTGTTTTGGACTCTAATTTGCATGATTTGAATGAAACTAACCCGAACTGACGTTGTTTTCAATAGAACTACCATGGTGTTGTTTTTGAGCAAAAATAAAAGTTCTCAGAATGGAACGAAACTTTTTGGAGAATTATTTTACAATAAAAGAAAAATACTGGAGCCAAGAACCACCGGAGGGGGGGGCCCTGGCTAGGCACAAGACACCAGGGCGCCCCCCTCTGGTGCGCCCTGGTGGGTTGTCCCCACCTCGTGGCCCCGCAGACCCTAATTCCGATGCTATAAAATCCTATTTTTGGAGAAAAAATCAAGGAGAAAGTTTCATCGCGTTTCACGATACGGAGCCGCCGCCACCTCCTGTTCTTCATCGGGAGGCCAAATCTGGAGCCCGTTCGGGGCTCCAGAGGGGAATCTTCGGTCTTAATCATCACCAAGCCTCCTTCATCGCCAATTACATGATGCTCCCCACCGGGATTGAGTAATTCCTTCGTAGGCTCGCTGTTCGGTGAGGAGTTGGATGAGATTCATCATGTAATCGAGTTAGTTTTGTTATGGCTTGATCCCTAGTATCCACTATGTTCATAGATTGATGTTGTTATGACATTGCTATGCTTAATGCTTGTCACTAGGGCCCGAGTGTCATGATTTCAGATCTGAACCATTTATGCTTTCACCATTATATCTATGTTCTAGATCTGATCTTGCAAGTCATATTCACCTATTATGTGTTATGATCCGTAAACCCCAATGTGACAGTAATTGGGATACTTTCCGGTGATGACCATAGTTTGAGGAGTTCATGTATTCACTATGTGTTAATGCTTTGTTCTGGTTCTCTATTAAAAGGAGGCCTTAATATCCCTTAGTTTCCTTATGGACCCTGCTGCCACGGGAGGGTAGGACAAAAGATGTCATGCAAGTTCTTTCCATAAGCATGTTTGACTATTTACGGAATACATGCCTACATTATATTTATGAACTGGAGCTAGTTTTGTATCGCCCTAGGTGATGACTGTTATATGATGAATATCATCCAACGAATTCACCGATCCAATGCCTACGAATTTTCCCCTTATTGTTCTTGGTAAGTTACTACTGCTGCTGTTACTATTACAATTGCTACAAAATCATTGCTATCAAAACTATCATATTACTGTTCTACTGATCACTTTGCTACAGATATTTAATCTCCAGGTGTGGTTGAATTGACAACTCAAATGCTAATACTTACAAATATTCTTTGGCTCCCCTTGTGTCGAATCTAGAAATTTGGGTTGAATACTCTACCCTCAAAAACTGTTGTGATCCCCTATACTTGTGGATTATCACTCCTGGGCGGCGGCAACAGCAGCGGGAGGCCCGTGTTGCCCTGAGGACGGGCCTCGCGAAGTTGATCGCGCCAGGCGCCGTCGCAAGGTTCATCGCGCGAGCCACCCTCGCGAGGCTAGTCACGTCAGCTCTGATTGGGGTTGCGGCTATCCCATCGGCCTCCACCGGGGCCTCCTCCGCGGCCGAACCCACGGTCGGTGCAGTTGGGGTGGTGGCCCAAGCGCTCGTCACGGAGCGCCCTGAGCTCCTGGCAGTCGTCGGTGTTGTGGGTGCGCACGTTGTGGTAGATGCAAAACAAGTGGCTGTCCTTGGCGGGCTCGTCGTGGTCGTGGCCGCACTTCAGCTCTGGCTCCACCGCCTTCACGGTGGGGCCCTTATGCTTCACTTCCTTGGCCTTGGCCTTCTTATCCTCGGGCTCGACATCAGGGTGGTTGAGAAGGGAGAGACGGCCTTCCTCCGCCCTGGCGCACTTATCAGCCAGGTTGAACAGCTCTAGCGCCATGCACAAGTCGTTGTTGATGGCGAGCTTTTCATCATCCTGAAGTCCGTGACGCCGTCGGTGAACGCTCAGATGATGGCTTCATCTGAGGCCTTCGGGATCTTGAGGCGGACTTGGGTGAAACGCTGAATGTACTTGCGGAGGGTCTCGCTAGGGCGCTGCTGCACTCGCCGCAGATCGTTGATGGTGAGGGCGCGGTCGCGGGTGCCTTGGAAGTTGGTGATGAACCACTCGCGAAGCTCATCCCATGAGGAGATTGACCCCTCAGGCAGGTTCATGAGCCAAGAGCGTGAGCCATCCTTGAGGGCCATGGGGAACTAGTTCGCCATAACCTTGTCGTTGCCGTTCACCGCCTCGATGCTCAGCGCATAGAGCTGGAGGAACTCCTTGGGGTCGGGAATGCCGTCGTAGCGCGGGGGCAGCTCCGGCTTGAACTTGACCGGCCAGACCACCCGACGCAGCTCACGAGTGAAGGCGCAGCAGCCGGCGGCGCTCACGGGCGTGCCTCGTGCGGGAGCGGCGTGGTCCTGGCGCCATGCACCGCGGCTTGTTGGACGGCCCGGTCTTGGTGCTGGCGTAGCGGCACGGGAGGCGCACGCGCGTCATGCGGCGGCTGATGCATGATCTGACAACTGGCCTCATCTCGAGCCGGCACCGGTGCTCCATGCAGCGGGTCATGCGATCACGCATCATGCCAGGGCTCGGCGTTGTTGCCGTGCAGGAGAGGAGGTGGAGGCGTGCCGTGCGCCACGTCGCCTGCGCGAGACGGTGGAGGACGGAGCGAGTGAGAGGGCGCCGAGGCCTCGCCCACGGAATTGATGAGCTCGGTGATGCGGCCAAGCCAGGCGTCATGGCCTTCATTAGTAGGGCGGTAGCGCAGCAGCTCGCGTGCCATGAGCAACGCCGCCTACGTGTTCGCCGGCCCACGGCGAGCATGGGAAGACGAAGTCGTAGCCTGGGTGAGCAAAGGCATAGCAACGCGGCCATCATGCTGCACGGAGGGCAGCAGGGAAGATTCCTGCTGCTGGTGAGCGGCAGGGTCGATGGTGGCGTTGGCTGCGGCCGATGGGGAGTGGCGGAGGCTACCGCGGCCCGCAGGCTTCATCAGGCCGACATGAGCTGCGCGGCGCTCGGCACCAACACGACAAGCATTGGCCATTGGTACGGTCGAGCGGGGACGGAACAAAGCGGAACAACCTCAGCACACCCCTATCTGGCACGCCAAATGCCAAAATCGGGGCTTCGGGGACCCAAGGAAAGGTTCGAACTCTAGGCTGTGCGCGAGGAACTCCACTAAGCTACGCCTCGCTGCTCACTTCCTCACAACAAAGCTCCGGCGTGCTAGAGCAAGAGCAAAGGCAGACACAACACAATGATTTACCTAGGTTCGGGCCTCCTTGCAATGTAAGACCCTACTCCTGCTTTGTGGTGGATTGCCTTGCGAGGGAGGATGAGTATGAACGAGTACAAGGATGAACTGCCTCGACGGGGGAGGGGGGGGGAGGGGTGTTCAGGATTTGACCTCGTCTCTTTCTTCTCCATAGTGGAGACTAGCCTATACTTATACTGGCCCTCCTCCTCTTCCCCCGAAAACTCTAGGCGGGAAGGGATAGCACAATGGCCAATTCGAAGGGGAATACGAGTACAGCTTATCCTGACAAAAAGCAGTCTCCGCTTGGTAAAGTTCTGGACATGACGCATCGGTGGCCTCGGCGATGACCTCCGTCCTGGCGGGCCCGCGGTCCTGGTCTTCAAGTACTGGAGTGGCAACCCTTCGTGATTGCTTCGGGAACCTGCGTGCCGTCATTTTTCCCTTAGCACCTAAGAGGAAAGTGTCCTTGTGTACGCCCGCTGGCGCCCTTCTGGCTCCGCTCATCATGGCTTGCGTCACCCACGTGCAATGCGAGGCGGGGTGGCGAGCCTAGAGATGTCCGCTCTGCGAGGGGCCTCAGGGGGCAGCCTTTGGATGCCGCCCCGCGGGAGGCCCTCGGGAGCTCTTGATGACCTTTGCTGATGCCCGCCTCGCGAGGCGGGGGCCCTCGCGAGGGTCATGCTCGTGAAGTAATGAAGCTGGGCCATGCCGGGCCTTCCGACGATGCCACGCGACGGGCCGTAGGCAGACAGGCCTGGGTACGCCCAGTCCCATGGGCCCGACATAGGGGGACGCTTCCAAATGTCGGAGTCTAGGATCTACGTCCAAGAAACTTCTCCAAGAACTAGGGTTCAAACTCTGGGGGGCTTTTCTTGGCGACATAAGACACGACGATGACTACGGCTGAACTATGACGACCTCATTGGCACTCACCGAACATGAAATGGACACGCGAGCTACCCAGGTTCAGGCCACCGTGGTGGTGTAAAACTCTACTCCTGCTTGATTGGGATTGCTTGTGGGCAACAGTGCACTTGGAGATACATGGCAAGGTGAGGAAGGGAAAAAGTCCCCTCTACAATGGTTGTCCACCCTTCTTATAATGCCTTGGGCCTCTTCCCCGAAAATATGAGTGGGAAAGGGCTTCCACAGGGCAGCAAGTTTGAAGGGGGAGAAGAGCGCAGGCTTATCCTGGCCAAAGGTGGTCTTCACCTGCTAAAGGCGCTATCCTGATGTAAGCGTGGGCTGGGCAATGACGCTTGTCCTAGGCGCCGAGTTGTCTTGGTCTTCATTCACCAAAATGAAAACTTTGGGGCTTGCTTTGGGGCGAGGTTGGCCCTACTGCTCCCTTAGCACCAAAGTGGAAACTGGTCTCTGCCGTACCCTGCCATCCTTATCCTGACAGCAGGGCGTCACCCACGTGACATGCGCGAGCTCCGCGGCTGGAGCCCCGAGGCTGACCTCGCGAGGCGGCCCCATGAGCCGTCCTCACGAGGCTGCCGAGGACTGTCGGGCCTATGGGATTGCGGGTACCCAGGCCCGTCTGCCTGCGGCCCAGTGCACGGCGCCACCAGAAGGCCCAAGGCTGGCCCTTCGCTAGGGCTTCACAAGCAGGACCCTCATGAGGGCCTCACCTCGCGAGGTGCGCGTCATCAAGTGTCATCAATAGCATCGTGAGGCCCTCTTGCGAGGCGGCTTCCTGAGCTCATGTCCCGAGGCCCGTCACGGAGGTGTGTGAATCAAGGATCAGGCAGCGGAGCCGCGTGGCCCTGCGTCTTCACGTGGGTGACGCGCGTGGTGAGGAGCGGAACCAGAGGGGCGCCAACGGGCGTGGATAAGGAAGCTTTCCTCCCTTGTGCTAAGGGAGCACGTACGGCGTGACAGTTCCCAAAGCAATCCCCAAATGTTGGTATTTGGTGCAAGAAGACCTGGACGGCAGGATCGCCAGGACGAAGGTCACCGCCGAGCCCACAGGGGCGTCATGGCAGGTGGCTTTTGCAGGTGAAGACCACCTTTAGTCAGGATAGGCTACAACCTTGTCCACCTTTGAAATGGCCGTTGTGGCAACCCTTCCCACCTTGTGTTTTTGGGGGAAGAGGAGCAAGGCCAGTATAAGTAGACATAGGGGATCAATTCATGTATCCCTGGAAGTCGCTCACTTTCCCCTTGTACTCTCATACTCATCCTTCCTCTTGAGGCAATCCAACCACAAAGCAGGAGTAGGGTCTTACACCGTGAGGTGGCCTGAACCTGGGTAAACTGCCGTGTCCATTGTTCTTCTTCTCTAGCTCGAGCATGCCGGGGCATCGCCACGAGATATTGGGTCGCGAGACAGGGCTTAGCGAAGGCAGCGTGCGCACCCCATAGTTTGAACCTTTCTTGCGTCCCCGGAGCCCCGATTCCGACATTTGGCGTGCCAGGTATGGGTATGCCTCAGTTCTTTCACTTCGCTCCGGTTCTTGCTTCACCATCGCCATTGCCGATGCTCGTCATCTTCGTGCCGAGCGCTGGGTGGCTCGCGTCGCCCAGACGGAGACCATGGGAGGCGACAGCCATCGCTGCTCCGTCGAGCCCGCGGCCGTTGCCACCGACCCCGCCGCTTTCCTGAGCGCCATGTGTTGCCTGACCTTCACCGTCAAGCTGTGCTGCATGGACTGACCGACGAGGTTCAAGCCGAAGCCGCCCCCGCGTTACGATGGTGCCACCGACCCCGCGGAAATTCTTCGGCCCTATACCCAAAGCATCTTGGTGGTGAGCGGCGATGACAAGGCCATGGCAAACTGGTTCCCCCTGGCCCTTGCGGGCGCCCCGCACTCCTGGCTCCTCAGCCTTCCGGGGGCTTCAGTCTCCTCCTGAGGCGAGCTCCGCGATCGATTCGATGTGCGCTTCACGCTCCAAGGGCCCCACGCGGTCGCATGCATCCTCGGCGGATCTCAGGCTCCCGCGTCCAGCCGCCACTCCAAGTAGCTCTTTCGTGGGGCAAACGCCGCGCAGCCCAAGCCAGGGGTTCCGTGGCCTTGCACGTGGCCTGAGTGCACCATCTCTTTTGATTCCCGAGACCACCCCAAATCCGCAGCTACCGCTGGTACGCTTCCCATGCTGTGCACCCCCACGATCAGCAACGTCGCGGTCACCAAGACCCTCATCGACGGAGGCGCAGGCCTTAGTGTGATCTCTATCAAGACCTTCGGGACGCTCCAGGTGCCCTATGATCAGCTGACGCTGACCAGACCCTTCTCCAGGGTGACCGATGGCTGCACCCTCCCCTGGGGCAGGTGCGCCTCCCTGTCACCTTCGGCACCCGCGACAACTACCGCACCAAGCTCATTGACTTCGACGTGGCCCACATCAGCCTCCTGTACAATGCCATCCTGGGGTACCATGCACTCGCCAAGTTCATGGCAGCGACCCATCCTGGCTACAACGTCATCAAGATGCTCGGCAGCAGTGACATCACCACTATAGTCAGGAGTAAGGAGGACGCGGTCCGAGCCCTCAAGCGCACCTACAGGGCCGCGACAGCTTCACGCCCAGGTGCCGAGGACAGGGTCGAATCTCCGAAGGCCGCGCCCGCAAGGAAAAAACAACTATTTTCTCAGGACCGCCCGAAACAAAGAAGGTGCCGGTCGACGGTAGCGGCTCGGGTCCTACCTTCACCATCGGCGCCGGTCTTCCCCCCGAACAGGAAGGCACACTTGTCGCTTTCCTCTGGGCGAACAAGGATGTGTTCGCCTGGAAGGTGTCTGACCTGTCCGGCGTCCCGATGGGAGTGATCGAGCACCATTTGGTGGTGTGTCCCAACGCTCGTCCCGTCAAGCAGAAGGCGCAGTGCCAAGCACCGGAGAAGCAGGTGTTCTTCGCCCAAGAGGTGCACAAGATGCAAGAAGCTGGGGTAATTCGAGAGGTGCGTCATCCTGAGTGGCTGGCCAATCCAGTCATCGTCCACCAAAAAGGCGGGAAGGAGCGCATGTGCGTCGACTTCACGAGCCTCAACAAGGCCTGCCCCGGGATCCTTTCCCGCTCCCATGCATTGACTAGATCATGGACTCCACCACCGAGTGCGACCTACTGTGTTTCCTGGACGCCTTCTCTGGCTGCCACCAGATCAAGATGGCAACGGAAGATGTTGAAAAGTTGGCCTTCATCTCCCCGTGTGGTGTGTTCTGATACACCTGTATGCCTTTCGGCTTGAGGAGCACCGGCGCCACCTTCCAGCGGTTAATGCACATCATGCTGGGGCCACAGCTGGGAAGGAATGCGGAGGCTTACGTCGACGACATTGTGGTCAAGTCATGCGAGGCCAGAACGTTAATTGAAGACCTAGAAGAAACGTCCACCAACCTTTGCAAGGTTAGCCTGAAGCTCAACCCCGACAAGTGCGTCTTCGGAGTTCCCTCCGGCAAGATCCTCGGCTTCCTCGTCTCCCACCGGGAGATCGAGGCCAAACCGAAAAGATCAAGGCCATTGAGAAGATGCACCCCCAGACCCTCAAGGAAATGCAATGGCTGGCAGGGTGCATGGCTTCCTTGGGGCGTTTCATCTCCAAGTTCGGCGAGCGCGCCTTGCCGTTCTTCAAGCTCATGAAGAGAGCTGGCTCCTTCGAGTGGACCCCGGAAGTAGATGCAGCCTTCGAAGACCTCAAGAGATATCTCACGAGCCCTCCCATCATGGTAGCGCCATGCTTCCGCGAGCCCCTGGTGCTCTACCTAGAGGCTACCCCGCAAACGGCTAGCGCCACGTTCGTGGCGGTTCGGGAGGAGCACGTCGATGCCAAAGGAAGGCTTTCCGAGGCTCGCGAGCCCCCTGAGCACTATGGATCCTCAGGGCCTTGCGAGCCGTCAGAGCCTTGCGAGCCCCCTGAGCCTTGTGGGCCTCCCACACTCCAAGACGATGCCTTCGGGCTTCGCGCACCTCCTGCGCTTCGTGAGGCTCCCGGGCCCCACACACCTCCTCAGGAGCAGGCCACCGCCAAGACCACGCACCTCGTCGAGCACCCCATGTATTTCGTCAGCACGGTGCTAAGGGATGCGCGTGCTACCCTATGCAACAAAAGCTCCTTCTCGCGCTCCTGGTTGCCTCCAGGAAGCTGCACCACTACTTCCAAGGCCACCCCATCAAGGTCATTTCCGCGTATCCCCTGGAGAAGGTGCTGCATAGCCCTAATGCTGCCTGCCGAGTCACCGAGTGGAACATTGAGTTGCAGGCCTTCCAGCTGTAGTTCTGTACCACCAGGGTCATCAAGGGGGCGGCCCTCGCTGATTTCATGGCAGAATGGACGGATGCCTATGAGGAAGAGCCCCGCGAGGACAAGTCCCTCTTGCCTGGAGATGAGGCGCCCGCCGGTTGGGTCATGCACTTTGATGGCGCCTTCTCCAGGCAGGGTGCGGGGGCTGGCGTCGTTCTCGTTTCCCCAGCTGGAGACAAGCTATATTACGCCGTCCAACTCTGTTTCAGGCACGACGACAAGGTTTCTAACAACATCACGGAGTACGAGGGCCTCATCACTGCCCTCAAGGCCACCTCCGCTTTGGGGATAAAACGCCTCACCATTAAGGGCGATTCTTAGCTCCTTGTCAACTTCTCCAATAAGAAGTATAAGCTGAAGGACGAACACATGGCGGCCTACCTGGAGGAGGTACGTAAGCTCGAGAAACGCTTCCTGGGCTTAGAGCTGCAGCACATCCCGCGCAGCGTCAACAAAGAGGCCGATGACATCACCAAGCGAGCGTCCCGCTGTGAGCCCCATGGCCATGGTGTCTTTGAGGAGAGGCTTTTCGGGCTATCAGCCGCGCCCCCCGCCATTGGCACGGCTCTGCTCGTCAAGGAGCTTTCGCCCGCACCACCCACGGGTTCGCCGGACTATGGCCCGACCTCAGGAGCCCGTCTGTTGCTGGCGCTGGAGCCTCAGGCGGACTGTTGGGCGGCGGAGTTCAAGGCCTACCTCCTCCACGACACCCTTCCAATAGAGGACGCGGAAGCAGAGCGCGTGGCCCGGGAGGCCACTGCTTACTGCCTACGAGATGGCGAGTTGTACCACAAGCGCCCCAATGGCGTCTCGCTGCGGTGCATTTCAGAAGAGCAAGGGCGCGAGTTACTGGCTGACATCCATGGGGGAGACTACGGGCACCACTCCTCGTCGCGCACCCTCACAGCTAAGGTGTTCCGCAGTGGTTTCTATTGGCCCACGGTGCTCCGCAACGCTGCCGAGCTGGTCTAGTCCTATGAAGCATGCTAGTTCCACGCCAAGCAAATCCACCAGCCCGCGCAGGGTCTTCACACAATCCCACTCTCATGGCCCTTCACGGTGTGGGGGCTGGACAAACTGGACCCTTTCCCCCGTGCGGCTGGAGGCTACCGCTACCTCTACGTCACCATCGACAAGTTCACCAAGTGGGCGGAGGTCAAGCCCGTGTGCACCATTCCGGCAGGCTCAGCCATCAAGTTCATCAAGGGCCTCGTGAGCCGATTCGACGTCCCCAACCGTATCATCACCGACAAGGGCTCCCAATTTACGAGTGGCCTCTTCAGGTCATATTGTGCTAACCTTGGTACGCAGATATGCTACGCTTCTATGGCGCACCCTCGGAGCAACAGCTAGGCCGAGCGCACCAACGCCGAAGTCCTCAAGGGCCTCAAGACCAGGAGCTTCAAGAAAAAGCTTGAGGCCTGCGGCAAGGGCTGGCTAGACAAGCTGTAGTCTGTGCAGTGGTCCATCCACACCATCACGACTAAGCCCACTGGAGAAACCCCCTTATTCCTCATCTACGGGGCTGAGGCGGTCCTTCCTTCGGAGCTTAAGCATGGTTCCCCGTGAGTCCTGGCGTTCGACGAGGCACATTAGGGCAGTTCATGGGAGACCGATCTTTTGCTCCTCGAGGCGGCCCGCCGCCAGGCTGCCTTTCACGCCATGAGATACCAGCAGGCCTTGCGGCGCTACCACAACAGCAATATCCGCCCTTGCACCCTCGAGGTCAGGGATCTTGTCCTGCGTCGGATCCTCTCCAGGGAGGGCCTCCACAAGCTCTCTCCCATGTGGGAAGGCCCTTTCAGGGTCGCCCATTTCTCCAGGCCAGGCGTTGACCGCTTGGAGATGGAAGAGGGAGTTCCTATGCAGAACACCAAGAACATCCAGCACCTCCGCAAGTTCTACCCGTGACCCTCTCACGTAAGAATGAGGTGGGACTTTACACGCCCCGGAGCCTCCCAGCGCCACCCCATGGCCTCACGGTAGCTCCCACCCATGTCCAAGTGGAAGCCCCATGCTCCGTGCTGGCGGAACTATTGAATCGCGACCATGTCCACGCCCAAGTGGTAGCCCCATGCTCCGCGCTGGCGAAACGATCGAACCACGATCATGCCCACGCCCAAGTGGAAGCCCCATGCTCCGCGCTGGCGGAATGATCGATGAGGGCGCCGGACGCGGCAGCCATTTTTCTTTCTGCTTGTAAACAAACTTGTTGTCTTCTCTTGTAAAAACTTTGGCTTTTTAGTCTTGCGGCATTCTATTGGATTGTTTCTTTCCGCGAGCCACGCGCGCTCTGGTCTCCCTCTTGAGGCACATGCGAGTGGGGGCTGGACATGGTGCCTATGCTCGGGTCAGTCCCAGGAGCATTGAAAACCCAAGTAGCCGGGCTCTGGCCCGCGGGCCTGCTCCCGCGTGCGCCACCCCACCAACACTACTAGGGAAAAGCCTAGCAGTAGCGCGGGTAAAAGGCCTAGTATTAGCGCGGATGGGCACGCTACTGCTAGGGCGCTACAGCTAAATTATAGCAATAGCGTGTTTTTCCCACGCTACTGATATTTGTAGGTAGTAGTAGCATTTCTTGGTAAGACATGTTGCTGGTAAGTGCTCGCTGCTGCTAAAATCACACCCCTCACTACTGCTATGAGTTTCAGAATTTTTTTTGCTGCATATTTCCTTTGTATTTGTACATCGTTATACAAATTTTGATATAGTAGAAATTAAGGGATTGTTATATCATTATGATCATTTTGAGTTATTACACCATTAGGTGGAAGAAACACGGATTAGATTCATGTGACCAAAAGTTGGATTAGTAGGATGAGTAATCCAACTTTTGGTCACATGGATCTACCGTGTTTCTCCCACCAATGATATAATAACTCAACATGATCATAATAACTCATCATCATATTCATATAAGAACTCATACATCATCATTATAATAACAACTCATCATCATAATCATATAGGAACTAGCTCATCATTCTAGCACAATGTAGCACATAACTCATCATCATAGTCATATGAGAACTAGCTCATCATTCTAGCACAATGTAGCACATAAGTACCTAAGACCTGCTACTCTCTCGAAGGTAAAATAGCATAAAACAGGTAAACCCCTGATTCTCCATTATGGAGAATATAGATGAACCTGTCTCCCATTTGTGGGCTGCGCTTGATGTTGCCCCCAAGTAGTTTTCTGTGATCATTCAGAACTTTTCTCCAGTCTTTGACTGTGAGGATGACATCTCTTTGATGAATCATGTATGCACTGCGGTGAATTGTAGGCCAACTTGGCCTTAATCTAACAATTCTCATGTCACCTTTCATTTGCATAAGACTAGGTAGACAATCCGTTGGGAGTTTCTGTTGAAGAACATCATAATAACATACTTAATTAGCAAAATGCAGTTTAGCTTAAGAGGAATATATGCAAAAAATGCACTGGTGACATGATAGGAAAAATCTTATCATGATATCTCGATGGATGTTACCATAGTTCAACACGTGGACTAGAGGCACGTATTGAGAATAACTTGGAGGGATATGATAATTCATCTTAAAAGCCTCAACATCATTAATCCATGAAACAAAATGATTTATCTCCTTGCAAGTTAGCTCGGACCCATAACTGTAGTACGTTTTGTGTACTACTTTCCGTACATGTTTTGAAGAATGGAAATAAGCTGTTAACTATTTTTAAATAAACCATATATATTACTTAATAAATATGTTTGAGAAACTCACATAGAGGTAGAAGTGAAAGCATATCAACATCGACCCAAATGTCGATATTATCTTCATCGATGTCATCTTCAGGAGCACCAAGATCAAAGGTGATATGCATACCCTCCTGAAAACCATATGCCTTGCATAGTGCTTCCCAAGTCGAGCAACCAAAACGGGAGTAGCTCTCCTCATTGTATAGCTTTATAGAAAAAGCATAACCATGATGGGTCCTGAGGTGAACTCTCTTTGTCCCCATATTCTCATGATCCTTGAAATCCAACTTCTCCAAGACATAATGTCTAGCATGGCAGGGGATGCACTAGTCGAATTGTAAAAAATGGAAATTACACGTTGAAGAAGCAGCAGTCATGCTTAATTACGAAAAAAGACTTGTCGTCGTTGCGTACCGTTTCAACATCGAAGGTCTCGTCGAGCTTAATACTGAAGCGCCGACCATCTTCCAGGTGAGGCCTATCACACAGACCCCGGTCTTCACCGCAGTAGTCGCACTCAGGGATCTTATCGTCTTCATCAGACATTTCCTACCATTCATAATTCAAAGATTGAAATTCTAAAATTCAATATTTGTACTACAAAAACTAAATTAGATCATTATTATTCATCACCGGTTGGCTATCGGTCTGTCGGGTCTTTTCTTGAAAACTCTCAGCTCACGTGGTGTATATATTCGACCGTCAGTGATCGTTGCTCCTCCCTTCGTTCCCGAGTGCATTACACCAAAATGTCTAGCACACGGGAACGAAGGAGAAGTGACCCCCACGACAACAGTCGGGATTCTTCTTCCTCTCTGACATTTGCGATCGTCAGTGATGGAAGCTCCTACTTTCATTTGAAAGTGCATTACACCAAACTGTCTACCACCTTCAAATGAAGAAGAAGCTCCCCTCACAACAACAGTCGGGATTCTTCTTCTCTCATATATGGTGGACACTCTCCCTCACTATTTTTTTTGACTATCATGTATGGAGCCCCAACAGACTTAAAGTCAATCTGAAATGTCGTTTACTTATCTTTCCAGCAAATCCAAGGCACTCGATATTTCCTACATTCTAGCACAAGCCATGCTAAAATTCACGGAAAAATCCGGCATGACCTTTACTAAAAAGGACATATCGAGCGCCTGAAATTTGCCGGAACGAAAATTAATCAACACTCCGGCAAAACATAGGCCACTCGGAGGTGTTCTCTGCATTGATAATGAAACATAAGTGCATATAACAGGGAGTAGCCTCATGGATACTTTCTTGAAAAAAAACTAGCTTCATCACATTGTCACAGCTACTCATCTACTACTCTACTACATCTATGAAAACATCGACATCAACAACATGGGGATTTGGCTGGTCTCACGTCGAGGTTGGAGGGGGTCGATGACGGGGATGACGGCGGGGATGATGCAGGGGCTCCTTGATTTCTGCAAAAACAAAATATAAACAAAAACATTATTATCCTGATTTTAGGAATTAGTGAAACCCTATAAGCTATCAACTAAACATTATTATGCTGATTCAAAAGACCTACATTTACTCAAAATTTGTATTACTAGTTTTTTTACTAAAAAATTGTATTATTAAAAATACCCTAGTTCTAACCCTAACAGCTATCCATCCATCTATCTATCCAAAGCATTACTAAAAAAACCTAGTTTAATCCATCTAGCTATCCATCTATCTATCCAAGCATTAAAAAAACCTAATTTCATCCACCCATTTATTTATAAGTTTTCTACTAGTAGTGGGTTCATATATATGAACACCTAGGGTTACATATATCTACATTCTATTGTACTCAAAAAAACCTATTTAGTGCTCTAATAATGAAATGGGCTCATATATATGAACATCTAGGGTTCATATATATATGAACAAAATTAGAAAAAATATCTGAACATATTGCATTTGCTAATTCATCCAACACATTCAGAGATACCTAGCTTTTGGGTGAATTGAGAGGAGAAGGAGGTACTCACGGTAGGCAGCCTGGGGCCGAGAAGGGAATGGAGAGGGCAGGCACGGGGGAGGGCGGCCACGCGTGGGGGAGGGCCGGCGCCAGGGCGTGCGGCCAGAGTGCGAGGGAGAGCCTGCGCGGGGGAGGGTAGCCGTGCGTGGGGAGGGCAGGCGTGGGGGAGGGCGGCTGGAGCAGTGCGGGGGCGGGCTGACGAGGGTGGGAGAGAGATTGGAGATGGAGAGTGAGGAGGGAGACTGAGAGGTCAGGCGGGGAGGACGATGATAACATGGGCTTAGTAGTAGCGCGACTCTCGGCCCAACGCTACTGCTAAAGTCATTAGCTATAGTGCCTGCCCAAGACAAGCACTACTGCTAAGTGGGGATGGGTAGCTGGGCCCGGGCTGGCCATAACAGCAGCACAGTTCAATAGAACGCGCTACTGCTAACGTGTTTACCAGTAGCGTGGGTCCTTGACAAGCGCTGCTGCTATGGCCAGACTATGGGCCACGGTGACATCACCGTGTGGGATCACTTAGCAATAGCGCTGGTCCGCGGGGCGGCGCTACTGCTAACCCCCTACTTGTAGCGCTTGACAGTAGCACATGCTACTAATAAGTAGCAGTAGCGCCTCACTATAACCGGCGCTACTGGTAAGACTCCGTGTATAAGGTTTTCCCTAGTAGTGCAAGGCCCTTGGTGTCTAATCTCCTCGCGCGACGCACATGAGTGAGACGACGAGAGTGCGCCACTCCCTCAAGGCAGAATCCCTTATACGAGGCTCGTATATGCACGAGCTATTTGCGATCAAAGGTTGGCCTCCCAAGCATTTCGCCTCAGGAGCACTCACTAGCCCCTGATGTTCTAGCCTCCTGTCCTTGCTCAGGCATCACGACATGGCATACCAGCGACGGCCGAGTCCCGCATGGGGGTTGTGTGCTAATGACATAGAGCGTGAAAGCAAGCGTAAATGAGAAACAAGCATCAAAGGAAGCCCAACGAGAGCACGAGCGCTCATTACAATAGTGAAGGGTTTAAACAAGAGTCGCTGGCTTCACGCCCTTGCAGGGCCGTGAATGAGCTTTAACAGGAAGATAAAAAGGCGACCTAGGGAGACGCGTTGCTTCCACCGCCATCGTCGCCTTCGTGTTCCTTGGCTTCGCCCTAGTTCTCACAGCTGCCATGCTCAAACTACGCGCTCAGCGCGTCCACATGGTCTTCCACCGCTTCCTCCAGGGCACCGCGGATCACCTCGGGAATGGGGGATATCACGGCCTCGAAGTCAAAGCAGCGGTCGGCGCGAAGGAGATGGCTGAAGACACGCGTTAGTGCCTAGGCAAGAAGGTCGCGGCATTCCTCCTCAACGATTGTGCATACCTTCTTGACGGCCCCTTCGAGTCGCACCACGACCTTGGTAAAAAAGTCAAGGTAGCCGGCGTCGTCGGACACGAGCGGGTTGGAGACGTCATCCTTGCAGATGGAGCCCAGAGCACGGCGGGCCCATAGCTCGAGGTCCTTGAACATCTTGGAACGTGTATGCTGCAGCCCCCGACCCCGGTTCGCTTCGTCCACCGCCCGTTCCATGAGGGACGTAATGCTCCCCACCTGCTCCTGAAGCGATGCCAGCTTGGCCTCAGTGGCAGCTTGGGCTTTCAGCGCGGCCTTTCACCGCCCTTCCGCCTCGGTCAATACTTCCTTGAGTCCATCAATCTTAAGTTTCAGCTTCTTGCGCCGCGTTAAAGCGGTCCTCCTGCAGCGTCGGCTTATCACTATAATCTTTGGCGAGGGCCTTGCAGGTCTGCTCGATCTTTGAGTCAGCGTCCCCCTAGATCTTCTTCTCCTTGGCCTCCAGGTTGGCATTGGCCTTTTCCATGCCCTGGGCATAAGAAGCCAGTGCAGCGGTTACGTCGTGGTCCAATGCCTCCAGCTGCTCGCGCTCCAGGCTCTGCTCGAATGATATCATAGCGAGTCCCTGCTCGAGGGCCTGGAAATCCGCCTCGCGTATCGCCAGCCCTTCATCACAGGCAGAGAGGGCCTTTCTTCGCACCTGAAGTTGCTTCTCCAAGACGATGTTTGAGGCCAGGAGCTCCTGCTCGCGGGCCTCTGCTACCTCACGCCACCGGTCTGCTGCCTCAGCCTCCTAGAGGGTGTGCTCGCGCACCTCCTTCGCTTCAGCAACGGATTTCTCACTCTTCGAGCAGGCGGCCTCATTCTGATGACGGCCTAGCTTGACGGCGGCCTCAAGTTGATACCACCCGTGCGCCAAGCGCAGCCGCTCCTTATTGAAACACGCTTCGACATCCTAGAGCTCCGCCCCGAGATGGCCCAGCATGCCCACAACGTTCTACAAGAGGCCGTGCCAGACCGTGGTCCAGCAGTTCATGAGTGCCAGAGCCAAGTCTAGGTTGAACCCCTCGCCCTTGTCCGCTGTCGAGGCCCGGGGAACTCTGGCGTCGCCTGTCTGGGGCTGGGGGCTGGCCGACGCCCGCTCCACCCCACCGATGCAAGGCGATTCACCCCGCGAGCTCGGGGCCCTTCCTGAGGCAGCTGGGCCCCCAAGGCCGCTCCCGACACTAGCTTGAGTGGCTTCAGTGGCCGATGACTCCGCCCTCGTTGGCTCGATGTCCGCCTCGACCGAAGGCACTCCGAAGGACAAAGAGTGGCCCCCTGAGGGCACCTCCGTAGGATCCGCCGACACGCTCCCGCGCGTGGGCCCCTCCTCGGTGGCAGAGGGGTGAGTGATTATCGCATGCCCCATGCTCCCGGCAGGCGGCAGCGAAACTGCCCCTTGCCTGGGCACAGTTTTGGCGCCTTGGCGAAGCATGTCCTTCCCGCATTCCCCAGCCCCGGCAAGCGTTGAGGGAGCATTCACCGGGCCCGAGGGCTCCCTTATCTTTTTGCTTGAAGAGGACCTGCGAGGAGGAAGGGATCAGACACCCCAAGTGCGCTAGAACAAGTGGGGTGAGGGCACTGCTCTTACTCATCCCTGGCGACCCACTTCCTCTTCTTCAGCGCCCTTGGCAGTGCACCGGCGCTGCTTTTCGGCCGAGTTTTCCTCTCGCGGCCAGCCCAGGGAGTCGGTCACACGGCCTCGGCATCGACCCACTCCTCACTCGCGAGGGGAGCCTGGGGTTCGCTCATGGTGCCCCCATCGGAGGCGTGCAATCGGGGAATCGTCATCCTGGGACTCCTCACGCCATTCGTCGCACCAAGAGCAGTGGCCATGCCTTCGGGCGGGGCGGTGCTGCCAGCGCTCGCAGTTGTCGGGGTGTGTTGGCAGCTGCCCCATTGGGGCAGGTCTCCACCGCCTCCTGCTACTTCAACTGCAGGCTCCCCGCCCCCGAGGCCCCCTGCCTTAGGGGTCACTAGGAAGGGGTTGTCCCGAGGCCCCTCGTGGCCCTCCGGAGCAGTCCCCATTGATCGGAGCGGGTCATTCCATCGACGAAGGCGTCCTTGCTCGTATAGTTATACAGGGGGAGCCCCTTCCCGAGAAGCCCGCTTGCCTCCTCACCAGCCAGGATTTTGAGCACCCCGCTCAACACGTCGGGCGGCAGGCGGCCCGTGCGGAGACGCATAGCATCTCCCGGGCCAGTGAAGGCCCACATCGGGCAGGAGTGGCGCTGAAGTGGGGCAATCCGCTGGCAGAGGAACTCCCTCATGACCATCGGCACTGTCACTCCTGCTGCCCTTAGGCCGGCCAGTCTCTTCATCACTCGCGACAGCCTCGGGTCGTCGAGCCTCGTGTGCCCCCATCTAGAGCTCAGCACCGTTGGGGATGTCGGAGTCAGCAGTGGGGGGCTGAATTGGGACGCGTCCATGTACACCCATTGCCGCTTGAAGCCCTCCGCTTCCTGGTTGATCTCCATATCAATGCATTCGCCCGCCGTTGTACCCACGGCACGGATCGACACGCACCCAGAGCGCTGGTTGGTTGCGGTTAGCTAGAGGCAGAAGAAATGACGGAGCAGCACCACCGAGGGGGCTATGCCTAGGAAGGCCTCACACAGGAAGGCGAAAGCTAAGAGGAGGAGAACAGATTTCGGCTCAAAGTGCAACGCATGAACCTGGTAATGTGAGAGCACGACGCTGAAGAAGTCAGAGACTGGGGGCAGTAAGCCGGAGAAAAGCGCAGGAAGGTGGATGGTTGTCGGCGTTCTGGGAACCAAGGTACCCAGACTTGCCTACCTGCGGCCCATGACGTGGCTCCATCGATGGCCTGGTATGACCCAGCTTCAGCAACAACAACTCAAGACCCTAGCGAGGGGCCAAGCCTCGCGAGGCGGACGACACCAAGACCTCCATGAGGAGCGGCCTCCTCAGGCTGGCTCCCGAGGGGCGGAGATCTCTATGCAAGCCTCACCTCGTGAGGTCCGGATGACGTGAGCCATGACTGCCAAGGCCAGGCGGGCGCCAGCGGGCACAATGTACCAGTTTCCTCTTCGGTGCTAAAGAGGCAAGCGCAGGCACGGAGTCCTGAGGAATCAGCCAAAGGTTTCCATTCCCGTGCAACAAGACCAAGACCGCCAGGATGGCAGGACAGAGGTCATCACCGAGCCCACCACGGCGTCACAACCAGAGGCTTTTGCCGGTGAAGACTACTTTTGTCAGGATAGCATGTACTAGCTGTCTCCCTTCGAATTTGGCCATTGTGGGATCCCTTCCCGCCTTTCATTTGGGAAGAGGACCAAGGCCACTATAAATAGGACCTAGCCACCACCATAGAAGGGGGTGGAGAGACAAGTTGAGGATGGATCATTCAGATCACCCTCACTCCACCAGCTCACCCGAGCCCAAGAACACCTCTCCACCTAAGGTTGTTCGCCACTGTACTAGTTCATCCTCAGCCCCTCGAGGCCAATCCACCATAAAGCAGGAGTAGGGTTTTACACCGCAAGGTGGCCCGAACCTGGGTAAACTGCTGTGTCTCTTTTCCTTGCAGTTCGTCGAGCTAGGCTGTGAGATTAGCGAGTAGGCAGACTGGGGGGGGACGAGTTCTTCGCACGCACCCCAGAGTTCAAACCTCGCAAGGGTTTGCGGAACCCGAAATCTGACATTTGGCACGCCAGGTAGGGGTGCGTCGGAGCCTCTCTTCCGCCGGTCGGTCCACCACCGCTCCCTCGCCGCCCACGTCGCTCAGACGGCGCCGGTGGGTGACGGCTGCCCTCGCCGTCCCCCGTCTCTATTGGCGAACGCCGCCATCGCCCCCGCGAGTCACGAGCAGCAAGCTTCGTCGTTGCACCCTTCTGTGCGGCGGGATGGACGCACCGCCACCCCGTCGCTGACTCCGGCTAGTTCGGTGTCTCATGCTCGTTGCGGGCCGGCGTACGCGCAGGCTGCGTTGCTCACGGCGCGCGAGCTCCTGTGCTACCGCCCTGTCGGCGACCTCTACGAAGACTGGCTGGACCGCATCGCCGAGCTTGTCAGCGCCGCCGGGGCCTCTCCTGCACCGTCTCGCTCGCTGCCTCACCCGCCACCTGTTGCGGGTCACGTAGCCCACGGAGCACCTCCTCCACCTCCCCGTCAAGACGTCGCCCTCAAGCCAAGGCGCGAGGCCCCGCGGTGGGACCCGCCATGCAGGGCGCCGGTGCGTGAAGACGAAAGCTGCGCCAGGTGGTGCAGCGGCCGCAAGAAGATGCTCATGCACTCCCAGCACCGCCACGTCAAGACCGCGCGCCGCCTGCAGCGGTGGCGCGCAAGCGCCAAGACCAGGCTCCACCTCCACGACGGGCTTCCGTGACCACAGCAGGTTGCCGCGCGTTCACTCCGGAGCTTCGCAGCGTTGTCTGGCCGGGGAAGTTCAAGCCTGACCTCCCTCCGCGCTATGATGGCACCCCCAACCCTCCCGAGTTCCTGCAGCTATACGAGTTGAGCATCGAGGCAGCCAACGGCGACGAGAAGGTTATGGCAAACTGGTTTTCCATGGCCCTCAAGGATGGTGCGCGCTCGTGGCTCCTGAACCTGCCCGCGGGATCGATCTCCTCCTGGGACGAAATGCGAGAGTGTTTCGTCGCCAACTTCCAGGGCACTCGCGACCGTCCACCGGCTGCGGGTTACTTGCGGCGCATCAAGCAGCAGCCAGGAGAGACCTTGCAGAAGTACATCCAGCGCTTCAACAACGTCCGCCTCAAGATCCCCAAGGTGTCGGACGAGGCCATCATCTCGGCGTTCACTGATGGCATCCGCGATGTCAAGATGAAGGAGGAGCTCGCCATACATGAGGACCTGTGCACGGCTCTGGAGATGTTCAACATGGCAACCAAGTGTGCGAGAGCTGAGGAAGGTCGCCTCTCTCTCCTGGAGCTCCCAGGGGCTGACCCAGAAGACAAGAAGGCCAAAGCCAAGGACGTGAAGCGCAAGGGACCGGCCGTGCTCGCGGCCGAGCCAGAGATGAAGCGCGGCTGCGACCACCCAGAGTCATCCAAGGGCAGCCGCCCGTTCTGCGTCTTCCACAACGTGCACAACCACAACACCAACGACTGCCAGGAGCTCAAAGCCATCCGCGACGGGTGCCTCGGTCGTCACCCCGAGCGTAGCGACCGAGGCTACGGCCGTGGAGGAGGCCGAGGTGGAGGACGCTGGGATGGCCGCGACCCCGCCAGGAATGGCGCGATCAGCCTCGTGAGGACCGCTGGCAGGGCCAGCCTCGCGAGGGCCCCTGGAGAGACCAGCCTCGTGAGGACCATCCTCAGGGCAACGCTGGCCTTCCTCTGTTGCCGCCACAACCAAGAAGGAATGACGACCACCACCAGGACGAGGGGGCTGGGGGCTTCCAGGAGCCTCGTGCCATCGCCTGCATCCTAGGCGGTGCTCAGGCCCCTGCCTCTCATCGCATCTTCAAGCAGTTTGCCCGTGAGGTGAACGCGGCCCTCCCCAAGCTCGAGGCAACGCGACCGCTCAGGTGGTCCAAGTGCACCATCACCTTCAGTTCATCCGATCAGCTCAAGTGTGCGGCAACTGCCGGCACTCTCCCGATGCTCTGCTCGCCTACCATCAGCAACGTGCTCATCACCAAGACTCTCATCGATGGTGGTGCGGGGCTCAACGTTCTCTCCATCGAGACATTTGACCGACTCCAGGTGCCCTACGACCAGCTGTAGCCTACCAAGCCTTTCTCAGGAGTGACCGACGGCTCCACCACCCCGATAGGGCAGATCCGCCTCCCTGTCACCTTCGGCAAGCGCGACAACTAACGCACTGAGCTCATCGACTTCGACGTCACCCACATTCAATTTCCATACAACGCCATCCTTGGGTATCCGGCCCTGGCCAAGTTCATGGCGGTGACTCATCATGGTTACAATGTCCTCAGGATGCCAGGGAGCTGCGGCATCATCATGGTCGCCTGCGAGGAGAAGGAAGCGGTGTGCTCTCTCGAGCGCACCTACCAGGCAGCGGCGGTCGAGAACCCTGACGATGAAGGCGCCGTTTACCCTCCTGAGGCTGTCCCCAAGAAGAAGAAGCAGCTACTCAGCCAAGGGCCTCAGGAGAGCGGGGTGACTAGCGGCACCACCTCAGGCCCTGCGCCCGCTGATGAGGCGCCTGCCTCTCTCGCATAGGAAGGAGCGCCCTGCGCCCCTCTCAGGCTGGGCTCGGGGGTTCTCCTTTGGAGGGCACCTGACCTGGCCAACGTCACGAGGGAGGCGCTCGAGCACCACGTGGAGGCGTGCTTCAGTGCGTGCTTCCGCCAGGAGGGTACAAGGCGCAAGGCACCAGGTGCTCAGGAGTTCATCACCAAGGCAATCAAGGAGCTTCAGGAGGCAAGAGCTATGCGAGGCGACCATCACCCACCACCCGGCGTGGCTCCTTGTCCTAGCGAGGACAGCGAGCTGCACGTCTACATCAACATCCCAGGGCTCAACAGGGCCGCATCTCAGGAGCGCTTCTGGCCGTCCCGCGCTGGCCGATGCGAGGGTCCCCCTCACAGCTATGTTTGCATGCCTTTGGGCTTGCCGGGCGCAGCTGTTGCATTCCAGCGCCACATGCGGGGCGTCCTGGCGGCTCATGAGGCCAGAAGCCAGGCGATCATGTCAGAGGAGGAGATGGATCCTCGCGAGCCCCCCGGGCCCCCAGAGCCTCCCGAGGTTCGGGGCCTGGGCGGCTCATGAGGAGCGACTTCTGTTGCACACGTCTTCAGCTACTCCAACATCTCTTCAGCAACGGTGCCACGTGACATTTTCTGGTTTGTTCAGTTGGGGGCGCCCCTCGGGCTACATTATCCCCAAGCCGCATGGGTCCGTCCCTACAGCATGTATCATTTTGCATCTATCAGAACTAGCTCTACCTTATCCATGAGTTCATTTATGATTATCACTTGCCTGTCCAGTGCTTCGTCACCACGAACGTCGTACGCCCTTGCAAGCCCACCCACAACCGCCTCATGATTAAGGACTAGCATGACGTCTGTGCGCGGGTTCGTCCCTGCAGCGTCGCTAAACCCAAGTGGCTGAGCTCTGGCTCGCGGGCCAGCTCCTGTGCACATCACCTCCCATGGTCCTTGGTGCCTTGTTCTCGCATGAGCTAATCGGGGGCGGGTAAGCTAGGGCGCGCGACCCGGTGCCTCGCCACCGCGGGAGCCGCGCGCCGGTTGTCTTTCTTCAGGACATTCACATGAGAAGACTGGGCACGTCGTCTGTGCTCGGGTCCGTCCCTGCAGCGTCGACAAACCCAACGGCTGAGCTCTGTCTGGCGGGCCGGACCCGTTCACGTCACCTCCTGGGGTCGTTGGTGTTTGGCCTTCTCATGCGATAACCTCAGGAGATTCACTCGGCGCAGGTTGCCTAACCATCTCGCAGGACTATCACAAGTGTTACGAATAAAATTCAGGTGCAACCCGCCTTGAGGTAGGGCCTCGTGAGTCCCGCGCTGGCTCACGAGTGCCCATACACACTTCCTCTAGCCCTGCCGTGCAAGCCACGTGTCAGGGCGGGGCTGTACACGCCCCGGGGTCTCCCCTTAGAGGGAGCCCCCACCCACGTACCAGTGGAAGCACCATGCTCCGCGCTGGCAGTCGACACGGTCGAGGAGCGGCTATGCCCGTGCAAGAGCGGTAGCGCCATGCTCCACGCTGGTGATAAACAACTGGGGGCAGCCTAACGGCTGCACTAACCTCAGGAGAGCCACCCGGCTCGGTGTTCAACCTCACCGCGCTGCTTTCCCCTCGGGATAGTAGCTCGAGGGGGCTGGGCACGGGGGTTACGCTCAGGTCATGCCTGGTGTACGCCACCTTGCCAGGTCCCTCGGACCTGGTCTTCGCGCATCCCTCCCGAGCGAAAGCCCGGCGAGGATAGGTATGGGGTTTTTTTTCGTACGTCAAGGGGGACTCCTGAGCATCGCGACTCAGGAGCCTAACTGGCCATGTAGCCCCTCACCCCTTGGTCTCGTCCTGGTGATCCGGACGACCCAACGGCGGCTGAGGTATGCGCGGGGCCGGGCCCTGCCGACGCAGAACGCCAAGACCCACTCTCGCGTCTCCTTCTCGAGGGTTGTTCGTACATCAAGGGGGACTCCTGAGCATCGCGACTCAGGAGCCTAACTGGCCACGTAGCCCCTCACCCCTTGGTCTCGTCATGGTGATCCGGACGACCCAACGGCGGCTGAGGTATGCGCGGGGCCGGGCCCTGCCAACGCAGAACATCAAAGCAAACGGAAAGGAAACCACAGAATCTTAACAAGTTATTACAAAACATACTGTCTCTTAAAGTTCCAAAGCATAAGTTCTTACGCCTCCACGAGGCACGGTGCATGTTGCAGGAATAAAACAAGGGGAAAGCGCCGCCATCTCCTTCAGCCTTGGACGCCACCGTTGCCTGCTGGGGGAGCCCCGTCATCGACGATGTCGCCGCCGTCCTTGCCGTCAGCTGTAGTCACGGGGTCGACGGCGAGGAACTTCCGCAGCAGGGCCTCCACTTGACCCTTCACGGCCTCGGCAGCAGCATCTTGGAGTTCAGGGTCCACGGGCTCGAGCAGGGCACCAAAGTCGAAGCTGGAGTCCCGAAGATGGAGGTGGCTGAAGATGCGCGTTGCGGCCAAGGCCGAAAGCGCGCGGGCTTCCCCCTCCACCATGGGGTCCACTCCGACGATGATGCCCTTGAGCACCGCGACGAGCTTGGGGAGCAGCCCGGCGGGGCCTTCCTCCGGAGTTACCAGCAGCTCCTTGTACCCGCTCCCGTAGAGATCCTGCAGTGCCTTGCGGGACCTCAGCTCGAGGAGTCAAAGGCGGCACGCCCCGCGGTGACCGCCTCCTCAGCCTTGGCAAGGAGTTTCTCCCTGGCCTCCAGCCGAGCCTTCTCGTCGGAGACAAGCTGTGCGTGGAACGCTTGGGCCGCCTGCACCTCCTCCTTCAGCTTCTCCAGGTGGTCGCACTCCATGGCCTACTCCTAAGATGCCTGCTCCAGCTCGGCGTCACGACCGGCGACCGCAGACTCCCGCTCCTTCAGCTTTAACTCCTGCTCCTCGAGCTGGCGGGCGCGGGTGGCCTATTCGTCATGAAGGGCTTTCAGCTTGGCCTCCGCCGCGCGACAGCGCTCCTCAGCGTCCTTCGTATCCTTCAACGCCATGTCACGGGTGGCAGCGGCCACGCCGGCCACCTTCTGGCCCTCCTCTTCAGCAGCGACGACCTGGTCCCAGGCCGCCCTGACGGATGAGTCAGCCTGGAGCCACCCCGAGACCAGCTCCAGGCGCCCCGACGCCCGGCGCCGGTCGGGGCCCCGAAGATCGTTCCGGAGTTGATCCAACGTGGAGAAGGCCTGCTCCAGAGCACCGGGCGCGGTAGAAGAGCCGTGGCCTGCCAGCATGGCGGCTGGAGGAGGAGACGGCGATGGCATCAAGACTGGCGTAGCAGCAGCAACAAGGATGGCCGGGGGCTCCGGAGCCCTCGGGTCGTCAGCGGGCGCGATGAAGGCAAGCGTCTCTGAAGCCGGCGTGGCCGCAGGGGCGTCTTTCTCCTAAGGCTGGGCCCCTGTACCTCGCGAGGGCAACCCTGCAGCAGGAGGACGCGAGCCAGCCTCGTCCGTCTGCCCCAGAACCTCCGGGGCCGAGCTGGGCTGCTTGGCCTCAGGAGCCCTCGCCTCCTCCTTCTTCTTTTTCGCCGCCGGCGTTAGCCTGGCCGCGGAGAGGAAAATGTCAGAGCACTACGTCAAGAGCAGGAAGCAAAGACAAGATGGTACGCTTACTGATCCGTGGCGACGTAATCCCTCGTCCTCTTCAGGAGCGCGATGCCCACAGGCTTCATGGGCACGAGCCCCGCCGCGCCCTCGGGAGCGGATGAGCGCGCGGCGGCCGGATCTGCAGCAGCGGCGGCCGACGGCGGGGCGGAGGCGCCACTTCGGGGAAGCAACGACGACTTGTCCTTCTTCGGGACACCCTGCTTCAGCTTCTTCGGGGGGGGGGGGTGCCCCTGGACCTCGTGGTGACCCCGGCGGAGGGCGGCGACTCCCTGACTGGTTACTCGTCGCCGTCGTCATCAGAAAAGGCGCGGAGGAGCTCGCTCCGCCGTGGGGGAGAGGTCTCCCCCACCTCCTCCAAGGTCACCTCTGAGCTCTTGTTCTCCTCCTCCCCGGAGGGATCGCCGGAGGACACCGGCACTGGGGAGCCCAGGGGCAGGGAAGGCTCCAGCGGCACGAGCCCCCGCTCGTTGAAGACAGGCATGGCGGCGGCTATCTTTCCCCCATCGGCATGGCGGTACAACGGGAGATGGGCGTCCGAGGGGCCACCTTGGTCCTTCCCGAGCAAGGTGTGCACGACCTTGCTCAGCTCCTCATCAGACAGGTTGTCCGGGCGCAACCGGAGGTTGTCCTCCGCACCCTTGAGGCTCCACAGGGGGCGCGAGTGCACCTGGAGCAGAGCCAGGCGCTACGTCAGGAACTCCTTGACAATCATGGCCCTTGTCAGCTTCTCTGCCTTCGGGTCCTCCACCTTCAGTTCGGCCGTCATCCTCTCCAGCAACTGCTCCACCCTGGGGTCGGTGAGCTTCTCGTGAGCCCATCGATCCAAGGGCTTCGGCAGCATGGTTGGCAGCTCCAGCCGAGCATGAGAGCGCTTGGCGTCCATGAAGATCCACTTGTTCCGGAAGTCCTCCACCTTCTTCCCGGCCCATGAGATCGCATTGCTGCCGTTGGCCACGATGAAGCTGGCGCACCCAGAGCACTGGCCACTGCTTATCCGGAGGTTGAAGAAGTGGCAGAACAGCGCGACGGAGGGCGTCACCCCCACGAACGCTTCACAGTAGAAGGCAAAGATCGACAGGAGGAGGGCGTGGATATGGAGGGTGTGGAGACCATAGTGGTTGAGGACGGCATAGAAGAATCAAGAGAAAGGGGGAACCAGCCCAGCGAAGACGTTGTGCAGGAAGAAGGGGTAGAAGGTGTCACCCAAGGCTTCCGGCTAGGCGGAGCCGACCCGGAGCACCGTTTCCCCTCCGTCATTATCGGCGCCCGCCGTCAGCGGGAGCACGGCGGCAAGGTGCTTCTCCTCGGCGATGGAGGACGCGCTCAAGGCTGGCTCAAACTAGAGAGCCGAGTGCGCGGCGGAGGCCGATGACTTCACCTTGTCGGTGGCCATTGGTGGCAAGCCCGGGGAAAGGATTCAGCAGATCTGGAGGCGCGCTAAGCAGAAGGAGAAGGGGATCTGGAGCAAGACAGAAGGATGGCAATGAAGGCTCAGCGGCAAGCGCCAGCCTTTTTGTCAGCCAGGGACGGTTGCCGAGGTGGCATGGGGAAGCGGAGATGCCCACGTCACATCAATCACCATGCGTCGACCAAGGCCGCAGGCGGTTAGGGCCCGCAGCGCTCCGCACTTGCCCCTTAGCTTCGCCTCGAAGCCAGGTGCGAGTGCGCCTTGGGCCCGGGGGCTACTGTCGGCGTTCTGGGAACCAGGGTACCCAGACTTGCCTGCCTGCGGCCCACGACGTGGCTCCATCGACGGCCTGGTATGGCCCAGCTTCAGCAACAACAACTCAAGACCCTCGCGAGGGGCCAAGCCTCGCGAGGCGGACGACACCAAGACCTCCATGAGGACCGGCCTCCTCAGGCTGGCTCCCAAGGGGCGGAGATCTCTATGCAATCCTCACCTCATGAGGTCCGGATGATGTGAGCCATGACGGCCAAGGCCAGGCAGGCGCCAGCGGGCGCAGTGTACCAGTTTCCTCTTCGATGCTAAAGAGGCAAGAGCAGGCGCGGAGTCCCGAGGAATCAGCCAAAGGTTTCCATTCCCGTGCAACAAGACCAAGACCGCCAGGACGGCAGGACGGAGGTCATCACCGAGCCCACCATGGCGTCACAACCAGAGGCTTTTGCAGGCAAAGACTACTTTTGTCAGGATAGCATGTACTAGCTGTCTCCCTTCGAATTTGGCCATTGTGGGATCCCTTCCCGCCTTTCATTTGGGAAGAGGACCAAGGCCACTATAAATAGGACCTAGCCACCACCATAGAAGGGGGAGAGACAAGTTGAGGACGGATCATTCAGATCACCCTCACTCCACCAGCTCACCCGAGTCCAAGAACACCTCTGCTCCTGAGGTTGTTGCCACTGTACTAGTTCATCCTCAACCCCTCGAGGCCAATCCAGCACAAAGCAGGAGTAGCGTTTTACACTGCAAGGTGGCCCGAACCTGGGTAAACTGCTGTGTCTCTTTTCCTTGCAGTTCGTCGAGCTAGGCTGTGAGATTAGAGAGTAGGCAGACTAGGGGGACGAGTTCTTCGCACGCACCCCAGAGTTCGAACCTCTCAAGGGTTTGCGGAACCCAAAATCCGACAATGGCGATTGTGGTGGCGTCTAGCTCGGCGAGAGGCCGTGAGGCTGGCCAGATCTTTGTTGCTCCCCATTCATTGGAATCTGCTGCGGTCATCAGGAGGACCTTATCGAGCCCTTTGAGGGTGAGCACCGTGGACCTGCCCAGCGCGGGCTCCAGCGCCGCCTATTCATTCGTTGCCGTCGTCGCCCTGCTTCTCTAGCTAGGGGCCGCCATGGCGAGGCAGCGAGGTGGAAGGCGGTGGGGGGCCTGTGAGTGAGGGGCAGTCTTGCGTGGGAAGGAAGGTGAAGGAAGACGGGCACGCACATGGACACTACTAGGGAAAACCTTATACACAGAATCTTAGCAGTAGCGGGGGATAAAATGTGGCGCTACTGCTAATTAGTAGTAGCGCGTGTCAGTAAAAGGCGCTACTGCTATCCTGGTATCAGTAGCGCGTTTTAGCAAAACCCGCTGCTGCTAAGTTTGAACTGGGCGCATATGGCTAGCCCCACTTAGCAGCAGCGCGTATCCATATTCAGCGCTACTGCTATGCTCCGTAGTAGTAGCGCTTTTCTTCAACACGCGCTACTACTAACCCTACCTTATCGTCCCCGCGTGGCCGATGACCCCCCTCACTATCCCTCTCACTCACTCTCCCCCGCAGCCCGTCGTCCGCCGCCGCCGTCGTTCCCCGACGACCGTCGTCGCCCGCCGCCGCCGTTCCTCCTCCACTGAGGTAGTCTCTCCTCCCTCCTCCCCTCCCTCCTGCTCCGGCCGCCCCCTCCTCCCTCCTCCTCCGGCCGCCCCCTCCGCCCCTCCTCCGATCCCACCGCCCTCCTCCCCTCCTCCTCTCTCTCCCTCTCCTCCTCCTCCTCCCTCCCCTCTCCCTCCATCTCTCCTAAACCTCAACTCTTTTTTACTATTCTTGTATAATGTATTTTTTTCCGTTTTTAGTAGTGTTTAATAGAATTAGTAAGAAAATTAATAGAACTAGTTGAACTAGTTTATTTTTAGGAAGAATTAGTTTATTTTTATTTATAGTAAGTGCTTAGTTGAACTAGTTGAATTAATAGAACTAGTTTATTTTTAGTAAGAGAATTTAGGTATATGAGATTTGATGATCTAATTAAATTTTTACTATAGAACTAGTTTATTTTTAGTAAGAAAATTAATAGAACTAGTTTATTTTTAGGTGTATTTAATAGAATTCTAGGTTGATTCGTTTTGAAGCGGACAAGTCATATTTTGAACATGTCACATTTGTTCTTATTTTTTTAGTTAAAGCAATTATTCCCGCATCGACGTCGACGATGCCTATCCCGCATCCTCGTCGTCGACTCGGCGGAGGACACCTGCTTGATCAGAGGGGCCATGTCCGGGACTGGGCTCCGCCGGGCTGGTACTAGGAGGTGCTACCTTCCGGGGGGCGCAGCTTGGTGAGGAGCCAGCCCATCGTTGACCCGAACCTTCTTTGGTGGCGGTCGCGTGGGTGAGTGACGGTGCGGAGGCTTGTGGACCCCGTGGAGGAGGTACGTCACCGTGTCAGCGAGGAGGACGAGCACGTCCGTCGCTACATGGTTGCGTTGGAGGGCAGGTTCTCCAATACCTGGCAGGTTCTTCAGGGATCTCACTAGAGCTATGATCCTGTGATGGTTCCTTCTCTTTGGGTGTCCACCACCCGCGCTGATACCCGTCGTTCGCTAGGGTTTTAGTTGTATTAGTGATGTTATATGTATGATACTATTCGAGATGTATTAGTGATAATATTCGACGATGTACGGACGCAAGAGATGATTTAGTTTTGCTTATTGAATGCTCAAATTGGAGAACTACTCCTATTTTGAATCCTCAAATTGGAGAGCACTATGCAAGGCGTATGCATTTGATTAGTTGATAGCTTATAGGGTTTTTGTTTTTGCAGAAATCAAGGAACCCCTCCATCATCCCCGCCGTTGTCCCCGTCACCGACCCCCTCTGACCTCGAGGTGAGACCAGCCAAATCTCCATGTCAATATGAGTCCTATAAGATATTTTGAAATGTTTTTGTTCATATTTTCAACCATTGAAATGCAATGACCATCAAGTTTGAATGCTCATATGATGTAGATATAAACATGTATATCTTGTGTTGCTCAAATAGGATATGTGCTTGCCCAAGTGGCCGGCCATGTTTACAGGTAACACTTCCGAGTGGCCTATGTTCTGTCGGAGTGTTGATTAATTTCCGTTCCGGCAAATTTCAGGTGCTCGATATGTCCTTTTTTAACAAAGGTCATGCCGGATTTTTCCGTGAATTTTGGCATGACTTGTGCTAGAATATGTAGGAAATATCGAGTGGCCTGGATTTTCTAGAAAGATAATTAAACGACATTTCGGGTTGACTTCAAGTCTGTCGAGGCTCCATACATGACAGTTAACAAATGAGTGAGGGAGAAAGTCTGCACCATATATGAGAGAAGAAGAATCCCGACTGTTGTCGTGGGGGTCGTTTTTCTTTCGTCTCCTTATGCTAGACCTTTGTTATGCACTAGGGGAAGGAGGAATAACGACCATCACCGACGGTCAAAAAATTAGTGAGGGAGTGTGTCCACCATATATGAGAGAGGACGGAGAATCCCGACTGTTGTCGTGGGGGTCGCTTCTCCTTCGTTCCCCTGTGCTAGACATTTTAGTGTAATGCACTTGGGAACGAAAGAAGGAGCGACCATCACCAACGGTCGAATGTATACACCACGTGAGCTGAGAGTTTTCAACAAAAGACTCGACAAACCGATAGTCAACCCGTGATGCATAATAATGTTCTAATTTAGTTTTTGTAGTACATATATTTAATTGTACAAGTTTAATCTTTGAATTATGAACATAGGAAATGTCGTCGTCGGACGACGAAAGTCTCCCGACGGAGTGCGACTGGTGTGGCCACGACCGGGGTCTATGCGACAGGCCTCACCAGGTTGAAGGTCGGTGCTTTAGCATTAAGCTCCGGGAGACCTTCGATGTTGAAATGGTACGCAACGACGACAAGTGGTTTTTCGTAATTAAGCACGATTTCTGCTACTTCAATGTGTAATTTTCATCTTTTACAATTCGACTAGCTTATCCCATGCCATGCAAGATGCTATGTCTTGGAGAGGATGGATTTTGAAGATCATGAAAGTATGGAAACAAAGATAATTCACCTAAGGACCCATCATGGTATGGATTTAGATGTGAATCTATACAATTCTGAGAGCGTAACCCATTTTGGTTGCCTGAATTGGGAAGCACTTTGCAAGATGCATGATTTTCATGAGGGTATGCTTGTCACCATGGGTCTTGGTGATCCTAACATCGCCCAAGACAATATGGACATTTGGGTCCTTGTTGATACGCTTCCAATTCTACCGCTATATGAGTTTCTCAAACATAGTTATTAAGTTATTTATATTGTTTATTTCAAAATAGTTGACAGCTTATTTCCATTGATAGCTTATTTTCATTCTTCAAAGAATGTGCGGAAGATGGTAGATAGAACCTACTACACTGATGGCTCAGAATTAACTTATCAGGAGAAAAATCATCTGATCTCATTTATTACTAATCTTGAGAATTACAATATCTATTATCAAACTCCTCCACATTATGGTCAATACGTGCCACTATTGCACGTGTTGAACTACTGTAACATCCATGGAGATGTCATGGTAAGATTTTTTACTATTACGACATCCATGCATCTTTTGCATAAATTCTTCTAAAACTTAACTACATTGCTAACTACGAAGTTATTACTATGTTTTTCAACAGAAAATCCCGAATGATTGTGTGCCTCATCTGATGTTTCCGAAAGGTCACCTTGATGTTATGAACTTACGGCCAGGTCATCCTACGCATCACTGCTGTTCATACCGGATTTCTAAAACCGATGAAGACATGACAATCAAAGATTGGAAAAAATGTATGGTCAATCATAGGGAGCTACTTGGAAGTAACATTGTGCGAAGCACAAGAATTGGAGACAGGATAATCTGCATTATCCATAATGGAGAGTTAGGGCCTATCTTGTTTTATGCTATTTTACCTAAGAGAAGGTAGTAGGTCCTATGAGAGAGGAGTAGGTCCTAGGTACAATGTGTTATTATGTGCTACAATGTGTTAGAGTTGATGATGATGATCATGACGAGTTGTTATATGACAATGAAGAGTTGTTATATGACAATGAGGCAATGAGGAGTTGTTATATGACAATGATGATCATGAGGAGTTGTTATATGACAATGATGTATTATGATGATAAGTTGTTAATGATATGATGATGATGATTTATTATATCATTGGGTGAAAGAACCGTGTGGATTAGTTTCAAGTGATCCATCCACTTGAAACTAATCCACAGTTCTTTCACCTAGTGATGTAATAACTCATTATGATGTAAAAACAATCTCTAAATTGCTACTGTATGAAAACTTGTATAATGGTGTATGAATTCGACATAAAATGAAAAAGAAATAGAATACGTAATAATAGTAGTAGCGCGGGCACACAGACGCGCTGCTAGTATTTACCAGCAGCGCTTTCCCCAGAACGCGCTACTACTAAGTACGTATAGCAATAGCGTGTGTAAGCCCGCGCTACTGCTAACCTTTAGCTGTAGCGCCATATCAGTAGCACGGCACCCCGCGCTACTGATAGGCCAAAAACCCGCGCTACTGCTAGGCTTTTCCCTAGTAGTGGGAGGAAATGGTGGCCCCGCGCCGCACACGGCAGGCTTTATGTCAGCCCGGGCAGTTACCGAGGCGCCACGGGGAGTGGGGGCGCCCCACGACCCATCGTGCGCCACGCGTCGAGCCTAGCCCGCAAGCGAAGCGTGCCCATGTTTTTTTTGCACCTTCCTTAATGGGCGGAGTCGTGCGCGCCGCAGGCCCGGGGGCTACTGTCGGGCCCGTGGGACTGGGGGAACCTAGGCCCATCTGCCTACGGCCCACTGCGCGGAGCCACCAGAAGGCCCAAGGCTGGCCCATCGCCAGGGCTTCACAAGCAAGACCCTCATGAGGGCCTCACCTCACGAGGTGTGCGTCATCAGGTGTCATCGAGAGCATCACGAGACGGCTTCCCGAGGCCCCTCGCGGAGGCGTGCGAATCAAGGATCAGGCAGTGGAGCCGCGCGGCCCTGCATCTTTACATGGGTGATGCGCGTGGCGATGAGCGGAGCCAAAGGGGCGCCAGCGAGCGTGGAAAAGGGAAGCTTTCCTCCCTTGTGCTAAGGGAGCACGGGCGGCGCGACGGTTCCCAAAGCAATCCCCAATGGTTGCCATATTGTGAAAGAACACCAGGACGGCGGGGTCGCCAGGACGAAGGTCACCACCGAGCCCACCGGCGCGTCATGGCAGGAGGCTTTTGCAGGCGAAGACCACCTTTAGTCAGGATAGGCTGCAACCTTGTCCCCCTTTGAAATGGCCGTTGTGGCAACCCTTCCCGCCTTGTGTTTTCGGGGGAAGAGGACCAAGGCCAGTATAAGTAGAGACACGGGGATTAATTCCAGTATCCCTGGAAGTCGATCACTTTCCCCTTGTACTCTCATACTCATCCTCCCTCGCGAGGTATTCCAACCACAAAGCAGGAATAGGGTCTTACACTGCGAGGTGGTCCGAACCTGCATAAACTGCCGTGTCCATTGTTCTTCTTCTCTAGCTCGAGCATGCCGAGGCATCGCCATGAGATAGTGGGTCATGAGACAGGGCTTGGCGAAGGCAGCACATGCACCCCAGAGTTTGAACCTTTCTTTGGTCCCCGGAGTCCCGATTCCAACAAGGACTTGGTGACATTTTCTTCGACTCGCCTGCCGGCGAGGGAGCCTCGCGGGGCTAGCTCCCCGCGAGGTGGCTTGCTCCCCGGAGGCCCAGGCTTGGCCCAAACTTCTTGGGCCGCAAGGTCTGCCTCCAGGGCCGTAGGCAGACAGGCCGTAGTACCCCGATATCCATTGGACCGACAGTAGCCCCCAGGCCCGCGATGCGTGCTCTCCGCCTGCCCATTGGGAGCAAAACGACGTGGGGCCTACCAAGTGCTAGGCCTAGGGGCAATGTGTGGTGGCCTTTACGGGCGCGGATCCTCCACTTCCCCACGACGCCTCGATAACCGCCGCCTTGGTGATAAAGCCTGCCCGCGCAGGGCGCAGGCACATCATCTCCTTCATTTCGTGCCCCACCCTCCTTGTGGCCGACCCCTCGGCTCCTTCCCCCTTTCTCCAACTCCCAACCTCCGTCTTTTGCCGATGCGCCATGGCTCCTAAGAGGAAGCTTTCTGCGGCCGAGAAGGGGAAGAAAGCAGTGGAGGAGGTGGATCCGCCGAAGATAGTGTCGGCGAGGGATAGAGGCTGGGCCTGTGGCTCAGCCGCGGCAACGAGGGCTTCTCCCCAGGGCCGGACGCGCTCTGCGGGCGCCGTCATGGAGGTCGGACCTAGTGCCCTCTGGACAGCCACAGTTCATGGTCGTGGGACGCGCGGCACTCACGACCACTGGGGGCGCGACGGGGCGCGTGCTCCCTCTCCCGGGTGGACGACCACACAGTGGAGGTCGCCCACCTGGCGCGCCAAATGTTGGAGTCTGGGATCTACGTCCAAGAAACTTCTCCAAGAACTAGGGTTCAAACTCTGGGGGGCTTTGCTTGGCGACCTAAGACATGACGACTATAGCTGAACCACGATGGGCTCGCTGGAGCTCGCCGGACATGAAGGGGACACGCGAGCTACCCAAGTTCAAGCCACCGTGGTGGTGTAAAACCCTACTCCTGTTTGATTGGTATTACTTGTGGGCAACAGTGTGCTTGGAGCTACAAGGCGAGGTGAGGAAGGAAGAGTCCCCCTCTACAATGGATGTAATCCCTTCTTATAATGCCTTGGGCCTCTTCCGCGAAAATATGAGCGGGAAAGGGCTTCCATAGGGCGGCAAGTTTGAAGGGGGACAAGGGTGCATGCTTATCCTGGCAAAAGGTCGTCTTCGCCTGCTAAAGGCGCTATCTCGATGTAAGCATGGGCTCGGCAATGATGCCTATCCTGGGTGCCGAGCTGTCTTTGTCTTCATTCACCAAAATGGAAAACTTTGGCGCTTGCTTTGGAGGGAGGCTGGCCCCACTGCTCCCTTGTCATCAAAGTGGAAACTGGTCTTCGCCGTACCCTACCATCCTTATCCTGACAGCAGGGCGTCACCCACGTGACAAGCGTGAGCTCTGTGGCTGGAGCACCGAGGCTGACCTCGAGAGGTAGGCCTCGCAAGGCGGCCCCACGAGTCAGCCTTGGGAGGCCGCCGAGGACTTGGTGAAATCTGCTTCGCCCCGCCTGCCGGTGGGGAGCCTCACGGGGCTAGCTCCCTGTGAGGTGGCTTGTTACCCGGGGGCCCAGGCTTGGGCCGATCCTCTTGGGCCCAAGGGCCGCCTCCTGGGCCATAGGCAGATAGGCCGTGATACCCCAGTATCAACTAGACCGACAGTAATAGGGATGCCCAGTCCCGAAATGAAAAAAAATCCTTGAAAAGTTGAAAGTTTGGAAGGCACCCATGGATACGGCTAGCCATGGATTGTGAAAGAATGGTGGAAAGGGAATAAACTTTATTTTCTGTTTGGGAACCGCCTATAATGTGTTTAGCATGGGAGATATTGGAAACTTTCGGTCGTGACATTGATAGGAAAAGCATGCCTCTCAAAATAATTTTATCTTAGTTTTATAACTTTGAGCTCTGGCACCTCTGCAAATCTCTGCTTCCCTCTGCGAAGGGCCTATCTATTTTACTTTGATGCAATTTTTATTTTTATTGAGTCTCCATCTCTTATAAAGCACCAACTAGAGAGCACTATTGTAATACTTGTGCACTGGGTGTAGTTAATATTGAGTGTGTTTCATGAATGGATCAATGACTGAGCATGATGGACTAGGGATAACTTTCTTTAGCATTGATATTTTGAAAGGCATGGTTGCTTGTTGGTATCCTTGAGTATTTATATTTTCATGTCAAACTATAGAATATTGCTTTGAATCACTCGAATACAAATATCCATGACACAAAAGAGAAAATTATATGATGAATATGATAGGTAGCATTCCACATCAAAAAATCTGTTTTTATCATTTACCTACTCGAGGACGAGCATGACTTAAGCATGGGGATGCTTGATATGTCTCCAATGTATCTATAATTTTTGATTGGTCCATGCTATTATAGTATTAATCTTGGATGTTTCATAAGCAATTACAAGCAATTATATATCATTTTTTGGGGCTAACCTCTTAACTTACTGCCCAGTGCCAGTTGCTGTTCTTTGCCTGTTTTTGGTTTTTTAGAATATCAGTACCAAACAAAGTCCAAATGCCATGAAACTTTTTGGAGATTTTTTCTGGATAAAAGAAACACTAGAAGCTTCGGGAGAGGGCCAAAAGATGAAGCAGGGGCCCATGATGCACCAGGGTGCGCCCAGGGGGTAGGCGCGCCCTGGTAGCTCGTGGAGCCCACGAGGCTCCGTTTGACCTAATTTTGCCTCTATAAATTCTCTAAAATTGGGAAACCAACATAGAGCCACCCAAAATACATTTTCTGCCGCCGCAAGTTCCTATTCTCACAAGATCCCATTTGAAAGCCTTTTGCGACATTCTGCCGAAGGGGGAATCAATCACGGAGGAGCTCTACATCAACCTTGCTGCCCTTCCGATGATGTGGAGTAGTTTACCACAGACCTACTGAAAGTGCAACTAATCCCCGGGTGGTTTTGGTAATTCATAACAACATATAGCTCATTGAACTAATATGCATTCAAGATAAATATTTCAGGAAGTTCAACGAATGGCATGGCATGGACTAGAAATGTGGACCCCTCAAAACCCTAAGGACATATATTGGCAAAAGCTCAAGACTCTTCATCTTGATTTTAGTGATCCAAGATCACATCGAGTCCATAGGAAAGCCAATATTATTAAAAGGGGATGAGGTGTTTCTTAATGGCTTAATTGCTCAAATGCTTAGTGATATTGCTCCAAAACCCTCGACCACTTTCTCTATCCAAATATGTCAAAACCCTAAACTCCAACTCGGCCTCACCGATTCTTTCTATCCGGCGGCACCGAGTTCATATGACATAGCCACAGCCAGAAACCCTAATAGTTTGGTCACACTGATACGGATCATGGTCTCACCGAGATGGGCTTGCCAACTCACTGTTATCAGTTGCAATTATTTTGGTCTCAGCGAAATTCCAATCGGTCTCACCGAGATGGCTTGACCAATTCTCTATTGCCCTATTGCTTCACTTTGGTCTCACCGAGTTGATGCAATCGGCACCACCGAGATGAGGTTTGCCCTAAGCCCTAGCACATCGGTCCCACCGAGTTGTTCCAGTCGGTCCCACCGAGATTCCTAACGTTCACATTTTTGAACTAATCGGTGCCACCGAATTTAGCTATTCGCTCACCAAGATGGGTCAAATGTGTGTAATGGTTGGATTTTGTGTGGAGGCTATATATACCCAAACTCTCTTGTTGGTAAGACAAGGGACAAGGTAACCCAATGCTTTCATGGACATCATCATATGTGCAACTCACTCTATGTCTATGGATATCCTTGTATGTTCCTTGTGGGACTAACCCATGTAGGTATTGAAAGTGCAACACAACAATGGATTGCTCCAAAAGATCTACATCAACATTGAGCATCCACATCTTCAACATCTACTTGAAGTCATCATCGACAAAACCGAAGGTTAGTTCATCCCTCTTAGGGGGATATCACATCTAGGGGGAGCTTTGCTCTAAGAATTGAGCTAAAGCAACTCTAATGGTGTGAACACATCAATGCTTTATGTAAAAGTGGTAACCCCCCTTGTGCTTAAACGATGAGTATGACATATGATCAAATGTTCTCATTTGACTCCTAAGTCAATATACTCATATATAGATGACCTAGTCATCGCCAATTGCTTGATAGATGCTAGAATTGTTTGTGCATGCTTTTTCACATGTTTCATTTGCTATCTTATTGTGCGAGCATGTTGGTTGCATAATTTCTTCATTCGAGGACATCCATTTGTGGTTTTGGTTGTTTGCTTTTTATTGGCCAAATGGATGGACAATAATGCCTAAGAACCTTCTCTTCTTAAACTCTATTCATGCTACATCACAAAAATTGAACAATTCTTTTCCGGACCCTCTGGGTGAGGAGCACTCGGAGCCACCAATCCGTCAAGGGCTGTCTTCCAAAACCTTCCTTGTGAATTTCGGTCAGACCAACACACTCATTTTCGGTCTCACCAAAACCACTAGATTGATCTAGGTTTTCATCTCGGTGCTACTGATTAGAATGACTCGGTGTGACCGAGTTGCAGTAACTGCACGCAGTTTTGCATCTCGGTGCCACCGGGACATTCCATTCGGTGCCACCGACAGCGTATGGGTATATATACTCCATGGCTTGTTCGGTTGAAAATTTCTTCAAACCTCTCAAGCCCGTGCCCCATTGTTGCGACCCCTTGGTCTCCGAATCATCGCCGTCTCCGCCTGTGCGCCTCCGCCACAGGTCTCCACTACCGTCAACGGATTTCTCCACCGCCATTGCCGTCGTTGCAAATCGTCACCAAGTTAGGGTACGGTTCGACCACTTTGTGCCTATTCCCCTTTCTGATTCATTGCACAAAGTTTTTGTCTACTTTCTTTCCACGAATGAAATCATTCTATCCAACAAAAAGTTCCTTGATGAAAAATCTTAGGGTTAGGTTTCTGTCGAGCTCATCTCGGATCGACCGAAATGAAGTTTTCGGTCCCACCAATTGGCCCTGGCCATTGCACTAAGTACAACTCGGTCTGACCGAAGCGTACTGATCAGTGAGACCGAAAGCAAATTCTTTGTGAAACCCTAGCATCTCGGAGTCACCAAACTGCAACTTGGTCTGACCGATGTTGTATGTTTAGACTCTATTAAATGCTTTGGTGTCACCGAGATTTTCATATCGGTAGCTCTGAAATGCTTTCTGCAGAAAACTAAAACTAAGATTTTGACTCAAACTTTTGCAAAAACAAGCTGCTTTTTGTGATGCTCATCTACTCTGCCCATACCCATCTATTCACAGGGTCAGTTTGCAAAGATGTCTGAAGCAAGTGACAGCCAGAATAGGTCAGAGGAGGAGGTCAACCTCAGTGAGGGCACAAGCCCAAGTGGAAGCTATGATGAAGGCAGTAGAAGCACTCCTAGCAATCTGCCTAAAGCTGCCACTAGAAAGAGAAAGAAGAGAACCTCAGAGAGTGAGGATGAAGACTTTGTAGTTGAGGAAGAAGTTACCTCAAAGAAGAAAGTGCTCAAGAAAGAGTATGTTGCAGCTGCTGCCACCAAGACAGGTCTTCAAAAGAAACCTCCTGCCAAGAGAGCTCCCATGTCTAAGGCCAGAAGGTCAACTGCTACACAAGAAACTATGGAGTTCTCTCTTGAGCTAAGAGAGGAAGGAGAAGCTGCTGATGGGAAGAAGAAGAGGATGGAGAGAATCAAGAAAACCATTGCCAGAGTGATTGACAGACCATCCATGATGAGGGATGATGATGAGGAGGAGGAACCTGCTACACCCCCAGCCAAAACTCAGAAGTTAATGGCAGATGTCATTAAGACTGGTGCACCCTCCAAGCCCAAGTTCAAAGCTCCACCTGCTGCACCCAAAACTACAGGTCCAAAGAGATCAACTAGGAACATTCTTGCTGTAGAGAAGAACAAGGCCCTAGTGCCAGAACTTCAAGAAGATGATGAGCCCCAAGTGCTCAGAAAATTGAAGCCCAAGATTCCAGACCATGATGATGGACATCCAGTGGCTGAGAACATGAAGTTGAGGAAGGACAGTGGTATGAGACTATGGAGGAAAACTAATCCATATGCTACAAGGAGAAGGACTGCTGTTGATTATCGTTTCCACACCAGAGAACAGCAAGACTTCTATGAGACATTTTTGCTTGATAAGAAGCCAATTGTGAGTGATATGAAGTGGGTGGATTGGAAGTACATAGATGCCAATTAGGACTACTTCCACCATGTTCATGAGAGCTTCAGGTTGACTGGACTTGATGCCTTTGTTGGACAAGGGCTCACCAAGTGGAATGATGAAATGGTGATGCAATTTTACTCCATTGCACACTTCTATCCAGATGGGAAGATTGTGTGGATGAGTGAGGGCACCAGATACCAGTCATCGATCTCAGAGTGGGTTGCTCTTATCAATGCCCCAGAAGAAGAAGAAAATGACACACATGTCTATGGCAAACCCAGGATGTATCATAACACTATGGCTCACATGTACAAGCCCATTCCTGATAAAGCTCTGGAGACTCACAAGTTTGGTTCCATCTACTACTTGCTTGCGGGTTTAGCCACCACCAACTACATCTTGAGGCATACCTTGTTGCCCAAGTCCGGAGATGAGAGAATGATCTGTGGCCATTCCATCAACCTGTTGGATCTATTTGACATACCACAGAAATTCAAGGTCATGAGTCTGATCATTGAGACAGTCAAGAGGACGGCTGCAGACCAAAAGAGGCCATGTGGATATGCACCACATATTCAAATGTTGATCAATTCCAAGGTTGGAACTGGCACATATCTGCTTGATAGAGAGCATCTACCTCTTAGGCTAGAATTTGAGGACAATGAAGTGGTGATGGATGCTTCACATCCAACATCAGTTGAGGCCCAGGAGAAGGCTGAGAAGGCAAAGGCTGCCAACGCAGCAAAGGCAGCAAGTGCTCCAGATGCATCTATAGTCAATCTCAAGACCAAGCAAGATCAACTCACAATCGTGGACCCTTAGTGGGTGGAGGACTCCATGGACTCGCGCAACCGTGACCCTTCGTGGGTTGAAGTCTCCATCAACGTGGATGTACGATAGCACCACCTATCAGAACCACTCCAAAAATCTTCGTGTCTCCATTGCGTTTGCCTTCTCCAAACCCTTCCCTTTACCTTCATATGCAATGTTTTACTTTCCGCTGCTACACTCGTAGAATTGCATGTGTAGGTTGATTGCTTGACTTGTGCTAATTGCTAAAATCTTCCCACAACTAAAATTGGGAAAAGGTTAGATTTTTATTTGGTCAAGTAGTCTAATCACCCCCCTCTAGACATACTTTCGATCCTACACCTACGGGTCCATAGTTAGTAGCTAGATGGATATCTCTCTCTCTATCTCTCTCTCTCTCTCTCTCTCTCTCTCTCTTTGATCTTCAATACAATGTTCTCCTCGATGTTCTTGGAGTTCTATTCGATGTAATCACTTTTTGCGGTGTGTTTGTTGGGATCCGATGAATTGTGAGTTTATGATCAGATTATCCATGAATATTATTTGAGTCTTCTCTAAACTCTTTTATGCACGATTATTATAGTTCTGTATTTCTCTCCGGTCTATTGATTTGGTTTGGCCAACTAGATTGATTTTTTTTGCAATGGGAAAGGTGCTTTGTGATGGGTTCGATCTTAAGGTGCTCAATCCCGGTGACAGAAAGGGACATGACACGTATTTGTGTTGTTGCCATTGAGGATAAAAAGATGGGGTTTATTCATGCGTGAGTTTACTTTGTCTACATCATGTCATCTTGCTTAAGGCATTACTCCATTCTTTATGAACTTAACACTCTAGATGCATGGCAGATAGCGGTCAATGTGTGGAGTAATAGTAGTAGATGTAGAATCGTCTCGGTCTACTTGTCTCAGACATGTTGCCTATATACATGATCATTGCCTTGGATATCGTCATGACTATTTGCTTTTTTATCAATTGCCCAACAGTAATTTGTTTACCCATCGTATGCTATTTTCAAGAGAGAAGCCTCTGGGTCTACTTTTTTATCATATATTAAAATCCAAAAATACCTTGCAGCAATTTTTCTTTCTTTATTTTATTTTGTGTTTTATCTATCTATCACTACAAAATTTAATCTTGCAAGTAATCGTCAAGGGATTGACAACCCCTTGTTCCCGTTGGGTGCAAGTATTTGTTATTTTGTGTGTCGGTACTGCTAATGAGGTGTTGTGTGATTCTCCTACTGGATTGATAACCTTGGTACTTAACTGAGGGAAATACTTATCTCTGTTGTACTACATCATCCCCTCTTCCTCGGGGAAGTCCCAACGCAACTCAAAAGTAGCAATATGCAATATTTGTGATCATATCCAAGGTAGCCATGTCCTCATCATCCTTCCCTTCTTAAAAACAAAGCCGTCCTTAGTGTTGCTTAATCTGAAATGTGGTTAACAAAAGAGACAAGGTGTACGCATTGTATTTGTATATGTCATCCATTTTTATTGATCTCAGTTGTGGCACATGTGACACATCTAGACAAGAGCACTCTTCAAAAGTTATGAAATATAAAGCCCTAATATTATCCCAAGAAGTCAAAGGCATGAATATATTGCAACTCTGTTTGCACATATAAGTGAAGCTCTTATTCATATTAAAAGGTTGGCAATGCTCATCATTAAACCATACCAACATTGGTGCATAAACTTTAATCTCTTCAAAGTTACATGCTACAACATGCTTAAATAAGCAAACATGCAACAAATCATTTGACACAGAATCATCACCACGATTAGAGGTCATATCAAAATGATTAAACATTAGCATAATTATTTTCAAACGTATTTGATCGAAATCTAATTTATTCCCTGATTCACATGGTTCTTTCGCATCAATAGTTAATTCAATGGGTACACTCAAAATTGTTTTTATTGCATTCATTTGATCACATGGCAAAGTCAAATCATGAACATAGTCCTCTAAAATAGGTGGTGTGATCAAAGTAGTGGGTAGCTCATCACATGGTGCATTTAAATTGACAAGGCATTCATTATACTCATGTGGAGGAAGATTAATACCTTTGTCATTACCTCTGATGGTCAACTCAGATAATGTAGGCACTAGGTAGCGACAGGTCACGTGGTGGAGGTGATGTAGTGCTCACAACAATGGATGTTGTTGTCATAGTAGGCACAACGGTGGAAGGAACAACCGCCACAACTCTTGGGATTTGCACCTTTCGCTTGTTTGTCTTCTGGGCAACACGTCTTCTTATATCCTGTTCAGCTTTGGAAGCAAGACGAAACAAATGGTCCATTGGATAACACTTTTCATGAATTGGTATCTCCTGAATGTCATGGTTTAGTCCTCCCTAAAATCTATCCATAAAATCTTCTTCACTTTCTTCGAAAGAGGAATGCAACAAGGTAGTTTGTAAATCATCATAATATTTCGTTACAGTGTCACTACCTTGTTTTAAATGTTGCAACTTTTTAATCATGTCACGAGTATAATAAGTAGGGATGAATGTATGTCGCATGGCAAGTTTCAAATCATCCCAAGTAGTATGTATATAATCAGGGTGTAACTGACAATATTCGCTCCACCAAACTGAAGCATAACCAGTGAATGAACCAACCACGGCCTTAACTTTTTACGTTTACCAAAATCATGGGAAGCAAATATATTATTTATGTTGAACTCCCATTCAATATATAAAGCATGTCTAAAATGGCCATTAAATGGTGGTATAGAAACATTAACCTAATCATGTGCATTTAGATGTTTGTGCACCTCTCGTGACCATTGTGGTATTTTCTTAGGTGGTGGCACATCTCCCATGATGACATAGCCCATGAATTGACTCTGGATCCTGTCATGATTAGTAGAAACAAGAAACAAAATGCAAAAATAATGTTCCTATGAACTAGTGGGATTTGGTGGTAAAACGCTCACAGTATAGCAAATATCAAAGTCCTACAAGTTCTTACCATGCACTAGGTGGTGATCGGCAACCAGCGGTGTTAAATAACTCCAAAAGTTGGGTAAAGCGATTGCCAGGTGAACATATGTATACACAGTGTAGAAATGTGTGGAGCTTGGAAGGCTTAAATATATGGTAGCAAAAGATTAGCAATAATATAGTCAGAGATGCAATGCTGAATAAACGCTCAACGACGGTACTGTGCTGGTCCTAGGCTAGACCGGACTAGAGATGCGAGCCTAGAACACTAATGGGCTCGCGTCGTAGCACAACTAGCAGAAACAAAGGATATGAAGTAGCTCTCGACAGCAAGATATAAGCAAAGATCAGTATGGCCGTAAAGATAATGATGAGAAATAAGCTCCAACCAAGATACATCAAACACTCTCTCTGCAACTTTTCTCTGGAAAACTTTATGATAATTTTTCTACAGAATTCTACCAACTCAAGCTTTCCAACGCAAAAATATCACTCAATTTTGAGTTGATATGAGGAGTCAAAAAATTCTTAAACTGGTCTAAAAAACTGGAACAAGTTGTGTTCGCGAACTTCGGAGGGCAAAAAGACTTATTTAGAAGCCAATTTTGAGGTGCCAAATATTGAAGTTACTTTTGCAACTATTTAGATGCGGTTCGTCCCTAGATTTAATTTGAGTACTTGTGGAGCCAAAATGGACTTTGTATGAAAAAGATATGCCTGTTTTACTGAGCACTGCGCAAAGCAGATTTCAATCCGAATTCAGGTACGAGATTGAGTCTAGATAGATCTGAATTTTTTTTTCTTTTCTCTTTTTTTTCTCTCACTTTTTTTATTTTTTTTCTCTCAATTTTTTTACTCTTTTCTCTCTCTTTTTTTCTCTCTCTCCAAAACAAACTAGATAAGATGCAGATTGGATCAAGCGAAGATGCGAACGGCCTCAATTATGATTATGACGATGAACGATGGATAGCACATGGTGGAAATTGATGGATGGAGGTGGTGGACAGCAGAAGTGATAATGATGCGGTGGCGGTGTGGCTAATGTGAACCGAAATCGAAACTCTAAAGGAACTAGACACTAAGACCAGCAACTCGACACGACGATGCAACCGATAATTCAACTATGCAAGCACTAAAAAGAAAATTGCGAAGGCTCAGACTGGCTTGGACAAAGGATGAATAGATCTAACTTTTTTGTTGCTTTTTCTTGGACTAGGTAAGAGAATAAATCAAATCTAGGGCTAACTGGAAATTCTTACCGAGGAACCTGGAAACAGATACCACTTGATAGAGGTGAGTGTCCCGATCTTTTGATGAGATGATAATTATCGATTTGGTGGATTCGACTTTGACGATCCAACTACAAACGTGCAACGACATTGCTCCTTAGCAATCGCTAAACCAATCTCATGAGATTACTGACGATGCCAGAAGCACGGTCAGCCTGACCACGAAGGTCTATTCCTGCATGCAATCAAAGAGTAAGAAATAATTTGATAATGTAATCTGAATATTGCATATATATATGAAGTATTGATAAAGTGGGGATCCGAAAGCGGTCTTGGTCTGGTCGTTGGACACAAACGAAGTACACGAAGTTGCGTTGGCTAACTTTTAACTAAACAAATCCCAAGGAAAAATCTAATAGATTGATCTACTTATATAGGAGCAAGGGGTGGTGTCCAAGGAGGTGGGAGGACGTCCCAAGGTAGCCTAAAATTAACCCTAGGTTGTACAAGGCCCATGGCCCAAGTGGAGGTGATGCAACACCTTTGGAATTGTAGTTTGACTCAGATTCTGCTGCTGCATAAGATTGTTTCGTTAATATCTCAACACTCCGGATGAATTTGAAGGTGAATCCAGTTGGGTTGGAAAGTTCACGAAAAAACTTTCCAACAAAAAAAAATCACCCAATTCGGAGTCCGGATGAAAGAGCTCTGAGCGTTTTGAGTCAGGTATGTCTGTGTAGTCCGAATCTGAGTCCAGAACATGAGAGACTTGGACTCTATCTTCTCTTGGGCTAAAAGTGATGTGAGAGAACTTCTTGAACAGCACCTAAATGTCTATTTTTCCCTTATCTTCATATGTGGATTGTACAAGTGTCTGGTAGTTCTGCAATTAGGTATGAAACAAAAAGAGGTGAAGTACTTTTTTTCTGTATAGCATAAATGACTTATTGCAAAACTTTGATCAGAAATCACCTCAAATAAATATGCATATGCAATATTTGTGATCATATCCAAGGTAGTCATGTCCTCATCAAGAGGGGTATTGAATATCATTAAGGATGTGAACATATAATGTTCCACCAAATAAACCAACTAGCATCAGCTACAAGATGTAATCAACGCTACTAGCAAACCACAGGTACCAATCTGAGGTTTTGAGACAAAGATTGAATACAAGAGATGGACTAGGGTTTGAGATGAGATGGTGCTGGTGAAGATGTTCATGAAGATTGGTCCACCCATGATGAGAGGATCGTTGGTGATGACAATGGCTTCGATTTTCCCCTCTCAGAGGGAAGTTTCCCTGGCGGAATCGCTCCACCGGAGAGCAAAAGTGCTCCTGCCCAAGTTCCGCCTCGAGACGGCGGCACTTCATACCGAAACCTTCCTCCTGATTTTTTCTAGGTCAAATGGCATCATATAGCAGAAGATGGGCTTCGAAGGCCTGCCAGGGGCCCCACAAGTCCAGGGGGCGCGCCCCCAGGCTTATGACTGCCTGGTTGGTCCCCTGCTGATGTTTCTTTCACCAATAATTTTTATATATTCCAAAATAATTCTTTGTCAATTTTCAGGTCATTTGGAGTTGCGCAGAATAGGTATCTTTGATATAGCTCTTTCCGGTCCAAAATTATAGCTGTCGGCAATCTCCCTCTTCATGTGATACTTGCAAATTAAGAGAGAAAAGGCATAAGAATTGTATCATAAAGTAAAAGAACAGTCCAAATTGCAATAAATATCAATAGGAAAACATGATGCAAAATGGTCGTATCAACTCCCCCAAGCTTAGACCTCGCTTGTCCTCAAGCGAAAGCCGATATTGATAATCATGACCACATGTTTAGAGAGAGAGGTGTCGATAAAAACAAAATACGGTCATGAAAGCAACATGGTCATTATCATAATAGCAATATATCATCATAAAACTTCTCATGCTAACGTAACAATTCTTTCACAAGCTAAAGTATGAAACATAAACTTTACTGGAAACTAACAAACTATGGTTTCAGTCATTGAAACAATCACAATCCATCATATTGTCAGAAAGAGTCTATGTAAGAGCTTTGTTTAGCAAGTTCACATACTCAACTATCATTTAGTCTTCTATGATTGCTGACACTCAAGGCATATTTATAGAGCAAAAGTTTCAGTCAGACACATAGAAAGATAGGGGCTTATGGTTTCGCGTCCCAACTTATGATAGCAACCTTTATTATGTGGTATGTTGCTTTCATTTCTTCACCATCACAAGATCGTACAAAGCTTATTTTCCCTTACAATAAAAGATCATACATATTTAGGAGCAATTTGTATTGCTTTATGCACCGATGACAACTTACTTGAAGGATCTTATTCAATCCATAGGTAGATATAGTGGACTCTCATGGCATGAAACTCGGTTTAGGGGTTTTGGATGCACAAGTAGTATCTCTACTTAGTGCGAATTTTGGGCTAGCAAAAGATCCTAGACAAGCACCACATGTTAGAAAATCCATGACAATATAACTTCAATGTGAATATAAACAACCATAACTCATTACGTTGTCTTTCTTGTCCAACGTCAACTAATTGATATAGAATATTTGATGGGGGATCACAATCATAAAGATGTCCAAGATAGTATATTTATATGTGAGACATCTCTTCCTTCATTACTTTTTTCATGGTTTGCACCAATGACCAATGCTATGTTTATCAACTTCCAACAAATTTTATCAACTATAATTCTTTTATATGAAGTCATTACTCCCCATGGGATTAGCATATGATCTTTTCATTCTTTTATTATTTATTTTTCATTACTAAGATTGAAACAAGAAAAAAAAGCAAAACTTAAACTACTCTTCAGTATACAACTCTCACACGATTACATAGATAGATGGATCACTAAACAAGCACTCGAAAATAGATCAAACTAAAAGTTTATTCTTCTAAATCATGAAATAACTATGGATCGAACTAAGATAGATAATGATGATAAAAGTGGTGGTGATACGATATGAGGCACCTCGCCCAAGCTTGGCACAAGCCAAGTGATGCGGAGCATCCTTCGATCATCCTGATGGGATCTACACCAACACAGCAAGCACCACATGGACCTATGACAAGAGCTCGCACACGTGCCATCGAAACCGAGGTGAACTCACTCCTCTTCGAGATTGATATGGATATGGATGGAACTTGGACGCTACCTCATCAAAGTGTGCTATGTGTCATTAGGTACGAGGATGAATGCCACAAAGCATCTAAGGGACATCCCAAAGGCCTAGGAGAAGGACCCCAAGGCCACAAGGAAGGAGGAGCCCTTCAAGTCAAAGACAGCAAGTCCCAAGCAACCCCCGTGCGCACGGCTTCCCCCGACCCCATGCCCACGGGCCACCCAGAGAGCTACTGGAAGTGACGACATGCACCCCCGTGCGCACGGCCTCCAGACCCCGTACGTACGGGCCTCGCTACTGTAGCACCCCGTGCGCATGGGTGTGTACCGTGCACACGGGACCCCCGTGCGCACGGGCCTAACTTAATTACCCCGTGCGCATGGCCCTCCCAGGTTTCGGCCGAGGGTTTCCTATCTTGACTCCCAAGTCGTCCCCTACCTCCCTCTATATATAAATTCCGTGCCTAGGACATTATTTAGAGTTAGCAAAGTATATGTGAGACATTGATAGCGCTTTGCTCCTTCTACCACTCCTCTTGGAGATGAAGACCTCCTAGGAGAAGATCCCAAGTGGATATCAAGACCTCCTCTTGGAGAAGACTATCATCAAGACCTCACCCCCTTAGGAGTGGGAAGAACCTTACCTTTGTGCTCTCCTTGGATTGTTCATGTACTCTTGCGGATCTCAACTATGCTATTCTAGTGGATGTGTCATTGGGTTTTGTTTGAATAAATTTCTCTCTTGTGTTCTTGTTGATCATCCTTTTCCCCCTCCAAGTGGGAAAAGATCTCCACTTAGGGTTCCACCCTACAACATCTTGGTATCATGAGTAAGGCAGATTCACATCTTGGAGTCCCTACTCCCCATATTCTAGCCTAATTTTGTTGCTTTTTGTCCCAATTCAAAAATCCCCACAAAAAATAGCCCCAAAATTTTTCTTGCAATCTATTGGTTCTTGTGAGATTTTGTTGATTTGATCCATGAATTTTGTGTTTGGCAACTGGATCTAACCCTCACCACCATCACCCACCCTCCCCATCGTCGAATTTGACCGAATTTTGAGTTTTTGCCACAGATTTGGGTGTGTTATTGCGCAGGAGGAGCACCCCATGCGCATGGTCCATCGAGACCCCGTGCACACGGGCACAACTTACCCCGTGCGCATGGACCATCCAGAGACTTAAGCCATCACCCATTTCACAGCATTTCTCCATCCTTTCACCACCATTTGCCTTCCGCACTACCTCCCATTGTGTGTTTGAGATTTTGGGTCGTGGTTCACCATTTCCTAAGGTGTTTCGGCTACTTAGGGACAGTTTGACATCAACTTCACCGCTAATCATCGTCGCCTCGGACGCGGCATCGACAACAACCACTTCATCTTCATACTAACCGTAAGCAAGGATGGTAACATTGACGACAACTTGTACTCATTCCTTGCCATTGCATTGAAAGCCTCGAGCCATTTTGTGTCACTTACCCATCAAGACTAGCAAGTTGAGAATTGCCAGGCCACGCTCTTTGTGCACCTTTAGTGATACGCCTATCCCGCATAGCTACATTTAGTGTGCAATCTTCTTTCTAGCATCATCGGGCCATAAGACTCTCCCATGCATACCATACTTCGTTGTCTCATATACCGGCTCGTAGATCAAGCATTGTGGCATAGTCAGAAAAAAAGCTTTTAAGCAAGAAAAGAGAAACAAAGAGCTTCTAAGCAATAGCATTAAGCCATTTTCCATAATTACATCATTTCGGATCATACATACATAAGCATACTTGGGTTTGAAGACGACACGTTTCTCTCATAGGTTAGTGCACAAGCGTATCTAGCCCATTTGAGCAATCGAGCTAGCTTCTCTCTAGTATTCGTACAACAAGAGAATTTTCCATGGTTCCACATTTTGAGCTCATTCCTTGGTTGTGCGGATCCCACTTATCTTCCATATGTGTGTTCCTAGTGATACCTTGTGGGTTTGATCTATTTGTCTTACGTGCAATTTGTGCATCTTTTCAACATTTTCAATACCTTGACTAACACTTGCTTGAATTTTGTGCCACTTATCCTAACTGAGATCCCCCATAAGCCTTACTTGTAGGTGTGAGAAAACAAAACCTGGTACCAATTCTCCTATTATAGCATTGCGTTGAGTGATACTCGATACATCCTCAATCTTCGGAAAAGGTAACTTTGGTATTGTTCTCTCATTTTCATACCACTGGTACATCGAGCTGCTATACAAACGGTTTTTAACCCTTTTCCGCGATGACATTTTAAACCGTCGCCTAGTGAGTGTAGGCGATAGGGGGTCCCTTCCCACACGACCCAGAAACCATCAGGGATATAGAGTAGGAATGCATACGTTTTCCGGAACAAAGCGTATGCGATGCCCGCATCTATCCCAAACGTGATTCTTCACACAAATGCTTGTGATATATCGAATATCCCAAACGCTCCATCTTTGCTACTCGTGTGTGCTGGCATTACCATTGCACACGCTATTATGTGGTGCAACATTTACGATGCGCACTCCATCACAAACAGTTCATGATTGCCAAGCGTGTGCAATCAGGAGACTATCACACACATTCACTTCTCCCGAACCGTATGCGATCTGTAATTAAGAAGATTACCTAATCATCGTACGAGTGTCGGATAGGATTATGAAATGTTGAACCATCGTACAAGTGTTGTACAGGATAACTATCGCACACGCTATTATGTGGTGCAATATTTACGATGCCTACAACATCTGAAACAGTTCATGATTGTAAACCGTGTATGATAAGGCGACTACCACAAAAATTTAGTTTGCTCGCACCGTTTGTGATATTGTCTGACATCACACACGCTTCGCAAACGGCAACTGTGTGCATGGTCGCACACGTTTCCTCTCTGCAAACCGTGTCGGAAGTACATGTATATCACACACGTTTGCGCTTTACAGACCGTGTGCGCCGTAATGACCTGCAAAGCATATTTCGACCCTAATTAAATCGCTGCTATTTAAAATTGTACCGAATTTGAATTTGAAAGTTGGCTATAACTTTATTCATATCCATCAAGTTAAACAACCAATGCATTATTCGATTCACAGATACACATGTTCAAGAATTACATAAGCACCAAATAAAGAATGATGAACCAGGGTTGTATACTTGTACTATTAAACACGGTAATGAAAGATGCAAAAGACATTCTGGTTGTTGAACAAGGTGAAGCGGAATACCCGTATTGTGCTCTCCTCCATGCAGAAGGCACACACGACTCAGTCCAACCCCTTGTGATGGTCGACCGCCCATCCTTCACTGTCTTCATGACTCATGAGGGCATCTAGATAATCATTGTGTTCTGGTAGAAATACTTTAACCTTTGCATACCCACCAATCATGTAGTTTGAGAGGTAATCTTGAGTAAACTGCTTCGAGAACCACTGCAAAGGAAAAAGATTTAGACATTGTCATCTAACACAACTCATTATGGGCAGTAAAAAGAAGGTTGTATAGTTCTTACTTACCATGCTGCAGTTCACTGTTGTCTTTGATAAAGTATAAACAAATAGTTTAATTGCCCTCTTTTGACCCATTTTACTAACAATCTTTATCAGTTTCCTCACTTGGTGCTGGTTCATCAATATCTCATTGCCCCATACGTAGAAAGGGTCGAAGCACGGATCTTTACCAATGACATGTACCTAAAAGCACCAAGTTAACATTAGAAGCTAAACAGCAATTGCACAATGATGTAGTACAACACTCCCTCTGTCCCATTATATAAGATCTTATAGCATCCAATATACTCACGGCGTGGATGAATAAACATCTTATATTATGGGGCGGAGGGAGTTTATTACATTTTTACAAATATCAGTTGATTAACTGCAGTTAACTGCTGTTGTGTTGTTGGTGTTCTTGTTGCTCTTCTATGTATATCTAGACATCATCAAAGCATTAAGGTAACACTCTTGGTTTGAGACTACGTTTGCCAAAGGTTGCCAGACCTAAGGTTAGGTGTGTGTTTGGTTCAAGCCACATCAGCAAGCCACACTATGGTCCCACATCACATACACTCAAAAAGTATGGCAAGATTCTCTTACAGCATCTCCAACATACGCGCCAAATAAAGCACGCACATGAAAAACAGGGCTTTTAGCACGCGTGCGCCCAAAAACAACGCTCCAGCAGAAGCTGTAATATAGAGCACGCACAAAAACAAAGCTGTAAATTTAGCGCACGTGGGCTGCGGGGCTGCAAATTTGGGGCGCCAGCTTGTGCACGCGGGCTGCTGCATGTGGGGCCGCCGGGTTGGATGCCGTGTTTTTGTGTGCCTAGTAAACCTCCCGCATGCAAAAGCACTATTTCAGCGCTGCAAAAAATTTTTAGCGCGCGTCTTTTGGAGATGCTCTTAGGCATGCCAACTTGTGGCTCTCGTTTTGAAGAACTAACCCTTTGGCAAGTTTGGCAACAATGTATGGCAAAGTGTGGCACTCCTAGGCCTAGAACCAAACAGCCCTTGTTGTTGTGTGGCCTAGGATTGCATATTTAGTCATTCAGTACAATGCATCTTGCTATGTACCCTCAGATATGTTAGATATGACCCTAGTTAACCTACCGATAAATGGGTTATAGATATATTCAGTAAATGTCCGATTCAACGATTAATCCCTTATCAACCCCCCGACCTATATGGTTCCAGCTACCGATATCCTGAACAGTGAGTATATATAAGCCATGGGATGAAACTAACCTCAATGGTAAACATGAGATGTTCCCAATATTGTCCTGTGTAAGTACATCTAAAGGCATGTTAAGCACAACATGCTAAACATCAACCAAATATATCAATGGTAGAGAACATAATCTCCAAATGATAGCCTCATGGCGAAGGTTTAAGCACGCTAGTTCAGAAAAATAAGAAGTGGAAAGGTGTGTTATTAACTACTACATGCCTAATATTTAAAAACAAGCAAACATAGTCATTCAAACTTGTATTGTGCAGGTCTAAGTACACTAGTTATTGTTAAATCAAATGGAAAGGCATGTTAAATACTCCCTCCAGTCCTTTTTACTCTGCATATAAGAATTCTCTGAAGTCAAACTTCATAAAGTTTGGCCATATTTATATGAAAAAATATCAACATCTACCTTGCTAAAGTTATACAATATGAAAATTTAAATCATGACACATCTACTGATATTGATTTCATATTGTGAATGTTGGTATTTTTTTCTATAAAGTTGGTCAAACTTTACGAGGCTTGACTTTAGACAAAGGGTTTTTATCATTTATACCACCAGTTGTGTCCCACTACTCAGTTTTGCCACTAGTATTTTCAACTGCTCAAAAGTGACATCGCTTCGTTAGACACATGGACAAAAATGCCACTGGACACCATTAACATGATCTCAAATCTTTTTTGCCATGTTATAATGACATAAATACCTATGGACCAACATGCCAGCTCTCCTTCTATCTCACTACAATCAAGTGTGGGGCCCACTTCATCCCAACAGTGTTCTTATTTTCCTGTAAAATTATTCGCTTGCTTACTCCTGACAAGTGGGGTCACACTTATCATTGTGAGATAGAGAGAACTGACATGTGGGTCTAGGCTTATTTTTGTCATACAACATGGTCAACCGGTTTGACGTGAAAATAACAATGTCTAATGGTATTTTTGAGCAAACATCTAATGGAGCGATGGCATTTTTGAGATATCTAATGGCATTTTTGAGCAAGCATCTCACGGATCGATGGCATTTTTGAGCAGTTGAAAATCCTAGTGGCAAAACTGAGTAGTGGGACACAACTGGTGGCATAAATGATAAAAACCCTTAGACAAATCTTATAGGCGAACTAAAAAGGACCAGAGGGAGTACAACATGGTTAACAGCAACCAAATATAGTCATTCATAGAGCTATTGTTAAAATTGGTATTGATGAAATTGAACTGCATAGTTCATACTAGCACATATAGAAAATTACATTGTGAATAACTGAAATAAACAAGGCATACTATGAACAACCAAAGATGGCAACTGAAACTGCACATATGCTAACTACAAACAACCGAACAACCAAAAACCATAGAAATAAACAAGGCGTAATGCAAACAACCAAATCAATAAATACTGGAGAGGTTCTCACTACAAAAGGGGTTCGATAAAACAAATCATGGGATTCCCCCGGTGAAGAGGCACGGCAAAACAAATCATGGGTTTCCTGACTTGTCACATATTGGCTCCTCCTCATGGTCGTCGCCGATGAGGTTTGACTTGGCAGCTGAGGATCCCAAGCCAGCGTCGCAGAACGTGTCCTTCAGAAATGACAAAAGGAGCTCCATGGTGATGAAGGATGGCAAATTGTTCATGACGAGCCACAGCAGATCAGCGGCAGGGCCATCAATGAGATCGACTATTGTCGAACCCGAGGGGTTAGGGTGGGCAACTTAACCTGTGACATAGCCTGCGTCAAGCCATCACTGTCGGCGACCTCGATGTTGTAGCCGGCGTCCGCGACATGCCAGAATACTCTAGCCTGCTGATTGAAAGGCTGCGGCCAGTTAGCTTCCTCGGCGGCCACCTCACCGACGTCGGGCGAAGAGGCCACGGTAAAGCTCTTTTGGTCCATTCGCTCCTCGAGCTCCCTGGGAAGCGTAGCCGGGCTTAGGCTGCGACGCTCTGGAGTGGGGAAGGGGGTGGGGATGGGGATCTATGGAAAGGGGGTGTTTCACAGGCGTCATCTAAGAAACTCAGGGCGGCGAGGGTATGCATATCAGAGGTTGACGATGGAGGCGACGCGACGGTGGCGACCGAGCTAGGGTTTCGAGCGAGGGAGGGGTGGTGTGTATGTGTGTGAGCGGGGGATTTGGGGTGAGCGAAAGATTTGGTGTGTGTGTGTGTGTGTGTGGAGGGGGTCCAGGTGGTGTTTGAGGAAATGCCGCGGGTACTAAAATTTTTACTAGGGGGGAGTAAAATGGCGGGTCTACTAAAAACTTGGATCAAGGGATTGAAGCAGAGCGGGGCGGGAGTAACAAACATCACACACGGTTAAAACATAATAATCGTGTGCTATCAAACAGAAAAACACTACAGCCGAGCAGTTATTTTGAGATTGCGAGGGATGCAGGCGGGAGTAAAATACCAGGGCTACTGAAAATTTGGGTCAACTGATTGAAGTAGAGCGGGAGTAACAGGCATCGCACACGGTCCACACATACTAATCATGTGCTATCAAACAGAAAAAACCCTCTAGGCGGGTAGATATTTTCGAGATTGCGAGGGAGTGGATATTTTCGAGAGTGAGAGCGAAGCCTCGTGGAGCGCAATCTACTGTGATGATGTGGGTGACAGGGGCAGGGGTGCAGCACACGGGTAGTCCTAGGGAACCGTGTCTGTTGCGTACCCGATCATAGACGGTTGCTGCGCCAACTCGTCTGTTGTTTATAAATTTGGCGAAAAAACACGGGAAAGGGTTAGAACACGAACACACTTGCATGTGGACCAAATATATGTATGAAAAGGGTGGTTTGATGTTCAAATACCCAATGCACAACTCTGATGTGGCACCTGTCACACAAAGCGCACGTTATTATTGCTAGCCCCCCTTCCCCCAACAGACACACACACACACACACTTCGTGTTGGCGGGAGGGGAATCCTAGCTATGAACGCATGCCCCCAAATAGCTAGGTCTAACATCTCACCCTACCGTAAAACAAAACCGAAAGGGGTACATCATGGTCACCCCCCCTATTGCTTCCGGTCAAATGTGGACCGTGTGCGGGCCCACAGATGTGTGCTTGTGGCGCGAGATGGGTGAGACCACATAAGAACCACACCTACGGGTGGCCCGATATGTGTGTGTGTGTGTGTGTGTGAAAACGGTGTGGTGTGATATTTAAATAACCAAATCACAAATTTGAGGTGGCACATGTGCATCGCAAATTAACCTGACATCCCCGACCCCTCAAAGGTTCATCTAGTGCGAAGTACTACTGTGCCCCCCCCCCCACACACACACTTTGAGTCGGTGGGAGGGGGCATCTCACCAAGGTGTATTGTAACACTTACCAAGAAGAATCACCACCTTGGTCGTATAACCACTCTTGTTGTTGGGTAAAAGTCATGCATGGATGTCCACACGTGGCCCCACAAATAGGCTAGCTTGTCGCTGATAACCACGCGAGGGAGTGCCTAAAGACAACCACTATGTGCATGTGGCCCAAACATATGTATGAAGTGTTATGTGGTGTTTGAATATAACCAATACACAACTTTGATGTGGCACCATGCTTTTGGAACCGGAAAGTCCCCACACGGAGCGAGGGTTCACGACGCGTATACTATATATATATATATATATATATATATATATATAGGGATTCATGTGTATGCATGCCCTCAAACTTAGGTCTGGAATCTCACCATGATCGACGTACGACTATATGGTAACGCGAACCAAGAGAAGAAGAATCCACCCTGGTAACCTCTCTCTTTGTTGGTCAAAGTGATGGACGTCCACGCAGGCCCACGAATATATAGGCCACCGATGATAACCAAGTGAGGAAGAGTGTCCAAAGACAGCCACTGCATGCATCTGCCCCAAACATATGTATGGACATGCGTGATGCATATGCATATGCATATATGTTTGAATATCAAAACCACAACATTTTGATGTGGCGCATGCATGCGTCGAAAATCGCACAGTCCCCACACAGAGAGAGATTCATGACGCGCCGCGTGCTCGCCCTCCCCCCCCCCCCCCCCCCCCCCCCCCCCCCCCCGCACTTCGATTGCATGGGAGGGATTCCTGTGTACACATGCGCTCAAAGTATATTATGTTATCTCACATCATGACATGCATGTACCGTACCGTATAGGACGAACCAAAATTTAATCCCCTCCTAATTATAAGTCAAATTAACCTCTATCGCTGTCGGTCAAAGTGATTGACCAAGTGGGCACACACAGATGGATGAAGCATCTCACCGATAACCCCGTGAGTGAGTGCTAGAGGACAACCGCCATCGCTTGCATGTGGGCCAAACACATGTATGGAGATGTGTGGTTGTGATGTTTGAATACCTAATATATATGCACAACTTTGATGTGGCACCTGCCTCGGAAACCTTTAAATCCCCCACACGAAGCAAGGTTCATGACGTGCAGTATATGCTGGGCCCCTCCCCTCTTCGACGCGTAATATATAGTCCTACCGTAACACAACCCAAAATTAATCCTCCTTGTTCATCAAATTACCTTTCTCGTTGTGTCATATATTAGATGGACGATGACCTCGCGGGCCCATGGAGGGAAGTGTCGCAGGCGAGTGAGTGACAACCATCATCTACACGTGGCCCAAGGTGTTGGTGATGTTTTTAATACCCAGTATGCACAACTTCTTTGTGGCACCTGCCTCAGAAACCGAAAAGTCACCACACAGAGCGAGATCGTTCATGACGTGTGTGTAGTATGTGCTGCCCCCTCCTCCCCTCTTCGACGCGTACTATATACTCCTACCGCAACACAACCCAAAAAGAAACCTCCCTTGTTGGTCAAATTAACCTCTCTCGCTGGGTCAAAGTGATGGAGGACAACCTCGCGGGCCCACGGACGGAACCATCATTGCACGCGAGTGACTATCCTATATGACGCGTAGTATATGTTGCCCCCACCCTCTTCGACGCGTACTATATATACTCCTACCGTATGTAACAAAAACCAAAAAATGACCATCCTTGTTGGTCAAATTAACCTCTCTCACCGCAGGTCATAGTGCTGGACGACGACCTCGTGGGCCCACAGAGAGAGTCACACGCGAGTGAGTGTCCTAGGACCACCGCGTGCATGTGGCCCAAAGATGCATGTCAAACTTTTTCGGCGGCGAACATGCGACCAAAGGAGTTTAGTGTTAAAAATTGAAAAAAAATAGATAACATTTGTCCTCTTTTATACATTGATTGATTTCACAGGGATTTAACGTGCAAAAATCAAATTTGAGCTATATGAGACCCGTGATAGTGCACCAAAACGGATTGGAAAATCATATGTGTGCGTGTCCTAGGTGCATGTTTAATCCCCATGCAAGAAATTTCTAACATCGAGAATCTTGATTTTAAAATCTAGTAAATCCAAAACTAAGTTGAAATTCATGAAACTTATCGTGGTGTCATATGGACACCAATAGACTGTGATATTATATTTTTTTCAAATTTGAGACAAGTTTTGATATAATCTTCCTACAGACAGGAAATTATCAATAATTAGCAACCAATATCGCAAACGGACTCTTTATTCGAACCGTGTGCGTTAGACCAACAATGTACGTGTCGTGCTTCGGTTAAGCAATAAAGTGGCAGAATTAATCATCAAAAAGGAAAAATCAATATAATTCATGCCGCCACGCGTCCTGTATGCCGTACGAGCATGCGCGAGTTGACGACATGCATGCTAGTAGTCCGCCACGTAGGCAGACCGGGAGGCTGAGGCATGCGCGTGTTCGCTACGCAGTATCACCGGGGAGCGTGCTAGTAGCCATGTGAAATGATGGTAGGCATGCCAGCAGTCTGCTGCGCAGGCTCATCGAGAGGCAAGCCAGCCCTTTGACCATCGCCCACCTTGCTCCCACTGCTCCATATTAATGGCACACCCGATCCGCTGGTCATAATAGGCAGCCGCACTCCCCGTCCACAGTTATCACCACCGCATGGAGTGTATTAGGATGTTGCCGAAGCGCACCATCAGAGGGAGGGGCGACGCTGGGGCTGGTGAAGCACCCGCGCAACACATGAAGCTGGGCACAGAGGTTGCCGTCGCCGCCGACGAAGTCTCGCGAGGGCAGCGGCGCGACCTTGACTTCATCGCCGTCGCCGTGCCTCCCCAGCCGGAGTCGGAGGTCCATAGCTACTCCGGCAACGACTCCGACCCCGACGGAAAACCGGTTAGTCCCCCCCCCCCTTCTTTTTTAGGGAATAGAAATCCTATGGTTATGTTCACCCAGTCCATGAAATCAGAGTAAGATTCGTTAGATCTGTGTAGTGCATTGATTGTTTGAATGGTATATAAGGTTAGTGATTAATTGTTTGTTCTATACAAATGATTTTTTTTGCTAATAATCCGACTAGGGTTAGCGTTCGTGCTAATAATTTTTAGCCAGATCTTGAGAATTGATTTTGAATGTCCTACATATATGTTTGTGCCTTTTTTTCTTCTAGATCTTGAGAATTGATTTTGAATGTCCTACATGTATGTTTCTGCCATTTTTTCAGATTAGTATGTACAAAGATGAGGCTCCGGCCAGCGGCGCCGCCGGCTGTAGATCCTGCACCCGGCAGCGCGGGCAAAAGCGGCCAAACCCCTGGATCCTAGGAACCCGTAGAATAGGGCAGACCGCATCAGGGATCTCCCGGACGCCATCCTTGGGGAGATCATCTTCCTTCTCCCCACCAAGGATGGCTGCCGCACACAGGTCCTCGCATTTCAGTGGCGCACTCTGTGGCGCACCGCGCCTCTTAATCTCGACTATCGCCAGCTATCTGTCGTTCATGATTTTGAACTCCACGGAGCCATCATCTCCTCCCACCAGGGCTCCGTTAAACGCCTATGCATCCCAGCAAGCTGCCTACTGCACATACCCTGCACGGTGGACGCATGGCTGACATCCCATCAATTCAAAAAACTCCAGCATCTTGAGTTCTACCATTACTATGCAAATAGCTTCCCACCAAGCATTGTAGCTATGCCCTCACCACCGATGTCCATCTCATGGTTTTCCTCCTCTCTCCACACCGCCACCTTGGCCCGGTGCCATCTAGCAGACAATTGTACAAATGCTTCGACTCCCACTGCTAAAAAACTCGCGCTTGTGGTGGTCGATCTGTCGGAGGCCTCACTGCACAACATCATCCACTCCTGCTGCCCTGCCCTGGAGCGCTTGCTGATTGTTTTTGGAAAAGAAATCTGCATCCATTGTCTCCAAATAAAGTCGCCTCACCTTGTAAGCATTGGAATTTGCTTTAAAGGAGAGGATCTCATCATCATAGATGCCCCTTCACTCCAAAGGCTGCTCCTTGATTATCGTTATGCACCTTCGCAAATAACTGTGGTCTCTGCGCCTAAACTGGAGACCTTGGGTGTAATTCCTGATTCGTTTGAAGGTTACAAGATTGTGGTTGGCTCCACACTCATTCAGGTACTGTATATTATCTTCAACACTTCTGTAATCATAAGCTGCATTTTTCATTTGTCTGTGTAAGTTTTATATCATCAACACTTTTGTAATCATAAGCTGCATTTTTCATTTGTGCGCATAAGTTTTATATAATCTTGGAGTACACTATTGGTACTAATATTATGTTCTATGCACAATGAAGAGTTTGTCCATGGATACCCTATCAATGGTGCTGGATTCTGTCAAGACCTTACATATCAGTATGTGGTGTTTTGATCTGAACATGATTATCGGCTTGCTGCGATGCTTTCCATGTCTCGAGAATTTGTATATAGAGGTGATGATATCAAGCACATTGATATAATTTACTAGAATTAACCGTTCAGCTATTGCTCTTTCGACATACGCTTTTTTAGACAATAACTTTTTTCAGTCTTCATGTCAATTTAAGCAAAAGGACATGGACAAAAAGGTATAACCAATCGGTGGCATAAGAAGCACCATGATTTTCTCAGTTCTCATGACATTCGTTTGAGGACAATTAGCCTGGAAGGATATGCATCCAACCATGCAAACACTAGCTTTGTCACATTCTTTATGTTGAATGCGAGAGTACTATTGTCCGTGAGGATTAAGTTTTTTAACAAAAACTTTCTCACGGATGGACATGCTGAACAGCATAAAAAGAAGTTTCAGGTGGACAAAAGGGCTTCTGAACGTGCTCGGCTTCTATTTACAACAACTTGTCTTCATGTACCAGTAGATTTTTTGTCCTAGGATCTTGATTTTATGGATCAGACCGATCCATTTGATTGTGACTGCCGAAAACTTTGGTTGAGTTAGATGTTATTGTTCTGTTCAATGTAGATTTTGTGTAAACCTGATGAACAATTAATCATCGTGCTTTTGTACCTTTTGTAAGCTGAGTCAGATATTGCTGCCCTTTTCAGCTCGGCTTTTACCCATATTTTTTTTCATACAAACCATAGCTTCTATCAAGAAGCCTCATGGTTCTGAGAGGGAACTTGGTCACCTGATCTGTGTGCGAAACGACATACACTGTCTCTTCCCGCCTTGATTTATTTTACAAAGGCAACATGCAACTGTGCTAAAAATAAGAAATTATTCAGGGTTCTTTTTGCCTTTTTATACTTTGATTTTCGTAGGCATTTTTTAACAAATAGCCACCACGTTATTATCGCAAACAGTCGTATTAGTCCAACCATGGGCGTTCAAGTAACCATTTACTACCGCGGGCAGCTATTTGATTAGACGGGACGACTGCGAGCAGTCCGCCGCACACTCTCACTGTACCGGGACGCAAGCCGCGAGCGCTGCAATTTATTGCTGGTTTTGGACTTTTATTTCGGCTGCCTCGGGAAAGTATGTAGAACAATCCTCCGTTCTCATCTACAAGCACCATTGTCGAGGATCGCCGCCTGCTGTGAGATGGAGGACGAGCCGGCCAACCAGCGGGGGCGGGTCGAGCCAGAACCGCAAGAGCCTCCGGCGAATGTGGACTTCATCAGCAGCCTCCCTGACGAGATGTTGGTAACCACCATATCCCACCTTGCCATCAAATCTGGCGTGCAGACCACTGTCCTCTCACGGCGGTGGCGCCTCCTCTGGCACTCCACCCCCCCTGGACCTCATCGTCGACAACGAGTTCTGCAGCGGGGAACGGCAACGCCTGGACGCACATCCTCGCCATGCACCCTGGGCCGGTCAGACGCCTTGCTATCGGCAGGTTCAGTCCCCACTGCAAGGCTGAACCCAGGTTTCACTACTGGTTCCTATCCCCAAACCTAGATCGGCTCGAGGAGCTCAGCTTTCATGGTGGACGTCCACGCTCGCTGCCGCCGTCCGCGCACCGCCTCGCGCTCGCGTTGCGCCGTGCTACATTCAGGCAGTGCATTTTCCCCCGGATTGATGCCACGTGCGCTCTTCATCTCCCTAAACTTAAGCACCTCGAGCTCATGGTCGTCCGCATCTCGAAGGAGGATTTGGAGCGCCTGCTCGTCGGCTGTACAGTGCTCTAGTACCTTTGTCTTTAGGCGATGGATGGGTTCAGTAGCTTCCACATCACCTCGATGAATGTCTGTGCGATTTATGTGCATTGCTAGCGCTGCCCAAGGTTGTCAGTTGAGGTGTTTCACGATATGGTCATTGAGAATGCTCCTTTCCTCGAGAGATTGCATGTACTTGATAAATTAGGTCAAACAAGAATCAGGGTCATTCACACACCAAAATTGACAGTGTTGGGCTATTCGTGTGCTAAATTCAACGAACTTGTTACTGGATCATTATCTGTTCAGGTACAATAGTCTTCTTCTTCTCCTTCTTATATATCATTGGGCATCACATGTTATCTAATTTTTATTGATCTATATGTTCGCCTGTCATCCAGAAAATGATTCCCACAAGCTTGACCCGGCCTCTGCGCACAGTGAAGATCTTGGCACCACAATATGTTGGCCCCGATCTGGATGAAGTTGTTAGATTCCTTAGATGCTTTACTTGCATGGAGAAGCTATACATCAGGATGTTCCTTTCCTGTTAATTGTTAACCACAACGGAGCTCAATTCGTTGTTACTTTTACCCACGATTACAATGACAATGTAGAATGATTTCTAAAGGAAATTTGGAGGACTTCAATACATATATTCTTTGAGATGTTAATCATGAAAGATTGAAGGTGGCATTTCACTCTTTTCATGTATTTTAGAAACCCTGCAAATCAAAGAGGCCCGAAGTGTTCAAATCTGCAGCTAGGCACTAATATGTCATCTTCGTTTGCAGATACTAGCAGGCCTGAAAGTAGAAAATGTTGGGGAATATAACAATCCCATTGAATGCCTTGATCTTCATCTCACAGAAATTACTTTTAACGAGTACCGAGGCACCACACCAGAAATTAAATTCGCCAGGTTCTTTGTTGAGAAAGCAAGCTTGCTGAAGGTAATGATGTTTGCCCTATATTTATAGTGCAGAAGTGAATGGATTGGTAAAGAGCGCATGCGTCTACAGCTGAATGGAAAAGGCTCTGCAGAAGCTGAATTTCAGTTTGTAACTTCATATGACAGATTATTCGGAAGTCACTGTATCGAGCCGCTATATGACTTCTAGGTGGCCGATCCTTTCACAGAAATAATGCATGAAAAAGATTCTGAAGAAGATGAATTTTATTTGTCAGAATAGTTTGAACCTTGTAATCTTTGAATTTGGGCCTTGTAATGCCGGAATTTGAACCTTGCAATATTTATGGTATTTGTTATATAACGTAATTGGATGTTTAATTTGGTTTTGCAATCATGTCCTGTTATAAGTATATTTATGGTATTTGTAATTGGAGTATGTTATTCTTCTGTAGACAGAGCATAGATGTTGTGCAGACAGAGCATATCACATCGCACACGGACCATAGTTGGGAACCCATCGGTGATGAATTCATCAATCACAGACGGTTGTATATGAGCAAGCATTTGCCCACAACACACACGGCTCATTCCATCACAAACAGCCCGGATGGATCAAATGTATGCCACGTATCGCACACGCAACTCTAATCTGCATCGTGTTTGATGTCTCCGCCATCGCTTGCATAGTTTGTCTTATTTGCCACTTATCACTGTGTCGGCCTCTGCTCGTGTCCTTCGGTGCGCTCTGCTCGCCGTTAGACGCTGCAGCACGCTCTGCTCGCCGTTAGGCGCCGCAGCGCGCTCTGCTCGAGTACCTACATGCGCTTGGCTTGTGGATAACTTTTCCTTGCGTGTTCAACTTCTATATGCATATATATGGTTGCTCGCCGTTGAGGCGGCCGCGGAGCACTCTGCTCGCGTCCTTTCGCGTGCGCTCTGCCAGTAGTTGGGGCCGGCACACGATCATGTTGGGGGCCCCATATGCATGTGGTCGCGCTGCGCGCGTCGCCACGATGCAGTTACGCGCTGCAATTAGGACTGCCATCCGGGCGTGCCGATATTCTAGGTCATCCGTCTTCCCCATTAATTCCCGCGGCCATTATAACCTTAGTCTCTTCAACCTTTCGATCGCGCCCCACAACACAACAAGCACACCCATGACGACACATACAGAGATGATATCTAGTGGTGCTCCAATGGAGTTCGGCGAGCATAAAGTGGAGACCCACGCGAGGGAGACGGATCTCTCGGTGGTGTACACCATCGACCCGGCCGTGGTGGAGGACTACATCAACACCATGGAGCTTGCTCGAGACAAGTACAAGGTGGTCGGCATCGACCTCCAGTACACCGTCGGTCATCCCGGCAAAGATCAGAAGGTTGCCGTCGCCTAGTTGTGCGTGCGCCATCATGTCCTCATCTACCACTACTGCATGGCCACAGAGCCTTGCGACCGTTTTGCCAGGTTTGTCAACAGCACCGACTAGAAGTTCGCTACGGTGGAAACCTCCGATGATGTAAAAGCACTTAAAGTTATGGGCTTGGCCTGCAAGAACCTTGTCGAAATCCGTGACCACTACAGGGTCTGGGGCAGCACGAAGAAGGACTCCCTGGTTGAACTCGCATTGGCCATCATTGAACCCTACTACGAAAAGATGAAGCGGGATGCCAATAGAACACGTCCCGTATCCTGGCACGGCGCTTGGATGCGGCAACTGGATGAACCTCACCTCAGGTTTGCGGCCAAGAGCGTGTACACATGCTACGAGATGCAGAGGCGGATCGTTGACATGAGGAAGTGCCTCGTTCCCGAAATCGACAAGGCCGGATCGAGCCACAAGCAGAGCAGTAGCGGCAAGCGTCACAAGAAGTAGATGATGATCAGATGATCGTTTATCCTAGTTAATTATGCATGTATATATAGTTTACTTTCGTGTGTGGAAATGTCATGTGTGTAGTAGCCACCTATGTAATTATGCATGTAATAGTTTACTTTGGTGTGTGCAAATGTCATGTGTATAGTAGCCACCTATGTAATTATGCATGTAATAGTTTACTTTGGTGTGTGCAAATGTCATGTGTGTAGTAGCCACCTATGTAATTGGATGTTTAATTTGGTTATGCAACCATGTCCTTATAAGTGTATATGTGTGTGTGTGTTGTTGTTGTTGTTGTTGTTGTTCTGTATGCAATCACATCGCACAACACACACGTCTTATTTGCAGCAATCATTTGTGTTATTATCGGTCTTCGCACACATTTCTGATTACAGACCTGTTTGTCGCGTATCACACACATCTTGTTAAGTTGAATCGTTTCTGTTCTCTTGGCTCAACGCAAACAATTTATCTGAGTGAACTGTATGCCCTCTATCGCACATACCTTGATCTAGTTGACCGTTTCTTTTGTGTTACCTAATCACAAACAGTTCATACGAGTGAACTGTATGCCGTATATCGCACACACCTTCATCTGGCTGCCCGTTTCTGTTGTTCTGCCTCATCACAAATAGTTTATCTGAGTGAACTGTATGCCGTATATCACACACACCTTCATCGTGATCTCACCCAAAACTTGAAAACTTCAATCACACAAAACTTAACAAAACCTTCGTGATATCCGTTAGTATAAAAAAACAATTCACTACTTTAAGTACTATTGCAAACCCATTCATATTTTGTTATTGCATTATACCTACTGTATTCTAACTTTACCATGGCTTATACCCCCGATACAATCCATAGATTCATCAAAATAAGCACACAATGCAATGAAAATAGACTATGTCAAAAATAGAACAGTCTGTAGAAAACTAAATTAAGCTCATACTTCTGTAACTCCAAAATTTCTGAAACATTAGGAAGATGTGTGAAATTTGTATATCAATCATGTGTAAAAAAATCAGAATTTCTCCATTTTGCAACAAATTTTAACAATTCTGCTACTGGACGCGAAACCTTCTGTTTTCCAACAGGATCAAGTCAACTATCATCCAACATAATCATAAGGGCTTAATTGGCACAAACACTAATTAAAACATAAAAACACAAACATAACAGTAGAATAAATGCATATTTATTGAAAAACAGAAAAGAAAAAATTAAAGGATAACTATTGGGTTGCCTCCCAACAAGCGCTATTGTTTTATGCCCCTAGCTAGGCATAGTGCATAGATTCAAGTATTGTCATCTTTGCTTTTGCTCCATAAGTTGACCTCAAGATTGATTCATATGCTGGCTTAATTCTAGTTCTAGGGAAGTGTTCCATACCCTTTCTTAGTGGACACTAAAATTTAATATTCCCTTCTTTCATATCAATCACGGCACCTATAGTTCGTAAAAACGGTCTTCCAAGTATTATGGGACAAGACGGATTGCAATCAATATCAAGCACAATAAAATATATGGGCACATAATTCCTATTTGCAAGACTAAGAACATATTAATTCTTCCCAAAGGATTTTTAATAGTAGAATCCGCCAAGTGGAAATTAAGAGAACATTCTTCCATATTGGCAAAACCTAGCACATCACAAGAGATTTCGGAATTGTGGAAACACTAGCACCCAAATCACATAAAACATTACATTCATAATTTTAGATCTTGACTTTAATGGTGGGTTCCCATTCATCATATAATTTTCTAGGAATTGAGATCTCTAATTCTAACTTTTCTTCTAAAGCTTTCATCATTGCTTCTACAATATGTTTAGTAAAAGCTTTATTTTGTTCATATGCATTGGGTGAATTTAGCATCGATTGCAAAAAAGAAATACACTCAATCAAAGAACAACTATCATAATTAAAATCTTTGTAATCCAAAAGAGTGGGCACATCACTAGTTAAAGTTTTTACCTCTCCAAACCGACTTTTATCAATTTTTTCAACAAGATTTTCACCCTCTGAATTATGAGGACGCCTTCTAGCTAAAGTTGACTCTTATTCAGTCCTCTTATCATCAATTTTAATATTACTAAACAAGGAATCAATATAAGAAGCACCAATCATTTTAACATCTTCATCATTACTACGAAAAAATCAGGCGAAATTGCTTTTTTTTAATTCCCTTTTAGCTCTTAGCACGGCGGTTCTCTTCTTACTCTCATCCATGGAGACATATAGAGCTTTAGTTGATTCATTAACAACAACCTTGGGTGGAAAAATTTTAATCTTGAGATTTTCTACATCATGTGTAATTCTATCAATGCTCCTAGACATATCATCAATCTTATTCAATTTTTCTTCTATCGTAGTGTTGAAAACATTTTGAGCATTAATAAATTCTTTAATATTATTCTCAAGATCAGAGGGCATCCTATTATTATTATTATTATTATTATAAGAATTACCATAGGAATTACCATAATTATTAGAGGAATTTCCAGGAAATGGCCTAGGATTAAAATTACCCCTATAAGCATTTTTATTAAAATTGTTTCGTGAGACAAAATTCACATCTACGGTATCACTATTTTCCTCATGATCAATTGGAGCATTTTACTAGAAACCAATTTCATAAGTGCATCAACTTTTTCACTCAAAGTACTAATTTCTTCAATAAAATTAGACCTTTTTACTAGTAGGTGCTCTTTCGGTATGCCATTGTGAATAATTTGCCATGATATTATCAAGTAATCTAGTGGCTTCACCCAAAGTAATATCCATAAAAGTACCACCCGCAACGGAATCTAAAAGATTTCTAGAAACAAAATTCAATCCCGCATAAAAAAAATTCTATAATCATCCATAGATTTAAACCATGAGTAGGACAATTTCTTAGCATTAACTTCATTCTTTCCCAAGATTGCGCAAGATGTTCATGCTCAAGTTGCTTAAAATTCATAATTTGATTCCTAAGGGAAATAATTTTTGCGGGAGGAAAATACTTAGTGATAAAAGCATCATTGCACTTGTCCCAAGAATCGATACTATTTTGTGGCAAAGATGAAAACCAAATTTTTGCATGATAACGCAAAGAGAAAGGAAATAAATTTAATTTCACAATTTCATTGTCCACATATTTTTTCTTTTGCATATCACACAATTCTATGAAAGTGTTTAGATGGGATGCGGCATCCTCATTAGGATTACCGGAAAATTGCTCTTTCATAACAAGAGTCAACAAAGCGGCATTAATATCATAAGACTCGTACTAGCGGCGGGAGGAGCAATACGAGTACTAATAAAATCATTATTATTAGTATTGGAAAAATCACACAATTTGGTGTTTTCTTGATACATCGTGACTACGCAAACAAGATCACAAGCAAACAAAAGATCAAACAAGAAAAAGGCAAATGAAAAATATTTTTGTATTTTTGTAAAAACTTTTTAGAAGTGGGGGAGAAGAAAACGAGAGGCAAATGGAAAATAAAGTAATTGCAAGGAGATGAGAGTTTATGCGTAGGTACTTGATAGATGTTGATGATGTCTCTCCGGCAACGGTGCCAGAAATTCTTCCTGCTACTTGTAATCTGCATTGGTATTTCCCCGAAGAGGAGAGAATGATGCAGCACAGCAGAGGTAAGAATTTCCCTCAGTTATGAAACCAAGGTTCTCAATCCAGTAGGAGAAACAAGCAACACTATATAAACATCACGTGCACACAAACAACAAATACTTGCAAACCAACGCGTCAAGGGGTTGTCAATCCCTCAACTGTATTGATGTAGATTAAATTGTATAGGTTTTGATGAATAGATCTAACTAAAACACAAAATAAAATAAATAAAATAAAATTGCAGCAATGTATTTTTGGTTTTAATATATGATAGGAAATAGACCCGGGGGCCATAGTTTTCACTAGAGGCTTCTCTCGAGAAAATAGCATACGGTGAGTAAACAAATTACTGTTGGCCAATTGATAGAAAAGCAAATAATTATGACGATATCCAAAGAAATGATCATGTATATAGGCATCACGTCCAAGATTAGTAGACCAAAACGATTCTGCATCTACAACTGTTACTCCACACATCGACCGCTATCCAGCATGCATCTAGTGTATTAAGTTCATGGAAAAATGGAGTAATGCATTAATAAAGATGACATGATGTAGACAAGATAAACTCACGTATGAATAAACCCCATCTTGTTACCCTTAGTAGCAATACATGCATGTCATGTCTCTTTCTGTCACTGGGATTGAGCACCGTAAGATCAAACCCATCACAAAGCACCTCTTCCCATGGCAAGATAAATCAATCTAGTTGGCCAAACCAAACCAATAAATCGAAGAAGAAATACAAGGCTATAACAATCATGCATAAAAGAGTTCAGAAAGCCCAAATAATATTCATGGATAGATCTGATCATAAACTCACAATTCAGAAAGAGAGAAGAAGAAATCTAGCTACTAACTACGGACCCGTAGGTCTTTGGTAAACTACTCACGCATCATCGGAGGGGCAGAAAGGATGATGAAGAACCCCTCTGTGATCGTTGCCCCCTCCGGTAGAGTGCCGGAAAAGGCCTCTAGATTGGATCTCATGGTTCTGGAACTTGCGGCGGCGGAAAAAGTATTTCGTTGACTCCCATGGGGTTTTTGGGATTTTAGAGTATTTATAGAGGTGGAGGTAGGTCAAGGCGGTGTCTGTGGGCCCCACTACCCACCAGGGCACGCCGAGGGCCTCTGGCGCACCCTGGTGCCTAGTGAGCCCCACGAGCCTCTTCTCGTGGCCTCCAGAAGCTTCCAGGGTCTCTTCTTGCCAGAAAGAAATCTCCAAAAAGTTTCGTGGCATTTGGACCTCATTTGGTATTGATATTCTGCAAAGTAAAAACAAGCAAAAAACAGCAACTGGCACTGGGCACTAAGTTAATAGGTTAGTCCCAAAAAATGATATGAAGTTGCTAGTAAATGAATATAAAACATCCAAGATTGATAATATAACAGCATGGAACAATAAAAAATTATAGACACGTTGGAGACGTATCGCAACCCTCGAGTTTCAAGACTATGTCCTCATTTGGTGGGAACAAGTGATCGAGTGACAAAGGGAAAGAGGTGAACCACCCATCACGAGTTTGAACCGAATGAAGGATGTCAGGAGAGCTCGTTTCGTTCCCACACACTATAGCTGGGATCTCTTCAAGAAGTTGCAACTACTCAAGCAAGGCACAAAGACAGTGGAAGAATACTACCAAGAAATGGAGATTGTGATGATACGGGCCAATGTCATGGAAGATGATGATCAAACCATGGCTCGCTTCTTGAATGGACTCAACCACCCTATCTAGAAAATTGTGAACTTCCAACCGTACTCCAACCTCCGCAAGCTAGTTCAGCAAGTGACCAAGGCAAAGCGACAAGTGCAAGACTGTAGGATCGAAAGTACGTCTAGAGGGGGGGTGATTAGACTACTTGACCAAATAAAAATCTATCATTTTCCCAATTTTAGTTGTGGGAAGATTTTAGCAATTATCACAAGTCAAGCAATCAACCTACACATGCAATTCTAAGAGTATAGCAGCAGAATGTAAAACATTGCATATGAAGGTAAAGGGAAGGGTTTGGAGAAGGCAAACACAATGGCGACACGAAGATTTTTGGCGTAGTTCCGATAGGTGGTGCTATCGTACGTCCACGTTGATGGAGACTTCAATCCACGAAGGGTAACGGCTGCGCGAGTCCACGGAGCGCTCTGTAACACTCCTGTGTAATAAGCCCTGTGACATTCTGCTAATTATGTTAAGTCATCATCAATGCAATGCTTGATCACAGTGGTTAAACACTTCATTTCAAATTCCCTCTCTGAAATCAATTCAAATTCAAAGTGCAATTTGAAGTTGCACAAAAGTTGCTGAGAAAAAGTTCATCATTTAGCATTAATTCCAAAACAATTATTGTTGAGGAAAACAACTTCACCATAAATGCTAAGTGTGGACTAGGGCATCAAAACAGGGCCAAAAGGAGCATTTTAAATGCCATATTCAATTTTTGAAAATTCCAAATGAATTCAAAAAACTCACCAAACTTCTTGTGGCAGTGCAGAATATTGCATTGTATTTATGTGGCTAAGATTCACATTTTTACAAAGTCATTTGGTGGCTTGGAATATTACAAAATTGTCTCTGTAAATAAAAAAACAGAAAAATAAACGGGAAAACTAGAAATGCTACTGTGGACTGGGCCTAAGTGCACAGTGCACCGGCCCAGCCCACCAGGCCTCTTTCTCCCTCCTCCCGCTCTCTCTCCTGCGTGTCTCCGTGCACGCGCGCCCGAGCGCCGATGCGCAGCTGTCGACGATCCCCCGGCTGCGTCCGTGGATAAGATCGACGCCCGCACCTCCCTGCAAACCCTAGACGTGCCCACGCTCACTTTCCCCCCTTCCACGCCTCGCCCTCATCCTCGCATCGCTGGACCGAGCTGCGACCGCCATGACCGCTGTCGTGTTCACACTCTCCGTCCATCCCACGGCCTGAGACCTTGTCTCCGAGGACTGCCGCATTCATCTGCTTCGCCTGCTGCAGCTAGCGCGAGCCGGGGAGCAGCACAGCCACGGGATCGAGCCGATCCCCTTCTCTGCATCGCCGTCGCCATCGCCGCCGTGCCATCCACACCGAGCCTCCCCGAGCCCACTGCCTCTCCCTACGGCTCCGATGTGAGCTCCTCTCTGACCCCCTCTCTCTCTCTCGCGCGGTCCATTTTGTGCTCTTGCGCGTGTTGCCGTGCTGGCCGAACTCACCGCCGCCTCCGCTGGTCGCCGGGGCTTCTCCGGTGACCATTTGGTCACCCGCTCGTGACCAACGTGCTCGTCGTGCCACGTAGGGCCTTCCCAGTTAGATAGTTCGCTCGTTCACGTGCCGTTACACCGTTTTCATCGGAGCCCGAAACCTCGACGCCGGCGACGATTCCGGTTGCCCCCGCGCCAACCGATGCCACAGATCGACGCGGGGTGAAGTGCCCGTTCGAACATCGGTAGCCACGTGCCAAATGAGCCCCTATACACGGATCCCAAGCTCGCCGGAGTGCTCCGCTGCTCTTGGGCTCGCCAGCGCAGTTTCGGCAGCCCCCGCTGGCGTGGCGCCCACGTGGCACCGCCTGGGCCACTGACTGGTGGGCCCAGGGGCCCCACTTTGACCAGTTGACCTGGTTAACTGTGGTGACGTGGCAGCCACAGCCACTGACAAGCGGGCCCCACCACGTAATTAAGTTAATTAAAATGATTTTATAAATAAAATTAATAAGTAACCTAATCAGACACTGACATGTGGGGCCCTACTACTAATTAACCTTTGTTTAGTTTAATTTAACCCCTGTTAAAGCCACTGTCTATGACATGTGGACCCCACTGGTCAGGTTTGACCTGGTCAGCGCGGCTGTTGACCACTGACGTCATCTTGACGTCATGCTGACATCATATTCCTTTTCTAGAAATTCCTGTTAATTCAAATAATTCCAGAAAATGTCTAAAATCTTTGAAAAATCATATAAATTAAACCGTAGCTCGGATCGAAAAAATTTCTACATGAAAGTTGCTCAGAACGACGAGACGAATCCGACCGTGCCATCTATTTCCGTGTCGGGACCCTCTACGGAGGTGAACCCGCAACTTTTAGCCTATTCTCGGTAGATGAATAGTGCATATATACCGGTTAATAATTCCAACTTAAATCCTAAAATAACTAAAATGATTTAGACATGTCTTTAGGCAACCCAGCACTGCACGTTAGCAGAGCATGCTCTATGTTGCATATGTTTGATGTGTATTTATCTGTTTCCTCCCCCTCTTCTCTCTCGGTAGACCCCGACACCGACGTCGTCCCCGAGGCCGATGCAGCTCCGGAGGTTGACTACACCGTTGAAGACCAGGCCTTTGCCGCAGAGCAACCAAGCAAGCACCCCCCCCTTGAGCATGCCTATATCACCTATTCTCTTCTCTCTTGTGCTTGCATTAGAATTGCTGTTGTTACTGCTTTACCTATTCTGATGCATGACCTGATTTTGTAACCTGCTTTTGATAATTACCTGCTTATCCTAAACTACTTAGAATAGGCTGGTTAGTGAACCCCAGTGACCTCACTTGTCCCAGTTGCTCCGCTGGATTATCAGATGACTCGATCAACGTGATCGATAACCAGGCCCCGGCACCGCACATCACCCCCTTAGTTGTACAACACTGCAGCGTTACTATCGAGTGCCGAGGGTGATACCTTGTTTAGCACTTCTGATGTTAACTCTGTAGAGTAGCTATTCGGTTGTGGTCATCGAGGGTGATTCCTCCTTCACCACTTCTGATAACGACGCCGTCGTGCAACACCTCAAGTGTGAACCTCGAGGGTGATTCCTCCTAAGTTCACCTTGACGGATACGTCGAGTAGGAATCCAACGAGGGTGATACCTCGGATTCCCTGATGTTATGGAGACACGAATACTTGGACTTTACTACTATTACTTGGAAACGCGGATCGGCCCTGAGGGGTACCCGCGAGTGATGTGGAGACGGGTTGACCTGGACGGTGCCCGAGAGATAATTACGAGGCGTGGTCGGGCATTCTTAGCCCTTGCCGCTAGTCCTCGAGACGGGGCGACGAGGTCACATCGATCATGAGTCTCTGCTCGTTACCGCACTACCAAAACACTAACGATTTGGATATTTGATCCGAGTGGGCCTCTGGCCCGATAGCACTAACCATCACGCGGGAAAAGTTATGGGCACTCTGCATCGTGGCATCAGCCGAAAGCTCTGTCAGACGTCCAGTTTAGCATGGTGGGCCTGTCGAGCCAGTGCCATCCATGATGAGGTGGTGCTCATCCCGGCTTGTCGCACAACGACCCGGAGTGCACAGGGCGACGACCCAAGACCCCTGAGCGCTTAGGATATAGACCGGCAGGGACCTCTCTGCTGAGGTCTAGGTAGGGCTACGGTGTGTCGTTTGGCCGAGGCTGGGCATGACCCAGAAAAGTGTGTTCGGCCGGAGTTAAGCGAGCGTGGTGGGTAAGTTGGTGCACCCCTGCAGGGAAGAACTAATCTATGCATAGCCGGATCCTTGGTAACGGACACTCGGAGTTGTATCCCGATCGATACAACTAGAAATGGATAGAAATGGAAACTAGGGCTCTGGGATTGCTTTCTCGCAGGGAGTCGAGAAAGGATCTCTGGCCGAGGTTGATACTTATTGCTACTACTACTTTATACTGCACTAATCTACACTCTTCTAATGCTGCAAGACCGCTGAAGATGCTAGTCTTTGATAGGACTAGGCCTTCTCTCTATTCTGGCATTTCTGTAGCCCAGTCCACATATACAGCCTTTCTTTGAAAATGTTGCATATGTAGTGTAGATCCTTGCTTGCTGAGTACTTCGGATGAGAACTCACGGTTGCATTGCTTCCTCTTTTTCCCCATTTCCGTTTGATGCGACCAGATGACGGAGCCCATGAGACAGCTACCCCGCCGACGACTACTACTACTATTACACCGAGGATGGGTACTACTGCGAGCTGGCAAGACGACCATGAGTAGGATCGGAGGGTCCCAGGCAGGAGGCCTGCGCCTTTTCGATCATAGAGTTTTGTTTTGCCCCGCCTTCTTAAAGGCTTTTTTGTCTTTCTTTTATATCTGTACTCAGATATCTGATGCTTCCGCTGACGCTTGTAAGCGAGCTTATGTATTCGAGCCCTCGAGGCCCCTGGCTTGTAACATAAAGCTTGTATTGTTTTAATTTGTGTCTAGAGTTGTGTTGTGATATCTTCAAGTGAGTCCTTAGGCTTGATCCTGTGCATTTACGTGTATGATTAGTGCATGATTAAGCCGGGGGCGTCACAGGTTGGTATCAGTGCCGACTGCCTGTAGGAATCCCCCTTTCCAACTCCTTGGCCGAAGTTGAGTCTAGTCAATGAAAATTATTTTACTAACATGGCTGTGTGGCTTACGGGCCCACGTCGCCAATTGGGTGGTATTAGGATCTTTTATTCCTCGTATTTACTCTGGGACTCTGATCTCTCTTCCTTTCGAGTTAAATGTTTACTAACTCCAACATTAGGTTCTCATGATCACATCCACCCGGAGTTCTGAAATTACCCCCCCCCCCCCTTCTTCAAGATATTGTGGGTCAGGTTCTGCTTGCAGGATCCTTTTATCGAGGGCACCCTATGTTGTCACTTTCAGATTCCTCGCTCCAACAATTTTCTCCGACATGATATAGCCTTTGCTATGTCTAGTTGTGTACTTCCTTACCACGTGCCTGTGCGCCGCCTAGTTTGTCCAGCTGCGAGCGTTCCTGAGCTCGTACTATCCGTTTGAATCTAACTCTGTGCATGGATTGGCATGTCTTTAATGACTACTATCATATATCTAATGCCCTTCTTGTTCATTACTCATGTTACATTGTGAATGACCTCTTACACATGCAGTTTTTCTTGCTAAACTGCCCCTGTTGATTTGGCAGGATGGCTGACGATCCTCCACCTCCATCTTATATTGCCTGTCGGTGTACTAAGTATTGGCCCATTAGTACCCCATACTTGTGCACGGGCAGTTGTAGCCATACTCGCGGCCAGGCTTGTCGGGGAACAGTTGGAGGTTAATTCAAGTTATCGAAGGAAACACCCAAGTCAAGGATCTGAGGATCAGCAGATAAGAAGAGCTGGGGACTGAAAGCCAGCCTCCCCGGCAAGATCTTGCCGGGGTGGCCTGGGAAGCCCGGCAAGATTTCACGCCCGGCAAGATTCCGTGCCCGGCAAGATTCTGCCACTGTGCCACCGCTTCGGCACAACAACAAGCCTGACATTCTAGGTCCTTCTCTGGATGCGTGGCAACGCGCCAGTGGAGGAGAGCTTAAGCGATGCTGATGAGATGGCCCCTTTTTCCATCTCAAAGAAGATGAGGACACCTAAACGGACACCTCACGGTGCATTAAATGCATTCGTCCTAATCCGTCAGTGGTTAGGTATGATGACCCTGTAGCTACTTTACACCTCAATGTATGTACATTTTGCCATTGTGGTGACCCCTTTGAACGTATAAAAGGAGGCCCAAGGCAACTGCTACAGGGGAGGAGGAGCTTCTGGCCCATTCTGCATGCGTAGCTGCTCTTTGAACATACTGTTCATTATGAGCGCTCCTGGAGCCTGGGCTCAAGAAAACTCATAATAAAACAAGGCAGGAGTAGGGTTTCACGCTGATCAGCGGCCCAAATCTGGGTAAAATCACCCCGCGTCGATCATTGGTTCTGCTCTTTGTGCATACCTCTCTCCCTGCCGAATCGTAAAGGGGTCCTTTGGGATCCCATAGGTGTTGCACGCCGACATCTTTGGTGCGCCAGGTAGGGGGATAAGGTTGCACGAACCTGATCCAGTGATCGGCGCCTTAGTTTGTTCATCATCTTCATCAACATGCCACCCAAGAAGAAGAGTGCCGCAACGGTGCTACCATCTACGTCTGTTTTGCCTGTGCCCTCGCGTACGAGTGATGGCGTGGATACAGAAGGAAGAGGTTTAGAGCCTCCACGGTGTTCCGGTGACCCAAGCCAGGCGAGCGGCGTCGTTCGCAGCAGCAACAGCAACCCACACGCCGCTGCATCCAGAGATGGGGCCGTGCTGCCCACGGGCGGCGCAATGAACTCCAGAGATCGGAGGAAGCCTTCTAGGACTCCCGCGCCGGCGCAAGCGTCACGGCCTTCCCAGGTCGTGTGTGATGAGCAGCGCCATGGCGCTGGTGGTTCAGGGCATCCCCATGAAAAGACTTCTGCGAATCGATCCCAAGGTGCGCAGGCCCAGCATGCACGTCAAACTGCCGGTGGAAGTGGCGCGCGGTCGCGTGATCATGACGGTGCTCCTTCTAACATTGTTAGGAGTCAGAGCACCTCACGTACCTCGCACATGTCGCCGCCGCCTACGCCAGCGGAAACTTTGGCACGTGCGCAGCTGCTCCTAGATTTCCCTCCTGCTCTGGAGAAGATGGAGGAGTGGCGATCTACTATCCAAAGCCTCATCGGCTTCGTCAACAAGGATGGGCCGCAGCAGGCAGGGCCCTCGCAACGGCAGTCCATCGATCCAACGCGAGCCGATGCGGAGAAGACTGGAGGCGGAGCGACCACGATGCACTCCCCTCCACGACACCAGCCACGGTCGACAACCCGGCGGACTGATGGCCGTGATGATGATTCCACGGCGTCGTCCGATCCACGGATGCGCCGCGACCAGCGTCAAGTTCTTCGGGAACGAAGCAAAGAGGACGCTCAAACTACCATCGAGCGGCGACGGGAAGCGCGCCATCAATCTGATAAGTGCGCAGGATCCGCTGTCGACAAGCCTGCGCCAGGGGACACAGGCGACTTGCCTTATGAGGTGGGTTCTCCAGCGTTTACCCGTGAGCTGCGGCAAGTCCAGTGTCCCAATTCCCGAACCTTCAAGCCAGAGGTCCCGGAGAAATATGACGGCAAGACTCACCCCTCGGAGTTCCTGAGCATCTACACCATTGTGGTGCAGGCTACCGGGGGCCGAGACGACAAGATACTTGCCAACTACTTCCCGTTGGTGCTCAAACCCAACGTCAGGTCGTGGTTGATGCATCTGCCGGAGAATTCTATTTCTTCTTGGTCAGATCTGTGCCATCAATTTGTTGGCGCCTTTGTTGGAGGCCACCAAGCTCCTGGTCAAGAGAGTGATTTGCATCTCCTCCCTCAAAAGGAGGGCGAACCCCTGCGCCAGTTTATCCAGAGATTTAGCCGAGTGCAATACAATATTCCTGATGTTCACCCTACCGCTGTTGTTAGCACGTTTCATCAGAACGTGCGTAACCGCAAAATGCGTGAAGAGCTGGCGATGAACAAGGTCAGGAGTATTGCCGAGCTTTACGCTTTGGCCGACAAGTGTGCTCGGGCTGAAGAAGGGAGGAAACTCCCTGGCGAGGATGTTGGCATAGGGGGCGAATCAGAAGATGAAGATGCTGCGACCCCGCCAAAGAAAGACCGGCGGCGGAACAAGAAGCGCAGAGGCAAGGCCGTGCTTGCTGTCGAGGAATCCGGCAACCCCGGCACCGCCAAGAAGGCCAAGATTGACGACCCCGGCAAGGAAGTTGCCGGCTGCGCCTCTTGCTAGGCCTTGGCGGCTGCCGACAAGTCGGAAAGCTCCGGCAAGCAGTATTGCAAGATCCATCGCACCAAGGGCCACGATCTCCAAAACTGCCGGCAAGTCAAGCAGCTTGTCGAGAAGCAGAGAGCTGAGTATGAAAGATGAGACAAGGAGAAGGCCCAGGACGGTGCTGAGGGGTCCGGCAAGAAGCGCGGTGGCCGAGGGGGTCGCCGCGGCAAGGCCAAGCAACAGAGGGAGAGGCCCGCTCGAGGCCATGACAAAGAAGAGGGTGATGGTGATAATGGAGAAGATGATGAGTCCAGTGAGCAAGAATTTCAGAAAGCTACAGAGGCCATGTGTATCAACGGAGGTGCTTCGTTGCATTCTTCCCATCGTCGACTTAAACAGTGGGTGCAAGAGGTTAATGTAACGGAGCCATCGTTCGATGCACGTAAACCTTGAAGTGGTCCAACACGCCTATCATTTTTGACGCAGAGGATCACCCTGATCGCACAACCGCGGTCGGGTGCTTGCCATTGTTGGTCTCACTGACAATCCGCAACCTCAAGGTGACGAAAATGCTAGTTGACGGTGGGGCCGGACTGAACCTAATCTCGCCGGACGTGCTCAAGAGGCTCCAAATTCCTGATGAAGATCTCGAGGAAACGGGCACGTTTCAAGGGGTCAATCCAGGAAGGACCCAGCCAAAAGGCAAGATTACGCTACCGGTGACATTTGGTAGCGAGCTCAACTACAGGACAGAGAAGGTAGTGTTTGATGTCGCCAAGATCCCTATGTCATACAATGGGATCCTTGGCCGCCCAGCGCTCGCTAAGTTCATGGCGGCATCACACTATGCATATAATGTGCTGAAGATGCCCGGGCCGTTGAGTGTCATCACTATCCATTCTGACAAAAAGGATGCGCTCATCTGTGCCGACCAACTCTACCGGGAAGCAGTTGCAGCACCTACCGTCAAGGCATCTGCTCCTGCCGCTGGAACTCCCAGGGGGAAGAAGAAGACCGGCAAGAATCTTGGCACAAACTCCGGCAAGCGCACCTCCTCGGAGTGCTGCGCTTCCGTTGAGGATGCACCAGAGAGTTCCACCGGCAAGAACAAGAAATCCAAGGCTGCTCCACCAGAGACCAAGAAGGTGCCCGTCAGGGAGGACGGAACGGGAGGAACTTTCACCATAAGTTCCACCCTAGATGACAAATAGGAAAGCGCGCTCATTGCCTTCCCGCGGGCGAATGTCGACGTGTTTGCATGGCAACCGTCTGACATCCCCGGTGTTCCCAGGGAGGTAATTGAGCACCACCTTGCTGTCTATCCTCACGCGCGGCCTGTCAAGCAGAGGGTCAGGAAGCAAGCCTTGGAGCGGCAAGAATTCATTGCCGAAGAAATCAGGAAGCTAGAAGCGGCAGGTTTGGTCAGGGGAGTGCTTCACCCAACGTGGCTGGCCAGTCCGGTTGTAGTGCGCAAGGCGAATGGGAAATGGAGGCTGTGTATTGATTATACAGACATCAATAAAGCCTGTCCAAAAGATCCCTTTCCCTTGCCACGCATCGATCAGATTGTGGACTCCACTACTGGTTGTGACCTACTGTCGTTCCTTGATGCCTATTCAGGGTACCATCAGATCTTCATGGCAAAAGAAGATGAAGAAAAGACCGCATTTATCACCCCATGTGGTATGTATTGTTTTATACGAATGCCTTTCGGGTTGAAAAGTGCTGGTTCTACATTTGCGAGAGCGGTCCAAATTGGTTTTGAGCCTCAGCTCCATAGAAATGAGGCATACATGGATGACATAGTGGTCAAAACCAACGACAAAGCGACGCTCATACAAGATCTAGAAGAAACATTTGCAAACCTGCGCAAGATAAATTTAAAGCTCAATCCTGAGAAGTGCGTGTTTGGTGTTCCTTCCGACAAGCTTCTCGAGTTCTTTGTATCTCAGCGAGGGATCGAAGCGAACCCCGACAAGATCAAAGCTATTGAGCAGATTGAAGTGCCAAGACGCGTCAAGGATGTACGTCGTCTTGCCGGCTGTGTTGCTGCCCTAAGCAGGTTTATTTCCAAATCTGCTGAGCGCGCCCTGCCCTTTTTCAAAATTTTGAAAAAGGCAGGTCCAATGAAATGGACTCTGGAAGCGGAGGCTGCGCTGCAAGATTTGAAGAGATACCTTTCTTCTCCGCCGACACTAGTTGCGCCTAAACCATAAGAGCCGTTGCTGCTGTACCTGGCAGCGACAAATCAAGTGGTTAGTGCTGCGTTAGTGGTGCAGAGAGAAGCTGATGGAGGCAACACCAACAGCAGGACCGCCAAGTGACGCGGCAGGATCTTCCCCGACAAGGATTGGTCCCGGCAAGACAGGATCTGCGCAGTCAGAAGAACCAGTGCAAAAGAAAAAGATGGTGCAGCGCCCAGTTTATTTTGTTAGCTCCCTTTTGCAAGGAGCTAGGTCAAGATACTCTGGTGTGCAGAAGTTGCTCTTCGGCCTCCTTATGGCCTCGAGGAAGCTGCGCCATTATTTTCAAGCACATGAAATTACCATCGTCACTCGCTTTCCGTTGCAACGGATTTTGCGAAATCCAGAAGCAACCGGCAGGATTGTGGAGTGGGCGTTGGAATTGTCAAGCTTTGGTCTCAAGTTTGAAAGTACTTTGACAATTCAAAGCAGGGCTTTGGCAGAGTTCATTGCGGAATGGACCCCAACGCCAGACGAAGAAGTTCAAGAAATGACTCTCCCCGGCAAGGAAATTGATCAAGAATGGGTTATGTACTTTGACGGGGCTTTCTCGCTGCAAGGCGCCGGTGCTGGCGTGCTGCTTGTCACACCCACCGGAGAGCACCTCAAGTATGTAATCCAGATGCATTTCCCCGGGAGAGTTCGACAAACAACACTGCGGAGTACGAGGGGCTGCTTGCCGGTCTCAGGATCGCGGCAGACCTTGGTATCAAGAAGCTCGTCATCAGAGGCGATTCGCAGCTTGTTTTCAGGCAAGTTAACAAGAATTACCAGAGTCCATTGATGCAAGCTTACGTGGATGAAGTGAGAAAAATGGAAGAGCGCTTTGATGGTCTGCAAATGAAGCACATTCCTCGTGCCGAAAACAGTATCGCTGACGACCTGTCAAAGCGCGCTGCCCTCAAGTTGCCTATGGAACCAGGAACTTTTGTGCTCCATTTGACTCAACCATCTATGGCACCATCAATGAGACAAGAAAAGAGAAGAAAGTTGAATTCTGGACAGTACTTTCCGGCAGAGCTCCCTGGAGCCGCCGGCAAGGAACTTGCCGGGATCAGCGACAAGCCTGCCGGGGAACAACAGGCTCCGGCGGAACCTCACGCTTTCACTGTCGAGACAAATGTTCCCCTGGCGGAAGAGATGCCTTTAGTCCTAGCTGTCGAGCCCCAGGATCCAGCATGGGCACAGCATATTATCCATTTCCTTCAGACAGGAGAACTCCCGGAGGAACAGGAAGAAGCGAAAAAAGTAGCCCATCAGTCTGCTATGTATCAGTTAGTCGATGATGTCCTGTACAGAAAGAGACCAAACGGTGTGAAATTGAAGTGCATTCCTCGGGAGGATGGACTAGAGCTGTTGGCAGAGATACATGGAGGCATATGTGGCTCTCACATAGGATCAAGAGCACTTGTCAGGAAAGCATTCCGGCAAGGTTTCTTTTGGCCCACTGCTCTCTAGGATGCAACTGCACTAGTAATCAAGTGTGAAGCGTGCCAGTTTCATTCAAAGAAATCACATCAGCCAGCTCAAGCTCTTCAGATGATCCCTCTCTCCTGGCCATTTTTGGTCTGGGGGCTCAACATACTGGGCCCCTTCCCCCGTGCTACCGGGGGCTTTGAGTACTTGTACGTTGCGATCGACAAGTTCACAAAGTTGCCGGAGGTGGAAGCGGTGAGAAAGCTGACAGCACAATCAACTGTCAAGTTCTTTAAAGGAATAGTTTGCCGTTTCGGTGTGCCCAATAGGATCATCACCGACAACGACACGCAATTCACAAGTCGCACCTTCATGCAGTACGTCCAAGACCTTGGCGGCAAAATTTGTTTTGCCTCTGTTGCTCACCCGAGAAGCAACGGCCAAGCGGACAGGGCTAACGCTGAAGTGATGCGCGGTCTCAGGACCAGAACTTTTGACAAGCTGAGAAAATGCGGAAGACGCTGGATTGATGAGTTGCCGGTGGTTCTTTGGTCAATCAGAACGACACCAAATCGAGCCACTGGCCAGACGTCCTTCGCTCTGGTCTACGGAGTGGAAGCAGTTCTCCCCACGGAACTCATATACGGATCACCTCGAGTGCTCGCTTATGATGAGCTTTAGCAAGAGCAACTGCGGCAAGATGACGCTGTGCTCCTTGAGGAGAATCATCTTCAGGCTGTTGTGTGAGCTGCACGCTACCAGCAAGCTTTGCGCCACTACCATAGCCGCAAAGTTCATGCCCAAAGTCTTGAGGAAGGCGACCTTGTTCTTCGATGGATTCAGTCCGCCAAGAATTCAAACAAGTTGACGCCAAAGTGGGAAGGCCCTTATCGGGTAGTACGAGTCACCAGGCCCGGCGCTGTCCGCCTGGAGACCGAAGATGGCATTCCAGTGAGCAACTCCTAGAATATCGAGCATCTTCGCAAGTTTTACCCATAAGGCGCTGTTGCCGGGGGCCCCCGGCAACCACCTTTTTGTACAAGTCTTGCCAGCAAGGCATGTAATCCTTTGTACAAAGTCAGGCGCAGACCCTGAGCCCAGATGAATAAGTTTAAGTGTTGTGCATTTCCTTATCGATTTCCATGTTCATATATATATATATATGCATGCCTGTCTAAGATGTTGTATGACACTTGTTCCCGGTAAGTATTAACGAACCGCCAAGGTTCCATATCTTTATTTTCTCTTCTTTCTTTTTCTCAAAAGATAGAAGGATTCCTCACGTGCACGTTTGCCGGGGGGGGGGGAAGGAAGATATGAGTACTAGTTGGCGACGTTCAGAATTGACGCCTTACCGGAGGAAGGACAGCGACAGAAAGCTAAGTTATGAAACTTTAAGCAAGTTTCTTTTATTATGAAGCTATTTTCCTTAGACGATTTTGACTTTTGTATGGAAAACCTGCATGCGAAGGAACCCTTGTCGTAATCGGTTGCGCCCTTATTTTGTTTCGAGTCCGCTCAATAATTTAAGTGGCAGCACTGAGAACGCCAAGGTGCCTTGCTGGCCGCTGCACCTCCAACAGGCTACTGAAGTCCCGCACCCAGCGCTCGCGGCAGGTTGCACGCCGGCAAGTTTTCAGTAAGCGTAGGGTGTATTCCGTACATAAAGGAATCAGACAAGGGAAATAGCATGCATATACCCAAACATACGCAAGTTATATTACATCAATAAGTTGCCACAGTTCTAACACAAGACTTGATTGTCTTTTGGCATGGAATGGTGGCGACAAGGAAAAATGAGGCGGCTAGTCCCTGTGTTGGCCCTCGACCCTCTTGATTGAATCTACCTTCTCAAGGATGGGCGCGACAAGCTCCTCAAGTGCTTTGAGATCTGCATCCTTTGGCAAGCGGTCGAGCACGTTGGTGAGATCAATATCAGGGTTCTTATGCACCACCTTGACGAGTACCTTGCAGAGGACGGCCCGGCAAAGTTTGCGGGATTCATTGGCCAGTTGGGTCGCTCGGTTGGACTGTAGCAGCTTCAAAGCGTCAATGATGCTTTCGAAGAACATGGTCAACCTGGCGCTCGAAGATATCCTTTCTTCGGAGGAATACCTGAAGTTTTGCAGGCCATCCTAGCCCATGGTCGACAATTGTGCTGTGAGCCTCTCCGCAGTGTCGACAAGGCGATCGGTCCAGATTTTCACACCCTTTTCATAGTCGATTTGGGCGGCGGCAGCGCTCTTAAGCAAGTTCTTCTCTTCCTGAAGATCTTTGCTTAGGGCCTTCTCGCGGGCCCTGCCGTCCTTGAGGGACTTCTCCAGCATGGTCAGCTTTAGCCTCAGATCGGCAATGGCATCGTTGGCTGAAGAGAGCTGCTTGGTCTTGTCGGACATGGCAACTTGCATCTCCGCCAGGCTGTGAAGAGTTTTCTCCCTGTCCCCTTTGAGCGTCGAGAGCTCCTTGCCGTGTTCTTCAAGATCCACCTCCAGCTTCTTCACTTTGTCGCTCAACTCATTCTTGGTGGCCTCTGCAGCCTCGGCAGCATCGACGGCCTCCTTGAGTTTGCCGGCGTGATCTACAGTTAGAGCTTTGAGCGCCTCTTTGTGCTTTTGCTCCAGCTCCTGGATCCGCTGCGCGACAAGCTTATCGATCTCCTCATCTTTGCCGCGAAGCTTGGCGGCGAGCGCCTGCTCACGTGCAGCAAGATCTTCCTCGTGGGCATCAAGCGCAATGTGACGCTCCGTCAGGAGAGCATCTTCAGCGGCAGTTCTTTGTGCAGCTTCCTCTTGCGCCTTCTCCATGTCAGATTGTTTCAAGAGGAGCTCCGTCCAGCTTTGGCTCACTTGTTCCCGGCTGGCAGTCAACTCCTGAAGGGCCTCGGCATACCAGATTTACATCTGCTCAATGCGCTTCTGAAAACCTGCTTCGGCTGCTTCGACAACTGCCATTCTGGAATCTGCTTTCTCTTTCCGAGCACGATAGAGTGCTTGGAGCTTGCGGAAATTTTCGCCCATGGCCTGGAGGAGCTGATCCTCTTCAGATTTACCACTGCTGGCGCTTGGATCATCAAAGATTTAGAGCCTGGCAGCGGCGATGATTTCTTCATCAAAGGTTTCCCCTTCAGTCGACGTTTCAATATTTGCCATGCCCGGCAAGTTGACGAATAAGTTGTCGCCAACCTTGAGATATTTGCTCGATGAGGGAGCTTCGGATGTCGATGTTTGGTCCTCGATGTTCGTCTCGCCGGTGGCTGGGGGCTCTGTGGCCGATGTAGCGCCTGGCGCTCCTGCGGCAGGAATGCCGTCAGTGTGGTCATCAGTCTCCTCGCCGGCCCTCTCAGCAGATTCCTTGGCGGCTTCCTCGGCAGCAGTTTTGTTGACCTCGACAGTGGCGTCTTTGGCGGCCTCGCTAGCGGCGATCCTGTCAGCTTCGGCGGCGGCGTCTCTGGCGGTCTCCTCGATGACAACGTCGACATGCATGTGTTCCATCACAGGGAATTCTGGAGGACGAAGGAAGGAAACAAAATAAGATCAAGGTTGAAGTTCAAGAAAATAAAAAGAAAGAAAGATAAAGAAAAGGATAGCAAGCACTCTAAGGCAAACAGTTACCTGCGTCGAGTTGTTGAGAGGTGGCCTCACCCCTCCCGACAACGTTGGCTGCCGGAGAAATGTTGCCGGTACCCATGCGTACTGGCTCCTCCTCAACCAAGATAGGCTCGTCGGTGGTAACTCTTGCCGGGGATGCGCTTATGGGCGACGCGGTTGATGGAGGCGGCACGACGGGGGCGGTTTCCACCTCTCCCTGTTGCTGTTCTTATCCTGCAAGCCCGTAGATATCAGCGGCAAGGGTAGAAACCTCAGCGCCCGCCAGCGGAAAATGAGTGGAGAACTTACGCTGGGGGCTGCATTGGGGGCTGCGTTGAGGGCTGAGCCCCGGACTGATGACGACAATTTCTGGCGCGCTCGTAGAGCCAGCCAGGGGCTCATCGCCCGTGGAAGTCCTCGACCTCTTCGCCGCCCTTTCCGCCAAGGTTTCTGCATCGCTGCAGAGACAAGACAAAGCAAGGCTATGAGATTACTCCGAAATTTGGGAGATAAAGGCTATGACAGGATACTTACTCTTCCTCTTCTCGTTCCGGGCTAAAGCCGGAGATGTCGAAATCGACCTCCGTTGCAGTGTCCGTGTGAGGGGGCGGAGGAGGGGTCCTGGGTCGCTTGGCTGTAGCAGGCGCAGGGGATTGGCGTGATTCCACCACCTCAGCCTCCGGTGCGGTTGTGTGAGACGCCCCTGCCGCCTCAGCAGTTGCCGCAGGTGCGGGTCTCGCGCGCCGCGCAGGTTGCTGTCGGACTCCTTGCCGCGGCGCAGTCTTACCGGCCGCCTTCTTGCCGGGAGCCTCGCTGCTCAAAGAGGGTTGGCTTGCCGGGATGCCAGAAGCGGCCTTTCGAAGAACGCGCTTGGTCTTCTTCGGAGCTGGGGGCTCCTCCTGCGGCTCTTCTTCGGCTACGTCCTTGTCGGACGAGCCCTCAGCGGCCGCGCTGCTCTGTTCCCCGGCAGCCTCAGCCTCCCCGGCAGGATTTTCTTCCATCACAACCTCCGCGTCGCTGGTTTCCCATTCTGTGAAACCAAGGCTACCGTCGTCCGCGGCAAGATTCGCTTCTTCCACCCTAGAGGCAATATACGCCACTTCTTCGTCAGTGGTGGCGCGAATGAGGCCCGTCTCTTCCCGGATGGCCCTCTCCGACAAGTTGTCGAAGAACTTTTGTGCTTCCTCCTTGGTTGGCTCGGCCCAAGTCGTGTCAAGACCATGGGCATTGAACATTGGCATGAAGGCGATGATTGACCCAGGGTGGAGTTGTTGCACAAAGGGACAATTCTTGCCGGCAACCGATGTTTGTCATCGCGCTGGAATAGCTTGTGGCGGAGAGCGCCGAGCTGCATGGCCGTCAAATTGTTGTTCAATCCGGGGCGCAACCTCATGATGTCCGCTGCATTCCGGTACTCCCAAGCTGGTCTTCCCTTGCTCTGTAGGGAGGCGATGCGGCGGCGGAGGAAATCGAAGACGATCATCTCCATTATGAGCCCGGCAGCTTTCAGGCGAAGGATCCTGGTGGTGGCGATCATGAGCCTCTCGTCCTCCGCGGCGAGATTGCTCCAGTCACTGCCGTGGACCGCTTTCTGCCGTCGAGGCAAACTAAACGGATGGGGATCTGCTTCCTTGATCCAGCACCACTCAGACCGCCATTCATCCCACTTCTCGCGGTAGACCCCATCTGGGTATATCTCCTTATTCCAAGCCCGAGGAATCCAGGCGATAGAACCGGGAAGGGCCTCCCCCTTTTGGATGCGAGGAATAAAGTAATGGCGGAAGAGGGCGGTGTTGGGAACTACTCCGGCAAAGTTTTCGCAAAGATGAGCGAAGACGGACATGCACATTACAGCGTTCGGCGTGAAATCAAGAAGATGGAAGCCGTATGTGTACATAATGTCGTTGAAGAAGTCAGAGAATGGAGGACAGAGTCCGCAATAGAAATAAGTGGTGAAGAAGTGACATCTGTCAGGTTCGCTCTTGGAACAAGAACCTGGAATCACGTGAGTTGCGGGGTGAGCTTGCGTCTCCTTCGCCCACATGCACTGGTACCGGTTCTTCAAGGCCCTCGCATCGAGCGTCGGAGCGAAGACGACGTACTTCTTCCGCATCTTCACCAGCTCGCTCTCCGGGACATCGGCCTTCGTCTCCTTGCTCTTGCCTTTGCCCTTGCTAGCCTTGGGCGGCATGGCGATTGCGAAGGCGGAGGCCAAGGATAGAGCGGGTGCGAAAGCGAAGAGCGGATAAGGAGAAGTCTGGCTTTGAGCTCGAGAAGGGGAAGATAATGACGGAGTCCAGATTGAGAAGAAGAGGGGGTAAATAGGCTGTGCCTCTGCAGTTTCCCTTTTTATGGGGAAGGAGCGAGGCCGCCTCTTTTACTCCCCAATGTAAATACGCCTCTGCAGGCACGCTGCAGTTGCAGCCTTTTAGCGCACGCTTCCCACGTCGCGCATTCAGCGTGCGTAGTGGGGGGCACAGTAAGCGGGATATTTATGAGCAGTTAATCCCCTGCCACATGTGCCCGTGCACTATTTGGGCCTAGCCACTGACAGGCGGGCCCCACCTGGTCAACTGTGGTGACGTGGCAGCCACAGCCACTGACAGGCGGGCCCCACCATGTAATTAAGTTAATTAAAATGATTTTATAAATAAACTTAATTAGTAACCTAACCAGAAACTGACATGTGGGGCCCTACTACTAATTAACCTATGTTTAGTTTAATTTAACCCCTGTTAAAGCCACTGTCTATGACATGTGAACCCCACTGGTCAGGTTTGACCTGGTCAGCGCGGCTGTTGACCACTGACATCATCTTGATGTCATGCTGACGTCATATTCCTTTTCTGAAAATTCCTGTTAATTCAAATAAATCCAGAAAATGTCTAAAATCTTTGAAAAATCATATAAATTAAACCGTAGCTCGGATCGAAAAACTTTCTACATGAAAGTTGCTCAAAACGATGAGACGAATCCGACCGTGCCATCTGTTTCCGTGTCGGGACCCTCTACGGAGGTGAACCCGCAACTTTTAGCCTGTTCCCGATAGATGAATAGTGCATATATACCGGTTAATAATTCCAACTTAAATCCTAAAATAACTAAAATGATTTAGACATGTCTTTAGGCAACCCAGCACTGCACGTTAGCATAGCATGCTCTGTGTTGCATATGTTTGATGTGTATTTATCTATTTCCTCCCCCTCTTCTCTCTCGGTAGACCCCGACACCGACGTCGTCCCCGAGGCCGATGCAGCTCCGGAGGTTGACTACACCGTTGAAGACCAGGCCTTTGCCCCAGAGCAACCAGGCAAGCACCCCCCCCCTTGAGCATGCCTATATCACCTATTCTCTTCTCTCTTGTGCTTGCATTAGAATTGCTGTTGTTACTGCTTTACCTATTCTGATGCATGACCTAATTTTGTAACCTGCTTTTGATAATTACCTACTTATCCTAAACTTCTTAGAATAGGCTGGTTAGTGAACCCCAGTGACCCCACTTGTCCCAGTTGCTCCGCTGGATTATCAGATGACTCGATCAACATGATCGATAACCAGGCCCCGGCACCGCACATCACCCCCTTAGTTGTACGACACTGCATCGTTACTATCGAGTGCTGAGGGTGATACCTCGTTTAGCACTTCTGATGTTAACTCTGTAGAGTAGCTATTCGGTTGTGGTCATCGAGGGTGATTCCTCCTTCACCACTTCCAATAACGACGCCATCGTGCAACACTTCAAGTGTGAACCTCGAGGGTGATTCCTCCTAAGTTCACCTTGACGGATACGTCGAGTAGGAATCCAACGAGGGTGATACCTTAGATTCCCTGATGTTATGGACACACGGATACTTGGACTTTACTACTATTACTTGGAAAGGCGGGTTGGCCCTGAGGGGTACCTTCGAGTGATGTGGAGACGGGTTAACCTGGACGGTGCCCGAGAGATAATTACGAGGCGTGACCAGGCATTCTTAGCCCTTGCCGCAAGTCCTCAAGACGGGGCGACGGGGTCACATCGATCGTGAGTCTCTGCTCGTTACCGCACTACCAAAACACTAACGATTTGGATATTTGATCCGAGTGGGCCTCTGGCCCGATAGCACTAACCATCATGCGGGAAAAGTTATGGGCACTCTGTATAGTGGCATCAACCGAAAGCTCTGTCAGACGTCCAGTTCAGCATGGTGGGCCTGTCGGGCCAGTGCCATCCATGATGAGGCGGTGCTCGTCCCAGCTCGTCGCACAATGACCCGGAGTGCACAGGGTGACGGCCCAAGACCCCTGAGCACTTAGGATATAGACCGGTAGGGACCTCTCTGCTGAGCTCTAGGTAGGGCTGCGGTGTGTCGTTTGGCCGAGGCCGGGCATGACCCAGAAAAGTGTGTCCGGCCGGTGTTAAGCGAGCGTGGTGGGTAAGTTGGTGCACCCCTGCAGGGAAGAACTAATCTATGCATAGCCGGATCCTCGGTAACGGACGCTCGGAGTTGTATCCCAGTCGATACAACTAGAAATGGATACTAGGGCTCTGGGATTGCTTTCTCGCAGGGAGTCGAGAAAGGATCTCTGGCCGAGGTTGATACTTATTGCTACTACTACTTTATACTGCACAAATCTACACTCTTCTAATGCTGCAAGACCGCTGAAGATGCTAGTCTTCGATAGGACTAGGCCTTCTCTCTATTCTAGCATTTCTGCAGCCCAGCCCACATATACAGGCTTTCTTTGAAAATGTTGCACATGTAGTGTAGATCCTTGCTTGCTGAGTACTTCGGATGAGTACTCACGGTTGCTTTGCTTCCTCTTTTTCCACATTTCCGTTTGATGCGACCAGATGACGGAGCCCATGAGACAGCTGCCCCGCCGACGACTACTACTACTATTACACCGAGGATGGGTACTACTGTGAGCTGGCAAGACGACCAGGAGTAGGATCGGAGGGTCCCAGGCAGGAGGCCTACGCCTTTTTGATCATAGAATTTTGTTTTGCCCCGCCTTCTTAAAGGCTTTTCTGTCTTTCTTTTATCTCCGTACTCAGATATCTGCTGCTTCCGCTGACGCTTGTAAGCGAGCTTATGTATTCGAGCCCTCGAGGCCCCTGGCTTGTAACCTAAAGCTTGTATTGTTTTAATTTGTGTCTAGAGTTGTGTTGTGATATCTTCAAGTGAGTCCTTAGGCTTGATCGTGTGCATTTGCGTGTATGATTAGTGCACAATTAAGTCGGGGGCGTCACATGCTCCACCCACGAAGGGTCCACGAAGAAGCAACCTTGTCTATCCCACCATGGCCATCGCCCACGAAGGACTTGCCTCACTCTGATAGATCTTCACGAAGTAGGCGATCTCCTTACCCTTACAAACTTCTTGGTTCAAATCCACATCATGTCGGAGGCTCCCAAGCGACACCTAACCAATCTAGGAGACACCACTCTCCAAAATGTAATATACGATGTGTTGATGATGAACTCCTTGCTCTTGTGCTTCAAATGATAGTCTCCCCAACACTCAACTCTCTCTCATGGATTTGGCTATGGTGGAATAAGGATTTGAGTGGAAAGCAACTTGGGGAAGGCTAGAAATCAAGGTTCAAATGGTAGGAATGGAATCTCTTGATCTCAACACATGAGTAGGTGGTTCTCTCTCAGAAAATGAATGGTGGAAGTGTAGGCATGTTCTGATGGCTCTCCCTAAAATGGAGAAGGGGGTGGAGGGGTATATATAGCCTCCACACAAAATCCAATCGTTACACACTTTTGACTCATCTCGGTGGCACCTATTAGTTAAACTCGGTGGCACCGATCTGTTCAAAAATATGAACGTTAGGAATCTCAGTGGGACCAACTGGAACAACTCGGTGGGACCAATGTGCTAGGGCTTAGGGCAAACCTCGTCTCGGTGGCACCGATTTCATCAACTTGGTGAGACCGAAGTGAAGCAATAAGGCAACAGAGAGTTGGCAAGCCATCTCGGTGAGACCGATTGCAATTCTCGGTGAGACCGAAATAATTGCAACAAGTAATAGAGAGTTGGCAAGGCCATCTCGGTGAGACCAAGATCCGTATCGGTGTGACCCAGTCGTTAGGGTTTCTGGCAGTGGCTATGTCAAATGAACACGGTGGCTCCGGATAGAAATAATCGGTGGGGCCGAGTTTGGAACTAGGGTTTGGACATATTTGGATGGAGAAAGTGGCCGAGGGTTTTGGAGCAATTTCACTAAGCACTTTGAGCAAGTAGGCCATTAAGCAACACCTCATCCCCTATTAATAGTATTGGCTTTCCTATGGACTCAATGTGATCTTGGATCACTAAAATAGAAATGAAGAGTCTTGAGCTTTTGCCAATCTTTGTCCATAGCATTTTGAGGGGTCCACATCTCTAGTCCATGCCATGCCAATCATTGAACATCCTGAAATATTTATCTTGAATGGATATTAGTTCAATCAGCTATCTATTGTTATGAATTACCAAAACCACCCGGGGATTAGTTGCACTTTCAAAGATGACTACAAATACGCCAAGTACTCTTCCAAGTCAGGCGGTTCATACAATCAAGCTTAAACAACTACGACGCCTCCTACCTCGACGAAAGCTACACCAAGCAATGGTGACAAGTCAAGTTATAAGAAAACTTTGACATCTTCAAGTCATCCTCCTACTACAAGCAACTTCAAGCCAAGAGCTTCATCATCAACTACTCCAATGGATGAGACCGTCAAGACAAGTTCCATCAAATGCTTCACATGCCAAGGCCGAGGCCACAAGACATTTGAGTGTCCCACTCGACGCACCATGATCCACAACGACAACGGTTCCTATGACTCCATGAGTGAGGATGAAATGGAAGCACTAGAGCATGTGGCCATGCACCAGCGAGTGAATGAAGGTGACGACGATCAAGTCTTTTGTGACAATGATTCAATCCCCACTCTTGTTGTCTCCAAGGTCTTGACGCTTCAACACCAACAAGACAAACACCAACGTTGCCACATCTTCCACACCAAAGCGGGAATCAATGGATGTTCCGTGAAGGTCATGATCGAGGAAGTTGCCACAATTTGGCAAGTGAAGAGCTATGTTCCAAGCTTCAATTGGTCAAGATGAAGCATCCTCGCCCCTACAAGGTCCAATGGCTTAGCGACTCCAGCACCATTCAATTGGAGCACACCGTGCAAGTTTCCTTCAAGATTAGCACATACGAAGACACCTTGGAGTGTGATGTGGTTCCTATGTCCTTGTGCCATCTCCTCTTAGGAAGACCTTGGCAATTCGACTGTGGCGTCATCCACAACGAGCGTACCAATCACTATAGTTTCAAACTGAAGGGCAAGGAGTACATTCTACGACCTATGTCACCAAGTCAAGTGATCACCGACAAGCAAGCATCCACCCATCATGGAGAGAATAGTGAGAGAGTGAACCACCACAAAGAGAGTGAGCGCCACAAGCCCAAATTGAGTGCCTCCACGATGTGCGACAAGAAAAACCTAGTCCTCTTAGCCACCAAAAGAGACATGAGAGAAGTGTGTGAGAACCCATCAAGTGTTATACACTATGTCCTGGTGTGCAAAGACAAAGCGAAAAGAACTAACACCTCTCACCATCTACCTCCAGTGTTTTCTAATCTATTGGAGGAGTTCGCGGATGTATTTCTCGATGAGCTACCTCCCGGCCTACCTCCTCTACGCGGCATCGAACACCGCATCGACCTCATCCCCGGCGCACCTCTACCGAATAAGGCACCCTACCGCGTCAACCCCTAAGAAACTAAGGAAATCCAAAGGCAAGTACAACACCTCATTGACAATGGGCATGTACGTGAAAGCTTAAGTCATTGTGCTGTTTCGGTTATTCTTGTGCTTAAGAAAGATGGTAGTTTTCGGATGTGTTCTGATTGCCGTCCCATAAATGCTATCATCGTTCGCTATAGGCATCCCATTCCACGCCTTGATGATATGCTAGATGAGCTTAGTGGAGCCACCATTTTCTCAAAAATTGATCTTAAAAGTGGCTATTACCAAATTCGCATTCAACAAGGTGATGAATGGAAAATGGCTTTTAAAACTAAATTTGGCTTGTATGAATGGTTAGTTATGCCTATGGGCTTATCCGAAGCACCTGTCACTTTCATGTGTGTGATGCACTATGTTCTTCGCAAATACATTGGCATATGTGTTGTGGTCTACTTTGACGATATACTTGTGTTTAGCGAATCTCTAGAAGATCGTGTCACCCATCTTAGGGACGTTTTGCAAGTTCTTAGAAATGAGCGCCTTTATGCTAACATGGAGAAATGCACTTTTGATGTTGACAAGCTTGTTTTCTTGGGCTTTGTTGTGTCTTCTAAGGGTGTTCATGTTGACGAGTCTAAAATTGAAGCAATTAAAACTTGGCCACAACCAACTAATTTGCAACAAGTGCGTAGTTTCTTGGTCTAGCCGGTTTCTATCGTCGATTCATTAAGGACTTTAGCACTATTGCATCACAATTGCATGCCTTGAGTAAGAAAAATGCACCCTTCATATGGGGACCTTCGCAAGCTACCACATTTGACGAGCTTAAATCTTTGCTTACACATGCTCCAATTATTGCATTGCCTAATTTTGACATAACCTTTGAAGTGCACTGTGACGCTAGTGGCAATGGTATTGGTGGAGTTTTAATGCAAGAAAAGCGACACATTGCATATTTTAGCGAAAAACTATCCGGCACTCAACTTAACTATCCCATCTATGACAAGGAATTATATGCTTTAGTGTGAGTATTGCATGTTTGGGCGCATTATCTTCGCCCACATGATTTTGTCATACATACCAATCATGAGACGCTTAAATACCTTAAAGGTCAAATCAAGTTAAATAAATGGCATGCTAAATGGAGTGAATTCATTGAGTCTTTTCCTTATGTGATCAAGTACATTAAGGGTAAAGAAAATTTTCTAGCGGATGCACTTTCCCGCAAGTGCATGTTAGTTACTCAACTTGAATCGGATGTTGTTCGTTTTGAGCACATTAAAGATTTGTATGCGCATGATCCTTCTTTTGCGATTCCTTATGCCAAATGTCTTCCTAACACTTATTGGGAGCACTATTATCTCAAGGATGGCTATCTTATGCGTACTAACAAACTTTGTGTACCCGATTCTTCTTTTTGTTTGTTACTTTTGCAAGAGCCTCATGGCGGAGGACTTATGGGACATTTAGGCCGTGACAAGATGTTTGCCACACTTTCCTCCAAGTACTTTTGGCCAAAGATGTTTCGCAACGTCGCACGCTATACAAACCGGTGCTCTACATGCCGCAAAGCTAAGTCTCAAGCACAATATCATGGTTTACATATGCCACTTCCTATTCCATATCAACCATGGGAAGATATTAATATGGATTTTGTGCTTGGATTACCTAGGGCTCAAAATGGAAAATATTCGGTATTTTTTATTGTGGACCTATTCTCTAAAATGGCACATTTCATCCCATGCAATAAGCTAGACGATGCTTCACATTGCAAATCTATTTTGTAGGGAAATCTTGAGGTAACATGGAGTGCCAAGGACAATTGTGTCGGACCACGACGTCAAATTCCTAAGCTACTTTTGGAAGACACTATGTGCCAAGCTCGGCATCAAGCTACTATTCTCGACGGCCTATCATCCCCAAACTGATGGCCAAATGGAAGTCACCAACCGAACACTAACCACTCTCCTACGCGTGTTGATCAAGAAGAACATCAAGGAGTGGGAGGAGTGCTTACCCATCGCCGAGTACGCCTACAATCATGCAAGACATTCTACTATCGGCAAGTCCCCCTTCAAGGTCATCTACGGCTTCAACCCTTTGTCACCCTTGGACATCCTTCCTCTACCACTCCAAGAACGTGCGAACATTGATGCAAGTGCAAGATCAACATAGCTCAAGAAGATGCATGAAGATACAAGGTCCACGATCGAGCGTCAAGTACACCGTCTCGCCACCAAGCTCAACATCAACAAGATTCCAATGGTGTTCAAACCAGGCAATCTTGTATGGCTACATCTACGGAAAGACCACTTCCCCAACAAGCGCAAGTCCAAGCTACTACCATGAGCCGATGGACCCTTCAAGGTGCTAGTACGTTACAATGACAACGCCTACAAGATCGACATCCCACGTGACAAGTACAACGTAAGCAACATCTTCAACGTCAAGGACTTCACCCCATACCATGGTGATGAAGATCACGATCCAAGGACGGATCTCTTCCAAGGGGGGAGATGATGTGGAGCATCCTTCGATCATCCCCATGGACTCTACACCAACACATCAAGCACCATGTGGACCTATGACAAGAGCTCGCACACGTGCCATCAAAACCAAGGTGAACTCACTCCTCTTCGAGATTGATATGGATGATGGAACTTGGATGCTACCTCATCAAAGTGTGCTATGTGTCATTAGGTATGAGGATGAACGCTGCCAAGCAGGTAAGGGACATCCCAAAGGCCTAGGAGAAGGGCCACAAGGAAGAAGAAGGAGTCCTTCATGTCAAAGATGGCAAGTCCCAAGCAACCTCGTGCGCACGGCCTCCCCCGACCCCGTGCCCACAGGCCACCCACAGAGCTACTGGAAGTGAAGACGCGCACCCCCGTGTGCACGGCCTCCAGACCCCGTGCTCACGGGCCTCGCTGTTGTAGCACCCTGTGCGCACGGGTGTGTACCGTGCCCACGGGACCCTCGTGTGCATGGGCCTAACTTACCCCGTGCGCACGGCCCTCCCATGTTTCGGCTGAGGGTTTCCTATCTTGCCTCCCAAGTCGTCCCCTACCTCCCTCTAGCTATATATTCCATGCCTAGGACATTATTTAGGGTTAGCAAAGTATATGTGAGACATTGATAGAGCTTTGCTCCTTCTACCACTCCTCTTGGAGATCAAGACCTCCTAGGAGAAGATCCCAAGTGGATATCAAGACCTCCTCTTGGAGAAGACTATCATCAAGACCTCACCTCCTTAGGAGTGGGAAGAACCTTACCTTTGTGCTTGTTTCCTTGGATTGTTCTTGTATTCTTGTGGATCTCAACTATACTATTCTAGTGAATGTGTGATTGGGTTTTGTTTGAGTGAATTTCTCTCTTGTGTTCTTGGTGATCATCCTTTTCCCCCTCCAAGTGTGAAAATATCTCCACTTAGGGTTCCACCCTACAACACCAAGGGTGGTGCCCATACCCGTGTACTCAAGTCTCCTTCTTTGGTGATGGTGGTGTAATGTTCTTGGTGATGATGCCCCTGAGGATGCGATTCTCCTATTCAAGCTTATTGACTTGATGCTTAAGATCCATAATTTCCTTTCGAAGCTTCCAGGTGACAGTTAATGCACCATCCACCCAAGGGTGCATTCTGACTGAAGGAGATGAAGCAACACTCTTTTTCAAGTTACGATAAGAAATAAATTGAGTGTTCGGAGGTTTAATCGTATCCCACATGCATGTCTCTGGGCTGTGGTCGAGAGGTTTACTCCTACTCCGTGGAATCCAGCCTCTTAAAGTTAGCTTCAACCTCCTTATTAGTTGACCACCCGTACGGTTCAACATCATCATAGGCTCTCAGATTTGCAGCAACGTGGAAATCATGGCTCTCTCCAACCGAGTCTTGGGACGACATGCTGTCAGATCTACTAGGAAAACAGCCCGAAACAATAACAGAGAAGAATCTTGCGATACGATGGTCAAAATATCAGGAAGCATACATAATAAAAAAATTCATGCAGGAAAAGCAATCTGGAAGAAAAACGGAGTTGGGAAAGTCCACGAGGGCGCCACAAGCCTGGGAGGCGTGCCCCTCAGGCTTGTCGCTCCCTCGTGCACTTTTTAGACTATTTATTATTTTCATAATTTTTTTAAATATTCCAAAACAAACAAAAAGTTCTTTTATGGAAATCTTGGAGTCGGTTTACTTACCGTACCACACAACTACTCCTTTTCAGGGTTCTGGAGCGTTCCAGAAAGTTGCCTCTATGTGCTCTTCCGGTGTCATAGTTTGAATAATATTGGTTTCAACATTAATGGGTGTACCTGAGATGTAATGTTTAATTCTTTGCCCATTAACCACACTCATATTAGTGCCTTCGGCGTTGTTTATCTTGATAGCTCTGGAGCGATAAACTTCTTCCATGATATATGGTCCTTCCCATTTAGGGAGAAGCTTTCCTGCAAAGAATCTCAAACGAGAGTTGTATAATAAAACTTGATCACCTAACCTCTTTTATCATGCCATCTTTGAACTTTTTATTTAAATAACTTGGCATTTTCATAAGCTTGAGTCCTCCATTCATCTAGAGAACTAATATCAAATAACCTCTTTTCATCGGCAATTTTGAAATCATAATTAAGTTCATTAATTTCCCAATAAGCTTTATGTTCTAACTCAAGAGGTAAATGACATGCTTTTCCATAGACCATTTTATAAGGGGACATACCCATAGGATTTTTATAAGCAGTTATGTATGCCCACAGTGCATCATCAAGTTTCTTAGACCAATTCTGTCTAGATCTATTAACGGTCTTTTGCAAAATTAACTTTATTTCTCTATTATTCAATTCAACTTGACCACTAGACTAAGGATGATAGGGTGATGCAATTCTATGGTTAACATCATATTTAGCAAGAAGTTTACGGAATGCACCATGAATAAAATGTGAACCACCATCAGTCATTAAATATCTAGGGACTCCAAACCTCGACAAAATAACTTCTTTAAGCATTTTAATAGAAGTGTTGTGATCAACACTACTAGTTGGAATGTCTTCTACCCACTGAGTAACATAATCAACAGCAAGTAGAATATGTGTATACCTATTAGAGGAAGGAAAAGGTCCCATATAATCGAATCCCCAAACATCAAATGGTTCAATAACAAGTGAATAATTCATAGGCATTTCCTGACGTCTACTAATATTACCAATTCTTTGACATTCATCACAAGAAAGGACAAACTTATGTGCATCCTTGAAGAGAGTAGGCTAATAAAAACCAGACTATAATACCTTATGTGCGGTTCTATCTCCAGCGTGGTGTCCTCTGTATGCCTCTGAATGACATTTCCATAGGATTTGCTCCAGTTCATGCTCAGGTACACAACATTTAATAACACCATCTACTCCTTCATTATATAGATGTGGGTCATCCCAAAAGTAATGTCTTAAATCAAAGAAGAACTTTTTCTTTTGTTGGTATGTGAAACTAGGTGGTATATATTTTGCAACAATGTAATTAGCATAGTCTGCATACCAAGGAGTATCACCATAAGAATTTGTAATAGCTAATTGCTCATCAGGAAAACTATCATCAATAGGTGGTGGGTCGTCATGAACATTTTCCATTCTAAATAGATTCTCAGCTCCCTTTCTATCAATAATATGCAAGTCAAATTCTTGTAGCAAAAGGACCCACCTAATCAACCTAGGTTTAGCATATTTCTTTTCCATAAGATATTTAATAGCAGCATGATCGGTATGAACAATTACTTTAGAATCAACAATATAGGATCTGAATTTATCACATGCAAGCACAACTACTAAAAATTCTTTTCTCAGTAGTACCATAGTTTCTTTGAGCACTATCTAGAGTTTTACTAGCATAATGGATAACATTCAATTTCTTATCAACTCTTTGTCCTAAAACACAACCAACAGCATAGTCACTAGCATCACACATAATTTCAAAAGGCAACTTCCAATCAGGTGGTTGAACAAAAGGTGCAGAGGTTAAGGCTTTCTTAAGTATTTCAAAGGCTTCTACACAATCATCATAAAAAAACAAATGGAACATCTTTTTGCAAAATATTAGTGAGAGGCCTAGGAATTTTAGAGAAGTATTTAATAAACCTTCTATACAAACTAGCATGACCAAGAAATCTTCTTATACCTTTTATATCTTTAGTACATGGCATTTTCTCAATTGCATCAACCTTAGCTTTATCTACCTCTTTCAGAAATTTTATGCCCAAGGATAATACCTTCATTCACCATAAAGTGGCACTTCTCCCAATTCAAGAAAAGATTAGTTTCTTCACATCTCTGCAAAACTCGATCAAGGTTGCTTAAGCAATCATCAAAAGAAGTCCCATAAGCCAAAAAATCATCCATGAATACCTCAATAATCTTTTCACAAAAATTAGAGAGTATAGCAGTCATACATCTTTGAAAGGTAGCAGGTGCATTGCATAAACCGAAGGGCATATGTCTATAAGCATAAGTTCCAAAAGGACAAGTAAAATTGGTTTTCTCTTTATCTTCTTGTGATACAGGTATTTGATAAAAACAGAATAACCATCTAGAAAGCAGAAGTGTGTATGCTTAGATAATCTTTCTAACATTTGATCAATAAAAGGCAAGGGGTAATGATCTTTTCTAGTAGCTTTATTTAATTTCCTGAAATCAACTACCATCCTATTCCTATAACTAGTTACAATTCTTTGTGGGATAAGTTCATTTTTATCATTAGGAACAGCGGTAATGCCTCCTTTCTTAGGGACACAATGAATAGGACTTAGCCATCTTCTATCAGCTATGGGATAAATTATACCTACTTCCATAAGCTTTAATATTTCAGTTCTTACCACATCCTTCAACTTATTCAATCGTCATTGATGATCAACAACTGGCTTAGCATCAGGCTACATATTAATCTTGTGCTGACATAGAGTGGGACTAATGCTCTTAAGATCATCAAGAGTATATCCAATAGCGGCACGATGCTTCTTCAGAGTATTTAGTAATCTCTTTTCTTCATGCTCTGAAAGGTTAGCACTAATAATAACAGGATATATCTTCTTTTCATCAAGATAAGCATAGTTTAATGTATCAGGTAAGTGCTTCAATTCAAACATGGGATCACTCTTAGGTGGAAGAGGGTCCCCAAGAGTTTCAACATGCAAGTTATGTTTAAGGATAGGTATTTGTATGAAGAATATATCATCTATTTCATTCTTTTCATTCATATGCATATCATTCTCATGGTCTAGCAAATATTGTTCTAAAGGATCTGTAGGAGGAACAGGAATAGAAGAAAGACCAATAATTTCATCCTTACATGAAAATTATTTTTCATGAGGTTGTCTATTAATCTTAGAGAAATTAAACTCATGAGATGCATCACCAAATTTAACTCTAACTTTCTATTTAACACAATCAATTTTAGCATTAACGGTACTCAAGAAAGGTCTACCAAATATAATGGGACAAAAATTATCTTGTTGTGAACCAAGGACTAAGAAATCAGTAGTGTATTCGATCTTACCACACAAGACTTCAATATATCAAACAATCCCAAGTGATGAAATAGTATCTCTATTTGCTAGCTTAATAGTGACATCAATATCTTCAATCTCAGCAGGTGCAATATCATTCATAATTTCTTGATATAGAGTAAACGGAATAGCACTGACACAAGCACCCATATCACATAAGCCATGATAGCAATGATCTCCAATTTTAACAAAAACAACAGGCATGCCCACTACAGGTTTATTCTTATCTAGCATATCACGTTCGTTTCAAACGGGTTTAGTGATTCTAGCAGAATCATCGCAAAAAATAAATAACATGCCCATCAATATTATCAACCAAGAGATCTTTAACCATTGCAATATTAGGTTAAACCTTAATTTTTTCAGAGGGTCTACGTGTTCTAATATTACTTCTATTAACCACAATTGTAGCTTTAGCATGTTCCTTAATCCTAACAGGAAAAGCAGGTTTCTCCATATAAGAAGTAGGCACAACTGGATCAACATTGTAAATGATGGTTTCATCTTTAACTATAACGGGTTCCTCAATTTTTTCCTTAATAGGTGGATGATATTTAAACCACTTCCATATTTAGTACTAAACTTATGAAAAGCATCAGTTTCCATAAAAGATTGAACACAATCAAATTCAAGATTTATACCTGACTATTTATCTTTGTCGAATTCCCAATCTTCAGAGTTGTGTTTAATTCTTTCCAAGAGATTCCACTTGAATTCAATAGTTTTCTTCATAAAAGAACCAGTAGAAGAAGAATCAAGCATGGATCGATCATTATGAGAAAGTCAAGCATAAAAATTATGAATAATAATTTCTCTTGAGAGCTCATGATTGGTGCATGTGTACATCATGTACTTAAGCCTCCCTCAAGCTTGAGCTATACTTTCTCCTTCACGAGGCCAAAAATTATATATATAATTCCGATCACGATGAACCAGATGCATAGGATAAAACTTCTTATGAAATTCCAATTTCAACCGGTTCCAGTCCCACGTTCCAGTATCATCCAATAGCCTATACCATGTTGAGGTCTTTCCCTCCAAAGATAAAGGGAATACCTTATTCTTAACTCCATCCTCGGATAAACCTGCGGGCTTAAACAATCCACAAATTTCATCTATATAAATCAGGTGCATATCACCATCTCCTGCATAAGGATTAGCTAGCAGTTTCTCTAACATAACCGAAGGAATCTCATAATAAATATTTTCAGTAGGTGCAGTAGGTTGTGGGAAAACTCTTTGTGCTTCTGGTCGAGGTGAAGATACCCCGAACAAACCCCTCAAAGGATTACTTTCCATAGTGACAAGTGACAGTAAACTTCAGCACATAATATAAATGTTTCCTTACCTAATTCCACTCACCAAAGGCGCTTCACACCCCGACAACGGCACCAGAAAAGATTCTTGATGACCCACAAGTATAGGGGATCAATTGTAGTCCTTTCGATAAGTAAGAGTGTCGAACCAAATGACGATCAGAAGGAAATGACAAGTGGTTTTCAGCAAGGTATTTTTTGCAAGCACTGAAATTGTCGGTAACAAATAGTTTGATAGCAAGATAATTCATAAAAAGTGACAAGTAGCAATAGTAAAAAAAGGTGCAGCAAGGTAGCCCAATCCTTTTTATAGCAAAGGACAGGCCGGAACGTTCTCTTATAGCAAGCAAAGCGTTCTTGAGGACACATGGGAATTCATCTACTCACTTTCATCATGTTTGTTTGATTCGCATTCACTACTTTGATAATTTGATATGCGGGTGGACCGGTGCTTGGGTGTTGTTCTTACTTGAACAAGCCCCCCACTTATGATTACCCCCTCTCGCAAGCATCCGCAACTACAAAATAAGAATTAAGATAAATCTAACCATAGCATGAAACATATGGATCCAAATCAGCCCCTTACAGAATAGCGCATAAACTAGGGTTAAAGCTTCTGTCACTCTAGTAACCCATCATCTAATTACTACTCCACAACGCTTTCCCTTAGGCCCAAGTATGGTGAAGTGTCATGTAGTCGACGTTCACATGACAACACTAAAGGAAGCAACAACATACATATCATCAAAATATCGAACGAATACCAAATTCACATGATTACTTATAACCGGACTTCTCCCATGTCCTCAAGAACAAAATTAACAACTCACAAATCATATTCATGTTCAATATCAGAGGGGTATTGAATATCATTAAGGATTAGAACATATAATCTTACACCAAATAAACCAACTAGCATCAACTACAAGATGTAGTCAACACTACTTGCAACCCATAGGTAACAATCTGAGGTTTTGAGACAAATATTGAATACAAGAGATGAACTAGGGTTTGAGATGAGATGGTGCTGGTGAACATGTTGATGAAGATTGGTCCTCCCATGATGAGAGGATCGTTAGTGATGTCGATGGCTTCTATTTCCCACTTCCGGAGGGAGGTTTCCCCGGTGGAATCGCTCCACCGGAGAGCAAAAGTGCTCCTGCCCAGGTTCCGCCTTGAGACGGCGGCGCTTCATCCTGAAACCTTCCTCCTGATTTTTTCTAGGTCAAATGGCATCATATAGAAGAAGATGGGCTTTGGAGGCCTGCCAGGGGGCCCACAAGTCCAGGGGGCTCGCCCTGGGGGTAGGGCGTGCACCCCAGGCTTGTGGCTGTCTGGTGGGTCCCATGCTGATTTTCTTTTGCAAATAATTTTATATATTCCAAAATAATTTTCCATCAATTTTTTGGTCATTTGGAGTTGTGCAAAATAGGTATCTCTGATATAGCCCTTTCCGATCCAGAATTCCAGCTGCCGGCAATCTCCCTCTTCATGTGAAACTTGCAAAATAAGAGAGAAAATGCATAAGAATTGTATCATAAAGTAAATTAAAAGTACAAATTGCAATAAATATCAATAGGAAAACATGATGCAAAATGGACATATCACGGAGCGATTCCACTGGGGAAACTTCCCTCTGGGAGGGGGAAATCGAAGCCATCGACATCACCAAAGATTGTCTCATCATGGGAGGACCAATCTTCATCCACATCTTCACCAGCAACATCTCATCTCAAAACCCTAGTTCATCTCTTGTATTCAATCTTTGTTCCAAAACCTCAGATTGGTACCTGTGGGTTGCTAGTAGTGTTGATTACATCTTGTAGTTGATGCTAGTTGATTTATATGGTGGAAGATTAAATGTTCAGATCCTCAAGAATATTCAATAACCCTCTGATATTGAACGTGTATATGATTTGTGAGTAGTTACTTTTGTTCTTGAGGACATGGGAGAAGTCTTGTTATAAGTAATCATGTGATGTTGGTATTCGTTTGATATTTTGATGATATGTATGTTGTTGCTTCCTTTAGTGGTGACATGTGAACGTCGACTACATGACACTTCACCATACTTGGGCCTAAGGGAAGGCATTGTGGAGTAATAAGTAGATGATGAGTAGCTAGAGTGACAGAAGCTTAAACCCTAGTTTATGCGTTATTCCGTAAGGGACTGATTGGGATCCATATGTTTCATGCTATGGTTAGATTTATCTTAGTTCTTCTTTCATAGTTGCGGATGCTTGCGAGAGGAGGTAATCATAAGTGGGTTGCTTGTTCAAGTAAGAACAGCACCCAAGCACAGGTCCACCCACATATCAAATTATCAAAGTAACGAACGTGAATCAACTAAACATGATGAACGTGACTAGACGACAATTCCCATGTGTCCTCGAGAGCACTTTGCTTTATATAAGAGAACTTTCCGGCTTGTCCATTTCTATAAAAAGGATTGGTCCATCTTGTTGCACCTTTGCTACTATTGTTGCTTGTTACTTGTTATGAATTATCTTGCTACAAAACTATCTGTCATTGTTACTATCAACACTTGTAGAGAGTACCTTGCCGAAAACCGCTTGTCATTTCCTTCTGCTCCTCGTTGGGTTTGACACTTTTACTTATCAAAAGGACTATAGTTGGTCCCCTATACTTGTGGGTCATCAAGACTCTTTTCTGGCGCCGTTGCCAAGGACTGAAGCGCCTTTAGTAAGTGGAATTTGGTAAGGAAACATTTATATTACATGCTGAAATTTTCTGTCACTTGTCACTACGGAAAATAATCCTTTGAGGGGTTTGTTCAGGGTATCTTCACCTCGACCGAAAGCAATAAGAGTTGCCCCTCAACATACTGAACCTACTGAAAATATTTATTATGAGATTCCTTCGGGTATGTTAGAGAAACTGCTAGCTAATCCTTATGCAGGAGATGGAACGGTACATCATGATATGCACTTAATCTATGTGGATGAAATTTGTGGATTGTTTAAGCTTGCAATTGCAGGTTTATCCGAGGATGGAGTTAAGAAAAAGGTACTCCCTTTATATTTGGAGGGAAATGCATTGACATGGTATAGGCTATTGGATGATATTCGAACATGTGATTGGAACCGATTGAAATTGGAATTTCATCAAAAGTTTTATCCTATGCATTTGGTTCATCGTGATCGAAATTATATATATAATTTTTGGCCTCGTAAAGGAGAAAGTATCGCTCAAGCTTGGGGGAGGCTTAAATATATGATGCACACATGCCCTAATCATGAGCTCTCAAGAGAAGTTATTATTCAAAACTTTTATGCTCATCTCTCTCATAATGATCGATCCATGCTCGATACTTCTTCTGCTAGTTCATTTATGAAGAAAACTATTGAATTCAAATGGGGTCTTCTGGAAAGAATTAAACACAACTCTGAAGATTGGTAATTCCATAAAGGTAAAGAGTCAGATATAAAACTTGAGTTTGATTGTGTTCAATATTTTATGGAAACCGATGCTTTTCATAAGTTTAGTACCAAAAAATATGGACTTGACTCTGTGATATGAGCTTCCTTTTGTGAATCATTTGCTACTCATGTTGATCTCCCTAAGGAGAAGTAATTTAAGTTTCACCCACCTATTGAAGAAATGCTAGAGGAACCTGTTATAGCTAAAGATGAAACAATTATTTATAATGTTGATCCAGTCGTGCCTACTGCTTATATTGAGAAACCTCCTTTCCCTGTTAGGATTAAGGAACATGCTAAAGCTACCACTTTGGTTAATAAAAGTAATATTAGAACACCTAGACCTTCTGAACAAATAAGTGTGGAGCCTAATATTGCAATGGTCAAAGGTCTCTTGGTTGATAATATTGATGGGCATGTTATTTACTTCTGTGATGAGGCTGCTAGAATTACTAAACCTGCTAGAAATGAACAAGATATGTTAGACAAGAATAAGCCAGTAGTTGGCATGCCTGTTGTTTCTATTAAAACTGGAGATCATTGCTATCATGGTTTATGTGACATGGGTGCTAGTGTGAGTGCTATTCCATTTACTTTATATCAAGAAAATATGAATGATATTGCACCTGCTGAGATTGAGGACATTGATGTTACTATTAAGCTTGCAAATAGAGATACTATCTCACCACTTGGGATTGTTCGAGATGTTGAAGTCTTGTGTGGTAAGATCAAATACCCTACTGAATTTCTTAGTACTCGATTCACAACAAGATAATTTTTGTCCCATTATATTTGGTAGGCCTTTCTTGAATATTGTTAATGCTGAAATTGATTATGTTAAAGAAAAGGTTAGAATTAAGTTTGGTGATGTATCTCATGAGTTTAATTTCTCCAAGTTTGGTAAAAACCACATGAGAAAGAATTATCTAGTAAAGATTAAATTATTGGTCTTGCTTCTATTGTCGTACCTCCTACTGATCCATTGGAGCATTATTTGCTAGACCATGAGAATGATATGCATATGAATGAAAGAAATGAAATAGATGAGATATTCTTTAAATAAGCACATGTCCTTAAACATAATTTACCTATTGAAACTCTTGGAGATCCTCTTCCACCTAAGAGTGATCTTGTGTGAAATTACCTGATACACTGAAATATGCTTATCTTGATGAAAAGAAGATATATCCTGTTATTATCAATGCTAACCTTTCAGTGCATGAAGAAAAGAGATTACTTAAAACTCTAAGGAAGCACTGTGCTGCTATTGGATATACTCTTGATGATCTTAAGGGCATTATTCCCACTCTATGTCAGCACAAGATTAATATGAAGCCTGATGCTAAACCCATCGTTGATCATCAACGTCGTCTGAATCCTAAGATAAAGGATGTGGTAAGGACTGAAATATTAAAGCTCCTGGAGGCAGGTATAATTTATCCTATAGCTAATAGTAGATGGGTAAGTCCCGTTCATTGTGTTCCTAAGAAAGGAGGTATTACCGTTGTTCCTAATGATAAAAATGAACTCATTCCACAAATAATTGTAATTGGTTATATGGTGGTAATTGATTTTAGGAAATTAAATAAAGCCACTAGAAATGATCATTAACCCTTGCCTTTTATTGATCAAATATTAGAAAGATTATCTAAGCATACACATTTTTGTTTCCTTGATGGATATTCTAGTTTTTCTCAAATACCTATGTCAAAAGAATATCAAGAGATGACTACTTTTACTTATCCTTACAGAACTTATGCTTATAGACGTATGCCTTTTGGTTTTTGTAATGCACATGTTACCTTTCAAAGATGTATGACTGTTATATTCTCTGACTTTTCTGAAAAGATTATTGAGGTATTCATGGATGATTTCTCCATTTACGGGACTTATTTTGATGATTAGTTAAGCAACCTTGATCGAGTTTTGCAGAGATGTGAGGAAACTAATCTTGTCTTGAATTGGGAGAAATGCCATGTTATGGTGAATTAAGGTATAGTCCTTGGACATAAAATTTCTGAACGAGGTATGGAAGTCGATAAAGCTAAAATTGATGCAATTGAGAAAATGCCATGTCCTAAAGATATTAAAGGTATAAGAAGTTTCCTTCGTCATGATGGTTTTTATAGAAGATTCATTAAAGATTTCTAGGATGCTAACTAATCTCCTTAAAAAAAATTCCATTTGTTTTTTATGATGATCGCGTAGAAGCCTTTGAAATACTTAAGAAAGCCTTAATTTTTGCACCCATTGTTCAACCACCTGGTTGGAACCTACCCTTTGAAATTATGTGTGATGCTAGTGATTATACCATCGGTGTTGTTCTAGGTGAAAGGGTTGATAAGAAATTGAATGTTATTCATTATGCTAGTAAGACTCTAGACAGTGCTCAAAGAAATTAGCGTACTACTGAAAAAAAAAATTAGCAGTTGTGTTTGCATGTGATAAGTTCAGACCTTATATTGTTGGTTCTAAAGTCACTATTCACACCAATCATGCTGCTATTAAATATCTTATGGAAAATAAAGATGCTAAACCTAGACTAATTAGGTGGTTTTTATTATAAGAGTTTGATTTGCATATTATTGATAGAAAAGGAGCTGAGAATCCTGTAGCAGATAACTTGTCTAGGATGGAAAATGTTCTTAATGACCCACTGCCTATTGATGATAGTTTTCCTAATGAGCAATAGCAGTTATAAATGCTTCTCGTAATAGTCCTTGGTATGTAGATTATGTTAATTGCATCATTGCTAAATATATACCACCTAGTTTCGCATACCAACGAAAGAAAATGTTCTTCTTTGATTTAAGACATTACTTTTGGGATGACCCACATCTATATAAAGAAGGAGTAGATGGTGTTATTAGACGTTGTGTACCTGAGCATGCACAGGAACAAATCCTACGGAAGTGTCACTCTGAGGCATACGGAGGGCACCATGCTAGAGACAGAACTGCACATAAGGTAATACAGTCTGGTTCTTATTGGCCTACTCTCTTCAAGGATGCATGTAAGTTTGTCCTATCTTGTGATGAATGTCAAAGAATTGATAATATTGGTACACGTTAGGAAATGCCTATGAATTATTCACTTGTTATTGAACCTTTTGATGTATGGAGTTTTGATTGTATGGGACCTTTTCCTTCCTCTAAAGGATATACTCATATTTTAGTTGTTGTTGATTACGTTACAAAGTGGGTAGAAGCTATTACAACTAGTAGTGTTGATCATAACACCTCTATTAAAATGCTTAAATAAGTTATTTTCATGAGGTTTGGAGCCCCTAGATATTTAATGACTGATGGTGGTTCACATTTTATTCGTGGTGCATTCTGTAAACTCCTAGCTAAATATGATGCCAACCATGGATTTGCACCACCTTACCATCCTCACTCTAGTGATCAATTTGAATTGAGCAATAGAGAAATAAAGTTAATTTTGCAAAAGACTATTATAGATCCAGAAAGAATTGGTCTAAGAAACTTTATAATGCATTATGGACTTATAGAACTGCTTATAAGAACCCTATGAGTATGTCCCCATATAAAATAGTCTATGGAAAAGCATGTCATTTACCTCTTGAGTTAGAGCATAAAGCTTATTGGGCAATTAAAGAACTTAATTATGATTTCAAAATTGTCGTTGAAAAGAGGTTATTTTACATTAGCTCACTAGATGAATGGAGGAAACAAGCTTATGAAAATGCCAAGTTGTTTAAATAAAAAGTTAAAAGATGGCATGACAAAAGAATCCAAAAATGGTAATTTAAAGTATGTGATTAAGTTCTATTGTACAACTCTCGTTTCAAATTCTTCGCAGGAAAATTTCTCTCAAAATGGGAAGGACCATATATCGTCGAAGAAGTTGATCACTCCGGAGCTATTAAGATCAAGAATGTCGAAGGCACTAATCCGAGAGTGGTCAATGGGCAAAGAATGAAACATTATATCTCAGGTACACCCACTAATGTTGAAACTAATATTATTCAACTAATGACACCGGAGGAGCACATAAAAGAGACCTTCTAGAACACTCTAGAACCCTGAAAAGGAGTAGGTACGTGGTACGGTAAGTAAACTGACTCCAAAAGTTCCATAAAAGTACTTTTTGTTCATTTCGGAATATATAAAAAATTAGGAAAATAATAAACAATCAGGAAAGTGCATGAGGAAGCGACAAGCTTAGGGGCGTGCCCTACCCTCTGGGCGCACATACCGAGCTTGTGGCTCCCTCGTGGACTTTCCCGACTCCGTTTTCTCCTGTATTACTTGTCTTGCACGAAAAAAAATCATTATATATACTCCTCGCTGTTTTGACCACCGTGTCGCAATTTTCTCCTCTGTTCTTGTTTCGAGCTGTTTTCTATCAGATTTTGGGCATTATCTCTTCTTCCTCCTCCAACAATGTGGGAGACGATGCTTGGTTGATGCAGATCAAACTCAAGAGAGAAGAGGAGGAGGAGGTCACCATGGAGGAAGATGAGGGGGATTCACTGGAAGTGCACCCTCCAACCACTGAGACGGGCACCCTTGCTGGCATCTCCATGACTCCAAACCCCCATCAAGCCATGAGGATGACATCCAACCATGGGAGTCAAGAGGTGCAAGAGGGACCTACCCCTAGGAGGCCCCTACACAGGTTACATCGGAACAATTTTCATAATTTGGTTCACAATTATGGGGTTGAGAATACTTCCCGCATGCACATACCTTCCAATTGGGGGACATCTCTCGTCCAAGTGAAAGTGATGCAGGAAAGAATGCTTGGGGGCCGGAGAATAAGCACATTATGGCCGAAGTTCAAAAGAATGCTGAGATTATTCGGCATGTGCTCTGAGAAATTCAGAGCTTGAGGGAGATCTTTGTAACACCCCTGTACTGATGAGCTACAGTAACCCCTGGGGTTAAGCTAATTATTTTTGCTAAATAGTGCATGATCATCTTTACTTCTATCTCATTTCAAATTCCGGTCAAATTCAAATTTAAATACTAAGTGAAATTCAAAAGTTCACAAACTTGAAAACTAAAATGTTGGTCATGTGACGAATATTCACTTCTTAATATTGGTGGTGAACCAACATTTTTGTAAAGTGGCTTAGTGCCCTAAAATGAAAGAAAGCAGAGGCAATAAAGTAAAAAAAAAGAAAATAAAATAAAAAGGCTATAACAAAAGTTAAAAGTAAATAAAAGACAACCCGCCCCCCCCCCCGGGCCGAATGGCCTAGCTGGCCGGCCCAGCCGGTCGGTCCCCCTAGCCTATAACCCCCACTCCCCCCCAACCGAACCCTAGAGCCCAACCCCACTCCCCCCCCCCCACGATCCCCACCCTCTCCCTCCAGCGCCGTCACAGGAGAGGGCACTCAATCCCCATCCCTCTCCCCACTCGCCCCAATCCCCTCCTCCCGCTCCCTCACTCGATCTGGAGCGCGCCCGCGCCCGAGGACCGTCGCCTCCGCCCGCAGCTCCTCTCTCCGGCGCCCGTCCCCGCCGTCCCGAACCTCCCCTGCACCTCGTCGCTGCCCCCTCCGCACCGCCGACGCCCGTTGCCTCTTCGACCCCGTCGCCGGCGCTCGCCTCCCCGACTCCTCCCCGGGTCGTCGTCCCCAAGCCTCGCCGACTGATCCCCTGCATCGGGGGTGAGCGAAACCACCCCCTACTCTTTGCCTCCTTCTCCCTCACCGGCCTCGCTCCGCCCGCATCGCCGCGCCCGGTCGCTCGTCGTTGTAGCTGCTGCCGCTGTTCCTCCACCTCGCTCTGGCCTCGTCACGTCCGCTGCCGCCGCTCCGCCGCGCTCCGCGCACCGCGCCATGCCTGCACGCGCGCACGCCGCACCCGCCATGGCCCGTATCGCCAGTGCTGCTCCGGCCGCGCTCGTCCGCCTCGCCCCGCGCTCGTTCGCCTCCCCCACACGCCCTCGCCGGCCTCCCCGGCCAGCGGCCGCGCCTGTCGTCGCCGCCCCCTGGTGGCCTGGGCAGGCACCCTAATGGGCGGCTCCCGCGTCTGGCAACCGCGTGGCCACGCCCGCCCCGCTAAGGCCTGGGCCACTGACCGAACGGGCCCACTGCCCTGAGAACGAAAAAGAAAAAGAAAAGGAAAATGTAATATAGATAATTAAAAAAATAAATTAATTAATTCTGTTTAAATTAACTAATTAAGTGTAATTAGCCTAATGACTAATTAAACTAGTTAACTACTGTTAATTAACTAAACAGTCACTGACAGGTGGAACCCACCTATCAGGTTAACCCAGTCAATGTTCAATGTTGACTGCTGATGTCAGGCTGACGCATTAATTAATTTTTGAATTAAATTAATTTATTAATTCCAGAAAATGATTAAAACTTTAGAAAATCATATAAAAAATAAACCGTAGCTCGGATGAAAATACTTTGTACATGAAAGTTGCTCAGAACAACGAGACGAATCCGATTACGCGGTTCTTTCGTCCGCCACACGTCCCTAGCATAGCGAACATGCAACTGTCCCCCTCCATTTCATCTGTCCGGAAATGCCAAACTTCGGGAAAAACATTCCCGGATGTTTTCCCTCTTCACCTATATCATGTAGCACCGCATCAGAACACCCCTAGCTCTGCGTATTGTCATGTCATGCTCTTGTTTGCTTTATATTTACTGTTTCTTTCCCCTTTTCTCTTCGGTAGACCCCGAGACCGCTGCTGATGCCGCTGTGATCGACTACGTCACCGACGACTCTTCTTCCTTTTTAGCAGAGCTTCCAGGCAAGCACCCCCCCCCCCCTTGAGCATGCCTATATCGCCTATTATTTTCTCTCTTGTGCTTGCATTAGAATTGCTGCTGCTACTGTTTAACATATTCTGATGCATAGCATGTTTATTGTAACCTGCTATTGAAACCTTACCTGCTTATCCTAAACTGTCTAGTATAGGCTGGGTAGAGACCTACCAGAGACCCCACTTTGTCCCCAGTTGCCCGCTGGATTATTAGATGACTCGATCAACAGGATCAAAGACCAGACCCCGACACCGCACATCACCCCCTTCGTTGTACGACACTGCAGCGTTACCATCGAGTGCCGAGGGTGATACCTCGTATAGCACTCCTGATGTTAACTCTGTAGAGTAGCTATTTGGTCGTGGTCATCGAGGGTGATTCCTCCTTCTCCACTTCCGATACGACCATGTCGCGCAACACTTCAAGTGTGAACCTCGAGGGTCATTCCTCCTAAGTTCACCTTGACGGTTACATCGAGTGGGCATCCGTCGAGGGTGATACCTCGGATTCCCCGGATGTTATGGACACACGGTTACTGTGACTTTACCCCTGAACCTTGTTAGAAACGGGTCGGCCCCGAGGGGGACCCGAGGGAGTTACTTTTACTGCAGGACTGGAGGGACAGGTGGTAACGCCCAGTAGAGGTGGACCTGAGTTCCCGACAGTCTTGTGCGAGACGGGTTGACCTGGATGGTGCCCGAGTGATGAATACGAGGCATGGCCGGGCATTCTTGGCCCTTGCCGCAAGTCCTCGAGACGGGGCGACGGGGTCACATCGATCGTGAGTCTCTGCTCGTTACCGCACTGCCAACACACTACGATTTGGATATTTGATTCGAGTAGGCCTCTGGCCCGATAGCACTAACCATCACACGAGAATAAATATGGGTACTCTGCATTGTGGCATCAGCCGAAAGCTCTGTCAGACGTCCAGTTCAGCATTGCGGCCGGGATGGACCGGCGCCCTCCTGGTGCCTGGCTTCCCCCTGCACGTAACGACCCGGAGTGCACAGGGCGATGGCCCAAGACCCCTGAGCGCTTAGGATGTAGACCGGCGGGGACCTCTCTGCTGAGCTCTAGGTAGGGTTGCGGTGTGTCATTTGGCCGAGGCCAGGCATGACCCAGAAAAGTGTGTCCGGCCAGAGCTAAGCGAGCGTGGTGGGTAAGTTGGTGCACCCCTGCAGGGAAGAAAACATCTATCGATAGCCTGTCCTACGGTAACGGACACTCGGAGTTGTATCCCGATCGATACAACTAGAACTTGGGATGATACCTGGATATGTGGCTCCGGGATCTCTTTCTCGCAGGGAGTCGAGGAAGGATCTCTGGGCGAGACTGTTACTTGACACAACCACTACTACTTTATGTTGTACTAATCTACACTCTTCTAATGCTGCAAGACCTCTGAAGATGCTAGTCTTCGATAGGACTAGGCCTTCCCTCTATTCTGACATTTCTGCAGCCCAGTCCACATATATAGCCTCTCTTTGATAATGTTGCATATGTAGTGTAGATCCTTGCTTGCTGAGTACTTTGGATGAGTACTCATGGTTGCTTTGCTTTCTTTTTCCCCCATATCCTTTTGGTGCAACCAGATGACGAAGCCCCGGATACAGCTGCCCCCGCTGACGATCGCTACTACTACTACCCCGAGGGTGGATACTTCTACAAGTTGGCCGACGACGAGGAGTAGGTTCGGAGGGTCCCAGGTTGGAGGCCTGTGCCTTTCGATCGTAGTGTTTTCTTTTGCCCCGCCTTTTAAGGGCCTATCTGTGTTTTCTTTTATATATGTACTCAGATATCTGATGCTTCCGCTGACGCTTGTATGCGAGCTTATGTTTTCGAGCCCTCGAGGCCCCTGGCTTGTAATATAAAGCTTGTATGACTTTATTTATGTTTTAGAGTTGTGTTGTGATATCTTCCCGTGAGTCCTTAGGCTTGATCGTGTGCATTTGCGTGTATGATTAGTGCACGATTGAGCCGGGGGCGTCACAATCTTAATGAACATTATGAAGGAAAAGACCACCACCTCATCATCATCATCACCGAAGAAAGACACTTGAGTACACGGGTATGGGCACCACCCTTGGCTTGTTCCAAGATTCGGGGAGGTGTCCTGGTATCGTGTCACCATCACTTTTTACCACCGTTATCTATCTTAGTTCGATCCTTAGTTATTTCGTGATTTAGAAGAATAAAGTTTTAGTATGATCTAGTTTCGAGTGCTTGTTTCATGATATATCTATGTAATCGTGTGAGAGTTATATAATAAAGAGTAGTTTGAGTTTTGCTATGCTTTCTTGTTTCAATCTTAGCAATGAAAGGAAATAAAGAATAAAATATCATATGCTAATCTCATGGGGAGTAATGACTTCACATAAAAGAAGTATAATTGATAAAAAAAATTGTTGGAAGTTAACAAACATAGCATTGGTCATTGATGCAACTCATGAAAAAGTAATAAGGAAGAGAGGTCTCACATAAATATACTATCTTGGACATCTTTTATGACGGTGAGCCCCCATTAAATATTCCATATCAAATAGTTGACGTTGGACAAGGAACACAATGTAATGAGTTATGTTTACTTATATTCACATAGAAGGTATATTGTCATAGATCCTCCAACATGTGGTGCTTGTCTAGGATCTTTTGCTAGCCAAATTCCGCACTAAGTAGAGATACTACTTGTGCATCCAAAACCCTTAAACCCTGTCTCTTGTCGTGAGAGTCCACCATATCTACCTATGGATTGAATAAGATCCTTCAAGTAATTTGTCATCGGTGCATAAAGCAATAAAAACTGCTCCTAAATATGCATTATCTTTTATTGGAAGGGAAAATAAGCTTTGTACGAACTTGTGATGGTGAAGAAATAAAAGCGACGGACTGCATAAAAAAGGTCACTATCGCTAGGGGCAATATAAAGTTACGTTCCTTTCCAATAAGAGCTTGCACATCCAAAAATAAAAAGCGCATGACAACCTCTACTTCCCTCTGTGAAGGGCATATCTTTTACTTTTCTGTATATAATTATATGCAAGAGTCAATAATGTTCATCTCTATCCCGCTCTATGTACTCTCTATGGCAAGCATCATGTGGTGGGGAAAGACCTAGGCATATATATCCAGCTGGATGTAGGTGATCATGAGTTATTATCGTTGACATTATCCTCGAGATAAATAAGTTGGGTGGTGAAACTATAAACCTCCATCTTCCTATGTGTTTGCCTGAAACTTTTGCTCTAAAAATATGTCGTGAGTGGCAACAATCATAGAAGACTAAATGATAGTTGAGTATGTGAACTTGCTAAACAAAGCTCTTACATAGACTCTTTCTGAAAATATGATAGATTGTGATTATTTAAATGACTGAGATCATAGTTTGTTAGTTTCCAATGAAGTTTATGGTTCGTAGCTTGTGAATGAATTGTTACTCTAGCATGAGAAGTTTTATGATTATATATTGTTGCTATGATAATGATCAAGATGCTCTCATGTCTGTATTTTTTTGTCATCGACACCTCTCTCTCTCTCTCTAAACATGTGGTCATGATTATCGATTTCGGCCTTCGCTCGAGGACAAGCGAGGTCTAAGCTTGGAGGAGTTGATACGTCCATTTTGCATCATGTTTTCCTACTGTTATTTATTATGTCTTGGATTTTTATTTCACTTTATGATGCATCTAATGCCTTTTCACTCTTATTTTGCAAGTTTCACATGAAGAGGGAGGTTGCCGGCAGCTGAATTCTGGACCGGAAAAGGCTACAACAGAGATAGCTATTCTGCACAACTCCAAATGACCTGAAAATTTACGAAGAATTGTTTTGGAATATATAAAAATATTGGTGGATTAAATACCAGGAGGGGGCCACCAGGGAGTGACAAGCTTAGGGGCGTGCCCGGTGAGCTTGTGGGCCCCCTGGTAGGCCTCCGGTGCCCATCTTCTGCTATATGAAGCCATTTGCCCTAGAAAAAATAAAAGGGAGACTTTGGGGACGAAGCACCACCGTCTTGAGGTGGAACCTAGGCAGAAGCACTTTTGCTCTCTGGCGGAGCGATTCCGCTGGGGAAACTTCCCTCCGGGAGGGGGAAATCGAAGCCATCGACATCACCAACGATCCTCTCATCATGGAAGGACCAATCTTCATCCACATCTTCACTAGCACCATCGCATCTCAAGACCCTAGTTCATCTCTTGTATTCAATCTTTGTTCCAAACCCTCAGATTGGTACCTGTGGATTGCTAGTAGTGTTGATTACATCTTGTAGTTGATGTAGTTGGTTTATTTGGTCGAAGATTAAATTTTCAGATCCTCAAGCATATTCAATACCCCTCTGATCTTGAACATGTATATGATTTGTGAGTAGTTACTTTTGTTCTTGAGGACATGAGAGAAGTCTTGTTATAAGTAATCATGTGATGTTGGTATTCGTTCGATATTTTGATGATATGTATGTTGTTGCTTCCTTTAATGGTGTCATGTGAACATCGACTACATGACACTTCACCATACTTGGGCCTAAGGGGAGGCATTATGGAGTAATAAGTAGATGATGGGTTGCTAGAGTGACAGAAGCTTAAACCCTTGTTTATGTGTTATTCTGTGAGGGGCTGATTTGGATCCATATGTTTCATGCTATGGTTAGATTTATCTTAATTCTTCTGTCGTAGTTGTGGATGCGTTCGAGAGGGGGTAATCATAAGTGGGTTGCTTTTTCAAGTAAGAACAACACCCAAGCACCGTTCCACCCACATATCAAATTATCAAAGTAACGAACGCAAATCAACTAAACATGATGAACGTGACTAGACGATAATTCCCATGTGTCCTCGAGAGCACTTTGCTTTATATAAGATAACTTTCCGGCTTGTCCTTTGCTATAAAAAGGATTCGGCCACCTTGCTGCACCTTTGCTACTATTGCTACTTGTTACTTGTTACGAATTATCTTGCTACAAACTATCTACCATTGTTACTTTCAGCACTTGCACAGAGTACCTTGCTGAAAACCGCTTGTCATTTCCTTCTGCTCCTCGTTGGGTTCGACACTCTTACTTATCGAAAGGACTAAGATTGATCCCCTATACTTGTGGATCATCAGTTGGGCAACAATCCAGTCCAAAATGATAAGGAGCTATTCAACCTTAGGCACTCTTGGCTACGGGTGACGGTAGAGAGGGATTTGGATCTCTCAAGAGCCGTTTCAAAATTTTAGATGATGCCAAACCATTCTTTACTTTCCCGGCACAAGTTGACATTTTTATAACTTGTTGTGTTCTTCACAATTATGCACTATCACAAGGGATTGATGAATTTATTATACTGGAAGTGACATGGACCACCCAACCAATTCGAACATCAAGGCAACAAGCAAATGACACTAGGGCCGTGGTAGACAGTAGGCTACAAATAGCAGCCCAAATGTGGGAAGATAGACAACTCATGTATGCTAATCTATGAGTGTGGCACCCTCCATGTATTTGTGATGTTTATGCAACTACATTTGCATTTATTTGATGGCTGGATAGATTGTATCATTTACTATTTTTGAACAATGTATTTGTGATCTTTATGCAACTACATTTGAATTTATTTGATGGGTAGAAAAATTGTATCATTTATTGTATTTGAACAATGTATTTGTGATGTTTATTCAACTACATTTAAATTTATTTGATGGCTGGACAGATTATACCATTTACTACATTTGAACCATGTATTTGAAATGCTATAATCCATGTTTTCGCAATCTTTTGTTGGCTGGATAGAAATGGAGAGTGTTGAAGTCACCGCTGCAAGTGGGAACTCCAGGGGAACTGGGATTATTGTATTGACCAATTCCATGACGAAAACCATGCTTGGTTTTTTGGCTGGTCTTGTTGCTGATGGGAAGAGAACTTCAAGTTGATTCAGGGATGTGCATCATAGATAATGTGATGCTGTTTTGAAAGAGCAATTCAAGTTTTCTGTCACTGGAGATCAAGTCAGAAACCATCCCAAGAAGTGGAGGAAGATTTGGGGAAGGGTGGTCAATTTTAAGAATTTAAGTGGCGCTCTATGGGATGAAGATACTTGCACAATTAGGCTCAGTGAGGAGCACTATGTAGGCATTGTATGGTATGCTTCTCATCCTGCAAATCTAATGCCATTTTATGTTTGCATTTGCACAATGTTTGTAGACCCACAAAGCTGATGCCCCTTCTTGAATACCCCAATTGAATACTATCATGCCATGGTTTCCATTTATGGGACAATCGGGGCCAAGGGATTGAATGCTAGGTCTGGCAATGATCTTCTTTCTATTGATCTCGAAGACAAGGAGAATGGTGAGGTGAACATGTCACCAAGTGTTGGTGAGTCTTTTAACCCCAAAGCACCACCCAAAAAGAAGGCTAAGGTAAAGCACGTTGTTTATGATCCACTAGTTATCACTCTCAAACATGGGTTCAAATTTGTGGCTGAAGTACTTGTGAAGTCTAGTGGAGATGATGATGACATACCCGATGACCTTTGGGATGTAGTGTCCACGTTGCCAGATTTTGATGAAGAGCACCTAGCCCACTACTATGCGCATCTTGTGGACAACCCCATCACTGCAAGAGCCTTCATGAAACCTACCCAAACCAACAAGTCCATTTGGGTGAGTAGTTATGTGAAGAAGAACATCTAAATTCGATATGGTTGTATGGTTGTCAAGTATGTGAACTTGACATGTATGGCTCTAGTGCACTTTAGTTGCTTTTGGAAATTTCGTATGTGAACTTGACATGTGTAGCTGTCAAGTATGTGAACTTGACATGTATCGCTCTATTGCACTTTGGTTGCTTTTGGGAATTTCGTATGTGAACTACACATGTATGGCTGCCAACTGTGTTAACTATGTGCATCTTGTTGGAAACTATGTTATATGTGTTGTCATTTATATGTTAAGCTTGTCAATATATATTGCTATGTTGTCTTTCTTGAAAATACAAACAAAATGCTTTCAAATTTTTGAATTTTATGTCATTCCATTTTTCATTCCGTGCTTCCAACCAAACACCAAAATGGAACCAACCCGCTCCGCTCTTTTGCTCCTACCAAACACAGGAGGAACAGGCCCATTCCTATGGAATGGAACCATTCCATGACAGTTGGTTCCCCAACCAAACACACCCTAGCTTCCCTCCAAGGAGGTGAACATCAGGATACATCCTCTCATCCTGTCACCGGGTATCTCCAATCCTAGCTCCCTACTTGTGGTTTGCTTTGGTCACTTGACCTTGCAATCATTAAGTTGTTCAATCCATTATTATTGCACTTGTAATCTCACCCCCACCAATTGTTTAGGCTCAAATTTATATTCCGCATTTGTCTAAAGATTCTACCAATCAATTAAAATTTGTAATTGTACATATTCACCTTCCCTCTAGGGCCATCTCGATCCTTTCAGTTTGCCATGTAGGCATGGGGTGGTACCCCGACTATAATTTTGGTTATTCCCTCAACAAGACTCTACTTGAGCTGGAGGTATCAGAATCTTCTTTGTGCCTTTGGGTCAACAGTAAAATCTTGAGGAGCTTCTCTCGATGTATAGGTTTCTTCAACGGATTTGGAGTCTCGAAGGACACTTGACAAGCTTTATGATGCTTGTTAGCGATGGCTATAACATATCACTAGCCAAGAAAGGAGGGTAACATCTTGGTCCGATGAATCCCCGTGACCCTGGTGGCAATCTTCATTGTTATCTCTGGCTCTTCATGGGTGTGCCTGCTGCCTCTCATAGGCTCAATTTCAACTCCAAGAGATATTCCGTAGGTGTCTAGTTCCCCTTTCAGGAATATAACACACCTCAGTAAATTTATGGAGTCATAATTGACCTCAGAAATATTTTGCAAGAATTTGGGGCACCTCTACAAATTTTATGGAGTCGTGAACATTGGAAACAATTGGCAGGATTTTGCAACCCCTCCGCCTCTCTCAGAAAGTCCTAAGGCCGTGAATGCGCCATTTGATCCTTCGTGACAAGCTTCCTACTTTTCATGATGTTTCTTCACTTGTTTCGTCATCATTTCTTCGCTTTGTGTTTTCTAGACAGCAACGCCCCATTTGTGTTTTCTAGGGACAATGCCCCATTTGTGTTTTCTCTTGTTTTCTCATTAGGGTCGAACAACTGACAAGTTACTAGGCAGTATATCATTGGTTTTTCATTATGTCTTCTCTTAGAATTTTCTCTTGTCCCTTTTATCGTGTTTTCAGTCTTCTGGCTGCATCCACAACATTTGTAATTATGGTGTTGTGCATATCTAGCTGGGGAAGAGAGACGCTGAGTAATGAAATATGCCGGTATACCTCTATTTCTTTGAAGTTAGTATTTCATATGTTACATTCTTGATCTCATAATCGACCAATCAACCCTCTAGTCGTTCGTCAAAGAACTGTACATAGTCTCGGTTCTCTCGATCATCAATTTGTATAATTTTGTTGTTTGCAGGGAGTTCTTGTATAATTTTGTTGTCCTGCCTTGATGGCCGACTATGTGATGTTATGGTTGTTTGATTTGAGCATTTGGACTGACTGATGCCCAAAGCCAAAAAAAAAGAAACTACTCCCTTCGTCTCAAAATAAGTATCTCAACTTACAGTTGAGACACTTATTTTGGGACGAAGGGACGACTATAGTTTTTAAATACATAAAGCCGACCTGTATGACTTTTGTCCAGAAAGGAGACGTAGTCACCAAAAGCTTGTAGGCGGTATTAGACAAAACAATGGGCATTCGCAGAAACCACATCATACGTATGCATTTCCACAGAGGCGAGTACGTAGCTATAGTAGCTACATGCGACTTACAACAAAGATATAGATAATTCGCTACAGTCAACAGCCTAAGGAAAATGGACACGCACATTTGGGTACAAAATAAATTAATTAAGACGATTAGGCAGTTTCAACTCTGGCCATGACGACAAGTAGGCAAAGGATTAAACTATCCGTTGACGTCAACAAGATAATATATATTCCCTCAAAAAATAAGATAATATATATAGAGGAATATCATAGCTTTGCGATAACACATAGACTAGGTTTTCGCCTAGCTACTTTGTTTCATCCGGCGTAGTTTTATGTGTGATGTCCAAAATCCAGGGCGTTGACAAATGCATATGTATGCATGCGTACGTGGATATGCATCTACATCCATCACAGTGCCAGCTGTGTGGCACCTAGCTGAGCCCAGTGACCAATCAGTTCGGTGACGTGAACGTATCGCTCGTTCAAATTCTTAAGTACAATGTATCAGCTTGTTTTGTTTTCCGACGGAAATGTGTTAGCGAGGTCAACGATATCTTAGTTTAACGAGTCAAACTACACATGCATGCATTATGTCAAAGCTGGTATACATTTTGATAATAGCTGCCTAGGCAATAATCTAAGCAGGGATACTTGAGGATTTTTTTTTTTGAGCCGCACACAATTGTTCTACGGTAAGTTTTCATGACTATATTCCACACAAAAAAAAGTTTTCATGACTATAAACAATACTACGTCTGTCCTGGTTTTATTAATCCCCTTGTATTTAGGATCCTATTTTGATGGTTTTAACTAATAAAATATAAGTTATACATAGCAAAAATATTATTATTGAAATCTATATTTAAATACGAATTCAATGATATAATTTTTGATGACATGCATTAATATTTTGTTAGTTAAATCTATGGTTATATTTGGCACAAGATATGAAGGGACCAATAAAATAGGACAGAGGTAGTATGTTACAATGGAGGTAGGAGAAAAAAGGAAAAGCGGTAAGCAAAATTCCTACATGAGTACAACACCATAGCTTAACCAACACCAGTTTTTGGGAACATGATCATCATTGTATTAGAATTTTTGTGCGATCCACTTTGAAACTCTCCTGAATACTTATCCTTCAACTTTATCTTAAGAAGTTGCAAATCTTCCTTGAGAGTGAATTTCCAATTCTGAACAGTTGGTTGTATATTTCTAAAAACTTGACCACTTCTCTAAATCCAAATACTCCAGCTTCCTGACATGACCACTTTCAAACAATAATGAGGAGGCAACTCTGCCTTAGCAAACATGGTTTCTTCAAATACATAAGTACCTCTCTGTTCGGTGGGGATCAAAATCGCCCAACATCTCTGTGGAAAGGTGCAATCCCAAAGCAAATGCATCAGAGTTTCTTCAGACCGTTGGCCATAGTTTGGGCAGAAGTGATCGTCTAGCTGCATCCATCTTCTTATCAGCATATCTCCTGTGTTAACCATGTCATGTGCCACCAACCAAAGAAAGATTTTATGCTTTAATCTGCTAGAGCTACTCCAAATGTGATTGAAAAAGATGTGCCGCTCTAGGTTTCTAACAGATGCTTATACCAATTGTCGTGGATATAATACTGACAATACTAAGGGTGTGTGTATGTACATGCATCGTATCTATCAATTAGTAGGGTGGGAGCACGCTCAAGGATTTATACAGGTTCGAGCCCTCTTCGATGGAGGCAATACCCTACTCCTTTGTTGCTCTTTGCTCTTGGTGTAGGTTACAATGTGAGAGAGTTCAACCCTCAACTCGGTGCCCTTCTCCCGGCTTATATAGAGTACATCAGGAGCAGTGCCCTAACGGGCTGGTATTAATGCTATTGAAGGCCATAAGCATGGCCGACTGCTCGTGGCTATTATTGCTGGTAACTGCCAGATTTAACTAGATTACAGTACCACTGAATGACGTTGATATTGATTACATCGTGGGGGCATGGAATTCTAGGGTGCAGCTGACTGCTCCCGCCTTCCTGGTGACCGACTACTGGGTCTCGTCCGTCAGAGGGCTCACTATCAGACTATAGGCACTTGGTCCCCTCATGCGTGCCCTCCTGGTATCTGATGCCATGGGCTGCAGCTTCGATCGGCCTAGTTTGTAGCCCCATGGCCCATTGTCTTCTGGACCGTATTCTTGATTAGCTTGAGCCTTAGGTTGGTCCATATATGTACCTGGGCCTATCCCTTAGGTATAACCCCGTCAATAGCCCCAGAGCCTGTCGAGTTCTCATTGCTAAAATCGGATGTCCATCATCAGGTTGAATTCCGACTGTTTAAAGGACACGTTTTGCTACTGGTTGGTCGGTCGAGAGACCTCGGTGGACTCTTTTGATCATACCTCTTGGAGGTGAATGGCGAGCAATCTGTAAAAAACTTGGTGATACCCGTATTGGATCTCTGCGGGCGAGGAATGGCTTGTGGCCCGACTGTGGGTGTATCATCAAATGCCAAGTGGTGGTCTGAGACGCCTAGGCCTGATCTGATCAGGTTTCCCCAGTAAATATCCTTTGCATGGAGCATCAATCAGACACCTTTCTTTTGCGCAACCATGCATTCGAATTTCCTAGGGAGAAATCCTACTTGTGCCATGGGGGATGACATGGGCGCTCCTTGCTTTTGCTCTACACAAAGCGAATTTGCGACAATTGTTGTTTCACTCAGTTTTCATTGAATGCTTTGCACTCGGATTATCATTGTGCCAGACGCACAAATTTCTCGTCTCGGGACTGGCCCTCGCAGTCGAATTGATGCGAGCTCCTTGAGCCGACTGAATACTTATTTTTACTGGAAGGTGAATCATCAAAATTCATCATTGTGAATGTCCTGATTTGTCACGGCGTAATCTTTTGCCTGTTGTCAGACCTCCTTTGACTTTTTTGTGAGAGAGGACTCCTCAGCTTCGGTGATCCGACTGACCAGAAATCTGGCGGACTCCTCGGGACTGTCGCCGCGGCTGCTGGCGAGAGGGAGCTTGGTGGTTGCCTTCCTTCTGTGATGATGGAGCAAGTCCTCAAGCGGTATATCCATGATGGTCGGCTCCCGAAGACCAGTTGGCAGCTAGCGGAGGCCGGCGAGCAGGCGTTGGCTCTGCGCCCAAATGAGCGGGTGATCTTCACGTCTTTCTTGAGCTTGTCCCTCCCAATTCATATGTTTCTCCGCGAGCTCCTCACGTACTTCCAGGCCCAACTTGACCACCTTATGCCCAACGAGGTTTCGCACATCGCGAACTTCATCACTGTGTGAGGCGTTCCTCAGCGTCCCACGGATTGGGCGTTTTTCAAATCCAGCTTCTATGCCAAGGCCCACACGGTGACGAAGGATGTGATGTAAACCTACGGTGCCCTTGCTATCCAGGCGAAGAGGAGCTCGGGCTACTTTGACATGAAGGGGCCTGAAACGGTGAAGGTTTGGACATCGACATGGTTCTACTGCGTCAAGCCCTCAACCAAGGCCGGACCAGCTGCTCTGACTCCCTACTCCCTTGCGCCAGCGGGCTAGCACAATGGCTGGTCACTCAAGCTCTCCCGGATAGAGCAGATGCAGGCGGGGATCCTCACGGAGAAGGTCGCCGAGCTGTCGGAGAAGGCCTGGCCAGCAATGACCTCTTCTTCAACTTCGTGTACACCACACAAGCACGAGTAGGCTACAAAGTGAAACAATGCATATCCGTCTAGTGAGCAACAAAACAATACATGTTCGGCTAGTGATCAGCAAAACTAAAGCATATCCGGCTAGTGATCAACAAAACTAAAACATACCGGCTAGTGATCAACAAAACTAAAGCATATTCAGCTAGTCGGCTAGTGATTAACTTACTTGCTCGGTGATTTGTGCACCGCTAGGCCACTGTGCGATGAGACGCTTCAAGTGCCTGCAATACTTGGAGACGGCCTCTTGGATGGTGTACCATCGATGGTTGGGGGACTTTCACTCACGGTTGCGGATCAAGGCTTTGGAGTAGGGCGTGAAATGCTTCTTCTCATGGAACCATGTGTGAATGTTTTTCCAAAACGTTGTGCCCTTTTGCTCCGTGCCATGGACCGGATCGAGACTAGTGGCCAACCATGTGTCGCACAGCAGCTCGTCCCCCCCACATGTTTAAGCTTTCTCCTCCCCCTTCTTCTTCGGATCGCCGGCTGTATCATCCGGATCATCGTCGTCGCCATCGTCCTCCTCCTCCTCCCCCCCCCCCCCCCCTCCGGATGCTGCTCTCCGGTGGCCCAATGTTGTTGTTGTTGTGTGTCATCACCGGACTGGGTGTAGGACTGCTGCTGCTAGTAGTTGCCGGACTAGGTGGGATCCGAGTCTTCCACCTGCCCATCCTCATAGCCCCCTCCTCCTCCCTTGCCTTCGCCGTGGATGATATCGAGCATCTCCTTGTTCGTGTTGTACATCGGCTTCCCCGCTCTCGGCATTGCAGCAAACAGCGCGCGGGCACCCATCTGCTCTCCGCCCGCCGTCCTCACCCGGGCGAGCTACGACGAAGAATACTCGGAGAAGAGTGGCACCGCATTAACATCGATGATGTAAGGAACCGTACCGGTGCGGTTTGCGAGATGCTTGGCGGCGTAATAGTACGGCGGCTTGTAAGGCTCCGGCCACGGCGGCGTCTGTACTGTGGGCCACCCGTTTGGCGGCGGCCGCCACTGCCTCGCCGACTGCCACACCCACCATGCTCATCGCCACCACTAGGCCCACCGGCCAGACGCTTCTTCAGCTTCTCCTCCTTTCTGGCCTTCGCTTTGACGCGGCAATTTTGCCGCGTCTCCGAGCTGATCTTTCGAGTCATGCTCGGATTCTCCGGCACCTCTACCGGCTCCATCTCCGACAGGTTCTCCGACGGTTCCATGCGTCGGCAGCAAAGGGAAGGAGATGGTGGGAGAAAAGAGCGGGAATTGAGAGGAGAGCGACGGGGAGTGGAAGAAGATAGTGGGGGATTTTGGCACAGAAATAGTGCGGGATGCTACAAAAGTGCGGGCTCGGCCTTCCTTTTGGATGGGCCAGGGGGGCGGAGAGCGACGCTTTGCGTGTTTGAACTCCCGCAAACCTTCCACGTTTGTCTCTGGTCTGCGGGAGAAATTGCGTCCGGACCGCTCCGCGGACCGATACAGGACCGCGTTGGATGGCTTTCGCAGTTCAGGGTTTGCGGGTCGGCGTTGGACATGCCCTTATCCCTAAGGTAAACAATCTGAATATGTTAACTGAGTTCCGATGTATAAGTTTGTGCAACATTATATAGAAGATTATAGCAAAGTGCTTCGTGAATAGGTTGCGGCCTATTTTGTTACAATAGCTTGTCCGGTATGATTGAAAAAAGACACTTCACATGTCCTGAATAAATTGAAGCTCTTGTTTGATTGGAAGAGTACGCACTTACAAGCAAGATCAAAAAATCATTGTTTTCTGCACTTCGACATACAAAATATACAAATTTTGATGGTAGCCAGGCAATAATCTACGTAGAGATGCTTGAGGTTTCGTTCCATTAAGCTTGTGCACTATGATGGGAAAGGAAAATAAACTTCATATATTTTTAATAAATTAAGGCCCTTGTTTGATTGGAATAATACTCACTTTTTTCAAGGGAAAGAGTAAGTACTTCGGGCATCTCCAAAGTTGACACACAAATGTCTCCTGTATATGTATGTTTATATGTCCGGACGTGGTCCGCAGATATGATGTAGGAGGAAGTCATCCAATGCTGATCACAAAGTATCCGGTTGAGAGGAGAAAAAAATAGATGGAGACCATACATGTGGTGGGATATTTGTGGTTTAGTGTTTTGTTGGGAGGAGAGAGAGAGGAGGGGGCCATGCAGGTGCGATTGGGAGGAGAGGAAGAAGAGGGGGGCATGCATGTGATTGGTCAAGTGCATGTCTGGACTCCGGCAAAGCACTCACGCCTATCTCTTGGATACCGGAATCCGTACGTCCGAACTGCTAAGCGGACATATACACATCGCCGTTGAACGGCAAAAATGGTCCGTACACTGTGATCCGGATATGTAATGACGGTTTGAGAGTCAGCTTTGATGAGGCCCTTACAAGAATGTCAAACAGTGCACTTCAATATAAACATTTGTGTTGTTTTGGAAAGAGAAATAAAAAAGGTAGGACATGGATACAAGCGGCAAATCCTATTGCCCGCATGGATCGGAGGATATAGCGAGCAAATATGTACCTCCGCAGCATTCTTCGGATAGTCCACAATTGAGGCGCGAGCTAATATCATCGAGGATCATAGAACTTGTGTCGAATGTTTAGCTTGATGTTAGAACTTTAAAAATATGATTTTGTGGTCATCTAACTTAATTCAAGCATACAGATATAGTCACAATACGCATATGCGGGTGTATCTGTGTATGACCCCACTTGTTAGTGAGGGATGGCACTATGCGCGGCGTATTTTTACACAAAACATCCTTATAATTTTTAAATTTGTTGAAAAAGTCAACAACCGCGACGCATGTTTGCACAAAAATCCCTCACATATTTTATTTACAGAAAAACAAACCACAGTAGTGCACATATATGCGAAAATTAACAAAAAAAATAGGTACACTAGGACTTGAACCCGCTACCAACTGAGTTAACACGTGACGGTCTAGTCGTATGGATAACGAACATATATGCGGGAGGATATCATACCAAAACCAACATTCGGTGAAAACAGATGAAAACCATGCGAAAACGATGTTTTAAAGTGTCAAAAAAAAATCTTAAAAACAAGAGATGTTAAGAGGGTGATGTTCTATTGTCGTGCAAAATTTCAAGTTCAAACACATTACGGGATGTGAGCTATGAAAAAACAAAGCCAACATTGAATAGTGCGAAACAGTAGCGTCACTATACATTGCTGAATTTGTCTTTTTCATAGCTCGCAAACCATAACATGTTTTTACTTGAAATTTGACATGGCAATAGAACATCATTCTCTCAACATCCCACATTTTTTTAGTTTTTTTTTGAAACTTTTGAACATGGTTTTCATGAAGTTTTCATTGAATGTTGGTTTCCATATGATATTCTTCTCATATATGTACTGAACGAGGACTCAGATGGAGCTTAAATGGGATGTCTATGCTTCATTTTGCATGCGCTATTTTTTAAAAGATATTTATAAACCGTAAGTAATAAAGTTATGTTCAAATATTTTGCATGCTAAAAATATTATCCATAGAAACAATGATTCTATACCTACTAATAAAGTGCGTTTTTGATTTTTTTCATCCTTTCACCCATATTATTATTATTATTGGGCCACATCTACGATTCTTCCTATTGGGCCATTGGGCCAGCATTTGATTCTACCATTTTTTCCTTAATTAATAGTACCACTTTGCTAATTTACACAAGATCCCACCGATTTATATATGGCCCAAATAGACAATGAACAAGCCTCTTTGGAAATAAACAAAACAGAGGGTGAGGTGTGGCTATAATCTGGCAATGACGGACCCAGTAAAGAAGGAATGAAAGTTATGTGGAGGATTCAGGTGTGTGGCTATAACATATGAATATTTCTTGTCCCGTTAAAATATATTGGCCAGACGTTAGACTTCAGAGTGAAGCAAGGACGAGCTCGGGATGGCAGCATAATGTATCAAATAAAACATCTGGACCTGTGAAATCTTGATGTGACGCCCCAGCTCAATCGTGCACTAATCATACACGCAAACGTGCACGATCAAGCACAGGGACTCACGGGAAGATATCACAACACAACTCTATCACAAATACACGGAGATCCACAATATTACAGACCAGGGATCACGAGGATCCGAATACACAAGTCAGTCATACAAATAATATCTGAGTACAGACATAGTTAGACAAGTTTTGCCTTAAGAAGGCTAGCACAAACAACGACTCTAGATCGAAAGGCGTAGGCCTCCTACCTGGGAGCCTCCGATCCTACTCCTGGTCGGCTGGCTCGATCCAGTAGTAAGTACCGTCTGGACCCATCTGATAGTAAGCTCCTGCAGTGGCATCTGGCTCCGGGGCTCCATCGTCTGATGTATCATCAAAGTGGGGTATGGGGGAAAAAGAAGTAACAAAGCAACCGTGAGTACTCATCCGAAGTACTCAGCAAGCAAGGATCTACACTATATATGCAACATTATCAAAGGAGAAAGGCTGTATATGTGGACTGGGCTGCAGAAATGCCAGAATAGAGAGAAAGCCTAGTCCTATCGAAGACTAGCATCTTCAAACATCTTCACGAAGCCACCATCTTGCAGCAATAGAAGAGAGTAGAATAGCATTTTATTAAGCAAACATGTTGAAGCAAAGCCTAGAGATCCTTCCTCGACTCCCTGCGAGAAAGCGATCCCGAAGCTTCAATTAAGTAACAAGTATCCAGTTCAAGTAGTAGATCGGGATATACAAACTGAGCGTCCTTTACCGTAGGACCGGCTATCGATAGATTATTCTTCCCTGCAGGGGTGCACTACTGTTACCCAACACGCTCGATCACCTCTGGTCGGACACACTTGCTGGGTAATGCCCGGCCTCGGGAGATCAACACGAAGTAGCGCCCTACCTAGGCTCAGCAGAGAGGTCAGCACGCCGGACTAACCTATGCACCCAGAGGTCTTGGGCCATCGCCCTGGGCACCCTGCGCGTTGCGAGACTGGCCGGGGTGCAGGCGCGACACTGAACTCGTCAGTGAAGTATCCAGCCCAATCCCGACAATCAGCCCGCACAGTGAACCGTGACGTCTGAAGAGCTTTCGGGAGAAACGTACGACGTAGAGGGCCCCATAAACCATAATCCCGCGTGGTGGTAGTGCGTATAGGGCACGTCGACCCACTCAGATCAAATACCCAAAACCGATAGGCTGATTTAGTAACACTCGGAGACAATCAGAGTTTCTAAAGCTCCGCCACAATATCACACTCGAGTGCCCTTCCGGCACACCCGACATCATAGATCCCCTGCGAGTATCCATCAGGGTCGACCCGCTTGTAACAAAGGTCAAGTAACCATGTGGTCATAACATCAAGAGGGAAACCCCGAGGAATCACCATCGATGAATTCCACTCGATGAAATCATCAGGGTGAACGTATGAGGCATCACCCTCGAGGTTCACACTGAGGGGTTGCACGACAGAGTCGTATCGGAAGTGGAGAAGGAGGAATCACCCTCGATGACCACGACCGAACAGCTACACTGCAGAGTATTCATCAGGAGTGCGTTACGAGGTATCACCCTCGGCACTCGATAGTAACTATGCAGAGTCGTACAACTAAGGGGGTGAAGTGATGTGTCGGTCTCTGGTCGACGATCACATTGATCGAGTCATCGATGATCAAGCAGGGGCAACAAGGGTAAGGTGGTGGGGGTCACTGATGGTTCACTACCAACCTATACTAAGCAGTTTAACATAGGCAGGTAAGGTAACAATAAACAGGTTACAAAAGCAGGCTATGCATCAGAATAGGAGCAAACATTAACAGTAGCAAAATCTAATGCAAGCAGGGAAATGGAATGGGCGATGTCTGGATGCTCAAGGGGGGGGGGGCTTGCCTGGTTGCTCTGGCAAGAAAGAGGGGTCGTCAACGGGCTGCTCGTCTGGAGCGTAGTCGTACTCAGCTGCAACGGCGTCGGTCTCGGCATCTATCGAGAGAGAAGGAGGGGGAGAGCAACAATAAATTCATGGCAAAAATGCAAACAATATGTATGACATGCCTAAATGCTATGCAGATGTGTTCTACTACCTACCTAAATGAGTTAGTTAATTTAGGAACTTAATTGGATTTATTTTATTAAAGTTGAGCACTATTCATTTATCGAAATCAGGTAAAAAGTTCCATGTTCATCTAGGTAGGGGCATCTGACAGGAATACGGAGGGCGTATTCAGACTCGTATCAAAATACTGAGCAACTTTCATATATAAATTATTTTCATCGGAGTTATGGATTATTTTATATGATTTTCTAAAGTTTTAATCATTTTCTGAATTTAATTATTTATTTAAATTCGAATTATCCAGAATAGTAAATGATGACGTCAGCATGACCTAGGTGTGATGTCAGCAGGTCAAACCCAGCTGACCAGAGTCAAACCTGACAGGTGGGTCCAATGGGACCCACATGTCAGCCTCTGGTTAGTTTAAACAGAGTTAATTTAAACTAAATAGGATTATTTAGCGGGTGGGGCCTACTGTCAGTGAGTGGTTAAGTAACTAATTAACTAATTAGGTTAATTAGCTAATTATCTATTTATTTTAAACAGTTTAATGAAGTGGGGCCCGCATGTCAGCGAGACAGGGGCGGCCACGTCAGCGTTGACCCAAGTCAACGGTTCAACAGGGGCCCGCGGAGGACCACATTCAGTGGCACAGGGGCGGGACCCACCGGCCACATCAGCGTCGACCGGCAACTCGTCGCCGGCGACCAAAAATGACGGCGGCTTGACCGGGAGTGGGTCGGGATTCGTCCACACCGCGCCATTTCGAGCGCGGCCGGGCTCGTCCGAACGGCAAGACGGCGGCGGAGCGATCTGGGGTGACGGCGGGGGCTACGGTGGTCGGTATCGTCGACGGCGAGCGACGAGGCGGTCGCCGGAGTTTGGTACTCGTCGGGATCGGGGCTACGGTGCGCTAAACGAGCAGCGCGAGATGGCTACGATGTTTTCTCGACGCGGGGAGTGCAATGGTGGCACGCACAGGACCAAATGGTCGCCGTGGCCACGCCGGCGATGAGGCCAGGCGGCGGAGGGATCGGGCGATCGTGGATCGGGCGCTACAAGCGACTAGAGGAGGCAGGGGAGGGCGCGTCACCCGCAGGAGCTCACCGGGGGAGCGTGGGGACTGGGCAGTGGGCTCGGGGTGGTCCGTTGAGGTAGATCGACGGCGAGCGATGTGCGGTGGCCGAGACGGAGACGAGGAAGAATGCGGCGATGCGAGGGGCTCCGGGGCTCTATCCGGCAGCGTAGTCGAAGCAGAGGAGCGAGGCGGAGCTGTTGGACTTGTCGGGGCGGCGAACGGGCGACGGTGGCCGCGGCTACGGCGATCGGCGGTGACGGTGGCGCTCGGTCATCTCGAACGGGAGCGAGGGAGGGGACGAGAGGGGGAATGAGGGTGCGCTAGGGTTCGGGGGAGGGGAGAGGGGCTCTTATCCACGGCGAGAGGGCGCGGGCGTGCGCTGTCGAGCGAGGGAGAGGTGGGGGCCTAGCTGCGGGGGCGCGCGCGCGGCGACAGTGATGCGGCATGAGCAGTGCGAGGTGGGGGAAGAGCTGCGCGGGCTGGGCCGGCGCTGTGCACTCGAGGCCCAGGCACAGTGGGCCTTTTCTTTTTCTTCTTTTCTTTTCTTTTATTTCTACTTTTGCAATAATGTGTGGCCTCACACACAGTTTTGTAATATAGGTTACTTGTTCCAATACATACAGTGCATTAGTTAGTACTGCTAAAAATTGGTTTGGAGGAAAATGGAGTTCACACAAATTTTGTATTAAATAAAATGTATTAACCCTTGCTGTTTTGGTACTGTTAGAGTCACTTAATTAATTTATTAAATGTTGGTTACAATTTTAGCATTGTCTCTGGAATATTTGTTATTTAATGAACATTTTAGATTCTGATTTGAAAAACTTTAATTTTCACTTTAATTTAATTTGAAGTTTGAATTAGGAGTATGAAATGCAATATGATGCAAATGATGATTAGGCACTGTTAAACTTGATGACATGGCATTAACTAGGGGTGATCACTGTAGCTAAGTACATGGGGTGTTACAATTCTCCTCATCTAACAAGAATTCTCGTCCCGAGAATTAAGAGGAAGAATGAAAGAAAGCGGGGTATTCTTCAGGAAGACGATCCTCGCGTTCCCAAGTAGCTTCATCTTCAGAATGATTCGACCACTGAACCTTAAGGAATTTGATTGACTTTTGACGAGTCCGGCGTTCAGCTTGATCAAGAATACGGATGGGATATTCTGGATAAGACAGATCTTCCCGCAATTCAAGCATTTCATGATCCACAGCTCGAATAGGATCCTTGAAGCAGCGACGAAGTTGGGATACATGAAAAACATCATGCACTTGAGAAAGATTTGGCGGCAATTGCAATTGATAGGCCACTTCTCCTCGACAGGCAAGAATACGGAACGGGCCAATATAGCAAGGAGCTAACTTGCCTTAGAGTCCGAACCGATGAGTGCCTTTGAATGGAGTGACGCGAAGGTAAGCTTGCTCGGCAGGCTGATAGACCATTACCTTGTGCTTTCGGTCATAGTTGCTCTTCTGACGAGACTGAGCAGTCTTCAGATGTTCACGGACAATGCGGACTTGTTCTTCTGCTTGCTGAACAATGTCCGGTCCGACGAGTGAGCGTTCCCCAGTTTCTGACCAATTCAGAGGGGTTCGACACTTATGTCCGTAAAGAACTTCAAATGGTGCCATCTTCAGACTAGCTTGATAGCTATTGTTGTAAGAGAATTCAGCATACGGGAGAGATTCCTCCCATTTCTTACCGAAGGAGATGACGCAAGCTCGAAGCATATCTTCGAGCACTTGATTTACTCGTTCGACTTGACCCTGTGACTGAGGGTGAAAAGCGGTACTGAAGGACAGGTGAGTTCCCATAGCTTCTTGGAAACTTGCCCAGAATCTTGAGGTAAAGAGACTGCCACGATCAGAACTGATCTCCAACGGAACACCGTGGAGTGACACAATTCGGGAAACATACAAGTATGCTAACTGACTAGCAGTGATTGTCTCCTTAACTGGCAGAAAGTGAGCCACCTTTGAGAATCGGTCAATGACGACAAAGATAGCATCATGACCCTTCTGAGATCTGGGAAAACCAGTAATGAAATCCATTTGGACTTTTTCCCATTTCCATTCAGGAATATCAAGTGGTTGCAGAGTTCTAGCAGGCCTTTGATGTTCTGCTTTAATGCGGCGGCAAACGTCACACTCAGAAACATAACGAGCAATGTCTCGCTTCATATTAGGCCACCAGTATCTCTGACAAATGTCACGATAGATCTTTGTGCTACCAGGATGAATTGACAGAGGAGTGTCATGAGCTTCTTTCATAACGTGTTCCCTCTCGTCCTTGAACTTGGGTACAAAGAGACGGTGTTGGAAAAATAGGATCCCGTCCTTATCAAGATGGAATTCCATCGGCTTTCCTTTTTCGAGGTATCGCTTAATCCTTTCAACTTCAAAGTCATACTTTTGTATAGTCTTAATGTTGTGCTCAAGATCCGGTTCAACAACCAGGGTGTTGAGATAACCCTGTGGAACAATATGGAGGTTCAACTTGCGAAGCTCTTCATAAAGCATAGGTTGTGCTTCCTGAACCATAAGGTTGCTGCAATAAGCCTTGCGACTCAAAGCATCGGTCATTACATTAGCCTTGCCAGGGGTATATGAGATATTCATATCATAATCGGCAATTGTCTCAAGCCATCTTTGTTGATGAAGGTTCAGATCTGGTTAAGTATATAAATACTTCAAACTCTGATGATCCGTGTATATCTCGCAACGATTACCGAGAAGGTAATGTCGCCATAGCTTCAGGGCATAAATAACAGCAGAAAGTTCGAGATCATGCACTGGGTAATTTTCTTTGTGAGGACGCAATTGTCGAGAGACATAAGCAATCACTTTGCGCTCTTGCATTAGGACACAGCCTAACCCTTGACGAGATGCATCACAGTATATCATGAAGTCCTTTTGGGAATCCGGGGGTGCTAGCACTAGGGCAGAGGTTAACTTATCTTTTAGTGTCTGAAAGCTTTCTTGACATTTTTCTGTCCACTCAAATTTAACACCTTTGTGGAGCAAGTCAGTCAGTGGCTTTGCAATCTTGGAAAAATTCTCAACGAATCGACGGCAATAACTAGCGAGTCCGAGAAAACTTCTGACTTGCTTAACATTCTTCGGGGGAGTCCAATCAAGAATAGCCTGTACTCGCTCGAGGTTAACAGCAATGCCATTCTTGGAAATCACATGACCAAGATAGGTCACTTCAGATAACCTGAACTCACACTTAGAGTACTTGGCATAAAGCTGGTGTTCTCGAAGCTTCTCCAATACAAGCCGAAGATGTTCAGCATGTTCTTCTTCATTCTTGGAATATATAAGGATATCATCCAAATAAACCACGATGAATTTGTCGAGGTAATCCATGAAGATATAGTTCATCAACCGGGAGAAGGTTGCTGGAGCATTTGTTAAGCCAAATGACATGACAGTGTACTCATAAGAGCCATATCGAGTAACAAAGGCAGTCTTCGGGATATCCTCTTCGCGAACACGAATCTGATGATGACCCAACCTCAAGTCGAGTTTTGAGAAGACAGAGGATCCAGCAAGCTGATCATAAAGATCATTAATCCGGGGCAGTGGGTATTTATTCTGGATTGTGGCTTGGTTAATCGGCCGATAATCTTGAACCAATCGGTTAGTTCCATCCTTCTTCCTAAGGAAGAGTGAAGGTGCTCCCCAAGCAGAGGAACTGGGGCGGATGAACCCTTTCTTAAGTGACTTGTCGATTTCTTCCTTAAGCTCGAGAAGGTGGTGCGGAGGCATCTTATAAGGACGCTTCGCAATAGGGGTAGTGACAGGCTTCAAGTTGATGACGAATTCGACAGCCCTAACCGGGGGTATTCCTGGAAGTTCTTCCGGAAAGACGTCCGGAAAATCTCGAACGACAGGAACGTTCTCGATTCCTTCCAGAGGTGAGGCATTCAAAGCATTCAGAGCATATATCTGAGCTTCAGCATCCCGTGTAATGCGGGCGGTATAATTCACTATCTCGTCGGAGGGGTGAAGAAGTTGGACAACGTTAGTGGCACAATTGATCGAAGCAATGTGAGCTTTCAACCAATCCATTCCGAGTATGAGGTCTATGGTGGAAGACTTCAAGACGATGGGTAAGGCAAGGAATTCCAACCCTTTAATTTCGACGGTAACGTCAGGTGCTATCACGTCAGCATGACAATGACCTCCGGGAGTTTTAACGACTAACGGAGTATGCATCTTCTCATATCGAATGCCATGCATGAATGCAAATTTTCCAGAGATGAATGAATGTGATGCTCCTGAATCAAATAAAACAGAAGCAGGTACTGAGTTAACGAGAAGGGTACCCATCACAGTAGCAGGTTGATCCTGGACTTCTTTAATATCAATATTGTAAGCGTGTCCACGACCATGTGCAGCAGACCCAGTATTATAGTTGCGGGCCTGATTGTTGCCACGACCATTGCCATGGCCAGTACGAGGAAAAGCCAACTGATTCTGAGTCTGGCGGCAGTCCTTAGCAAGGTGACCTGGTTTGCGGCACTTGAAGCACAGACCATCTTCAGGATGAAGAGGAGCATTTTGTGGAACAGCTTGAGCTCTTGGCTGCCTCGGTGGTGGAGGAGGCAGACGTGGTGCAGCATAGTTGTTCTTTGGCGCAGGGGCATTTGGACGGAACACGTTGTTGGGAATCCAGACTCGACGCTTCTGTGCTGAGCCCGAAGATGAGCCAGCATCACGATAGCGCTTCTGCGAGTCCTTATGCTTCATCTGAGCGGTCTCAACTAGAATAGCCTTGTTCACAAGAGTAGAAAAATCGTTGAAGTCTTGAGCAGCAAGTGCAAGCTCGAGGTCTGGGTGGAGTCCACTACAAAACTTCTCTTGTCTACGGGCATCTGTGGCGATGTCTTCTTCAGCATAGCGGGACAGGTCAAGGAATTCCCGCTGATAAGCTTCGACAGTCTTGTTGCCCTGAGTGAGGTTGCGGAACTGGGTCTTCATCCGGTCCATAATTCCCTGAGGAATATAACGGGCACGGAAAGCAGCCTGAAACTCAAGCCAAGTAATGGTTGTTCTAGCAGGCAGTGTACGCTTGTGTGTGTCCCACCATTGAGCAGCGGGGCCCTTTAAGAAAAAGGCCGCGAAGGTGACGAAGTTGGCAGGGGCGACATTAGCAGACTCCATCTCGTGAGTGATGTCGCGGAGCCAGTCATCAGCATACAGTGGCTTGTCAGAGTTGCGGAACTGAGCGGAGTTGAGTCGCATAAACTCTGTCAAAGTTATTGAAGCAGGGTTCTGGTTCTGGTTGTTCTGATGCGGAAACTGAGCCATGATTCCGGTCATGAACTGACGGTTGAGCTCGAATTGTTGCATCATAGCTGCCATATAGTCTGGCGGTGGTGGGCGTTTAGGGGCACGACCACGACCACGACCACCTGGTCTAACCATCCTGCTAAGTATCAACAGGGGGTAGTTTAGTAAAAGAAAATGCGAGTGTTTAGCGACAAGCATGATGTAACTCGACAACAATTAAGCAGTGTAACAGATACTTAACAGTAGTCAATTAAGACATACAGATCCATACACAGAGTCGGGTACATGCGGACAGCATAACAACGTAAATCTAAAAACTAGACATGCTAGGCGGCGCGCAGGCACGCGGTAAGGAAGTACACAACGAGACATAGCAAAGGCTACATCAACATCGGAGAAAACCACTGAAACGGGGTAACTGCACGTGCGGACGACGAATGGCCGTCGCGGAAAATCCTGCGCTCAATGTGCACTCTGATGCAGAACCCGGTCTTATCGAATGACAACTCGGAGTATAATACAACTCGGAGAGAAAGGTTAAACAAAACAATGGAAAAGGAAAATGATTATAAAACTAATCAGATCAATGGTAAGGAAGTAAGCACATATATCCATCTCTCCGGATAGACGAGATTTACGAGATCCTAAGTGTCGGAGTTAGTAAAATTTATTTAACCCGAATAGAAGAAAGATCAGAGTCCCAGAGTATAGATGAGGAATAAAAGATCCTAATACTACCCAGTTGGCGATGTGGGCCCGTAAGCCACACAGCCAAGTTAGTAAATTAGTTTTTCGATGTCTAGACTCAACTTCGGCCAAGGAATTTGTAAGGGGGCTTCCTACAGGCAGTCGGCTCTGATACCAACTTGTGACGCCCCCGACTCAATCATGCACTAATCATACACGCAAACGTGCACAATCAAGCACAGGGACTCATGGGAAGATATCACAACACAACTCTATCACAAATACGCGGAGATCCACAATATTACAGACCAGGGATCATGAGGATCCGAATACACAAGTCATTCATACAAATAATATCTGAGTACAGACATAGTTAGACAAGTTTTGCCTTAAGAAGGCTAGCACAAACAACGACTCTAGATCGAAAGGCGTAGGCCTCCTGCCTGGGAGCCTCCGATCCTACTCCTGGTCGGCTGGGTCGATCCAATAGTAAGTACCGTCTGGACCCATCTGATAATAAGCTCCTGCAGTGGCATCTAGCTCCGGGGCTCCATCGTCTGATGTATCATCAAAGTGGGATATGGGGGAAAAAGAAGTAACAAAGCAACCATGAGTACTCATCCGAAGTACTCAGCAAGCAAGGATCTACACTACATATGCAACACTATCAAAGGAGAAAGGCTATATATGTGGACTGGGCTGCAGAAATGCCAGAATAGAGAGAAAGCCTAGTCCTATCGAAGACTAGCATCTTCAAACATCTTCACGAAGCCACCATCTTGCAGCAATAGAAGAGAGTAGAATAGCATTTTATTAAGCAAACATGTTGAAACAAAGCCTAGAGATCCTTCCTCGACTCCCTGCGAGAAAGCGATCCCAAAGCTTCAATTAAGTAACAAGTATCCAGTTCAAGTAGTAGATCGGGATATACAAACTGAGCGTCCTTTACCATAGGACCGGCTATCGATAGATTATTCTTCCCTGCAGGGGTGCACTACTGTTACCCAACACGCTCGATCACCTCTGGTCGGACACACTTGCTGGGTAATGCCCGGCCTCGGAAGATCAACACGAAGCAGCGCCCTACCTAGGCTCAGCAGAGAGGTCAGCACGCCGGACTAACCTATGCACCCAGAGGTCTTGGGCCATCACCTTGGGCACCCTGCACGTTGCGAGACTGGCCGGGGTGCAGGCGCGACACTGAACTCGTCAGTGAAGTATCCAGCCCAATCCCGACAATCAGCCCGCACGGTGAACCGTGACATCTGAAGAGCTTTCGGGAGAAACGTACGACGTAGAGGGCCCCATAAACCATAATCCCGCGTGGTGGTAGTGCGTATAGGGCACGTCGACCCACTCAGATCAAATACCCAAATCCGATAGGCTGATTTAGTAACACGCGGAGACGATCAGAGTTTCTGAAGCTCCGCCACAATATCACACTCGAGTGCCCTTCCGAGTCGACCCGCCTGTAACAAAGGTCAAGTAACCGTGTGGTCATAACATCAAGAGGGAAACCCCGAGGAATCACCCTCGATGAATTCCACTCGATGAAATCATCAGGGTGAACGTATGAGGCATCACCCTCGAGGTTCACACTGAGGGGTTGCACGACATAGTCGTATCAGAAGTGGAGAAGGAGGAATCACCCTCGATGACCACGACCGAACAGCTACACTGCAGAGTATTCATCAAGAGTGTGTTACGAGGTATCACCCTCGGCACTCGATAGTAACTATGCAGAGTCGTACAACTAAGGGGGTGAAGTGATGTGTCGGTCTCTGGTCGACGATCACATTGATCGAGTCATCGATGATCAAGCAGGGGCAACAAGGGTAAGGTGGTGGGGGTCACTGATGGTTCACTACTAACCTATACTAAGCAGTTTAACATAGGCAAGTAAGGTAACAATAAACAGGTTACAAAAGCAGGCTATGCATCAGAATAGAAGCAAACATTAATAGTAGCAAAATCTAATGCAAGCAGGAGAAATGGAATGGGCGATATCTGGATGCTCAAGGGGGGGGCTTGCCTGGTTGCTCTGGCAAGAAAGAGGGGTCGTCAACGGGATGCTCGTCTGGAGCGTAGTCGTACTCAGCTGCAACGGCGTCGGTCTCGGTGTCTATCAAGAGAGAAGGAGGCGGAGAGAAACAATAAATTCACGGCAAAAATGCAAACAATATGTATGACATGCCTAAATGCTATGCAGAGGTGTTCTACCGCCTAACTAAATGAGTTAGTTAATTTAGGAATTTATTTGGATTTATTTTATTAAAGTTGAGCACTATTCATTTATTGAAATCAGGTAAAAAGTTCCATGTTCATCTAGTTAGGGGCATCTGACAGGAATACGGAGGGCGTATTCAGACTCGTATCAAAATTCTGAGCAACTTTCATATATAAATTATTTTCATCGGAGTTACGGATTATTTTATATGATTTTCTAAAGTTTTAATCATTTTCTAAATTTAATTATTTATTTAAATTCGAATTATCCAGAATAGTAAATGATGATGTCAGCATGACCTAAGTGTGACGTCAGCAGGTCAAACCCGGCTGACCAGAGTCAAACCTGACAGGTGGGTCCAGTGGGACCCACATGTCAGCCTCTGTTTAGTTTAAACAGAGTTAATTTAAACTAAATAGGATTATTTAGCGGGTGGGGCCTACTGTCAGTGAGTGGTTAAGTAACTAATTAACTAATTAGGTTAATTAGCTAATTATCTATTTATTTTAAATAGTTTAATGAAGTGGGGCCCGCATGTCAGCGAGACAGGGGCGGCCACATCAGCGTTGACCCAAGTCAACGGGTCAACAGGGGCCCGCAGGGGCCCACAGTCAGTGGCACAGGGGCGGGACCCACCGGCCACGTCAGCGTCGACCGGCGACTCGTCGCCGGCGACCAAAAATGACGGCGGCGCGACCGGGAGGGGGTCGGGATTCGTCCACACCGCGCCATTTCGAGCGCGGCCGGGCTCGTCCGAACGGCAAGACGGCGGCGGAGCGATCTGGGGTGACGGCGGGGGCTACGGTGGTCGGTATCGTCGACGGCGAGCGACGAGGCGGTCGCCGGAGTTTGGGCCGGAGTTTGGTACTCGTCGGGATCGGGGCTACGGTGCGCTAAACGAGAAGCGTGAGATGGCTACGGCGTCTTCTCGACGCGGGGAGTGCAACGGTGGCACGCACGGGACCAAATGGTCACCATGGCCACGCCGGCGATGAGGCCAGGCGGCGGAGGGATCGGGTGATCGTGGATCGGGCGCTACAGGCGACTAGAGGAGGCAGGGGAGGGCGCGTCACGCGCAGGAGCTCACCGGGGGAGCGTGGGGACTGGGCAGTGGGCTCGGGATGGTCCGTTGAGGCAGATCGACGGCGAGTGACGTGCGGTGGCCGAGACGGAGGCGAGGAAGAATGCGGCGACGCGAGGGGCTTCAGGGCTCGATCCGGCAGCGTAGTCGAAGCAGAGGAGCGAGGCGGAGCTGTTGGACTTGTCGGGGCGGCGAACGGGCGACGGTGGCCGCGGCTACGGCGATCGGCGGTGACGGTGGCGCTCGGTCATCTCGAACGGGAGCGAGGGAGGGGACAAGAGGGGGAATGAGGGCGCGCTAGGGTTCGGGGGAGGGGAGAGGGGCTCTTATCCACGGCGAGAGGGCGTGGGCGTGCGCTGTCGAGCGAGGGAGAGGTGGGGGCCTGGCTGCGGGGGCACGCGTGCGGCGACAGCGGGGCGGCATGAGCAGTGCGAGGTGGGGGAAGAGCTGCGCGGGCTGGGCCGGCGCTGTGCACTCGAGGCCCAGGCACAGTGGGCCTTTTCTTTTTCTTCTTTTCTTTTCTTTTATTTCTACTTTTGCAATAATGTGTGGCCTCACACACAGTTTTGTAATATAGGTTACTTGTTCCAATACATACAGTGCATTAGTTAGTACTGCTAAAAATTGGTTTGGAGGAAAATGGAGTTCACACAAATTTTGTATTAAATAAAATGTATTAACCCTTGCTGTTTTGGTACTGTTAGAGTCACTTAATTAATCTATTAAATATTGGTTATAATTTTAGCATTGTCTCTGAAATATTTTTTATTTAATGAACATTTTAGATTCTGATTTGAAAAACTTATATTTTCACTTTAATTTAATTTGAAGTTTGAATTAGGAGTATGAAATGCAATACGATGCAAATGATGATTAGGCACTGTTAAACTTGATGACATGGCATTAACTAGGGGTGATCACTGTGGCTAAGTACATGGGGTGTTACACTTGAACCACGTGTGATACTTTTTTTCGTTGCAACGCACGGGCCCTTTTGCTAGTAGTAAATAAAAACAGTTAAATAAAAACTTGTCTATTATATATAAAATATTTAGTAAAACATAAGTTATAAAGACATTTGTATATTTTAATATTTGTGTGTTAAAAATATTGTACATACAGACGATGATTAGTAAATAAAAACTTTAAATATAAACCTATGTATTATATGAAATTATTTAGTAAAATATTCTATAAACCTGATATTATATAAACATGTGTGTTATATAAATGTGTGCACTACATATTTGGTTTTCAAAATTACAATTCAAAAGTATTATTTAATTCCATACAAACATTTCAATACTTTTAAAGACATTTGTATAGTTTAATGTTTGTATATAAAAATATTTAGAATTTAGAATTCAAACTATTAATCTGGATATTCAATTGTAGTTAATATTTTAATTATTTAATTTTTTGAATATAAGGCATGAGTAAAAACTATACACAAGTGAATAAATAAAATTTAGTAATTGTTTGTATTCATCATTTTGTAGAATTTAAATATAAGCCACAAGTTTATATATTTTATGCATTAAAAATACTTATTTAATAACATTTTCAATGTCCATATTAACTAAATATTTTTTGTATAATACACAATTTTATATTTATTATTTATTATTTATCATCGTTTGTATGTATAGTAGTTCTGACACAAAAATACTTGAACATAATTTTATTACTTATGTTTTACAAATATCTTTAATGTTTTCATTAGTTATATTTTACTAAATATTTTTTAGATAATAGTATATAGGATTATATTTAAATGTTTTTATTTACTAGTCATCGTTTGTATGTTTAATATTTTTAACACACAAATATTTGAACATAACTTTATTTCTTACGTTTGAATATCTGGAAAAAAAATAGCACAGGCAAAATGGGCCACAGTATCTGCAGCCCACTTAAGCTCCACATGAGTCCTTGTTCAGTATATATAAGTTCGTTATCCATATTAGAGCAGTTGGTCATGGGTTTGGGTCTTGGCGGACCATTTTTTGTGTTAATTTTTGCATATATGTGCACTACTATAGTGTGGTTTTCTGTCAATCAAAAAATGTGAGGGGGTTCTGTGCAAAAATGCGTCGCAGTGGTTTACTTTTTTCAAATAAAAATATGAGGGTGTTCTGTGTAAAAAACTACATCGCGCCAAGCGCCATCACTCACTGATAGGTGGGGCCATAACATGTTTTTTTTTAGGGTGGGGCCATAACATGGTTACGCCCGCATATCGGCGTACACATATTGTGATCTTATCTGTACGCTTGAGTCAAGTCAAGTGACCACAAAACCGTATTTTCAAAGTTCTACTACCAAACTGAACAAGCGATGCAAGTCTATGACTCCTGGTAATATTACCTCTTGAGGCGCCGGCTTTGTTCATTCTTTTCTTTTTCTTTTTGATTTTTTTATTTCTTTCCATTTTTTGTGATTTTCTTTGTGTGGTTTTCCTTGTCTTTGTTTTTTATTTTCCCTTTTATATTTTGTCAATTTTTATTTTCATGTGTTTTTATATTATTTCTATTTTAAATGAATACTTTTAAAAATTTGTGAACATTTCTAAAATCCACATAAATATTTCATAAATTAACATCAAAGTTTCCAACTAATTCATTAAATTTTCAAAAAACAATAGTGTCTTCAATATCAGTGAACATTTTTCTAAAATTTCCAAATAAAAGTTTCATCAACATATGATTTCCTATTTTTAAACCGCCTTTATCAGAGTATTCAATTTAAAACAATTAAAAACGAAACGTAATGATAGATGGTGCTGGCCCACTAGTGCTTTTTTTTCTAGGGGCGCCCATTGGTGCTGAGGGTGCGCGACTGGCCGGTGCACGGAATAGGAGGTCTCAATACAAGCTCGGCCCAGAATGAATCGAGTGACATGTGCCGACACATCTATAAATAGCCTGTGATGAGCCCAGCAGCCAGTTTTAGGACTCTTTGATTCGAAGGATTTTGAAAACGCAGGAATAGGAAAAGTATAGGATTGGAGTGTCATGCCCACTGGAATCCTATAGGATTAGCAAGGAGCGTTTGATTTCGCGGGAAAAACAAAGGAATTGTAAAAAGAGGTTAGAGTGGATGTTAGATTTCTTATGAAATGTAGTACAAAAGATTCCATTGGAAAAATTCTTATGGGATTCAATCCTATGAATCAAAGGACAAACGTAGGAAAAATTTCAAAGGATTTCAATCCTTCAAAAATCCTATAGAATTCCCTTGAATCAAAGGAGCCCTTAGCTGGCCCACCGGCCTAAGAGGAGATACACAAACTTTCAAACTACCCCTAAAAAAACTTTCAAACTGAGAGTATGCAAAGCATGCATACCTACCTGCCATAATGTGCACGGCAGTTCAAGTGGGGATGATCATGCATAGTCATCATCACCAATTCATCACTACTACTATTATTGTCTAGCTTGGGACCAAACCGAACTACCAGTAGTTAGCAACTAAGAAATGACAAAAGTGTAGTGGAGTATTTCCAAGTCATTCCGACACAAGAAAGAGAGTGACAACACACGGCACCAATCATGACCCACATAGATTAATTAGCACACAAAAGCAATCACCAAGTTATTAAGGGGAGTAAGTATTTTTTTTTCAGGGGAATTAAGCAAAGGCTTTTTTTTTCTAGACAGTGACCTAATTAAAAAAAAACAAGAATCAAAATGGACCCAACCCAACCCATGCAAGTCGTCCATGTCCCCATGTGGTGGGTTCGGCCTTTGGGCCTACTCGATCATTATTCGCTCTCGCTGCCTGCCACCATTGGTAATCCACAACAACAACGGAAATTAACCAATTTTCTCTCCCCCAAAAAGAGAAATTTAACACTTATTAGTAATTAACTGTGGCCGTGTGCTTAATGAGATGTAATATATGCGCATAATTAGCATAGCATATAATACAATCCGGGCTGATTAACCAGCTTGATCACATGAGAGAATTGACGAGGAAGAAACAAGTGTAGGGTAGCTAGCACAATGCAGAGCTGGATGTCCCAACAACAATGTCATCCAAGAAAGCACATTATATTCGCTCCAAGATGAGCTAGCCAGCTAGCGTATTATACACCGAAGGGCAGGCCAGCAACAACAGCATCGGCCCGCATATAACAAACGTATATAAATATATAATATATGATGAAATGAATCAGCAGCAATGTTGCATTGGCTGGGTCAACTCAAGAGACAAGCATAAAGACAATCATCTTCCTTTCTTTCATTCCTCCTAGGCCTGCATTGTCTGTGGTATATGTAGATTCTTCTCTCCCACACGGAGGAGTGAGTACAAATGGAGCTAGCAGTGACAATGTGCTAAATAATCAATTAACAATGTCGATCTTGTCTCACAACGGAAAAGAGGGTGCTAATGTGGGAACAATGAGCAACGTACTACGCGAATTTCGCAATCGACCGATCGATGTAGAGATTACTGTTAATTAAGCGGTATTTTTTGTAAAAAAAAATCCATCAGAAAAATGTTTCTAGGACTAGCTGCTAGAGTCATGTACCTACCAAATGCTGGTATGGCCTATTGGTATGGTGAGAGAGGGGAGGAGAGAGAGAGAGAGAGAGAGAGAGAGAGAGAGAGAGAGAGATGAGGGGGAGAGGTTGAGATGGACATGTCGCTTACTCCTTCCATTCCATTCCATGGTGGTTGGCTTCTCTTTCTAGTTGGGCGGTGCTATCTTTTCTCATTTCTTTTTTTCTTTCCTTTCTTGATATGTGAGGAGTAGGAGTTCTTCCTTTTTGCGTGCTCTTCCTTCCCATGGCATCTTTCCTGGCACTGCCGTTTCACCTTTTGATCATGGATGGATTGGATGGGCGGCATTGGTCACGAACCAAACGGCGCCCGGTGGGGTGTCCCCTTCCGCCGCCGACCCTGGGGCCGCGCGCCGTTCTTGCTGCCGCCGGCCTCGGCCTCGGCCTCGCTGCCGCTGCCGCCGCCGCCGTCGACATTGCCGACGACGGTCGCCCCGTGCCCGTGCCCATGCGTCTTGGTGTCCACCAACTGCATGCGTGAGCGTGACACGGAGGAGAAACGGATTAAACGTGAACGAACCAATCGGACGAACGGCATTGGCATTGCGCCGAAAAGAAAAGAATGATTGAAAGAAGGGAAATCATGCAATTTATCTTGAGCGAGCAGAGCAGAGCAGAAAAGTAGGGTAGGTGTACCTTGCATCCGAGGGAGCAGAAGCGGAAGGGGTCGAGCAGCGCGCGGCCGCAGATCTCGCAGTTGTAGGGAGACGCGGCGGCCTTCCCCGCGGCGGCGCCGGCGCCGCGCGGCTGGGGCCGTTCGTTGAGGAAGAGGACCCTGGCGCTGTTGATGACGTAGGTCTGGACGCCGGCGATGTCGAGGACGTCCTCCACCTCCGTGACGCGCACCACGTCGTGGTAGGACGACCGCCGTATCTGCTTTCCGAGCCCAATGCCGGCCAAGAAACAAACAGAGGAGAGGAGGGATCATTCAAAACGCAACCTTTTTCTTTTCCCAATCAATCAACAAGACAAGAGAAGAGAAGAGAAGAGAAGGAGTGGCATTGGCACCTGGATGACCCGGTGCGACGCGTGGCGGTGGGAGCGGCAGTAGTAGCAGAATGCGGCGGGCGTGGCGCGGCAGTCGATGCAGAACATGTTGCACTCGTTGCGCGGGGAGCCCGGGTGCGCCGCGCAGGCGAGGAAGAAGCGGGTGCCCAGGAGCGCCTCCAGCCACCCCGGCACGCCGGACCCCGAGCTGTCGTCCTCGGACGCGGGCGGCGCCACCCGCCGCATCATCATGCCCACGCCCACGACCAAGAGCGACCCGCCGCCGGGCAATGCCGCTGCGCTAACTAACAGGGGAGAGGGGAGGAGAAGGGGGGAGAAAGAGAAGCAGGAGTAGCGTTTGGTGTTTGGTTTGGTGGCTTCGCTCCTTGTTCGTTTCCTTGGGCGGCGTGTTAATTGGCGTGCGTTGCCTTCTCTGCTTCTGTTTCTCTCTCTTTCTTTCTTGGATGGATGGATGGATGGTCACGTGCGGCGCGACTGCTTGATTGCTCCCTCTCCCCTCCCAGCACTAGTAGTACTAGTACCAGCAGCACTGTAGAACAAGTAGTGGTGCTATCTATATATGCAATGTCGGCGAGGAGGTGAAGCTGAGAGTGAAACTGGTCCGTCAGAACGAGAAAAGCAGAAATTTCCACAAATATCACACTCACCCATGTGGATTCTTCTACCCATCCTTCCTTGTAGCAGCGGCATGTCATGGTCGAGGGAGGGCCGGGTGATCATGATTGGACACCGATCCCTATGCTATGCTAGGCACCTTCTCCTCCTCTTGCGGAGAGGGAGAGGTGCCGGAAGAGGGAGAGGGGTTTCGAGTGACAATCTGACACAAGAGGCAGTTGGTGTTGGTGTTGGTGTTGGCATGGACCGCTTTGCTGCTGGCCAGGCCCAGGCCCAGGTATACGTTCAAAGTTGCTTTGAGGTTGCCGTAAAGCGAGCTAGCGGTTCCATTCATTCCTTCATTCAGCTAAGCAAAAGCCAAGATACATACAGTACAGTCATCGGGTTAAAAGGAAACGAACGAGTGGCTATCTTTCAGGAGGATTTGTCGGGTTTCTTCCTTTCCAGTAATCACATTCCACATGCTGCGTTGCTCATCCTTGACGGAAGCCGATGCTTCCAAGCAAGCGGAACCAGCTTGCTCCGTTTGTCCATTCATGCCTGCCTTCCTTTCGCACTAGCTGTCTCTTCAACAACTTGCATGCTCTAATAACCATTTCCTTTCCTTGATTTTCTTCTCTTTTTCACTCTGTGCATCCACTGATGCAGAGGACGCGGGTTTCAACCTCCTTTTTGCGAAGAAAAAAAATCCCCTTCCTTCCTTCATCTATACGGGTTAATTAGTGTGCACTTTGATTCAGGATGTTTAATCACAAAGGTTATTTTAGGAGGTGTGCATAAAAATATAGTGTAGTAATCGTGATCATGAATCACCTTAAGATATGAGGATCGTTTTTTGGACCAATTGAATTAACGCCGGCCACTACTAGCTAGCTGCTGATGCCGCATCGATCGTCATAATGAATTCCACTCATGCATGCTGACTGTATCTCTATTTATATGTGCACAGCACAATAAGGACCACATCAATACGTGACACCGGCCGCCCGACTGCTAAATACAAAGTGAAGCTGACCCATCACCACATTTTTTTCTTTATAATTAAAGCATCCACAATCGGGATGGACAAATTCTGTCCAAGAATTAGACAATTACATGATTAATTTCAGAATATTAATCATGATTAAAACTATTACTAGCACGCAACAGTCTAGTATACTTGGGGCCGTTTCCATAAATTTGGGGCCCGGGCTAAAAACCAAAATGTGGCCTAAAATTTCGAACAATTCACATAACAAAAGAACTGATATTCAAAATCATACTCTCACTTTATTATATAATTTCGAATCTGTTTATTTGTACCTTATTTAGGCATAGATCAAATACTAAAGCTCAAAAGGTAAAGGGATAGCAAAGCAATAAACTAACTTCATCTTCTACCAAAAAGGAGCATTCGTCTAGTATTTCTTGAAATAAAATCTTCAATCATATCTTTGTACTTTATCTTCTCCAAGACATCATTTTCATGTGCTATTGTCGCCAATCCATTAAGTCTCTTTTGTGTCATAGTAGAACGCAAAGTATGACTTTAACAACTTGAGTTTAGAAAAACTATTTCAGCAGATGCAACGGTCACAGGAATGGTCAACAAAATTATGTATGCAATAACAACATTACGATAGATTATGGAGCGCTTCTTCAAATAATTCAGAATGTCAACAGGACCCATTTATTTATAAAGTAAATCATGGATGAAAATTAGCTCGCAATGCAATTCAAGTCCATCAATATTTGTATGTTCTAACTGCATCTTCAAGATTAACACAAGCAGCCATCAAACTCTTGTCATCTAATGATCGCAACCTATCTCAAGTAAACAAGAAACCAAATATCTTTTCATACGTGTCGTGATTTTGTCACGGCAGATGTCCTCATGAAAGGACTTAGTCGTGAGGCCATCGCTGCTAAGTGATTGCTTGAACGGGGTTGATCGAAATCGAGAGACAAGGGTTTACCCAGTTTCGGCCCCTTACGGTGGAGGTAAAAGCCTACTCCTGGTTGATGATGATCTCGATTACAAGGGTGCAACTTGGCTAACCTAGTATTCGAGAGCTTGTAACTTAGTCCTTTCCGCCTCAGGGGCTCCCTTTATATAGGTTGAGACCCTGGGCTTATAACAGAGTCCGGGTCGTATTGTGACTCGTGTACTAATATACTTCCTACTTATCTTATTCTCTAAGTAAGGAAAAATCCATATGGCGACTTGTACTTCTGGGCCATCAAGCCGCCGTCTTCAAGTGCTGGGCCCTAAGCGGCCCACTCTGTGAGCCGCCCAGCAGGTCTTGATATCTTGACGCCTTGGCCCATCTTGAGTCTTGATCGTAAGTCGCCATTTGAATGACCCGGCCCATCATGGCGGGTCATATCGTGGGGTTATATCCCCAACATTAGCCCCCAGATTGAGTTGAATTTATTCGTATCAATCTTTCAATCTGATGAACACCTTGAGTCGCCTTCCCTTCTTTGGAAATGCTTCATCGCCGGGTTAAAGATTCCGGCTTATGATAACTTACCCTTGTTGTTTTTCCATGTCCCCAATATTATGACGTCATCTTCCGGATTTTCTGCAACTGTTGCATGACATCATAACGAATCTTTGAGTATATGTGTGGAGGCCGAAAATCGAGGCGTTCATTGCTCAAAAAGTTACTGTGCTTCCTCTTTTTTCGCGCCTGCCGCTTCTCCTCCTTTTTCCTTATAAATATACCCGAGGGGATATCTTTTCACTTTTTACCGCTTCGTCCACCCCCGCTTCTTCTTCTTTCTCTCATCTCATCTGTCTGCGTCAAGAGCTCCGCCGCTGTGCGACCTTGAGGGCTCCGACGACCTCGACTGCTCCTTCGAGCCTGCGCGCGCCGCTGTCGACGCCATCCGAGGCCTCTTGGAAGCTTTTGCCGCATCCCAGGTATGTAAAAAACGCATCTCCAGATCCACATTAATCTTGCAACAGTTCATCGAAGTTCTTCATAGTTCATCAGTTCTTGACCGCCATTGCTGTTTAGATCTAGTTTCCAATGACCTCCATATAGAAATAGAGCGGCGCTAGTCTCAACTCCATTTTTGCATCTAGGAGCCTGGTATCCCTTTTAGAATCCATAAATAGGTCACCCACTTCTTCCTAGTACTCACCTTAGGTTTAGCAAATATTTGATCTTTTAGACTATTTTCCAGATCTGTTATTGTGCATACTTCCGATGGAAACTTGTTTGTCCAACACTTAGCTGGAAACCAAAATTCTCAACTTTAAGACAAGCCGCCTCAACCCTTTCCGGCTCATTGTTGCATATAACTCGTTAGCTTTAGAATTTATGCGCATAACTCGCCAGGTGTAAGAAACAGTCGTTTTCCCCTTAAACCGGCTTATAACCTTGGCGACTCATTAATACTCGAATATGTAGTTGATTCGCCTTATTTAGAATTTTTCCTTCCGCCATACTGGATTATTTGCTTGGCGACTCAACCATAACCAACAACCATATTTTATCTAGCCATAGCCTTTCTATTGCACTGCCTCCTGTGTGACATAGACCTCCAGGCGATTTATTGTTTGAAAATAACCTGTCATGTATATTTCTACAGTCCTTAATCTTTGGGCGACTCAAAATGTCGAAAACCACAACTTGCAACTGGGTAAAGTCTAAAGTCACTAAACTTGTGCTTGATAACCTGGTGACTCAAGGTCTCCTGCCAGCTCAAAACGTTATTAGTTGGCGAGTTCCAGAAGAAGAAAACCCACCTCAGCCTGATCAAGGAGAGGTTGCTGTCTTTGCGGATCATATCCAGAGGGGTTTTACGCCACCTGGCTCAAAATTCTTTAGGGATTTCCTTCACTTTTTTGACCTTCGCCCTCAGGACCTCGGTCCAAACTTGATAATCAACTTGTGCCAGCTCCAAGTATTTTGCAAGGTCTATCTCCAGATAGAGCCGACTGTCGCTCTCTTTAGAGAGTTCTTTTATATCAATCATCAAACAGAATGAACGGGCGGCCCCAGTGTCGAACTTGGTGGCGTATCGCTTCAAAGACGGAAAGAATGTCCCTTCCCAGAAGTGAAATTGGCGAGTCATCCTAAGGGATGGACCTCAACATGGTTTTATTGCAAGAACACCGCCCCTGCAGACAAAAACCCCTTGCCGGCTTACAGACTCGATCGTCTCAATGCAACCCATGTCTATCCAGGTTGGGGCACTGATGAAGAGCGCCAAGCCATTGTCCCTCTCTATATCAAGATAAGAGCTTTTAAAGCCAACGGCCTTACCGGAGTTGACTTGGTCCGGTGCTGGATTAGCTGTCGGGTTCAACCGTTGAGTCGCCGGTACGCCTTGATGTGCGAGTATACTGGCGAGTCAAATGATGTTCAACGCGTCAGTGAGGTTGATATGTCCGAAGCTGAAATCAACAAGATCGTGAAGAAGTTTTTGCATGAGCCTCTGAAAAAATGCAGCCAAACCGGACTTGCTCCTTTTTGTTTGAAAAACCACGCTCTTGCAGCAAGTACCCTTGCATTGTTTCTCGTTTACTCTCCATTTTTGACTCGCCTGCCATAATACTAATTTCCATTTTATCACAATTGCAGGCAACTGATATTTTTTGGACAAGGAAAGAAGTACGCAAGACGAAGACCGCTCCAAAGTGAAAAAAGAAAAATAAGCCGGCCATTGCAAATGAGCCGGTAATTGGAGACGAGTCGCCGGCGGCTGATGATGAGTCAGAGGTAGAACTTGACTCCCTCGGCCGTCTTTTTATTGAACTTGTTGACGCCTCTTATTCTCAGGATAACACCGAAACGAGCCAGGCTAGTGGCACTGAGCTAATTTCATTCTCTTTCGGCTCAGAAAACTTACCTCCAAAGAAAATAAGGCGGGTTGTTCGAAAAGTAAAGTTTTCTCACCCTGACGCTTATTTGGATCCCAAATTTATTTTGAAGAAAGCGCAGCATGAAGGTACTTCGAGATGCCAAACCCGGAGCGGCTCTGGAGAGCTCATCGCTGGCTTATCAAACACCCGCAAGCGACGTACAGAGGTGCCTCATAGTCCAACACTATCTCTTCCTCAAGCCGGCCTTTTTAGGCAACCTCTTAACCCTTCTGACTCAAATTATCAGGAGTCACCGCAGGTACTCAACTGCCACCCTTTTTGATCAAGCCAGGGTAAGTATATAAACAATTCACATCTCTTCATAATCATTTGTTTGTTTACTTAGGCATTTTGATCGTGATTACAAAGCCCAAGCCAAGAAAACAAAAACTAGTGAGTCGTCTGTTGTTCCTCCTATGTCCGAGGTTCAAGACGTAGCGCAAGATAAACCAAAAGAAACTCAAGAAACAATTGTGACTGACAAGCCGCCCACTGATGAAGGGGCAACTATTGTTGATGAGCAAGTCAATCCAGACAAGCCAGCTGACAACCTTCAGCCGCCAAGTCCCGCTCATGCCCCCAGCCCTTGTGAAGAGGTTGAAGCAGCAAATCAAATGATGGTTGACCCTGAAGTGGTTATTACTAGAGCGGGTTAAAGTGCTATTGGAACCTCAACCAGCCTGGCCAAGATCCCAGCCAATGATGAGCCTATCTGTGAAAATAAAGGAAAGGTCAAACTGGAGCTGCCTGGTTTGGATAATATGACCAGTGAAGAGCTTCATCAGGAATTCTTGACCCGGCTGTTTGAAAGCCGAGATATGGGGGCGAACATAGTCCATATGTTGAAAAAGAAACATGAGGTATGAACTTAACTCGCCTTTGTTGTACTGTGTTTATATGCTTAGCCCCCAAGTCTTAGTCATAGGCAATCATAAATATGGGTAAGACTTGCACATAGTAGTTTGAATCTTGGACCGTAGCCCCCAAGGGCCGGGTTATCATGCAAATGATAAGCCGGTTCTTCAAATATAAGTCCTTAGTGATGTAAAATAGAAGAAATTCCATGTAGCCCCCAAGGGCCGACTCATTTTTATGAACTGAGTCGGGTCTTTTGATATATTTTGGATGATGAAAAAATGACATGCATTAGCCCCCAAGTGCCATGTATGTTGCGTGCAACTGCTTGGGACTTTTGAAAAGCAAATTCACATTGTGTAGCCCCCAAGGGCCAAGTCGTGTATTCATGCCGGCTTGGGACTAACTTGTATTTGAAATGCTTATCTTTTTTTCAGGAGACTTTAAATGCAGCCAAGTCACAATTGACCGGCTTGAAGAAAAATTTTAATGCTGAACAAACTTTGCGGATCAAAGTAGAGTCGAGCTTGCAATCCTCTGTTGAAGAACTGGAAAAAGTGAAGGCGGCTTTTGATAAGGAAAGAGCCGCCTTCGAGACTGAGAAAGCCGCCTTGCTCAAGCATGCAGAGGATGCTGAAGGCCAACTTAAGCCAGTGACTGAAGAACTGGACGGGTTGAAGCGTCACATTGGTTAAATGACACAAGCAATCTTTGGTAAGTGAGTCATTGATTTTGTATGAGTAACTCGCCTGGCGACTCATATATATGAATAGCTTGCCTGACGTCTGTCATGTTAAAATATATACAGGTCCCAGAAGTCAGAATCTCCGACCAGATAATCTGATGAAATTAAAGGCCGTATACATGTTCCTTGAGGGATTGTACTCTGGAAGCTTATTTACCATCAGGGCCGTTCACGGGGGAAAAGAGCCGCCACGTTTCATTAGAGATGTTTTGAAGATACTCTCAACCATCCCCAAACAAATTGTAGAGATGAAAAAATCAGCCACTCGAGCAGGGGCGATGACATCTCTAGTCCGGGCCAAAGCATATGTGCCAGATATGGATCCTTTAGAGATGGCTGGCGGGTTCCCTCAATTCAAAGATTATTGCACAGAATTTTCAGCAGCAGATTATGCCCATTGTGCAAAGGAGACCCGTGTGTTGGCGAGTAAGCTGGTTGAAGAGCTTGATTTGAAGAAATACCAGGCGGCTTATGATGAAGACAACATGCGGGCTCAACCACCAACCTTTGAGCCCTTTGACCTGAATCCACAATGCTATAAGCATACCTTTGCCCCTGATGTCGACCCCTCACCTATCATGCATGATGATGCCATCTTCCAAGCCTTAACCAGTATCGACTGGAATCTGGACAACCTTCGGATCAGGGACATAGAAGAGTCGGTGAAGGATGACCCAGAGGCATCAACAACTGGAGGTCATCAACGGGAAGCTAACCCGGAGAGCCACAACCCGGAGGGTACAAGTGCTGACTTGCAGGAGTGATAACTTCAAAAAACTTTCGCGACTTATTTGAGCCATTGTGTGGCTATGTAATAGGATAGTAAAAACTTTGACATCTGTGGTGCCTTCGTGCATCTTTTATCAGCTGCGGCCGCACTCTTGCCGGAGTGGGCCGCCGAAGCTTCCCTCATGACGCGGGTCCATGTCCCCATCTTTAACCGAAGACGATTGAATACTGAAATGATATTTGGGGAGCGAGCTAGTGTGCTTGACGCGCTGGCTGTGGCCTATAGCCGATGAACCTTCTCGCGTAAGCCATATACTACTCCGACGGTGCTCCAAGCACTACAAAAAAAAGATACATCCGTGACATTTTGGCCCGAACGAATTTTTTCTGTCATGCTTATGACACTTCTATGACGATAATTGTGACAAAACCACGTATCATCATAGATGTGGTGGGCTCCTACTTCTATGAGAAAAAATCATGACAGAAAATGGGCTTTTCGTCCTGGGCGGGCCGGGGACGCACCTGCATGACATTCTTTGGGCCGTCCATGACGGAAAAATCGTGGTAGAAGCGAGGGCGAGGAAAATATCGGGGAGTTCCCGGTTACGGTGGGTGGTCGGGGCCGAGCGATGCACAGAGGTTTGCGCGTTTCTCTCGTACACATACGCGCGTGGGTGCGAGGCGTTGGGCTCTAACTGAACCTGAGCGAGGCGTTCGCTTACTGAACCCAAGCGATTGCCCTAGCTACGTTACTGAACCCGAGCGATCGATCCCTAGCTGTTAACTGAACCCAAGCGACTCCTTCGCTACTGCTGCTAACTGAAGCCGATCGAACCTGCTGCTGCCTCTTGATGAACAGTGACCGTTGTTGAGGGTTGGATATACAGTTCCCGGTGGGGGTTGGATGAACAGGACCCCGTGGTAGTAGAGGCCATTGCCGCTGAACGAACAGGACCCCGATCGAGGAGGCCGCCACACACCCGAGCCGGTTGGGGGTGGATGAACAGGACCTCGTGGAGGGCTGGTTGAACAGTAACCGATGGAGGCTGGATGAACAGGACCCCGTGGAGGGCTGGTTGAACAGTAGCCGGTGGAGGCTAGATGAACAGGACCCCCGTGGATGAACAGTAGCTGGTGGAGGCTGGAGGAAGTCGACGGTGGATGAACAGTAGCCCGTGGAGGCTGGAGCAAGGCACTAGGCGGTGGATGAACAGTAGCCCATGGAGTCCTGTTTTGCGGTATGCCACACCTCTCCCGATGAATAGGACCCCGTTTCGACCGTAGGCGCTCCAACACAAGTCTGTTTCCTCCGTTTTGCGGTACGCCACACCCCTCCCAATCAACAAGACCCTGTTTCGACCATAGCCGGTCGAACAAAAGGCCTTTTCCTCCATACTGCGGTACGCTAGACCCCGTTTCGGCAGTTCCGTCCAAGCCGGTTGGCTCCTGATGAACATGACGCATTCCGACCCAGTCTGTTGCCTCCCGATGAACACGACGTTGTTTCTCCATTCCGACCCAGCCGGTTGGCTGCCAATGAACAGGATGCCATCGCTGTACGCGTTCGAGAACCCGCCCGTATGTACATACGTAGCCGTATTTACTTTCTTGCAGCGTGGTTGTGCGTACGTGTACACGATATAGACGGGACTGCCTGAACAGCTACCACTCCTTACTGGGCCACGGTTCATTGTGGCAGAAAGACCGATAGACCAGTATGTACGTACACGTTTGCGACCAGAATGACAACGCTACGTACGCTTCGAACGGGTGGGTCCCGGCTGTTAGGGAGGATAAGGAGGCACTTCCTTGCATGCGAAGATATTGATGGTGGGTCCGAGCTGACATGGGGAGGATTCTTTTTTTTTTGTGCGTAATAAGGAGGCACTTCCTTGCGTGTGAAGATGTAGCTAGTGGGTCCATCTGTCAGCCTCACCGTGTACAGTCCTCTTCCGATGGCTGTCGTTCGTTGACCACGCCGTGCGGACAGCACCCAGGCGGTGGACGACGGTGAGGCAGGGAACGACGCAGAGCATGGGAACACGCGGAGGGTAGTACGAGGGTTAACTGGTTCAGCTTTGGTGTGAGGCTGTCGTCGCCGCAGAATAACAAGGGGTGTGGGTGAGTAAAGGGATGGCCCGGCCAGCGGTAGGAGTAGTAGGGGGCGGTGAGGCCTATGCGGCAGCACAGCCGGCCACCGGAGGCAGGAGCACACGGTGGTTTGGATGGCTAGAGCAAGAAAATCAGAGGTTGAAGAAGCAGGATGACCGTTGGATGTTAACAATCCAACGGTCACTGGTGATAGCATCGTTTGTTGACTAAGTTGACAAAGCCATGCGTACGCGTCTGATGGCTCGTGTCCGCGTTAGTATTTCCCCGAAGAGGAAGGGATGATGCAGCACAGCTACGGTAGGTATTTCCCTAAGTTATGAAACCAAGGTTATCGAACCAGTAGGAGAATGAAGCAACACTATGTAAACGGTACCTGCACACAATGAAAAAATACTTGCAACCCAACGTGTAAGAGGGGTTATCAATCCCTCTCGGGTAAAAGATAGATTAGTTTGTATGATTTTGGATAAATAGATCTTGCGATAAAACAAAATAAAACAAATAAAGAAAAAGTGCAGCAAGGTATTTTTGGGTTTTTAGAATAATATATCTGAAAGAAAAAGCAAATAAAAATAGATCTCAAAGCAAATATGATAAAGAATAGACCCGGGGGCCGTAGATTTCACTAGTGGCTTCTCTCGAGAAAAATAGCATACGGCGGGTAAACAAATTACTGTTGGGCAATTGATAGAATTTCAAATAATTATGATGACATCCAGGCAATGATCATTATATAGGCATCACGTCCAAGATTAGTAGACAGACTCTTGCATGCATCTACTACTATTACTCCACACATCGACCGCTATCCAGCATGCGTCTAGTGTATTAATGTCGGTGTACTAAGTATTGGGTTGTTAGTACCCCGTACTTGTGCACGGGCAGTTGTAGCCATACTCGCGGCGAGGCTTGTCGGGGAATGGCTCGAGGTTGACTCAGGTTATCGAAGAAATACTCAAGTCAAAGATCTGAGGATCAACAGATAGGAAGAGCTGGAGTCCAAAAGCCGGCCTCCCCAGCAAGATCTTGCCGGGGTGGCCTGCGAAGCCCGGCAAGACTCGGTGCCCGGCAAGATTCGGCGCCCGGCAAGATTCCGCTACTGTACCACCGCTTTGACACAGGAACAAGCCCGACATTCTGGGTCCTTCTCTAGATGCGTGGCAATGTGCCAGTGGAGGAGAGCTTAAGCGGTGCTGATGGGATGGCCCCTTTTTCCATCCCCTAGAAAGTGAGGACACCTAAACGGACACCTCACGGTGCATTAAATGCATTCGTCCTAATCCGTCAGTGGTTAGGTATGATGACCCTGTAGCTACTTTACACCTCAATGTATGTACATTTTGCCACTGTGGTGACCCCTTTGAGCGTATAAAAGGAGGCCCAAGGCAAATGCTACAGGGGAGGAGGATCTTCTGGCCCATTCTGCATGCGTAGCTGCTCTTTGAACGTATTGTTCATTGCAAGCGCTCCTGGAGCCTGGGCTCAAGAACACTCATAATAAAACAAGGCAGGAGTGGGGTTTTACGCTGATCAGCGGCCCGAACCTGGGTAAAATCGCCCCGCGTCGATCGTTGGTTCTGCTCTTTGTGCATACCTCTCTCCCTGTCGAACCGTAAAGGGGTCCTATAGGATCCCATAGGTGTCATACGCCGACATCTTTGGCGCGCCAGGTAGGGGGATCGAGGTTGTGCGAACCTGATCCAGTGATCGGCGCCTTAGTTTCTTCATCATCTTCATCATCATGCCGCCCAAGAAGAAGAGCGCCGCAATGGCGCAACCATCCATGTCTGTTTTGCCTGTGCCCTCGCGTACGGGCGATGGCGTGGGTGCAGAAGGAAGAGGATTAGAGCCTCCATGGCGTTCCGGTGACCCAAGCCAGACGAGCGGTGTCGTTCGCAGCGGCAGTGGCAACCCGCACGCCGCTGGATCCAGAGATGGAGCTGTGTTGCCTACGGGCGACACAACGAACTCCAGAGATCGGAGGACGCCTTCTGGGGCTCCCGCGCCGGCACCAGCGTCACGCCCTTCCCAGGCCGTGTACGATGAGCAGCGTCATGGCGCTGGTGGTTCAGGGCGTCCCCATGAAAAGACTTCTGCGCATCGATCCCAAGGTGCACAGGCCCAGCATGCACGCCAAACTGCCGACGGAAGTGGCGCGCGGTCGCGTGATCATGACGGTGCTCCTTCTAACGCGGTTAGGAGTCAGAGCACCTCACGTACCTCGCACCTGCCGCCGCCGCCTACGCCAGCGGAAGCTTTGGCATGTGCGCAGCTGCTCCTCGATTTCCCTCCTGCTCCGGAGAAGATGGAGGAGTGGCGAGCTACCATCCAGAGCCTCATTGGCTTCGCCAACAAAGATGGGCCGCAGAAGGCAGGGCCCTCACAGCGGCGGCCCATCGATCAGGCACGGGCCGATGTGGAGAAAACCGGAGGTGGTGCAACCACGGTGCACTCTCCTCCACGACACCAACGGCGATCGACAACCCAGCGGGTTGATCGCCGCGATGCTGATTCCACGGCATCGTCCGATCCACGGATGCGCCGCGACCAGTGTCAAGTTCTCCAGGAATGAAGCAAAGAGGATGCTCGAACCACCATCGAGCGGCGACGGGAAGCGCGTTATCAATCCGATAAGCGCGCAGGGCCCGCTATCGACGAGCCTGTGCCAGGGGACGCAGGCGACTTGCCTTACGAGGTGGGGACTCCAGCGTTTACCCATGAGCTGCGGCAAGTCCAGTGGCCCAATTCCCGAACCTTCAAGCCAGAGGTCCCAGAGAAATATGACGGCAAGACTCATTCCTCGGAGTTCCTGAGCATCTACACCATTGCGGTGCAGGCTGTCAGGGGCCGAGATGACAAGATACTTGCCAACTACTTCCCGTTGGTGCTCAAACCCAACGTCAGGTCGTGGTTGATGCATTTGCCGGAGAATTCTATTTCTTCTTGGTCAGATTTGTGCCATCAGTTTGTTGGCGCCTTTGTTGGAGGCCACCAAGCTCCTGGTCAAGAGAGTGATTTGCATATCATCCCTCAAAAGGAGGGCGAATCCCTGCGCAAGTTTATCCAGAGATTTAGCCGGGTGCAGTACAACATTCCTGACGTTCATCCTGCCGCTGTCGTTAGCGCGTTCCACCAGAACATGCGTAAACGCAAAATGCGTGAAGAGCTGGCAATGAACAAAGTCAGGAGTATTACCGAGCTTTACGCTTTGGCCGACAAGTGCGCTCGAGCTGAGGAGGGGAGGAAACTCCCTGGCAAAGCTGTTGGCGCGGGGGGTGAATCAGAAGATGAAGACGCCGCAACCCCGTCAAGGAAAGGCCGGCGGCGGAACAAAAAGCGCAGAGGCAAGGCCATGCTTGCTGTCGAGGAATCCGGCAACACTGGCGCCGCCAAGAAGGCCAAGGTTGACGACCCCGGCAAGGAACTTGCCGGGTGCTCCTCATGCCAGGCCTTGGCGGCTGCCGACAAGTCGGAAAGCTCCGGCAAGCAGTATTGCAAGATCCATCGCACCAAGGGCCACGATCTCCAGAACTGCCGACAAGTTGAGCAGCTTATCGAGAAGCAGAGGGCTGAGTATGAAAGGCGAGACAAGGAGAAGGCCCATGACGGTGCTGAGGGGTTCGGCAAGAAGCACGGTGGCCGAGGGGGTCGCCGCGGCAAGACCAAGCAACAGAGGGAGAGGCCTGCTCGAGGCCGTGACAAAGAAGAAGGTAATGATGATGAAGAAGATCATGAGTCCAGTGAGCAAGAATTCCAGAAAGCTACAGAGGCTATGTGTATCGACGGGGGCGCCTCGTTGCATTCTTCCCACCGTCAACTTAAACAGTGGGTGTGAGAAGTTAATGCAACAGAGCCATCACTAGATGCATGTAAGCCCCTCAAGTGGTCCAACACGCCTATCATTTTTTACGCCGAGGATCACCCTGATCGCACAACTGCGGTCGGGTGCTTGCCATTGTTGGTCTCACCAACAATCCGCAACCTCAAGGTGACGAAAATGATAGTTGACGGTGGGGCCGGACTGAACCTAATCTCACCGGATGTGCTCAAGAGGCTCCAAATTCCTGATGAAGATCTCGAGGAAATGGGCATGTTTCAAGGGGTCAATCCAGGAAGAACCCAGCCAAAGGGCAAGATTACGCTACCGGTGACATTTGGTAGCAAGCTCAACTACAGGACAGAGAAGGTAGTGTTTGATGTCGCCAAGATCCCTATGTCATATATTGGGATCCTTGGTCGGCCAGCGCTGGCTAAGTTCATGGCGGCATCACACTACACGTACAATGTTTTGAAGATGCCCAGGCCGTTGAGTGTCATTACTATCCATTCTGATAAGAAGGATGCGCTCATCTGTACCGACCAACTCTACCGGGAAGTAGTTGCAGCACCTGCCGTCAAGGCATCTGCTCCTGCCGCTGGAACTCCCGGGGGGAAGAAGAAGACAGGCAAGAATCTTGGCGCAAACTCCGGCAAGCGCACCTCCTCGGAGTGCTGCACTTCCGTTGAGGATGCACCAGAGAGTTCCACCGGCAAGAACAAGAAATCCAAGGCTGCTCCACCAGAGACCAAGAAGGTGCCCATCAGGGAGGACGGAACGGGAGGAACTTTCACCATAAGTTCCACCCTAGAAGACAAATAGGAAAGCGCGCTCATTGCCTTCCTGCGGGCGAATGTCGACGTGTTTGCATGGCAACCGTCTGACATCCCCGGTGTTCCCAGGGAGGTAATTGAGCACCACCTTGATGTCTGTCCTCACACGCGGCCCGTCAAACAGAGGGTCAGGAAGCAAGCCTTGGAGCAGCAAGAATTCATTGTCGAAGAAATCAGGAAACTGGAAGCGGCAGGATTGGTCAGGGGAGTGCTTCACCCAACGTGGTTGGCTAATCCGGTTGTAGTGCGCAAGGCAAATGTGAAATGGAGGCTGTGTATTGATTATACAGATATCAATAAAGCCTGTCCAAAAGATCCTTTTCCCTTGCCGCGCATCGACCAGATTGTGGACTCCACCGCTGGTTGTGATCTACTGTCCTTCCTTGATGCCTACTCAGGGTATCATCAGATCTTCATGGGAAAAGAAGATGAAGAAAAGACCGCATTTATCACCCCATGTGGTACGTATTGTTTCATACGAATGCCTTTCGGGTTGAAAAGTGCTGGTTCTACATTTGCGAGAGCGGTCCAAATTGGTTTTGAGTCTCAGCTCCATAGAAATATGGAGGCATATATGGATGATATAGTGGTCAAAACCAAGGACAAAGCGACACTCATACAAGATCTAGAAGAGACATTTGCAAATCTGCGCAAGATCAACCTAAAGCTCAATCCTGAGAAGTGCGTGTTTGGTGTTCCTTCCGGCAAGCTTTTCGGATTCTTTGTATCTCAACGGGGGATCGAAGCGAATCCCGACAAGATCAAAGCTATTGAGAAGATTGAAGCGCCAAGACGCGTCAAGGATGTTCGTCGTCTTGCCGGGTGTGTTGCTGCCCTAAGTAGATTTATTTCCAAATCTGCTGAGCATGCCCTGCCCTTTTTCAAAATTTTGAAGAAGGTAGGTCCAATGAAATGGACTCCGGAAGCGGAGGCTGCGCTGCAAGATTTGAAGAAATACCTTTCTTCTCCGTCGACGCTAGTCGCGCCTAAACCATGAGAGCCGTTGCTGCTATATTTGGCGGCAACAAATCAAGTGGTTAGTGCTGCGTTAGTGGCGCAGAGAGAAGCTGATGAGGAAGCAACACCAGCGGCAGGACCGCCAGGTGACGCGGCAAGATCTTCCCCGGCAAGGGTTGATCCCGGCAAGATAGGATCCGCGCAGTCAGAAGAACCAGTGCAGAAGAAAAAGGTGGTGCAGCGCCCAGTTTATTTTGTTAGCTCTCTTTTGCAATGGGCTAGGTCAAGGTATTCTGGCGTGCAGAAGTTGCTCTTCGGCCTCCTTATGGCCTCAAGGAAGCCGCACCATTATTTTCAAGCACATGAAATCACTGTCGTCACTCGCTTTCCGTTGCAACGGATTTTGCGAAATCCAGAGGCAACCGGCAGGATTGTGGAGTGGGCGTTGGAATTGTCGAGCTTTGGTCTCAAGTTTGAAAGCACTTCGGCAATTCAGAGCAGGGCCTTGGCAGAGTTCATTGCGGAATGGACCCCAACGCCAGACGAAGAGGTTCAAGAAACAACTCTCCCCGGCAAGGAAATCGATCAGGAATGGGTTATGTACTTTGACGGGGCTTTTTCGCTGCAAGGCGCCGATGCTGGTGTGCTGCTTGTCGCACCTACCAGAGAGCACCTCAAGTACATAGTCCAGATGCATTTTCCTCGGGAGAGTTCAACAAACAACACTGCGGAGTACGAGGGCCTGCTTGCCGGTCTCAGGATCGCGGCAGACCTTGGTATCAAGAAGCTCGTCATCAGAGGCAATTCACAGCTTGTTGTCAGGCAAGTTAACAAGAGTTATCAGAGTCCATTGATGCAGGCCTACGTGGATGAAGTGAGAAAAATGGAAGAGCACTTTGATGGTCTGCAAATGAAGCACATCCCTCGTGCTGAAAATGGTATTGCTGACGACCTGTCAAAGCGCGCTGCCCTCAAGTTGCCTATGGAACCAGGAACTTTTGTGATCCATTTGACTCAACCATCCGTGGCGCCATCAATGCGGCAAGAAAAGAGAAGAAAGTTGAATTCTGGACAGTACTTTCCGGCAGAGCTCCCCGGAGCCGCCGGCAAGGAACTTGCCGGGATCAACGACAAACCTGCCGGGGAACGACAGGCTCCGGCGGAACCTCACGCTTTCGCTGTCGAGACAAATGTTCCCCCGGCGGAGGAGATGCCTTTAGTCCTAGCTATCGAGCTCCAGGCTCCAGCATGGGCGCAACACATTGTCCATTTCCTTCAGACAGGAGAACTCCCTGAAGAACAGGAAGAAGCGGAAAAAGTAGCCTGTCGGTCTGTTATGTACAAGTTCGTCGATGACGTCCTATATAGAAAGAGACCAAACGGTGTAAAATTGAAGTGTATTCCTCGGGAGGATGGACTAGAGCTGTTGGCAGAGATACATGGAGGCATATGTGGCTCTCACATAGGGTCAAGGGCACTTGTCGGGAAGGCATTCCGGCAAGGTTTCTTTTGGCCCACCGCTCTCCAGGATGCAACTGCACTAGTAACCAAGTGTGAAGCGTGCCAGTTTCATTCGAAGAAATCACATCAGCCAGCTCAAGCTCTTCAGACGATCCCTCTCTCCTAGCCATTTTTGGTCTGGGGGCTCGACATATTGGGCCCTTTCCCCCGTGCTACCGGGGGCTTTGAGTACTTGTACATTGCAATTGACAAGTTCACAAAGTGGCCGGAGGTGGAAGCGGTGAGGAAGGTGACAGCACAATCAGCCGTCAAGTTCTTCAAAGGGATAGTTTGCCATTTCGATGTGCCCAACAGGATCATCACCGACAACGGTACGCAATTCACAAGTCGCGCCTTCATGAAGTACGTCCAAGACCTTGGCGGCAGAATTTGTTTTGCCTCTGTTGCTCACCCGAGAAGCAACGGCCAAGCGGAGAGGGCTAATGCTGAAGTGCTGCGCGGTCTCAAGACCAGAACCTTTGACAGGCTGAGAAAGTGTGGAAGACGCTGGATTGATGAGTTGCCGGCGGTTCTTTGGTCAATCAGAACGACACCAAATCGAGCCACCGGCCAGACACCCTTCGCTCTGGTCTACGGAGCGGAAGCAGTTCTCCCCGCGGAACTAATATACGGATCACCTCGAGTGCTCGCTTATGATGAGCTTGAGCAAGAGCAACTGCGGCAAGATGACGCTGTGCTCCTTGAGGAGAATCATCTTCAGGCTGCTGTGCGAGCTGCATGCTACCAGCAAGCTTTGCGTCGCTACCATAGCCACAAAGTTCATGCCCGAAGCCTTGAGGAAGGCGACCTTGTTCTTCGGCGGATTCAGTCCGCCAAGAATTCAAACAAGTTGATGCCGAAGTGGGAAGGCCCTTATCGGGTAGTGCGAGTCACCAGGCCCGGCGCTGTCCGCCTGGAGACCGAAGATGGCGTTCCAGTGAGCAATTCCTGGAATATCGAACATCTTCGCAAATTCTACCCATAAGGCACAGTTGCCGGGGGCCCCTGGCAACCACCCTTTTGTACAAGTCTTGCCGGCAAGGCATGTAATCCGTTGTACAAAGCCAGGCGCAGACCCTGAGCCTAGATGAATAGATTTAAGTGTTGTGCATTTCCTTATTGATTTCCATGTTTATATGTATATGCATGTTTGTCTAAGATGTTGTATGACACTCACTCCCGGTAAGTTCTAACGAACCGCCAAGGTTCCATCTCTTTATTTTCTCTTCTTTCTTTTTCTCAAAAGACAGAAGGATTCCTCGCGTGCACGTTTGTCGGGGGGGGGAGAGGAAGGTATGAGTACCAGTTGGCGATGTTCAGAATTGACGCTTTACCGGAGGAAGAACAGCGACAGAAAGCTAAGTTCTAAAACTCAGAGCAAGTTTCCTTTATTGCGAAGTTATTTTCCTTAGACGATTTTGACTTTTGTATGAAAAACCTGCACGCGAAGGAACCCTTGTCGTGATCGGTTGCGCCCTTATTTTGTTTCGAGTCCGCTCAATGATTTAAGTGGCTGCACTGAGATCGCCAAGGAGTCTTGCCGGCCGCTGCACCTCCAGCAGGCTGCTGAAGTCCCGCACCCAGCGCTCGCGGCAGGTTGCGCGCCGGCAAGTTTTTCAGTAAGCGTAGGGTGAATTCCATACATAAAGGAATCAGACAAGGGAGATATCATGCATATACCCAAACATAAGCAAGTTATATTACATTAATAAGTCGCCACAGTTCTAACTTAAGACTTAATTGTCTTTGGCATGGAATGGCGACGGCAAGAAGAGGTGGAGCAGTTAATCTCTGCGCTGGCCTTCGACCCTTTTGATTGAATCCACCTTCTCAAGGATAGGTGCGACAAGCTCCTCAAGTACCTCGAGATTTGCATCCTTTGGTAGGCGACCGAGCACGTTGGAGAGGTTGATGCCAGGGTTATTATGCACCACCTTGACAAGTACCTTGCGAAGGACGGCCCGGCAAAGCTGGCGGGACTCGTTGGCCAGTTGGGTCGCCCGGTTTGACTGAAGCAGCTTCAGAGCATCATCGATGCTTTCGAAGAACATGGTCAACCTGGCGCTTGGGGATATTCTTTCTTCGGAGGAATACTTGAAGTTTGACAGGCCCATGGATGACAATTGTGCCGTGAGGTTCTCCGCAGCATCGATGAGGCGTTCAGTCCAGATTTCCACCCCCTTTTCATAATCAACTTGGGCGGTGGCGGCGCTCTTGAGCAGGTTCTTCTCGTCTTGGAGATCCTTGCTCAGGGCCTTTTCGCGGGCCCTGCTGTCCTCAAGTGATTTCTCCAGCGTGGTCAGTTTCAACCTCAGATTGGCAATAGCATCATTCGCTGAAGAGAGCTGCTTGGTCTTGTCAGACATGGCAACTTGCATCTCCGCCAGGGTGTGGAGGGTTTTTTCCCTGTCACCTTTGAGCGTCGAGAGCTCCTTGCCGTGTTCTTCAAGATCCACTTCCAGTTTCTTGACTTTGTCGCCCAGCTCATTCTTGGCGGCCTCTGCAGCCTCGGCAGCATCGATGGCCTTCTTGAGCTTGCCGGCGTGATCTACAGTCAGAGCTTCGAGCGCCTCCTTGTGCTTTTACTCCAGCTCCTGGGTCCGCCGCGCAGCAAGCTTCTCAATTTCTTCATCTTTGCTGCGAAGCTTGGTGGCGAGTGCCTGCTCACGTGTGACAAGATCTTCCTCATGGGCGTCGAGTGCAATGCGACGCTTCGTCAGGAGAGCATCCTCAGCGGCAGTTCTTTGTGCAGCTTCTTCCTGCGCTTTCTCTAGGTCAGATCGTTTCAAGAGGATCTCTGTCCAGTTTTGGCTCACTTGTTCTCGGCTGGCAGTCAGCTCCTGAAAGGCCTCGGCGTACCAGACTTGCATTTGTTCGACGCGCCTCTGAAAATCTGCTTCGGCCGCCTCGACAGCTGCCATTCTGGAATCTGCTTTCTCTTTCCGGGCGCGGTGGAGTGCCTGGAGCTTGCGGAAATTTTTGCCCATGGCCTGGAGGAGTTGATCCTCTTCAGATTTGCCACTGCTGGCGCTTGGATCATCAATAATCTCGAGCCTGGCGGCGGCGATGATTTCTTCATCAAAGACTTCCCCTTCGGCCGGTGCCCCAATGCTTGCCGTCCCCGGCAAGTTGACAAACAGATTCTCGCCAACTTTGAGATATTTGCTTGATGAGGGGACTTCGGATGTTGACGGTTGATCCTCAGCAACCGCCTCACCAGTAGCTGGGGGCTCCGTGGCCGGTGTAGCGCCTAGCGCTCATGCGACAGGAATGCCGTCAGTACGGTCACCAGCCTCCTTTCCACCCTCTTTAGCAGACTCCTTGGCGGGCTCCTCCTGTGCAGTCTTGGCGGCCTCATCGGCAAAGGCACCGCCGGCCTCGAGTGGCATCTACGGCGGCCTCGCTGGCAACGATTTTGTCGGCTTCGGTGACAACATCCCTGGCGGTCTCCTTGATGACAGCGTCGATGTCCATGTATTCCATCTCAGGGAATTCTAAAGGACAAAGGAGAGAAACAGAATGAGGTCAAGATTGAAGTTTGGGAAGACAAAGAAAGAGAGATAAAGGAAAGAATAGCAAGCACTCTGAGGCAATTGGTTACCTGCATCGAGCTGTTGAGAGGCGGCCTCGCCCCTCCCGGCAACCTCGGTTGCCGGGGGTAGGATGGTGGTACCAATGGTTGTCGGCTCCTCCTCAACCAAGACAAACTCGTCGGTGTGATCTCTTGCCGGGGATGCGCTTGTGGGCGGTGTGGTTGATGGAGGTGGCGCGACGGAGGTATCTCCTAACTCACCTTGTTGCCGTCCTTCTCCTGCAAGCCCAAAGATATCAGCGGCAAGGATAAAAACCTCAGTGCCCGTCAGCAGAAAACGAGTGGAAAACTCATGCTGGGGGCTGCGCTGGGGCTGCGTTGAGGGCTGAGCTCCGGGCTGACGACGACAATTTCTGGCACGCTCGTAGAGCCAGCCGGGGGCTCGTCGCCCGTGGAAGCTCTCAACCTCTTCGCCGCCCTTTCCGCCAAGGTTTCTGCATCGCTGCGGGGACAAAACGAGCAAGGCTATGAGATTACTCCAAGATTTGGAAGATAAAGGCTATGACAGGACACTTACTCTTCCTCTTCTCGTTCCGGGCTAAAGCCGGAGATGTCGAAATCGACCTCCGGTGCTGTGTCCGTGTGAGGGGGCGGAGGAGGGGTCCTGGGTCACTTGGCTGTAGCAGGCGCGGGGGGTTGGCGTGTTTCTGCCACCTCAGCCTCCGGTACGGTAGTGCGAGACACCCCTGCCGCCTCAGTAGTCTTGCCAGCCGCTTTCTTGCCGGGAGCCTCGTTGCTCGAAGAAGGTTGGCTTGCCGGGATGCCAGATGCAGCCTTTCGAAGAACACGCTTTGTCTTCTTCGGGGCTGGGAGCTCTTCTTGCGGTTCTTCTTCGGCCGCGACTTCGTCGGACAAGCTCTCAGCGGCTGTGCCGCTCTGTTCCCCAGCAGCCTTGTCCTTCCTGGCAGGATTTTTCTCCACCACTACTTCTGCGTCACTGGTTTACCATTCTGTGAAGCCGGCGCTGCCAGCCTCCATGGCAAGATTCGCCTCCTCCGCCCTAGTGGCGATGTATGCCACTTCTTCGTCGGTGGTGGCTCGGATGAGGTCCGTTTCTTCCCGGACGGCTCTCTCCATCAAGTTGTCAAAGAACCTTTGTGCCTCTTCCTCGGATGGCTCGACCCATGTCGCGTCAGGACCGTGGGCGTTGAACAGCGGCATGGTGCCGATAATCGATCCCAGGGCTGAGTTGTTGCACAGGGGGACAATTCTTGCCAGCAACCGATGCTTGTTGTCACGCTGGAATAGCTTTTGACGGAGAGTGCCAAGCTGCATAGTAGTCAAATTGTTGTTCAATCCGGGGCGCAGTCTCATGATGTCTGCTGTGTTCTGGTATTCCCAAGCTGGTCTCCCTTTACTCTGCAAGGGGGCGATGCGGCGGTGGAGGAAATCGAAGCCGATCATCTCCATTGTGAGCCCGGCAGCTTTCAGGCGAAGGATCCTGGTGGTGGCAATTGTGAGCTTTTCGTCTTTAGCAGTGAGATCGCTCCAGCCACTGCCACGGACCGCTTTCTGTTGTCGAGGCAAACAGAACGGATGGGGATCTGCTTCTTGATCCAGCACCACTCAGCCCGCCATTCGTCCCACTTCTCGCGGTAAACCCCTTCTGGATATATTTCCTTATTCCAAGCTCTTGGAATCCAGGCGATGGAACCAGAGAGGGCCTCCCCTTTTTGGATACGGGGGAAAAAGTAATGGCGGAAGAGAGCAGTATTGGGAATCACTCCGGCAAAATTTTCACAAAGATGAGCAAAGATGGACATACACAGTACGACATTCGGCATGAAATCAAGAAGATGGAAGCCGTATGTGTACATAATGTCATTGAAGAAGTCAGAAAATGGGGGACAGAGCCCGCAATAGAAATATGCGACGAAGAAGGGCTATCTGTCTGACCCGCTCTTGGAGCAAGAACCTGGAATCACGCGAGTGGCGGGGTGGGCCTGCGTCTCCCTCGCCCACATACACTGGTACCGCCTCTTCAGAGCTTTCGCATCAAGCGACGGGGCGAAGACGACGTACTTCTTCCGCATCTTCACCAGCTCGCTCTCCGGGACATCGGCTTTCGTCTCCTTGCCCTTGCCTTTGCTGGTCTTGGGCGGCATGGCGACTGCAGGGGCGGAAGCCGGGAATGGAGCGGGCGTGGAGGCAACGAGCGGATGAGGGAAAGCTTTGCTCTGAGCTCGAGAGAAGGAAGGCAATGGCGGCGGCTAGATTGAGAAGAAGAGGGGAGGGGGGGGTAAATAGGCTGTGTCTCTGCGGTTTCTCCTTTTTATGGGGAAGGTGCGAGGCCGCCTCTTTTACTCCCCAATGTGAATACGCCTCTGCAGGCGCATTGCAGTTACAGCCTTTCGACGCACGCTTCCCACGTCGCGCATTCAGCGCGCGTAGTGGGGGGCACAGTAAGCGGGATATTTATGAGCAATTAATTCCCTACCACGTGTGCCCGTGCACTGTTTGGGCCTAGCCCAACAACGCCTCGCACTCGTGTGTGGCCTAGGCCCGGGGGCTCCTGTCGGTGTACTAAGTATTGGGCTGTTAGTACCCCGTACTTGTGCACAGGCAGTTGTAGCCATACTCGCGGCGAGGCTTGTCGGGGAACGGCTCGAGGTTGACTCAGGTTATCGAAGAAATACTCAAGTCAAAGATCTGACGATCAACAGATAGGAAGAGCTGGAGTCCAAAAGCCGGCCTCCCCGGCAAGATCTTGCCGGGGTGGCTTGCGAAGCCCGGCAAGATTCGGCGCCCGGCAAGATTCTGCTACTGTACCACCGCTTTGACACAGCAACAAGCCCGACATTCTGGGTCCTTCTCTGGATGCGTGGCAATGCGCCAGTGGAGGAGAGCTTAAGCGGTGCTGATGGGATGGCCTCTTTTTCCATCCCCTAGAAAGTGAGGACACCTAAACGGACACCTCATAGTGCATTAAATGCATTCATCCTAATCCGTCAGTGGTTAGGTATGATGACCCTGTAGCTACTTTACACCTCAATGTATGTACATTTTGCCACTGTGGTGACCCCTTTGAGCGTATAAAAGGAGGCCCAAGGCAAATGCTACAGGGGAGGAGGATCTTCTGGCCCATTCTGCATGTGTAGCTGCTCTTTGAAAGTACTGTTCATTGCAAGCACTTCTGGAGCCTGGGCTCAAGAACACTCATAATAAAACAAGGCAGGAGTGGGGTTTTACGCTGATCAGCGGCCCGAACCTGGGTAAAATCGCCCCGCGTCGATCGTTGGTTCTGCTCTTTGTGCATACCTCTCTCCCTGCCGAACCGTAAAGGGGTCCTATAGGATCCCATAGGTGTCGTACGCTGACAATTAAGTTCATGAAAAAACGGAGTAATGCAATAAGAACGATGACATGATGTAGACAAGATCTATTCATGTAGGAATAGACCCCATCTTGTTATCCTTAATAGCAATGATCAATGCGTGTCTTGCTGCCCCTTCTGTCACTGGGAAAGAACACCGCACAACTGAACCCATCATAAAGCACCTCTTCCCATGGCAAGAAAAATCGATCTAGTTGGCCTAACTAAGCCAAAGATTCGAAGAAGAAATACGAGGCTATAAGTAATCATGCATATAAGAGATCAAAGAAACTCAAATAACTTTCATGGATAAATAGATCTGATCATAAACTCATAGTTTATCGAATCCCAACAAACACACCGCAAAAAGAGTTACATCAAATAAATCTCCAAGAGACCATTGTATTGAGAATCAAAAGAGAGAGAGGAAGCCATATAGCTACTAACTACGGACCCGTAGGTCTACAATGAACTACTCACGCATCATCGGAGAGGCACCAATGAGGATGATGAACCCCTCTGTGATGGTGTCTAGATTAGATCTGGTGGTTCTGGAACTTGCGGCGGCTGGAATTGTGTTTCATTGACTACCCTAGGGTTTTTGGATTTTCGTGGTATTTATAGAGCAAAGAGGCGGTGCGGAAGGCGGCCGAAGTGGGCACAACCCACCAGGGCGCTCCTGGGCCCCCAGGCGCGCCCAGGTGGGTTGTGCTCCCCTCGGAGCCCCCCTCTGGTAGTTCTTTGGCCCAACAGGTGTCTTCTGGTCCAGAAAAATTCTCCAAAAAGTTTCGCTGCGTTTGGACTCCGTTTGGTACTGATATTCTGTGAAGTAAAAAACAAGCAAAAAATAGCAACTGGCACTGGGCACTATGTCAATAGGTTAGTCCCAAAAAATGATATAAAGTTGCTATAAAATAATTGTAAAACATCCAAGAATGATAATATAACAACATGGACCAAGGAAAAATTATAGATACATTGGAGACGTATCAGCGTCAACTTAGTAGGGCCACAAGTCAGCCTCTAAATCTGGTGGGCCCCAGCTGTCATTGGGAGCACTCGTTATTTTTCGCTTAATAAGGAGGCACTTCCTTCCGTGCCAAGATATAGCTGGTGGGTCCCAGCTGTCATGGGGAGGATTCATTCTCTTGGCGTAATAAGGAGGTACTTGCTTGCGTGCGGCCATGGACCATGTGGGTCCCAACTGTCAGCCTCTCCATGTACATCCCTTTTCCGATGTTGTCGTTTGTTGACAATGTTGACCACGTCGTGCCGAGAACACCAACGCGATGGACGACGGCGAGACCCAGGAAGGGAATGACCCAAAGGCGGCGAAGCCACAACAGTGGAGGGATGTGGGAGAGTACAGGTATGACCTGGCCGATGGTGGGAGTAGTAGGGGCGGCGAGGCCTACACGGCGGCACAACCGGCCACGGGAGGCAGATGCAGGCGCTCCAGCCGGCAATGGTTTTGGCGGCTGGAGCAAGAGCAACTAGATCAAAGATTGAAGAAGCAGGATCGCCGTTGGATGTCAATCCAACGACTATAGATGTCAGAATAATTTGTTGACTTTTTGTTTTAGACCATTAAATTGTTTTGTTCACTAAATGGACAACACCTTGCGCAGGCTTCGTCTAGTGGGCCAACAAAGTTAGCTTCAAAAGCTGTGGCGGAATGCAGCCAATTTATTTAGGTTTCACAGCCCATTTCATTTTGTTTGCCAATACATATATTTCCTGGGCTTTGACTCAAATAATAATCTATTTCCTGGGCTGGGTAAAAATAATAATGCCGATTTACTATTTATGATAATTTACAACGCATTTGATTATTTATTCGAATACACCTATTTACTGGGCTGGATGGAAAATAATATTGCGTACATGCAGCCCATTTATCATTTCTGATAATTTACAAGCCATTTCATTTTAGTAGAAATGGACCCATTTTCTAGGATGGGTGAAAAAACAATGATGGTCTGGACTGAGCATTTCGTATAAGAAATAATATTGAGATAGGAATTGAACTGAGCTGTGCATTTTATTAAACGAAACATAGGTCAGGCTGCGCTTATTTTAGGATCTTGTTTACAACTGTCGGCCCAGTTGCATTGCTGATGCTCAACGAAAAAGGCATGTGTAGTATAGTACAACTTTACATGGCTACTCAGCCCACATTCAACGACGCCTGAAAAGGCCCAAACAAGACTTCTGTACAACTTTTTGAAGTCACTGAGCTCAATTAATAACTTAAGAAAAAAGTTAGAGTACAGTGGAACCTAATTAAAAGCTGTCATGAGCGAAGAAAAAATTCAACAGTCCCACTTGTGTGTGTGTGTGTGAGAGAGAGAGAGAGACCCATCGGTCGATGCTCGTAAATACATCTTTCAGCCATATGCATTGCTGATGCTCAGTAAAAACTTATATAGTTGACACAATCATATAGAACATCATAGCACACTGAACTTGCATACAAAAATATCACGCAGGCGGCACAATCAAGGTGGAAGCAGCGGATCGCTACGGGCAGGGCTATGTTGAAACCAACGAACTCGTACATAACCGTTCATCGTCTTTATCAATGACGGGGAAATATCATGAATGCTGTGCAAAGAAAACAGAGAGACAACACAATAAGTTCTGCTGGCACATTAAGTTGATGTACACCCCTTTCTAAAAAAGTTCAGCTAAAAAATAGAACAGGTCACAATCAAATGTACTGGCACATCAGTGCTTCACACCGATAGCTCAGATTTAACTAGTATCTGAGAAGATTCAGTTGTTACCTCAAATTAGAGCACATCCATGCAGCCAGCCCTGCCTCTTCTCTCAAAGAAGCAGTGGCCTTCGCCGCGCGATGGAGTGGGCCCTGTGCCATCCATCGTTCCGAGCAACACAGGGAAAGTCTGACATTGACTCCTGTAATGGACGTCGTCGACAGACCCTGGCACCAGCGGCGGTGGCGGCAGGACTTTGATTGATGGATTGACCACTTCTTCGACATGCACGAACACTCGATACAGGTACATCCCTAATGTGGTCCGCGGCGACCTTGGTGGCAATGAATAGTACAACCCCGGTTCCTGCACCAGTATCTCAACACCAATCACCTTCGGTATGGTGGACGGCTTCTTCATCCATGCCATAACCATCAGAGCCAAGCTGTCTGGAGGGACAAACATACTTACGAGCTCACCTCCTAGGTCGTTGATAAGCTCATTCATGGACTCGCTATTCCAAGCACGTCGAGGCATGCCGTGGAAGGTAAGCTTTGTTAAAAACTCAAGCTCAGAGGGCACCAAGCCCCATCCTGGGTGCCACCGAGCAAAGCTCACTAGCGCGCCATCGCAGAACAAACGCCGGGAAGATTCGAACACACGACTGCAGTCGAAAGTTGTCTGTAACCTGATGAAGAAATCAGCCGGTGGCGGATAGACTTCGACAAGCAAGTCACTTACTTGGATGCCATGCGCAATGCCAAGAGCTTTGACAAGGTCGTCTGGCAAGACAGGAGGCCAGTCTCTGTTGATGGTTACCATTAGCACTTTGCCGGCAAACTGGTCATCAAGCGCCGCCATGCCACTGTTGAGCGGCAGCACGTAGCGCCCGAAGGCAGGACGGACCTCAGGATCTCCGGCTCGGAGATCCGCATTGACTGGCGACATGATAGTGCTCTTGAGTACAGGGAGTACAGGAGGGGGACTTGGGGGAACTGGAGTAGGAATCGAGATTCCAGAGGTGGGGGAGGGGCGGGAGATTGGGGATGAAAAGGTAGCATGAATTTCGAACACGCGCCAATATGCTCTCGGCGTGCAAGCGCACGAAAACACCGGTGGCGCCCACATGTCGGCCTAAGAGTCCTTTTTCTTTCTTTTTTTGAGCGCCCGGCCTGAGAGTCATAATTGACCTGTTTGGCATTGCATTACTACTCGGCCCATATTCAACGACACCTCACTAGCCCAAACAAGTGTACATCATCGAAAAGACACTGAGCTGAAATTATAACTTGAAAAAAGGAGATATACTCCAAACACTAGAGAATGGTGATGCCCTCATTTAGCCCACCAGCAATTCGAGACAATAAACAGTTCAAAACAATGATATATACAACATTCAAACACTGACTAGTGACTACTACTGACATAAACAACAAGACATGATAGTTCATAAGAAGTCTTGCTACACCACCAAAATGCACCCATCTGCAGTGCTTAGACTCTCGTGATCCAGACGAGAATGACATTCTAAATAGAGGCAACTATTACACAGTAAGAGTGACATAGACGAGGATGACCAAATGACAAGGAGTATGCATAACAAGAGAGAGAACTACCCATCCAGAACAAGCATCAAAGACAACAAGTCATTCGAAGAGGGATGATCCAAAACCATCATAATTTGCTGCCCCGCTTTAGCCACCAGTGATTCGGAGACACCAGAACTCCACCCTTTCGATGCAACAACCCAATTACCTATCAACCTGAAGGCTTGAACCACATCACTGCCTGTCGGGCTTGAGACATCCAAGGATCAAAGTTAATCCAGATGCCTTTGTCATTCTCACCTTCTTTTGGCTGCAGGCTGTATCGTTGACAATCAGGGGAGTCTGCTCCCGAAGTCCTAGGGCTCACCGTGTAGACACAGTTTTCCCTAGCAAACAGAGCCTCTCTGCCATCAAGGTCCTTGCCAACGGTGATCTCCTGGTTAATCGGATAATTGAGTCCGAGAAACAGAGAGTGTGAACCAAGGCTGTTTACCCGCCTCCAACTCAAAAATCCTGAAGGCCCCAACAAGCTGGTATCCTGCTCATAGACGTAACAGCCACTGTCCGGGTACTCACGTATTTCACGGTGCTTGTACACAGTGGGGTTTTTGCAATATAACTTTTCCGGCTCATGTGTGCGAATGATCATTAGTCTTTTGCCATCGTTTGACCGAGCGAGGAACCAGTTGTGCTTCCCTATTTTTGGCAAAGGTGGTGTGATTACAAAGGGCAGTAACTGTAGGGACACTGCATCATATCAAAAAGGACAGGCATTGTTAATGTAAGATCCGCATTGTTCAGAGTATGAGTAGGATAATGCAAGAAACATCATTGATCTGTCCCTGTTGGAACTGAGAGGAAAATACAGGGAAATGTATACTGGGTTCGAAAATATAGAAGTGCCATGCATGGTTATACTCATGTTATCTCGCAATTGATTCTTCAAAGGAAACTACCATGCCATGCATGTTATGTAATCATGTTCTGTCCTCACAAATAAATTCTTCAAGGAAACTAACACACCATGCATGTTATGTAATCATGTTCTGTCCTCACAAATAAATTCTTCAAGGAAACTAACACACCATGCATTGTTATATACTCATGTTCTGTGGGCAAAATTCTTGTGAGGACATTATTCTAGCCATTGATTGTTGAAGGGCGATATATGTATGTACACATGGTAAGCATTACAGGATTTCACTACTTCCAAATATAGAGTTCTCCATATGCACATTTACTTCCCTAATGTATGGTTAGATGAAACCAACAATGTGATGCATGTTTCTACATCATGAAAATGAGGAAACTAACATGGCTATTGATACACACTCATATTTAGTAGTATATAGATTACTATAAAGTAAGGAGAATATCCATATCTTCCTAACCGTTTGATTATTCAAGGGTACAAATTGGCTGTAATGACATGGTCACAATCGCATGAATTAACTCATTCCAAATATAGCTGATTTACGACATCTCTAATACATTGCCATAGTTCTACTCAAATGATGCTCAAACAGGGATATGCCAATCATCACAAAAAGTTCAAACAATGTCATGGTGTTATCATTAAAATCAGACGAAAACAACTTACACGCGTCGTCCCAGCAATACGTGGTGCCATCTGCTTTGTCGATCGTGTAGATGATGCCATTGTGTTCAATAGCATCACATAAGTGTGTATCAGCTCTGACGATCCACTGCGAGGTGAGTCGTCTCCAGCTAAAGAAGGCACCGGCGGAAAGATAGGCGAGTCCGCGGTCGAACAAGGCAATTAGCTTGAAGTCTGCATAATCCGCATATCGTGTGGGCACTTGGCAGATTACAATCTTCTGCAAAACAAGGTCCATCCAACTGACGTGATAATCTAGATGACTTGGACCGCGACGGTAAAACCCTACATACTCCAACGGAGGAAGGATAATCTCATGGGAGGTGTGGAATTTCACAAGCATCAACTTTTTCCCGTCTTCTCTAACAGCAGCCATGCAGTGGGAGTTCATGCCGACCCAGTACATACCTACCAAGAAGTTTCGGGCGATGGTGATCAGATCGAAGTCGAGGGAAATGATGTACGGTGACCCACTACATACCTGCAAAGAAGTTTCGGCTAATGGAGGTCGGATTGAAGTCAAGGGGCATCATGTACGCCTCCGTATCATGGTGAGCGAATCTTGCTAGACCAGATAGCAGCAAGCAGGGTGTCTTGAAAAGCTCAGGCCTCGCTTCGATGATGGCCGCGTGCATGTCCCTCGAGCATGCAACCAGTCGCACGGCGCTCAACATATCCATACACGAACAACAGAGGTCGAGGATGTCACTGGGGATGTTGCTCCAATAGTGGCTCATATGGATGCTGCGTGGTTCGTGTTCGGCCATGGTGGAGTTTGGAAGGTGGGGTTTTTGGGGGCTTGATTTACGGGGGAGAACGCTCTCGGTGCTGGAGCGGCTAGCAAGGGAATAGTGGTACTGGGGGAGGCGAGCGAGGTGAGGGTACGCGGGGGCACAGTGAGATGATGAAGAGTGACCTCAGGATCTCCGGCGAGATGGAGATTGAGATGGAGTGGTTCTAGGGGAGAGGGAGACGAGGCGAGGCATGCTATACAGCAGCGGTGACAGTGACTGCACAGTTCACAAGGTGAGGCTGACTTTGGTAACCCGAACACGCCGCCTGGACTAGTGTCACCTCGAGCGCAGGGTCTTGTCACTTCTCTGTGAGGACTGGATGAATATTATTTTGACCATCAAGTGTACCACAGTTGTACTACTACTACTAGTAACATACAGAGTAGTAGTACTGTATAGCGGAAATAGGTCTCCCGTGCTAGCATGCCTCTGGGTTCACTTCATCCTCCAGGTAGCATCCATATTGTGAGCAGAACCAAATTCTCGTGCATGCGGAAGCGCGAAGAAGGGCTTTTCTTTCTTTTTAGGATAACCGCATATTCCTTAACCAGAAAAGGTTGTGTCTCGCAGGCACGCGCCAATATCAATCCGAACCAGCTATGACACATTTTTTGTGCAAAGAGATGGATATGTTTGCATATCTGTTCGTCCACCCAAGTGGGTTTTGCATAGGTCCTACCTGTCAGGAGGGGTGCAGAAATAAAAAGGAATCATAAAATGTTTCGCCATGGTGATTCGAAAGAGTGACCTCAACTAACCAGTGGCACATGTAGCGATAGAAGGATGGGCACGCACATGGACACGGACCACTCCTCAGTAGGCTACACGCATAGCCTTTTCGTTTTGCAGGTTGGTCTACCTAGCCATCTAATCAACTGCCTGCATGCCACTTCTCCCATTTACTTCTCCATCGGGAACCAATTTTCCTCGGCTTCTTCACCTCTCCTTCATTTGCATTCGAACCCCACTGGATTCACATCCTCCTGGAGTAATTCTGAAGCCCCTTTTAATAATCATCTTCTTCAGTTAGACTAGCCATCTTAATCCTAATTCTCCAAACCATAGCCCTCCTGTCCAGCGGTTCCAAATGGCGAAAGAGATCCCTATGCAGGTTTTTTGGCGTCAAACATGTCCTTGTCGAAGGCTCGTTGAGCATAGTTGCCACCGTCACTGACCACCCAAGGGTCGTTCGGGAGTGGATCAACAATGTATCCAACTCCCTCCAAAAGGTGGAGATGAAGGTCGTCAGTCTCGACGCGGAGTACACGTAGCGTGCCACTGGGAAGATCCAATGCGCCGCGCCGCCGTCCTTCACCTGTGGCTCGAAGATGAAGTTTTGGTGTATCACATCATACACACGCCCTCCATACCAGGTGAGCTCCACGATTTCATGTCTCGGGAGGACATATACTTCTGTGGAGCAGCCATCAAAGGGGACAAAGAGAAGCTGGCGCCGTACAACCTTGACTTGAAAAACATCGCTGACCTACAAACCAGAATTCTTGTAGACGATTGTGATAAAGAAACACCATCCCTGTTCGACATAGAAAATTCTGTGCTCGGAACAAATCTTGAGAAGGGTGACGAGACGCTGGAATTAAGGTCGTCTGGATGGGAGAATTATCCCTTGACCTACGAGCGGATAAAATATGCTGCCCTAGATGCCCATTTGAGTTTCGAGATAGCTGCAAGGTCGAAAGAGCTTGTTCCAAAGCCATCTCCCACAGAAAATGAGAAGAAGAAGAAGAAGAAGAAAGAAGAAGAAGAAGCTACACCAGCAGCAGGGCATTATAGATGGATGAACTATTTCCTCTCTTGTAAAAATTATATTTCCTCTCTGTATACATTGATATAGATGAACTATTTCGCTGGTGTGCATGTCTTTGGAACAAGTGTACTCTGTGTACATTGATATAGGTCCGCTTGACTATAATGAACTATTTATCCGCCTAGTTGTCTCTACTACTACTCCTTGCAGTGAGCGGTATGCAATGCATGTGTCAGTAGACATGACAGCTTGTCCATGGAAGTTGAACTATGACGACCATCATGTTTCTACCACTGCCACATGTGATTCCCACGATGCCGCTCCAACCGACGGCACCACGTCCCCCGACGTGCGCCTCACCCCTCTCGGCCTCACCACGTTCTCTGCCTTTGTGTGCATGACATGCGGGCCAGATGAACTGCGGCGACCATCAAGTTTCTACCACAGCCACACGCGATTCCCATGATGCCGCTCGAACCCATGACACCACACGTCCCCCGACCTGCTCCTCACCCCTCTCGGTCCCACTGCCCCTCTGCTTTTATGAGAATGACATGTGGGCCAGCCGCATTTAGGGTCCACATGTCATTGACTCAAAGGCAGGTGCACTAACCTACTGAAGCTCGGTCCCGTGGGCCCCGAGAGGGAAATGTAACTCCTGCGCCTGGCCTTGTGGTGCTCCCGTAGTACGAACTCGTGCCAAACTTGGAATTTAGTTCTTACTACTACCAATGTGCCGGCCCATGCGTTGCAATGGAACCAAAGTAGTAGAATAATACTTGTTCACAAACTTGAAATATAAACACTTTAGTTTTGATATACATATATCAGTAAAAATAAATTATGCTTCACTGAAGACATATTCCTCGGGCTGTTTGGATGAGGTGAGGGGCGGGTGTGGTTGGTTTCAAGATAATAATAGATTTTTAAAACATTGGAGCAGATTTTTTTCTAACATTTTGTAGCGTGGCACGGCATCCGGTGCACCTAAGCATCTGAAAACAAAAAGTGGAGTGCACTCTAAAGATATTTACATGCTCCCATTTAGTGGAGTGCATCTAAACGCATTATCTATTTATTTTTCTCTAGCCTTTCCTAGCCATGCAACCAAGCCACATAAGCTAGTCATGCATGGAATCCATAAATTGCAATATACTCCAGCATGCAATGCTGCCACATCATCTATTTATGCCTGTTAGTCATAGGTTGTTTTTGCATTAGTTTTGATCCTTCACAGTTCGGTAGAGGTATGATTAATCCAAATATTAATGTTCCATAAAACTAAACTCCAAATGTCCGCCGGAGCCGAGGCAGAGGACGTACGATGGGGGCGGTGGAGGCGTCTTTGTAAGAGGAGGAGAGCTTGAAGGATAATCTTGCACGTCCGCCGCCACCTGCATATCGGTGCGGGACTCCTCGAGCGCGCACTGGAGCTCGCACTCCTCCAGGGAGCGGCGGAGTCATGAGATTTTCCTAAACCACGATGGGCACCATGCAGTACTCCTCGTAGCCGGGGGCGCGGTGCTCGCGTCCCGACTTCTAGGGTACTGTCTAGAGCACGCGCTCAACCACCTCGTGAGCCGCGAGGATGCCATGCTTGCGGCCGTGCTGTTGGAGCACACGCTTGTGTGCCTGAGCAGTGAGGATGTGATGTTTGCGAGCGTGCTGCCAGAGCACGCGCTCATCCATGTCGAGAGCAGCGACGATGCGATGTTCACGGGCGGCGATGATGCGATGCTCGTGGGCATGCTGCTGGAGAACACGCTCGTCGACATTGTGAGCGTTGAGGATGTGATGTTCGCGGGCGTGCTGCCAGAGCACGCGCTCATCCATGTCGAGAGCGGCGACGATGCGATGTTCGCGGGCGTGCTCTCAACGATGCGATGCTCGCGGGCATGCTGCTGGAGAACGAGCTCGTCCACATTGTGAGCGGCGAGGACGCGATGCACCTCCTCGTGATCGACCAGGGCATGCAACTGGAGCACAGCTACCCCTCGTGGCCGACGAGGGCGAGCCGCTAGATCACACTGTCCTCCGCGTGGACAGTCAGTGCGCACTACTCGCGGCCGGAGAGGGCGTGCTCCACCTCGGCGATGTCGGAGACTCCGTCCTCATCCTAGGTCGTGGCGCCATCCACTTCGGCAATGGCTGCGTGCTCCAGTGGGTGTTGTGTCCGTATGGGAGCTTCGAGCTACAGTACCAGTGGGGGCGGGTGGTGACCTTTTCGTGGTTTCACATGGTCTGAGGAGAAAAATAGAATCAGAAGTAGCACAATATGTTGGAACGTTCTTGGTAAAAAAAATGTTGGAAGGTGTCGGAGGAAGGCTGGCAGGAGCAGTACAACAAACATCACATGCGCACCATATTTTGAGAAGGGTTTAATGTAATTTGTGTGAAATGTGTCTGTGTGGATGTACGAGTAGTACATCCATATCATTGACATTCATCCACGCAACAAATATTTGTGTGCACGATTTCACCCTATTTTCATATTCTATTTGGGAGTGGATTTGATTTTTGTAATCGGAGCTCATTTTTGTAGTTGGTTTCAATTTAGACTATGCATGTATTATTGCGAGAGATAGATATAGAGAGAATGTTTGTGTGACAAAGAGGGGGGGTGGGGGCAGCGATACCTAACGAGAGAGGGGCATATGCGTGTTCGAAAGACTGTGTGTGTCGTAGAGAGAGGAGTGTCTGAAAGGGAGAGAGAGGGTGTGTGCGTGTGCGTGTGTGTGTTAGAGAGCGAGAGAGGTGTGTGTAATGTCGGGATCAACAAGGTTACGAGGTTGCAGATATGGGAGAGCGATAGTGTGTGTGCGATGAAGGGACAAACAGACAACGTCTGTTTGCGTGTGAGAGAGCTGGATAGACCTCGACAGCACGACTGGCTAGGGATGGAAGGTTATGTGTGGTAGAAAGAGATAGTAGAGAGACAGATGAATGCTTGTTTGTTGCAAGGAGACCTAACTACATAGAGAGGGGTAGCAAGAAGAAGAGAATGTCGGTGTGCCTTTTTGTCATGGGATGGAAGAGAGACCAAGAGACACATCGTGTGGAGAGGTGTGTGTGTTTCAGGAGAGAGAGGGAGGCATGGACCTGAATAATGAGATGGGTGCTCATGTGTATGTTACAGGGAAGGAATTGTCTAGGTGGTAGTCTTATGATGGCGACCCAATCTTTCAATGAGAGTGGGGATAAGTATCGATTTGGTGGATTTTTATGTTGACGATCCAACTATATCGTACCCGGTGATACAAATCGACAATCGTTACTAAAAAATCTTCGATGGACGATGATCTTGTCGTATGCACAAAATCAACCTGAATAACGAGATGGAGTTCCTCCAAGCAACCGAAGAACCGGCTAGAGATAATGCAATCGTAATTGCGAGTATGAATTAATTAATGATAATGGTGGGGCTGCTGGTACTGAACAAAAGGCAGTAGTCCTACACACACCCCGCAAATGCAAAATATAGCGAAGCAAAACAATGTGTACACAACAACGCGAGTTCTAACCTAGAAAAAGGGTAGTAGCCTTATTTATATCTATAGACTATATTACTATATTTTTTATTTGTATAGTTATATCTATATCTATTCCACTCCCTTCGTTTGCAATTTACTCCGCACGTATATAGCTTTCACTGCAGCCAAATTTTATAAAGCTTGACCGAATTTGGTGAAAACAATATGAACATTTACACTAACAAATTTACACGATGTAGAAATAAAAGCAATGATGAATCAAATGATATATATTTGGTAGTGTATATGTTAATACTTTTTCCTACAAATTGTTGAAAGTATACAAACTTTGACTTTAGAGAAACCCAATATGCGATATTATGTATTATGTATTATATATTATATATTCATTATTTTTCTGGAGTCAATGCATGTATTTGCACGTACATGATATAAACCGTTGATTGATGTTCATCCAATGGTCCAGGTGGCTACGATTCGGATCTACTATAACCTAATTGTACCCATACACGTTCTTCCCGAATGAGCAGCACGACAGTGTGATCGATCCACACAAGAAGCTCTAAATAAGACCTCCAGATGTGCCACGTGGCTTCATGGGTGCCCCCCACATCATATTATTCATACTACGTTGACGAAAAAAAAGATAAATCACCCAAAACAAGATCTTCCCGTTTTTTGATCCTATGATGTTGTGCCGTGCACGTACCTTGTTGTATAGTGGTAGTAGTAGTACAAACTTCGTAGTAGGAGTAGTACGGAGTGCTCCTACTCTATCAATGAGTCCCATCTGACACCAAATTTCTTGGCTTCCGTGCTACAGCTAGATCTTCCCCTCCTCGTTTCTGTTTTCCAATGCGGCGGGCGGGGTGCTGTTTGCCGATTGTTGGTTTGCTCAACGGCGGTCCCACATGAAGGTGAAAATGCTAGGCAACACGCCTTCCCTAGCTATGTGGCGTGCCGGACAGGCCGTGGAGTACTCCTGATTCCGGCGCGTGTGGGGGTGCGACGCGAACGCGGCAGGCCTTTTCCTTTTACTAGCAACTAGCAAGATGCCCGTGCGTTGCACGGAACATCAAGATGCACTTGTATGAGTAGTTAATCTTGTGGGAGAAAAGGATGAACGAGGGAAGGCCTTATTTGCAAATGTGGAGAGGGGTGTGGGTATATTTTTACAAAATTGCCATAGTTTCCTTCCTATCCGTCATATATAAATTGGACGACCTATATTGCAGGATGGCAAGCACATCATCATCACCAACTCCGTTTTTCATAAGAGTAGAGAAAGAGTAGAGATGTGCCCGTGCGTTGCAACGGATCCAAAGTAGAATAGTACTTGTTCACAAACTTGAAAGAAAACACTCTTGTTTTGATATACATATACTACAAAAAATATATTACGTTTCACTCAAATATATTTCTCAGGCTGTTTTGATGAGGTGAGGGAGGGATGTGGTTGCTTTCAAGATAATAAGGGGTTTTCTGCAAATTGGAGCAGAGAAGTGGGCTATTGTTGCAAAAATGCCACAGCTTACCTCACAGCCATTAGATGCAGATCTAATGGTCAGAAATGACGGATGGCAGACACACCATCATCACCAACTGAGTCTTTTATAGGAGTCGAGAAACATGTATAAATTGTAACATTTGGTTCTGCTCCTTGGCACGATCAATAGATAGAAATAATGATTGAAAACGCTAGGGAGGGGCTTTTCCCGCCAGATAAGCAGGGTAGTAGCTAGGTTGGCACATTGTTGGTTTGGTCACATGCGGTCCCACATGTTGTAGTCATATAAAGCCTAGCCAATGCGCGTTGACCGGGGGGCCGGAACGACAGTGTGGTATGCGATGGGGAAGCGAGACATGCTTCATGTACGTGTTCCAGTTTCTCGTTTTGAACTTGCGAACTTGACAGGCGTGCTGTGTCGGTGTACTAAGTATTGGGCCACTAGTACCCCGTACTTGTGCACGGGCAGTTGTAGCCATCCTCGCGGCAAGGCCTACCGGGAACAGTTCGAGGTCGATTCAAGCCATTAAAGAAATCATCAAGTCAGAGATCTGAGGATCAGCAGATAAGAAGAGCTGGAATATGAAGGCCAGCTTCCCCGGCAAGATCTTTCCGGGGTGGCCTACGGAGGCCGGCAAGGATTGAAGCTCGGCAAGGCTTGGTGCCCGGCAAGGCTTGGTGCCCGACAAGCTTTGGCGCCCGGCAAGGTTTTGTTGCTGTGCCGCTGTTCTAGCATAGCGACAAACCCGACATTCTGGGTCCTTCTTTGGACGCGTGGCAACGCGCCAATGGAAGAGAGCTTAAGTGGTGCTGATGGGATGGCCCCTTTTTCCATCCCCAAGAAAGTGAGGACACCTAAACGGACACCTCACGGTGCATTAAATGCGTTTGTCCTAATCCATCAGGGGTTAGGTATGATACCCTGTAGCTACTTTACACCTCAATGTATGTACATTTTGCCACTATGGAGACCCCTTTGAGCATATAAAAGGAGGCCCAAGGCAACTGCTACAGAGGAGGAGAACTTCTGGCCCATTCCGCATGCGTAGCTGCTATTCGAACGTACTGTTCATAGCGAGCGCTCCTGAAGGCTAGGCTCAAGAACATTAATAAGAACACAAAGCAGGAGTAGGGTTTTACGCTGATCAGCGGCCCGAACCTGGGTAAAAACTTCCCGCGTCTATCATTAGTTCTGCTCTTTGCGTATACCTCTCCCCCCGCCGAATCGTAAAGGGGTCTCTCAGGATCCCATAGGTGTCGTACCCCGACATCTTTGGCGCGCCAGGTAGGGGGATTGAAGGTTGCGTGAACCTTATCTAGTGATCGGCGCCTCAGTTTCTTCATCATCATGCCCCCCAAGAAGAAGAGCGCCGCGACGGCGCAACCGTCCACGTCCGTTTTGCCTACGCCTTCGCGTACGGGCGACGGCGTGGGTGCGGAAGGAAGAGGACTAGAACCCCCATGGCGTTCTGGTGATCCGAGCCAGGCGAGCAGTATCGTTCGCAGTGGCAGTGGTAACCTGCACGCCGCTGGATCTAGAGACGGTGCTGTGTTGCCTACGGGTGGCACAACGAATTCCAGAGATCAGAGGGCGCCTGCTGGAGCTCCCGCGCCGGCGCAAGCATCACGACCTACCCAGGTCGTGCATGATGAGCGACGTCATGGCGCTGATGGTTCAGAGCGTCCCCATGAAAAGATTTCTGCGCATCGATCCCAAGATGCGTGGGACCAGCATGCACACCGAGCTGCTGGCGGGGGTGGCGCGCGGTCGCGGGACCGTGGTGGTGCTCCTTCTAATATGGTTAGGAGTCAGAGCACCTCACATACCTCGCACCTGTCGCCGCCGCCTACGCCAGCGGAAGCCTTGGCACGTGCGCAGCTGCTCCTCGATTTCCCTCCTGCCCCGGAGAAGATGGAGGAGTGGCGAGCTACTATCCAGAGCCTTATCGGCTTCGCCAACAAGGATGGACCGCAAGAGGCAAGACCCTCGCAGCGAAGGCCCATCGATCCGGCACGAGCCGATGTGGAGAAAACCGGAGGTGGTGCAACCACGGTGCACTCCCCTCCGCGACATCAGCGGCGGCTGACAACCCAGCAGGTCGACCGCCGTGAAGAAGTTTCCACGGCATCATCCGATCCACGGATGCGCCATGATCAGCGTCTAGTTCTCCAGGAACGAGGCAAGGAGGACGCTCGAACTACCATCGAGCGGCGACGGGAGGCGCGCTATCAGTCTGATAAGCGCGCAGGGCCGGCTGTCGACGAGCCTGCGCCTGGTGACGTAGGAGACTTGCCTTATGAGGTAGGGACTCCAGCGTTTACCCGTGAGCTGCGGCAAGTCCAGTGGCCCAATTCTCGAAACTTCAAGCCGGAGGTCCCGGAGAAATATGACGGAAAGACCCATCACTCGGAGTTCCTGAGCATCTACACCATTGCGGTGCAGGCTGCCGGGGGCCGAGATGACAAGATACTTGCCAACTACTTCCCGTTGGTGCTCAAACCCAACGTCAGGTCGTGGTTGATGCATCTGCCGGAGAATTCTATTTCTTCCTGGTCAGATTTGTGCCATCAGTTTGTTGGCGCCTTTGTTGGAGGCCACCAAGCTCCTGGCCAAGAGAGTGATTTGCATATCATCCCTCAGAAGGAGGGCGAGTCCCTGCGCAAGTTTATGCAAAGATTCAGCCGGGTGCAATACAATATTCCTGACGTTCACCATGCCGCTGTCATTAGAGCGTTCCATCAGAACATGCGTAACTGCAGGATGCGGGAAGAGCTGGCAATGAACAAAGTCAGGAGTATTGCTGAGCTTTACGCTTTGGCCGACAAGTGCGCTCGAGCTGAAGAGGGGAGGAAACTCCCTGGCGAGGCTGTTGGCGCGGGGGGCGAATCAGAAGATGAAGACGCCGCGGCCCCGTCAAGGAAAGGCCGGCGGCGGAACAAGAAATGCGGAGGCAAGGCCGTGCTTGCTGTCGAGGAATCCGACAACCCCGGCGCCGCCAAGAAGGCCAAGGTTAGTGACCCCGGCAAGGATCTTGTCGGGTGCCCTTCCTGTCAGGCCTTGGCGGCTACCGACAAGTCGGAAAACTCCGGCAAGCAGTATTGCAAGATCCATCGCACCAAGGGCCACGATCTCCAGAATTGCCGGCAAGTTGAACAGCTTGCCGAGAAACAGAGGGCCGAATATGAAAGGCGAGATAAGGAGAAGGCCCAAGATGGTGCTGATGGATCCGGCAAGAAGCGCGGTGGCCGAGGGGGGCGCCGCGGCAAGGCCAAGCAACAGAAGGATAGGCCCGCTCGGGGCCGAGACAAAGAACAAGATGATGATGAAGAAGATGATGAGTCCAGTGAGCAAGAATTCCAGAAGGCTACGGAGGCCATGTGTATCGATGGAGGTGCTTCGCTGCATTCTTCCCACCGTCAACTCAAACAGTGGGTGCGGGAAGTCAATGCGGCAGAGCCATCCCCAGATGCATGTAGGCCCCTGAAGTGGTCCAGCACGCCTATCATTTTCGACGCCGAGGATCACCCTGATCGCACAACTACGGTCGGGTGCTTGCCATTGTTGGTCTCGCCAACAATTCGCAACCTCAAGGTGACGAAAATGCTAGTTGATGGTGGGGCCGACCTAAACTTGATCTCACCAGATGTGCTCAAAAAGCTCCAAATTCCCGACGAAGACCTCGAAGAAACGGGTACGTTTCAAGGGGTCAATCCGGGAAGAACCCAGCCTAAGGGCAAAATTACGCTGCTAGTGACATTTGGTAGCGAGCTCAACTTCAGGACCGAGAAGGTGGTGTTTGATGTCGCCAAGATCCCCATGTCATATAATGGGATCCTTGGTCGGCCAGCGCTGGCTAAGTTCATGGTGGCATCACACTATGCGTACAATGTCTTGAAGATGCCTGGGCCGTTGGGCATCATCGCTATCCATTCTGATAAGAAGGATGCGCTCATCTGTGCCGACCAACTTTACCGGGAAGCAGTTGCAGCACCTGCCATCAAGGCACCTGCTCCTGCCACTGGAACTCCCGGGGGGAAGAAGAAGACCGGCAAGAACCTTGGCGCGAACTCCGGCAAGAGCACCTCCTCGGAGTGCTGCGCTTCCGTCGAGGACGCACCAGAGAGTTCCATCGGCAAGAACAAGAAATCCAAGGCTGCTCCGCCGGAGACCAAGAAGGTGCCCGTCAGAGAGGACGGAACGGGCAGAACTTTCACCATAAGTTCCACCCTAGATGAGAAATAGGAAAGCATGCTCGTTGCTTTCCTGCGGGCGAATGTCGATGTGTTTGCATGGCAACCGTCTGACATCCCCGGTGTTCCCAGGAAGGTAATTGAGCACCACCTTGCTGTCTGTCCTCATGCGCGGCCGGTCAAGCAAAGGGTCAGGAATTCATTGCCGAAGAAATCAGAAAGCTGGAGGCGGCAGGATTGGTCAAAGGAGTGCTTCATCCAACCTGGTTGGCCAATCCGGTTGTAGTGCGGAAAGCGAACGGGAAATGGAGTCTTTGTATCGATTATACAGATATCAATAAAACCTGTCCAAAAGATCCCTTTCCCTTGCCGCGCATCGACCAGATTGTGGATGCCACCGCTGGTTGTGATCTCCTGTCCTTCCTTGATGCCTATTCAGGGTATCATCAGATTTTTATGGCAAAAGAAGATGAAGAGAAGACCACATTTATCACCCCATGTGGTACGTATTGTTTTATACGAATGCCTTTCGGGTTGAAAAGTGCCGGTTCGACATTTGCGAGAGCAATCAAAATTGGTTTTGAGCCTCAACTCCATAGAAATATGGAGGCGTATATGGATGATATAGTGGTCAAAACCAAAGACAAAGCGACACTCATTCAAGATTTAGAAGAAACATTTGCAAATCTGCGCAAGATCAACTTGAAGCTCAATCCTGAGAAGTGCGTGTTCGGTGTTCCTTCCGGCAAGCTCCTCGAATTCTTTGTATCTTGCCGGGGAATCGAAGCGAACCCCGACAAGATCAAAGCTATTGAGCAAATTGAAGCGCAAGGATGCGTCAAAGATGTGCATCGTCTTGCCGGCTGTGTTGTTGCTCTAAGCAGGTTTATTTCCAAATCTGCTGAGCGCGCCCTGCCCTTCTTCAAAATTTTGAAGAAGGCAGGTCCAATGAAATGGACTCCGGAGGCGGAGGCTGCGCTGCAAGATTTGAAGAAATACCTTTCCTCTCCGCCGACGCTAGTCACGCCTAAACCACAAGAGTCGTTGCTGCTGTATCTGGCAGCAACAAATCAAGTGGTTAGTGCTGCGCTAGTGGCGCAGAGAGAGGCTGATGAGGAAGCAACACCAGCGGCAGGACCGCCAGATGACGCGGCAAGATCTTCCCCGGCAAGGGTTGATCCCGGCAAGACAGGATCTGCGCAAACAGAAGAACCAGTGCAGAAGAACAAGGTGGTGCAGCACCCAGTCTATTTTGTTATCTCTCTTTTACAAGGAGCTAGGTCAAGATATTCTGGTGTGCAGAAGTTACTTTTCAGCCTTCTTATGGCCTCGAGGAAGCTGCGCCATTATTTTCAAGCACATGAAATCACCGTCGTCACTCGCTTTCCGTTGCAACGGATTTTGCAAAATCCAGAAGTAACCGGCAGGATTGTGGAGTGGGCGTTGGAGTTGTCGAGCTTTGGCCTGAAGTTTGAAAGCACCCCGAAGCGCACCTCCTCGGAGTGCTGCGCTTCCGTCGAGGACACACCAGAGAGTTCCACCGGCAAGAACAAGAAATCCAAGGCTGCTCCGCCGGAGACCAAGAAGGTGCCCGTCAGAGAGGACGGAACGGGCGGAACTTTCACCATAAGTTCCACCCTAGATGACAAATAGGAAATCGCACTCGTTGCTTTCCTGTGGGCGAATGTCGATGTGTTTGCATGGCAACCGTCTGACATCCCCGGTGTTCCCAGGAAGGTAATTGAGCACCACCTTGCTGTCTGTCCTCATGCGCGGCCGGTCAAGCAAAGGGTCAGGAATTCATTGCCGAAGAAATCAGAAAGCTAGAGGCGGCAGGATTGGTCAAAGGAGTGCTTCATCCAACCTGGTTGGCCAATCCGGTTGTAGTGCGGAAAGCGAATGGGAAATGGAGGTTTTGTATCGATTATACAGATATCAATAAAGCCTGTCCAAAAGATCCCTTTCCCTTGCCGCGCATCGACCAGATTGTGGATGCCACCGCTGGTTGTGATCTCCTGTCCTTCCTTGATGCCTATTCAGGGTATCATCAGATTTTTATGGCAAAAGAAGATGAAGAGAAGACCGCATTTATCACCCCATGTGGTACGTATTGTTTTATACGAATGCCTTTCAGGTTGAAAAGTGCCGGTTCGACATTTGCGAGAGCAATCCAAATTGGTTTTGAGCCTCAACTCCATAGAAATATGGAGGCGTATATGGATGATATAGTGGTCAAAACCAAAGATAAAGCGACACTCATTCAAGATTTAGAAGAAACATTTGCAAATCTGCGCAAGATCAACTTGAAGCTCAATCCTGAGAAGTGCGTGTTCGGTGTTCCTTCCGGTAAGCTCCTCGGATTCTTTGTATCTTGCCGGGGAATCGAAGCGAACCCCGACAAGATCAAAGCTATTGAGCAAATTGAAGCGCCGAGACGCGTCAAAGATGTGCGTCGTCTTGCCGGCTGTGTTGCTACTCTAAGCAGGTTTATTTACAAATCTGCTAAGCGTATAAAAGGAGGCCCAAGGCAACTGCTATAGAGGAGGAGAACTTCTGGCCCATTCCACATGCGTAGCTGCTATTCGAACATACTGTTCATAGCGAGCGCTCCTGAAGGCTGGGCTCAAGAACATTAATAAGAACACAAAGCAGGAGTAGGGTTCTCCCACGCCGGCGCAAGCATCACGACCTACCCAGGTCGTGCATGATGAGCGACGTCATGGCGCTGGTGGTTCAGGGCGTCCCCATGAAAAGATTTCTACGCATCTATCCCAAGATGCGCGGGACCAGCATGCACACCGAGCTACTGGCGGGGGTGGCGCGCGGTCGCGGGACCATGGTGGTGCTCCTTCTAATATGGTTAGGAGTCAGAGCACCTCATGTACCTCGCACCTGTCGCCACCGCCTATGCCAGCGGAAGCCTTGGCACATGCGCAGCTGCTCCTCGATTTCCCTCCTGCCCCGGAGAAGATGGAGGAGTGGCGAGCTACTATCCAGAGCCTTATCGGCTTCGCCAACAAGGATGGACCGCAAGAGGCAGGGCCCTCGCAGCGAAGGCCCATCGATCCGGCGCGAGCCGATGTGGAGAAAACCGGAGGTGGTGCAACCACGGTGCACTCCCCTCCGCGGCATCAGCGGCGGCCGACAACCCAGCAGGTCGACCGCCGGGAAGAAGTTTCCACGGCATCATCCGATCCACGGATGCGCCGTGATCAGCGTCTAGTTCTCCAGGAACGAGGCAAGGAGGACGCTCGAACTACCATCGAGCGGCGACGGGAGGTGCGCTATCAGTCTGCTAAGAAATACCTTTCCTCTCCGCCAACGCTAGTCGCGCCTAAACCACAAGAGCCGTTGCTGCTGTATCTGGCAGCAACAAATCAAGTGGTTAGTGCTGCGCTAGTGGCGCAGAGAGAGGCTGATGAGGAAGCAACACCAGCGGCAGGACCGCCAGATGACGCGGTAAGATCTTCCCCGGCAAGGGTTGATCCCGGCAAGACAGGATCTGCGCAAACAGAAGAACCAGTGCAGAAGAAGAAGGTGGTGCAGCGCCCAGTCTATTTTGTTAGCTCTCTTTTACAAGGAGCTAGGTCAAGATATTCTGGTGTGCAGAAGTTGCTTTTCGGCCTTCTTATGGCCTCGAGGAAGCTGCGCCATTATTTTCAAGCACATGAAATCACCGTCGTCACTCGCTTTCCGTTGCAACGGATTTTGCAAAATCCAGAAGCAACCGGCAGGATTGTGGAGTGGGCGTTGGAGTTGTCGAGCTTTGGCCTCAAGTTTGAAAGCACTTCAACGATCCAGAGCAGGGCCTTGGCGGAGTTCATTGCGGAATGGACCCCAACGCCAGACGAAGAGGTTCAGGAAACAACTCTCCCCGGTAAGGAAGTCGATCAGCAATGGGTTATGTACTTTGATGGGGCTTTCTCACTGCAAGGCGCCGGTGCTGGCGTGCTGCTTGTCGCACCCACCGGAGAGCACCTCAAGTACGTAGTCCAAATGCATTTTCCCCGGGAGAGTTCGACTAACAACACTGCTGAATACGAGGGTTTGCTTGCCGGTCTCAGGATCGTGGCAGACCTTGGTATCAAAAAGCTCGTTATCACAGGCGATTCACAACTTGTTGTCAGGCAAGTTAACAAGAGTTATCAAAGTCCATTGATGCAAGCCTACGTGGATGAAGTGAGGAAAATGGAAGAGCGCTTTGACGGTCTACAAATGGAGCACGTTCCTCATGCTGAGAACAGTGTTGCCGACGACCTGTCAAAGTGTGCCGCCCTCAAGTTGCCTGTGGAACCAGGAACTTTTGTGCTCCGATTGACTCAACCATCCGTAGCGCCATCGATGCGGCAAGAAAAAAGAAGAAAGTTGAACTCTGGCCAGTACTTCCCGGCAGAGCTCCCTGGAGACGTCGGCAAGGAAGTTGCCGGGATCGACATGCCTGCCGGGGAACAATAGGCTCCGACAGGGCCTCAGGCCCTTGCTGTCGAGACAAACGTTCCCACGGCGGAGGAGATGCCTTTAGTCCTAGCTGTCGAGCCTTAGGCTCCAGCATGGGCGCAGCACATTGTCCATTTCCTTCAGACAGGAGAACTCCCGGAGGAACAGGAAGAAGCAGAAAGAGTAGCCCGTCGGTCTGTTATGTACAAGTTCGTCGATGACGTCCTGTACAGAAAGAGACCAAACGGTGTGAAATTGAAGTGCATTCCTCGGGAGGATGGACTAGAGCTGTTGGCAGAGATACATGGAGGCATATGTGGCTCTCACATAGGGTCAAGAGCACTTGTCGGGAAAGCATTCCGGCAAGGTTTCTTTTGGCCCACTGCTCTCCAGGATGCAACTGCACTAGTCACCAAGTGTGAAGCCTGCCAGTTTCATTCGAAGAAATCACATCAACCAGCTCAAGCTCTTCAGACAATCCCTCTCTCCTGGCCATTTTCGGTCTGGGGGCTCGACATACTGGGCCCTTTCCCCCGTGCTACCGGGGGCTTTGAGTACTTGTACGTTGCTATCGACAAGTTCACAAAGTGGCCGGAGGTGGAAGCAGTGAGGAAGGTGACAGCACAATCGGCCATCAAGTTCTTTAAAGGGATAGTTTGCCGTTTTGGTGTACCGAACAGGATCATCACCGACAACGGCACGCAGCTCACAAGTCGCACCTTCATGCAGTACGTCCAAGATTTTGGTGGCAAAAATTGTTTTGCCTCTGTTGCTCACCCGAGAAGCAACGGCCAAGCAGAAAGGGCTAATGCTGAAGTGCTGCGCGGTCTCAGGACCAGGACTTTTGACAGGCTGAGAAAGTGCGGAAGACGCTGGATTGATGAGTTGCCGGCAGTTCTTTGGTCAATCAGAACGACACCAAATCGAGCCACCGCCCAGACGCCCTTCGCTCTGGTCTACGGAGCGGAAGCAGTTCTCCCCACAGAACTCACATATGGATCACCTCGAGTGCTCGCTTAGGATGAGCTTGAGCAAGAGTAACTGCGGCAAGATGACGCTGTGCTCCTTGAGGAGAATCGTCTTCAGGCTGCTGTGCGAGCTGCACGCTACCAGCAAGCTTTGCGCCGCTACCATAGCCGCAAAGTTCATGCCCGAAGCCTTGAGGAAGGCGACCTTGTTCTTCGGCGGATTCAGTCCGCCAAGAATTCAAACAAGTTGACACCAAAGTGGGAAGGCCCTTATCGGGTAGTACGAGTCACCAGGCCCGGCGCTGTCCGCTTGGAGACCAAAGATGGCGTTCCAGTGAGCAATTCCTAGAATATCAAACATCTTCGCAAGTTCTACCCATAAGGCGCGGTTGCCGGGGGGCCCCGGCGACCACCCTTTTGTACAAGTCTTGCCGGCAAGGCATGCGATCCTTTGTACAAAGCCAAGCGCAGACCCTGAGCGCAGATGAATAAATTTAAGTGTTGTACATTCCCTTATTGATTCCCATGTTCATATTTATATATGCATGTTTGTCTAAGATGTTGTATAACACCTACTCCCGGTAAGTTCTAACGAACCGCCAAGGTTTCATGTCTTTATTTTCTCTTCTTTCTTTTTAAAAGACAGAAGGATTCCTCGCATGCACATTTGCCAGTGGGGGGGGGGGGGAAGGGAGATATGAGTACCAGTTGGCGACGTTCAGAATCGACGCTTGCCGGAGGAAGGACAGTGACAGAAAGCTAAATTCTAAAAACTCAGAGCAAGTTTCTTTTATTACAAAGTTATTTCCTTGGACGATTCCAACTCTTGTATGGAAAATCTGCACACGAAGGAACCTTTGTTGTAATCGGTTGCGCCCTTATTTTGTTTTGAGCCCGCTCAACAATTTAAGTGGCTGCACTGAGAACGCCAAGGAGTCTTGCCGGCCGCTGCTCCTCCAGCAGGCTGCTGAAGTCCCGCACCCAGCGCTCGCGGCAGGTTGCGCGCCGGCAAGTTTTTCAGTAAGCGTAGGGTGAAGTCCATACATAAAGGAATCAGACAAGGAAAATTGCAAGCATGAACTTAAACATAGGCGAGTTATATTACATTCATGAGCTGCCGCGATTCTAACTTGAGACTTAATTGTCTTTTACATGGAATGATGACGGCAAGAAAAGGGGGAGCACTTAATCCCTGCGCTGGCCTTCAATCCTTTTGATGGAGTCCACCTTCTCAAGGATAGGCGCGATGCATTCTTCAAGCGCCTCAACATTTGCGTCCCTTGGCAGATGGCCGAGCGCGTTGGAGAGGTCGATGCCGGGATTGCTGTGCACCACTTTGATAAGCACCTTGCAAAGGACGGCCCGGTAAAGCCGGCGAGTCTCGTTGGCCAACTGGGTCGCCCGGCTAGACTGGAGCACCCTCAAGGTGTTGATGATGCTTTCAAAGAACATCGTCAACCTGGCACTTGGAGATATTCTTTCCTCGGAAGAATACTTGAAGTTCGACAGGCCCATGGTTGACAGTTCTGCCGTAAGCTTCTCCGCGGTGGCGATGAGACGTCCAGTCTAGATCTCCACTCCCTTTTCGTAATCGGCTTGGGCGGCGGCGGCGCTCTTGAGCAGGTTCCTCTCTCCATGGAGATCCTTGAGTAGAGCCTTCTCACGGGCCCTGCCGGCCTCGAGAGACTTCTGCAATGTGGTCAGCTTCAATTCCAAGACTGCAATGTCATCAGTCGCAGAGGAGAGCTGCTTGGTTTTATTGGACAGGGCAACTTGCATCTCCGCCAAGGAGTGGAGGGTTTTTTCCCTATCACCTTTGAGCGTCGAGAGCTCCTTGAGGTGCTCTTCGAGATCTGTTTCCAGCCTCTTTACCTTGTCGCTCAGCTCGTTCTTGGCGGCCTCTGCAGCTTCGGCAGCATCGACGGCCTCCTTGAGCTTGCCGGCGTGACTTGCAGTCAGAGCTTCGAGCGCCTCTTTATGTTTTTGCTCCAGCTCCTGGGTCCGCCGCGCGACAAGCTTCTCGATATCCTCATCTTTGCTGCGAAGCTTGGCGGCGAGCGCCTGCTCACGTGCGGTGAGATCTTCCTCATGAGCATCAAGAGCAACGTGGTGCCCCGTCAGGAGGGCATCTTCAGCAGCAATCCTTTGAGTAGCTTCATCATGCGCCTTCTCCATATCAGATTGCTTCAGGAGGATCTCTGTCCACTGCTGGCTCACTTGTTCCCGGCCGGCAACCAACTCTTGGAGGGCCTCGGCATGCCAGACTTGCATTTGTTCGACGCGCCTCTGGAAATCTGCCTCGGCCGCCTCGACAACTGCCATTCTGGAGTCCGCCTTATCTTTCCGGGCGCGGTGGAGAGCCTGGAGCTTGCGGAAATTCTCGCCCATGGCCTGAAGGAGCTGATCCTCTTCAGATTTGCCGCTGCTAGCGCTGGGATCATCAACAACCTCGAGCCCGGCAGCAGCGATGATTTCTTCATCAAAAACTTCTCCTTCGGCTGGTGCCCCAATGCTTGCTGTCCCCGGCAAGTTGACAAACAGGTTCTCGCCAACCTTGAGGTATTTGCTGGATGAGGGGCCTTCAGATGTTGATGGTTGGTCTTCAGCGACCACCTCACCAGTGGCAGGGGGCTCTGTGGCCGGTGCAGCACCTGGCGCTCCTGCGGCAGGAATGCCGTCAGTACGGTCATCAGCCTCCCTGTCGCCCTCCTCAGTAGGTTCCTTGGCGGGTTCCTCTTGTGCAGTCTTGGCGGCCTCCCCGTCAAGAGCACCACCAGCCTCGATAGTGTCATCCTTGGTGGCCTCACTGGCAGCGATCCTGTCTGCTTCGGCAGCGGCGTCCCTGGCGGTCTCCTCGATGACAACATCGACGTCCATGTGTTCCATCACAGGGAACTCTGAAGGACGAAGGAGGAAAACAGAATAAGATTGAGATTGAAGTTTGAAGCGACTAAAGACAGAGAGATAAGGGAAAGAGTAACAAGCACTCTGAGGCAATCGATTACCTGCGTCGAACTGTTGGGAGGTGGCCTCGCCCTTCCCGGCAACTTCAGTTGCCGGGGGAGGGTTGCCGGTGTCCATGCTTGCCGGCTCCTCCTCAGTTAAGATGGGCTCGTCGGTAGGATCTCTTGCCGGGGACGCGCTTGTGGGCGGCGTAGTCGATGAAGGTGGCACGACGGGGATGTCTTCTGACAACCCTCCTTGTTGCCGTTCTTCTCCTGCGAGCCCAAGGATATCAGCGGCAAGAATGGAAGCTTCAGCACCCGCCAGCGGAAAAAGAACAGTGAACTTACGCTGGGGGTTGCGCTGGGGGCTGCGCTGGGGGCTACGTTGAGGACTGGGCTCCGGGCTGACGACGACGGTTTCTGGCGCGCTCGTGGAGCTTGCCGGGGGCCCATCGCCCGTAGAAGTCTTTGACCTCTTTGCCATCCTCTCCAGCAAGGTTTCTGCATCACTGCAGAGACAATACGAGCAAGTTAGTAAGATCGATCTGAGATTGGAATATAAAAGCTGTGGCAAAGTACTCACTCTTCTTCCTCTCCCTCCGGGCTAAAGCCGGAGATGTCGAAATCAACCTCCGCTGCAATGTTTGAGTGGGGAGGCGGAGGAGGGGTCCTAGGCCGCTTGGCTGTGGCAGGCGCCGGGGCAGCTTCCGGCGTGGTAGAGCGAGACACCCTTGCCGCCCCAGCAGTGGCCGCTGGTGTGGTTCTCGCGCGCCGCGCAAGTTGTTGACGAGCCCCTTGCCGCGGTGCAGCCTTGCCGGCCACTTTCTTGCCGGGAGCCTCGCTGCTCGAAGAAGGCTGGCTTGCCGGGATGCCAGATGCAGCCTTCCGAAGAACACGCTTCGTCTTCTTCGGGGCTGGGAGCTCTTCTTGCGTTTCTTCTTCGGCCGTGTCCTCGCCGGACGAGCTCTCAGCGGCTGCGCTGCTCTGTTCCGCGGCAGCTCTGTCCTTCCCGGCAGGTTTTGCCTCCACTACTACCTCTGCGTCGCTGGCTTCCCATTCTGTGAAGCCAACGCTGCCGGCCTCCGCGGCAAGATTTGCCTCCTCCACCCTAGTAGCAATGTAAGCTAGTTCTTGGTCGGTGGTGGCTTGGATGAAATCTGCCTCTTGCCGGACGGGTCTCTCCGTCAAGTTGTCAAAAAACTTCTGTGCTTCCTCCTCGGTTGGCTCGGCCCAGGTCGGGTCAAGACCATGGGCGTTGAACATCGGCATGAAGGCGATGATTGACCCCAAGGCAGAGTTGTTGCACAAAGGGACAATCCTTGCCGGCAGCCGATGCTTGTCTTCACGCTGGAATAATCTTTGCCGGAGAGTGCCCAGCTGCATAGTGGTCAGATTATTATTCAGCCCGGGGCGCAATCTCATGATATCTGCCGCGTTTCTGTATTCCCAAGCTGGCCTTCCCCTGTTCTGCAAGGGGGCGATGCGGCGGCGGAGAAAGTCGAAGCCAATCATCTCCATCGTCAGCCCGGCAGCTTTCAGGCGAAGGATCCTAGTGGTGGCGATTGTGAACCTCTCGTCCTCCGCGGCGAGATCGCTCCAATCCTTGCCGCGGACCGCCTTCTGTTGCCGGGGAAGACAAAACGGATGGGGATCTGCTTCCTTGACCCAGCACCATTCAGCCCGCCATTCGTCCCACTTTTCGCCGTAAACTCCTTCTGGGTATATTTCCTTATTCCAAGCCCTTGGAATCCAGGAGATAGGACCAGAGAGGGCCTCTCCTTTTTGGATGCGGGGGAAGAAGTAATGGCGAAAAAGAGCAGAGTTGGGAATCACGCCGGCAAAATTTTCACAAAGATGGGCAAAGATGGACATGCATAGAACCGCATTCGGCGTGAAATCGAGAAGGTGAAAGCCGTATGTGTACATGATATCATTGAAGAAGTCGGAAAAGGGGGGACAGAGCCCGCTATAGAAATACGCGGCGAAGAAAGGGTATCTGTCCGATCCACTTTTGGAACAAGCACCTGGGATTACGCGTGTGGCGGGGTGAGCTTGCGTCTCCTTCGCCCACATGCACTGGTATCGTCCCTTCAGAGCTTCGGCATCGAGCGACGGGGGGAAGACGACATACTTCTTCCGCATCTTCACCAGTTCGCTCTCCGGGACGTCGGCTTTCGCTTCCTTGCCTTTGCCTTTGCTGGCCTTGGGCGGCATGGCGACCGTGAGGGCGGAAGCCGGGGGTGGAGCGAGCGTGGAAGTGGCGGGCGGAAGAGGAAAAAGCTTCGCTCTGAGCTCGAGAGGAGGAAGGCGATGGCGACGGCCAGATTGAGAAGAAGAGGGGGGTAAATAGGCTTGTGCCTCTGCGGCTTCTCGTTTTTATGGGGAAAGAGCGGGGCCGCCTCTTTTATTCCCCAATGTGAATGCGCCTCTATAGGCGTGTGGCAGTTGCAGCCTTTGAGGCACGCTTCCCATGTCGCTCGGTGCGTGTAGTGGGGGGCACAGTAAAATGAGATATTTACGAACAGTTAATCCCCTGCCACGCGTGCTCGTGCACTGTTTGGGCCTAGCCCAACAACGCCTCGCACTCGTGTATGGCCTAGGCCCGGGGGCTCCTGTCGGTGTACTAACTATTGGGCCACTAGTACCCCGTACTTGTGCACGGGCAGTTGTAGCCATCCTCGCGGCAAGGCCTGCTGGGAACAGTTCGAGGTCGATTCAAGCCATTAAAGAAATCATCAAGTCAGAGATATGAGGATCAGCAGATAAGAAGAGCTGGAATCTGCAGGCCAGCTTCCCCGGCAAGATCTTGCCGGGGTGGCCTGCGGAGCCCGGCATGGATTGAAGCTCGGCAAGGCTTGGCGCCAGGCAAGGCTTAGCGCCCGGCAAGGCTTGGTGCCCGGCAAGCTTTGGCGCCCGGCAAGGTTTTGTTGCTGTGCCGCTGTTCTAGCATAGCGACAAACCCGACATTCTGGGTCCTTCTTTGGATGTGTGGCAACGCGCCAATGGAAGAGAGCTTAAGCGGTGCTGATGGGATGGCCCCTTTTTCCATCCCCAAGAAAGTGAGGACACCTAAATGGACACCTCACGGTGCATTAAATGCGTTTGTCCTTATCCGTCAGGGGTTAGGTATGATACCCTGTAGCTACTTTACACCTCAATGTATGTACATTTTGCCACTGTGGAGACCCCTTTGAGCGTATAAAAGGAGGCCCAAGGCAACTGCTACAGAGGAGGAGAACTTCTGGCCCATTCCGCATGCGTAGCTGCTATTCGAACATACTATTCATAGCGAGCGCTCCTGAAGGCTGGGCTCAAGAACATTAATAAGAACACAAAGCAGGAGTAGGGTTTTACGCTGATCAGCGGCCCGAACCTGGGTAAAAACTTCCCGCGTCGATCGTTAGTTCTGCTCTTTGCGTATACCTCTCCCCCCGCCGAATCGTAAAGGGGTCTGTCAGGATCCCATAGGTGTCGTACCCCGACATGCTGCATGAGTAGTTTTGAATTAATAAGTTCGGTCTTAGTTTTTGAATTTGGGAGTAGTTCGTAGGTCGGGTCAAGCATCGAACGTAAATTACGATGTTGATTGAAAAGGTAAGCACAACTTATAAATTGACGGATGGAGTACTAGTTACAGTGATGCATATAATTGCCTCCAAATGTGAGCTAAGGGATCGCACATGTCTTTATTGACTGGAACGAGAATGCGATAACACAATAAGAATTAAGGCCACGATGATGCAATCACAGTGGTGGTTACAGGAGGCAAGAAGAAAGATGCATCCATCAACGTACGACCTCCTCCTCCTCGACTCAGTGCGCTGGGCCACCGACCGATGGCTTAGGAGCGGCGGCTTTTGTGGCGAGGTCAAGGTGCTTCTCAACAAAGGCGTCCAAGGCTTCCAGCTGGTTGACGAAGGCCAATGTCATAGCGTCCTCACCGGCCTTTTAGATACCTATGTACACGACTTCCTCGTACACGTGGATGTGTAGGTCGATGAATTCTTGCAGGGCGAGGCGCCTCGCAGCGAGCGCGACCTCCAGGTGGACATTCTTTGTTGCGTTGGCGGGCAGTCGCAGGGCCACAAGTGCTTGAAAGAGGTTCTTGCCATGGAGGCCGATTAGGGTGGCAGGCAATGAGGAGCCCGGGCGCGCGAGCTGGAGGAGTACGGCGATGTCGGCCACGAGCTTCTTGACGGTGGTGAACTTGTTGATGGTGGCAACGATCATCTTGTCCAACTGAGCGTCGTAGCTGGCGTCGACGATGGCCATGAACCAACCGGTCGCCATCACCCTCTGGAGACGATCCTCGGTGCCATGCCGCAGGCCGGAGTCGTGGACCATCTGGCACAGCCGCTGGCCGCTCGCGCACATCGCCGCCATGGGTCTGGACTGAGCACTTTTGCACTTAGTGTAGGTGCTTAGGTGTGTACGATGTGGTAGATGCATTGAATGGAGGGGCGCCTTTATATGAGTGCAAACTGCGTTGCATTCACATCGTGCTGCCTCTTTTCCCTAAGCATGCTAATTAAAGGAGGATGCATTCGGGAACCGCTACCCTCTCCCTCATCTGCATTAAAGCGATATCGGGAACTGTCCTGGTTTACTCAATATATTTATACCATCCTGGTTTACTAGTAGTAGCTGTCAAATCGAATAGTACTACGCCGCCCGCTGAATGCCCGGCTGAACACGCCTCCTCGCCTCCATCAAACGCCTCCGTTAAACCCGCATGCAAATCGAGAAACCTACCCCGGCCACACATCCGTTCATGAGTAGGCCGAAATTAAACGCAACACTGGCCGAGCTCCTCCCGTCCGCCCTTAGTTTAAACAAGGCCAGACGCCGGCCAAGCTCCTACCGTCCACCGTCTATTCAAACGAGGCCAGACAGCGGGCAAGAATCGCTTCCCTCCGCCGCTCCCCATCTCCTCCTTCATCATTTTCTCCACTCTTCCGATGGCTTCCGAGGAGCTGTTCTCCGGCATACTACCCGACTAGGTGGCCAGCCGAGCCGTCCAGATACGAGTGAGGTCGCTCGGTGCTTCACCTACCTCACCTGGCCCGACGGAGCCAGTTGCCACCCCAAGCCGGCGCGTGGTTCAGCAACTCGCCGCTCCAGTTCAGCTCGATGAGGAGTGGCGAGTTGCTCCACGCCGACACGGGTGTCGTTGCTGCCGCATCGTACCAGTGTCTGCGGCCATGCCTCCCATGTTTGCGGTGGCCGCGCCTCCCGTGCCTGCGACAGTGCCATGAAGGCAGAGACAGAAGCCGGGTGCGCGGAGAGCGACGAGTCGGTGGCCAGCTTCTCCGTGTCCTCCGCCATCATCAAGGAGAAGTAGAACACGGGAGGCCACCGCCACTTGGGTCCCATGAAGGCCACCGCTGAGGTGACGACTGCGTATACTGGTGGTCTCTTGGCTGCTTCGTCTCTTGCGAGGACCTTCGTCGACCCCGCTATTGTCTGCCGGACATGAGGAAGACAAAGGGATCCGCGGGCGGCCATTTAGATTAGGTATTAATTATACCACGAGAGCCAGATTAGCACCGCTTAGTTCATGTAAATGTAATGAAATCCGTCATGTTTATATGAAGATCCGGCTTTTTTATACGAAATCCTTCATGCTTATATGAAATCAGTCTGTGTTTGCACGAATTTCCTCTGGTTGGTTAGAGTTGTGAAAATGCATGCCACTGGCGTTGGATGTCGTCCTCCGCAGAAGGAAGCAGGAGGAAATTTGCCAGTTGCCATAGGAGATGCTCTTATGCTGGAAATAATAGAGTCACATCCAATCCATTTGAGTTAATTGCGTGTATGATTCTCCCTCTATAAAAAGTTAATTGCATGTACAGTGTACATGACTTGCAGGGTGGCTACAGATTTGTAACAGAAAATTAAAAAGAAACAAATCCATCCCTAATCTTGTATTCTAAGTACTCTGTGGGTTCCACTATCAGTACAGTAGCGAAAGAAGTATATATTTAAAAAAAATCTAAAGTTTTATTAAGACAGAATTCGAACTCAGGTCATCGCGTTGCGAGCATCCGGCGCTAACCAGTCCACCAGATGTTCATTGTGGACGATGCAGGAGATATATCCCTACTCTTATAAGGATGGTCGTAATATGGAGTATCATTTACTTGTATCATGCATATGATACTATTGTATGATACTACTTCCTTAATGCATAGTATCATAAGTTAGTATCTTAGCTTGCCTTATTAATTGCCATGCCTGACACAAAGTAGTACGACATTTAATATGATACGGTATCATGATATGATACCACATCCTCTCTTTCCTCATTTAATTGTGTGCCACATCATCAAAAAAGTCTAGTTGGCATGCATGATACCACTTATGATACTCTCATTACGACCAGCCTAAAAAACAGAGTTGGTGATGATGGTGTGCTTGCCATCCTGCAATATAGGCCGTCCGATATATATCTGACGGATAGGAAGGAAACTATGGCAATTTTGCAAAAAGATACCCACACCCCTCTCCACATTTGCAAATAAGGCCTTCACTCGTTCATCCTTTTCTCCCACAAGATAAACTACTCATACAAATGCATCTTGATGTTCCGTGCAACGCACGGGCATCTTGCTAGTTTCTTTTTAAATAGTTACTGTGATAATTGGGTTGAAGTGATATATTTTATGTCTGCCCCGAATGATCTCAAATTCACTAGTAGTAACAAAGAAAAGGTTGTCTTGTTAATTAACAGAAAACAGGGTGAAAACTATCACATGAGGCCGGTAAAAAGAAGGCACACTGGGTTCAGCGTCATCATCACTACAGTTGTGCGTGCACAAGAAACCTACATATCATGGGAGGCTACGGAGAGAAAGACATATCGAGTGTGTGTGAGCGAGGCATAGAGACACAACTAGTGAATGTGTGTGTGTTTGAGAGAGAAGCCAATTCATAGATTAAGATCAAGATCGAGGTGTCACCCTTCCGCTGTCTTTGTTGGGGGGTGGGGAGGGGGGAGTGAGAGAAAGATGTATCGAGAGTGTGCGCGTGGTAGGCACAAAGGCACAACTAGCAAGTGTGTGTGTGTTTGAGAGAGAAGCCGGTAGATAGATTAGTATCAAGATCGAGGTGTCACCGTACTCCTTTGGTGTCGGGAAGTGTGTGTGTGTGTGTTTGAGAGAGAAGCCAGTAGATAGATTAGTATCAAGATCGAGGTGTCACCCTACTCCTTCAGTGTCGGGAAGTGTGTGTGTGTGTGTGTGTTTGAGAGAGAAGCCAGTAGATAGATTAGTATCAAGATCGAGGTGTCACCCTACTCCTTCGGTGTCGGGACGTGTGTGTGGGGGGGGGGGCAGTGACACTTAGATATAGGGAGAAGGAGTTTGTGTGATACATATCTATATTAAGGGATAGGTAGATAACATGTGTGCGAGGCATGCTTAAAGCATCACGGAGATAAACAAGCAGTGTGCATGCAAGTGCCGAAAAAAATGAAGAGAGAAACAATGTCTGCGCATGCGCGCGCGCGCACGTGTGTGTGTGTGTGAGAGAGAGAGCGAAATCTCAAAACAAAAGGTGCTCTGCTGGAATCCCATTGTATGTATTCATATGGTTCCGGGACTCGAGTTAACCTTACGCATATGTGTGCGAGACATAGTTATACTTTGAGACATTAGTGGCGGTGGGTGGGCGGAATTAAAGGTGTGGGCGTGTTCGACAGAGAGAGCGTGTGTGTTTTTGTGTGAGAGACTTGTGGGACGGGGTTGAAAGACGAATTCTAACCTTGACGGAGGGAGATAAATACACGAAGTGCGCGTGTGTGATTCCGATGCCCACGGAGAAACGAGATATGTATGCGTGTGAGAGAGATTGCACAATTCATTCACGTATCACTATCTAGCGATGGTGGACGTGCATCGCTTGAACATAATCAATATCTACTTCGTATCGTGGCCAATGATACAATATCGATTCAACGCTACAAAAATTGGACACTCACATATCGCATTTTTTTTTCAAATAGTCTTTTTCAGTTGTGCATGCCAAAGTTATAGTGATGTTTCTTCAAACAACCACTGTAGTTATCATGTACATGCACCATTGTTAGTTTTTCATTCAAATTCATTAGTCTTGGATGATTTAAGGTTCTATTATGAAGTAATATATGTAATATTCATATATGAATTCAATGGGTACGCAATTTATGAAATGGAGGCCATGTGATCATATGAGGTAACACTTTTAAGTAGCGGACTACAATATCCGTTTTTTTTGTGCATCTATATTATCCATTTGTTACTATGCAATATAATTAAAATTGACACGTCAATGCATTGTGTTTAAAATAAATAACCAATGGCACTAAATTATATATTTACACGAGAAATACATAGGCTGATCGTTTGATCCGTTTTTTGTGAACGCGCCTCTACACCCATACGATTGGTCGCGCCCGTGTGAACGTCCAAGTTATCGGTGCATCATCCCGAGTTATTCTCTTTTTTTCTAGGGTGGACTTCATACCAGTTATTAACTGCTGACGTGTGCCCCGTGTACACAGTCTCGCATGACCTTCCTGCTAGCACTGTCCAAAATTAGTTGAAACTAGATACGAACGATCCCGCGGGCGGCAAAATCTCCCGCTTCCTTCTAAAATTTCCGCCACCTAGTCTTTAGCATGCGAAATTCCCCTTATGTCCTTGGTGCACGGAGAACAATAGTTACAATACGGCCCTCATTTACATAATAGGTCGGGGTTGCTTTGGTAACTTCCGGTTCCCCCCACCACACGGCACCCCCATTTCCTCTCCCCCTCCCGCAAAAACGACTACTCCACAGCACCAGAGCATCTTACATCACACCGTCCGTACTTCATCGGCCTTTCTACCCCTTCCCTCTCGAATCCCTAGACTACTCATCCACCGGCGTACCAGAGCCCATTCACTGCCAGCATCGCCCACCTCGCCGGATCTGCTTCTGCGGCCGCATCTACCCCTCCCACCTCCCCTAGAAACAAGTAGACTGTTCATCCACCACTGTACCATAGTCCATTCAGTGCCGGCCTTGTCCATGGCGCCGGATCTGCTTTGCCGGTACTCTCGTCAACCGCAGTGCATCTGCAGTGGCTCCTTCGTGCTCCCCACCAGAGACGCTTCGTCCACACCCCCGGAGCCGCCCCACCGACGCCCCTGTCGACGGCCTCTGATCCTCTTCGCCGACACCTTCCTCAACCCTACCGGAGTCGCTTCACCGACACCATCCTCAACCCTACCGGAGTAGCTTCGCCTATACCATTCTCAACCCTACCGGGGCCGCTTTGCCAACCCCCAAGTCCACGGCCTCAGATTCGCTTCGTCGCACCCTCGTCCAACCTACCGGAGCAGCTTCTGACGCCCCGTCCACGGCCGCAGATCCGCATCGTCGACACCATCCTGAACCCAACCACCGGAGCAGCTTCACCGACGCCCTTGTCCCCGGCCTCAGATCCGCTTAGCCCACACCGTAGTCCACCCTACTTGAGCCGCTCCACAAACACCCTACTCCACGGTTCTAGATCTCCTTACTGGACCCCGACAGCCAGCGCAGCATCATCACCCTTGATGTTTCTAACCTAATTCCCATCGTCTGGCAAGATGCCAAGCACCCGCCGTGGCCTAGGTACTTGTCACCTTTAAACCCGTCCAGCATCACCTGCCCGATGTACTTCAAATATACTAACAGGTCATTGTTACATGTTATGCAGCTAGCAAGAACTACAAGGACGATGTTTTTCCAGATCTAACAGCTTGGCCAACCAAGATCCTGGACAGAGGCATTGCTATGATCTTGTAAGTGTGTCTCTCTCTCTTGTATTGTTGTGTGCCTGCCAGCGTGCTTTGCTAGGATTTTTGACCAGTAATCCCTTTGTGCAGACAATGATTTCCACTACTGGCTTCTAAATTAGAGTTTTAGATGTCATACATGATACTCCCTCCGTTCCTAAATATAAGTCTTTCTAGAGATTCCACTATAGACTACATACAGAGCAAAATGAGTGAATCTACACTCGAAAATGCATCTATATACATCTGTATGTGGTCCATAGTGGAATCTCTACAAAGACATATATTTAGGAACAGAGGTAGTACATTACACAAAATCGTAGGTGGCATGTAGGAATTCCAGTGCACTACATTAGGCTCCCTTAGAGTGCCTGCTAGTCCAGTACACAGAGTCATGGCTAGTTTATGCTACGCACACAATCATTAATTGGTGGTTTAAATATGCGCAAGGGATATGCAATGTATTATCATGTAGAGATATCTCAAATTAGCCGTGTTAACTTGCAGATGGGGTGCCATAATGAAAAAGTACAAGATGTATGTGGCAATTTCATGGAACATCGCAAAAAAGGAGAGGCAGCGGTGAGCCTATACAGTGTGCTATGGTAGGTCAATCCATTGCAATCATCGTGACATGTTATTTGTATGTCAGTGCTATTGGCCAGGGTTCTTCGGGACAGTTATTTCAAGTTATCATAAGAAAATAAGCACCTTTGAATATAAGCTCCAGATAATAAGCCAACCAGTTCTTTTCATTGCCCACCTTTTCTGCTTATTTATGGTATGATCAGTGAAAAGTCTAGATTGCATTATATTTTGTCATTTTGCTGCCCATATGAAAATTAATTTGACTTGCAAACATCACAAATTGAACCCATTGCAGTAATTAATATGATAGGAATACAGACCATCAATATTTGTTCAAAATGCAAATACAAAGATACCATCTACTTGTCACAATCTACTTTGGTCAATGTCTTCCATAGAGAGCCCATTGCCTAATTTAAATAAAGAATGCATTGCCTAAATTTAAATGAAGAACCATTATTTATCGAAATTCAATGGTCCAAGTGGTTGGTTATTATCATATAGCAGCACCACCTGAAAGCATCATATAGCAGCAGCAACTCATAGCAACTCATCATACAGCAGCAGCAGCAGCTAGCAATTCATCATATACCAGCAGCAGGTCATAGCAATTCATCATATAGCAGCAGCAGGAGCAGCTCATAGCAATTCATCATATAGCAGCAGCAGGAGCAGCTTATAGCAACTCATCATATAGCAGCAACAACAGCTCATAGCAATTCATCATATAGCAGCAACTGCTCATAGCAATTCATCATATAGCAGCAGCAGGAGCAGCTCATAGCAATGCATCATATAGCAGCAGCAGCAGCTGCTGCTCATAGCAATTCATCGTATAGCGATCAGAATGATAATTTGGCAAAAAATCAAAGGAAATCCTCACCTTGTTGGATGAGCTCATCCTTCAACACCACCTCAAGGCCACGGCTTGGGAGGAGGGGAGGGGGAACGAGGTGCCTTCTGCCGGAGTGGGGCATCGGCCGTAGTTGTGCGGCGACCGCCAGAGTAGTGCGTTGGACGGACCATAGCAGAGAAGCTGCTGGAGACCATGAGAATGAGGGGCGGCGCCAGAGGGAGGAGCAGTCGGGGAGATTTGGCCCTACCCGTCGGCCATGTAGCCTAGCTGGACAGAGCATCATCGAGGAGCAGGCCAGATGGGACCAGTGGCGACGGCTCGCTGGAGGAACCCTAGCGCTGCAGGCAGGGGATTGAGGTAGAGGGAAAGGGGAGAGGAGATGCAAGCGGGCAGGGCAATGAACGCTTGCATGTTTGTTTTTACTTGAGGGTCAGGTGTGACGCGGGCGTGAGCAGTGGCATTTTGAGTGTAATATAGGCAGACAACAGAGTCATTTCGCTATTCCCCTTCCCTTCAATTTTTAGTGAGCTTCTACCCGAAGCACCCCCCCCCCCAAAGCGAAATAAGTTAAGCCCATAACTCAAAAATGAGTTCTTTACATCTTTTATGGCTTATTTTGACAATAAACTCTGAAAAGGCGGAGTAGAACTGGCCCTTCACCTACAATTCAATTGTGCGTGCAATGATGAATCACTCCTGCCTGCTATAGTTTACATTTAGGCATCATACATAGCATAACCTAATACATGTGCATTTCATTATAGGATCTGAAATATGTAGTGTTTATGTTAGTTCATACGTTGCACATGATGTTTAAATGCCCCTTAAATCTGGTCAGTCAAGTGATGGTCTTTAAGCCTCCTTCTATGCTTCTTTTCTTGATATGTAATTCAGTGTTGTGCAAGATTTTCTCACACATCTGTTCAATTGCTTGTTTGTATCAGCCAGCCATTCTAGGACTGTTTACTTTGATTACTTGTTGTTCTTGACTTAACAGAGCTTGTCAATGATTTAAACACTAAGGGATGCTGTAGTGGGGGCTTGTGTAACTCATAGGTGAGATAAAGGTTTGGCTGTACACTAAAGTAGGCTCTCCAAGAGTACCTGGAGGTCCAGTTCAAAGGTATGCCTAGTTTTTACACATCGCACACATAGTAAATGCTTATTTAATTGTGTGCAAGAGATGTGGCCTGTTTCATTATGTGGTATTGTTTTGTTATAAACTCATCCTTTGGTGTTGTTCACAAACTGGAAAGTATGCATATTTATCTTCCAAGGAGACCAGTAACTAGTTTGTGTCACCTTGCAGAGGGGGTGCAATGGAGATAAGATTGAGGATTTCCAAGTACAAGATGTTAGGAAGGAGCCTTGCAAGAGAAGGAGGAGCAGTGCTGAGCTTGTTCAACCAGTTATGGTAAGTCACTGTATTGCAATTACCAGGACATCCTATTTGTCTGACATTGTGCTTGCGTAGGGTTCTTCACCTATAACCCATTCATTGGGCCATTGATTGAAACTCCCTCCGCTCACTACTATATGATGTTCTAACTTTTTTGTATATCAGATGTATGTAAACACATTTTAATGTGTCTGTTCACTCATTACGGATGTAGTCTACTTTGAAATATCTAAAACATCTTATAGTAGTGAACAGTGTGAAACTGCTTCCTGCTATGGTAGAGTTGTCGATGTCATAAATGTCATAACCAAGCGCATATTCACATCATTAGCCTCCCTATCATTACTAGGATCTTGATTACATACTAGTCGAGATAATTCTTAGGGGGCAAACAATATTACATTACTTGTTCCTTTATATAGTAATTGTAGCTAGGCCATGGATGTTATTGAGGCGTGCATGTATGCATGCTGCCAACTCAACAGTTCAATTGCTTGTTTGTTTCAGGCATAGTTAAATTGCTCTTTTCAATTGCTTTATTTGTCCTTAGTTAATGAGATGCCCAAACAATGATGCCTGATGTAGGGTACTTGTATAACTATTAGTTGACATAATTAAAGGCCTTACCATTTAATTATTCTGGCGAAGTGTGCCTGAAGCTTTGAAGTTTATTAACCAACTATTACCGCATGAGGCTCACAATCTAGTTTATACGAGGCTAATGAGTGCATAGTTTTGCTTGTTGTAGTAGGTTTGTATGAATCCCTTTGATGTTCATTATGCTCCCTAAGACTCTTCTGAACATGGCACAGAACAAGTAAAGAGACTTGCCGATAACGAGATTGAACTAGGTATAGAGATACCGACGATCGAATCTCGGGCAAGTAACATACCGATGGACAAAGGGAATTGTATACGAGATTAATTGAATCCTTGACATCGTGGTTCAACCGATAAAGATCTTCGTGGAATATGGTGGAACCAATATGGGCATCCAGGTCCCGCTATTGGTTATTGACCGGAGAGGAGTCTTGGTCATGTCTACATGATTCTCAAACCCGTAGGGTCGTAAGCTTAATGTTCGGTAGCGCTAGGGTAGTATTGAGATATTAATAGTGGAAATTCCGAAGGTTGTTCGGAGTCCCGGATGGGATCCGGGACATCACAAGGAGCTCTGGAATGGTCTTGAGGTAAATATTCATATATGGAAAGTTGTTATCGGGGTTCCGGAAAAAGTTTGAGTTTTTTCGGTATTGTACCGGGAAGGTTCTAGAAGGTTCTGGAGTGGGGCCCACCTACATGGGGGGACCCACGTGAACGTGGGTAGTTGGGAAAGTCCCTACAACCCTGGTCTAGGCGCACCAAGATCCTCCTTTGAAAGGAATAGTATCATATCCCAAAGGGATAAGATTAGGATCCCTAAAAAGAGGGGATAGCGATCGGTGGGGAAGGAAAGGAGGGATTTCCTTCCTCCCCCTTTGACCAACGCCCCTAGGGCCTTGGAGGGCAAGGCACCAGCCCCCTCCACGCCTATATAAAGGTGGGGAGGTGTTAGGGGCAGCCACCCTTCACCCCTTGCCCGTTACCTCTCCCAACTCCTCCCATGATTCACCGGTACGCGCTTGGCGAAGCCCTGCCGGAGTTCCGCTACCACCACCATCACCATTCCGTCGTGTTGGTTCAGATCTCATCTACCTCCTCTACCTCCCTTGCTGGATCAAGAAGGAGAGGACGCTGCCGAGCCATACGTGTGCTAAACTCGGAGGTGCCACACGTGCGGTCCTTGGATCGGATTGGATCTCGATGCGAGTATGACTACGCCAACCATGATCTCTAGATCGTTAACACTTTCGGTCTATAAGGGTATGTAGACACCACTCTCCTCTTGTAGATGTGCATCTCCTAGGTTGATCTTGGTGAGCATAGGAAATTTTTTGTTTCCCATGCAACGTTCCCCAACAGTGGTATCAGAGCTAGGTCTTGCGTAGATGACATCTCGAGTAGAACACAAAGGAGTTTGTGGGCGTTGATATTCAGATTGCTTCCTTCCTTGGTCTTTTCTTGATTTGGCGGTATTGTGGGATGAAGCGGCCCGAACCAACTTTACATGTCCACGTACATGAGACCGGTTCCATCGACAGACATGTGACTTTGTTGCATAAGATGGCTGGCGGGTGTTTGTCTCTCCCACCTTAGTTGAATCGGATTTGACGAAGGCGGTCCTTGTAGAAGGTTAAATAGCAACTTGCATATCACCGTTGTGGTTTTGCGTAAGAATCGTTCTTCCTAGATACCCATAGCAGCCACGTAAAACATGCAACAACAAATTAGAGGACGTCTAACTTGTTTTTGCAGGGTATGTTGTGATGTGATATGGCCAAAGACATGATGAAATATATTTGATGTATGAGATGATCATGTTTTGTAATAGTTAATATCAACTTGCATGTCGATGCATACGGCAACTGGCAGGAGCCATAGGGTTGTCTTTATTTATTGTATGACCTGCGTGTCAATCTTTAAGCCCTATGTAATGCTTTACTTTATCGCTAAACGGTAGCAATAGTAGTAGAAGCATGATTGGCGTGACAACCCCGATGGCGACACGATGATGGAGATCATGGTGTCATGCCGGTGACGATGGAGATCATGCCGGTGCTTTGGAGATGGAGACCAAAAGCATGAGTTGATGGCCATATCATGTCACTTATGATTTGCATGTGATGTTAATCCTTTTATGCATCTTATTTTGCTTAGGATGACGGTAGCATTATAAGGTGATCCCTCACTAAAATTTCAAGATAAAATTGTGTTCTCCCCGAGTGTGCACCGTTGCAAAAGTTCATCGTTTCGAAGCACCACGTGATGATCGGGTGTGATAGACTCTACGTTCACATACAACGGGTGCAAGCCAGTTTTGCACATGCGGAACACTCGGGTTAAACTTGACAAGCCTAGCATGTACAGACATGGCCTCGGAACACACGAGACCGAAAGGTCGAAGATGAGTCATATAGTAGATATGATCAACATGGAGATGTTCACCATTGAAACCACCTCATCTCACGTGATGATCGGACTTGGGTTGGTGAATTTGGATCATGTTACACTCAAACGACCGGAGGGATGTCAATTTGAGTGGGAGTTTTTAAGTAATATGATTAATTGAACTCATTTATCATGAACAATATTCTAAGTTGTCTTTGCAAATTATGTTGTAGATCAATAGCTCGTGCTGTAGCTCCCTGTTTTAATACGTTCCTAGAGAAAGACTAAGTTGAAAGATATTGTAAGCAATTATGCGGACTAGGTCCGTAGTCTGAGGATTGTCCTCACTTCTGAACAGAAGGCTTATGTCCTTATGCAACGCTCGGTGTGCCAACCCCTCTAGCGTCGCCTGTGGATGTTGTGAACATTTGGTAGACACGTTCCGATGACTACTTGATAGTTTAGTGCGCCATGCTTTAAAGCTTAGAATCGGGACTCCAAAGACATTTTGAACGCCATGGAACATATGAGATGTTCCAAGAGGTGAAATTGGTATTTCAGGCTCATGCCCATGTTGAGAGGTATGAGACCTCTGACAAGTTCTTTGCCTACAAGATGGAGGAGAATAGCTCAGCCAGAGAGCATGTGCTCAGAATGTCTGGGTGCTACAATCGCTTGAATCAAGTGGGAGTTAATCTTCCAGTTAAGATAGTGATTGACAGAGTTCTCTAGTCACTATCACCAAGCTACTAGAGCTTCTTGATGAACTATAACATGCAAGGGATGGAGATGATCCCGGAGCTGTTCGCGGTGCTTAAGACCACGAAGGTAGAAATCAAGAAGGAGCACCAAGTGTTGATGGTTAACAAGACCACTGGTTTCAAGAAGGGTAAGAAGGGAAACTTCATGAATGGCAAGCCAGTTGCCGCTCCAGTGAAGGAACCCAAGGTTGAACCCAAACCCGAGACTAAGTGCTTCTATTGTAAGGGGAACAGTCACTGGTAGCAGAACTACCCCAAATACTTGGTAGATAAGAAGGCTGGCAACTTCAACAAAAGTATATTTGATATACGTGTTATTGATGTGTACCTTACTAGTACTCCTAGTAGCACCTGGGTATTAGATACTGGTTCAGTTGCTAATATTGGTAACTCGAAACAAAAGCTGCGGAATAAACGGAGACTAGCTAAGGGCGAGGTGACGATGTGTGTTGGAAGTGTTTCCAAGGTTGATGTGATTACCATCGCACGCTCCCTCTACCTTCGGGATTAGTGTTGAACCTAGATAAATGTTATTTGGTGTCTGCGTTGAGCATGAACATGATTAGATTGTGTTTATTGCAATACGGTTATTCATTTAAGTCAGAGAATAATGGTTATTCTGTTTACATGAATAATACCTTCTATGGTCATGCACCCTATGTGAATGGTTTATTGAATCTCGATCGTAGTGATACACATGTTCTTAATATTGATGCCAAAAGATGTAGAGTTGATAATGATAGTACCACATTATTGTGGCACTGCCGCTTAGGTCATATTGGTGTAAAACACATGATGAAACTCCATGCCGATGGACTTTTGGAGTCTCTTGATTTTGAATCACTTGACACATGCAAACCATGCCTCATGGGCAAGATGACTAAGACCCCGTTCTCCGGAACAATGGAATGGGCAAGTGACTTGTTGTAAATCATACATACTGATGTGTGTGGTCCGATGAGCATTGAGGAGCGCAGTGGATATCGTTATTTTCTCACCTTCACCGATGATTTGAGTAGATATGGGTATATTTACTTAAAGAAGCACAAGTCTGAAACGTTTGAAAAGTTCCAGCAATTTCAGAGTGAAGTTGAGAATCATCGTAACAAGAAGATCAAATTCTTATGATCTGATCGAGGAGGAGAATATCTGATTTAAGAGTTTGGCAATCACTTAAGACAATGTGGAATTGTTTCACAGTTGAGAACACCTGGAACACCACAGCGTAATGGTGTGTCCGAATGTCGTAATCGAACCTTATTAGATATGGTGCGTTCTATGATGTCTCTTGCTGATTTGCCACTATCATTTTGGGGTTATGGGTTAGAGACAGATGCATTCACTTTAAATAGGGCATCAACTAAGTCCGTTGAGACGACGCCGTATGAACTGTGGTTTGGCAAGAAACCAAAGTTGTCATTTCTTAAAGTTTGGGGTTGCGATGCTTATGTCAAAAGGCTCCAGCCAGAAAAGCTCGAACCCAAAGCGGACAAATGCATCTTCATAGGATACCCAAAAGAAACAGTTGGGTACACCTTCTATCTCAGATCCAAAGGCAAAGTGTTTGTCACTAAGAACGGGTCCTTTCTCAAGAAAGAGTTTCTCTCGAAAGAATTGAGTGGGAGGAAGATGGAACTTGATGAGGTTGTTGAACCTTTACTTCAACCAGAGAGTAGCACAGCACAGAAAGATGTTTCTGTGGCACCTACATCAGTTGAAGAGGAAGCTAGTGATGATGATCATGAAGCTTCGGATCAAGTTACTATCGAACCTTGTAGGTCGACAAGGGTACATACAGCTTCTGAGTGGTATGGTGACCCTGTCTTAGAGGTCATGTTGTTGGACAATGGTGAACCTACGAGCTATGGAGAAGCGATGGTCGGCCCGGATTCCAACAAATGGCTAGGAGCCATGAAATCCGAGATAGGATCCATGTATGAGAACAAAGTATGGACTTTGGTGGACTTGCCCGATGATCGGCAAGCCATTGAGAATAAATGGATCTTTAAGAAGAAGACAAACGCTGATGGTAATGTCACCATTTATGAAGCTCGACTTGTCGCAAAGAAGTTTCCGACAAGTTCAAGGAGTTAACTATGATGAGACTTTATCACTCATAGCGATGCTAAAGTCTGTTGGAATTATGTTAGCAGTTGCTGCATTTTCAATTACGAAATCTGGCAGATGGATGTCAAAACAAAGTTTCCTTAACGGTTTCCGTGAGGAAAGGTTGTATGTGATACAACCAGAATGTTTTGTCGATCCTAAGGATGCGAAAAGGTATGCAAGCTCCAGTGATCCTTCTATGGTTTGGAGCAAACATCTCGGAGTTGGAACATACGCTTTGATGAGGTGATCAAAGCTTTTTGGTTTATACAAAGTTTGCAAGAAACTTGTATTTACAAGAAAGTGAGTGGGAGCACTACAACATTTCTGATAAGTATATGTGGATGACATATTGTCGATCGGAAATGATGTAGAATTTCTGGAAAGCATAAAGGGTTGTTTGAAAGGAGCTTTTCAAAGGAATACCTGGGTAAAGCTGCTTACATATTGGGCAACAAGATCTATAGAGATAGATCAAGACGCCTGATAAGACTTTCACAGAGCACATACCTTGACATGATTTTGAAGGAGTTCAAAATGGATCAGTCAAAGAAGGAGTTCTTGCCTGAGTTGTAAGGTGTGAAGTTGAGTAAGACTCAAAGCTCGACCACGGCAGAAGAAAGAAAAAGGACGAAGGTCGTCCCTTATGCCTCAGCCATAGGCTCGATACGGTGTGCCATGCTGTGTATCGCACCTGATGTGTGCCTTGCCACGTGTCTGGCAAGGGGGTACAAGAGTGATCCAGGAGTGGATCACTGGACAGTGGTCAAATTATCCTTAGAGGAATAAGGAAATGTTTCTCGGTTATGGAGGTGATAAAGAGTTCGGCGTAAAGGGTTACATCGATGCAAGCTTTCACACCAATCCGGATGATTCTGAGTAGCAAACCGGATACGTATAGTGGAGCAGCCATTTGGAATAGCTCTAAGTGGAGCATGGTAGCAGCATTTACAATATGACATAAAGATTTGTGAAGTACACGCGGATCTGAATGTTGCAGACCCGTTGACTAAAACCTCTCTCACAAGCAAAACATGATAAAACCCCAGAACTCTTTAGGTGTTAATCACATGGTGACGTGAACAAGATTATTGACTCTAGTGCAAGTGGGAGACTCTTGGAAATATGCCCTAGAGGCAATAATAAATTGGTTATTATCATATTTCCCTATTCATGATAATCGTTTGTTATCCATGCTAGAATTGTATTGATCGGAAACTCAAATACATGTGTGGATACATAGACAACAATATGTCCCTAGTGAGCCTCTACTAGACTAGCTCATTGATCAAAGATGGTTAAGGTTTCCTAACCATAGGCATGAGTTGTCATTTGATAACGGGGTCACATCATTAGGAGAATGATGTGATGGACTAGACCCGACCGTAAGCTTAGCATCAGATCGTTTAAGTTATTTGCTATAGCTTTCTTCATGTCAAGTATCTGTTCCTTTGACCATGAGATCATGCAACTCACTGACAATGGAGGAGTACCTTGTGTGTATCAAACATTGCAACGTAACTGGGTGATTATAAAGATGCTCTACAGATATCTCCGAGGGTGTCTGTTGAGTTGGCATGGATCAAGATTGGGATTTGTCACTCCGTATGACAAGAGGTATCTCGGGGCCCACTTGGTAATACAGCATCACAATAAGCTTGCAAGCAATGTGACTAACGAGTTAGCCACGGGATCTTGTATTACGGAACGAGTAAAGAGACTTGCCGATAACGAGATTGAACTAGGTATAGAGATACCGACAATCGAATCTCGGGCAAGTAACATACTGATGGACAAAGGGAATTACATACAGGATTATTTGAATCCTTGACATCGTGGTTCAACCGATAAAGATCTTCATGGAATATGTAGGAACCAATATGGGCATCCAGGTCCCGCTATTAGTTATTGACCGGAGAGGAGTCTCGGTCATGTCTACATGATTCTCGAACCCGTAGGGTCGCACGCTTAACGTTCGGTAGCGCTAGGGTAGTATTGAGATATTAATAGTGGAAATTCCGAAGGTTGTTCGGAGTCCCAGATGGGATCCGGGACATCACAAGGAGCTCTAGAATGGTCTTGAGGTAAATATTCATATATGGAAAGCTGTTATCGGGGTTCCGGAAAAAGTTCGAGTTTTTTCGGTATTGTACCGGGAAGGTTCTAGAAGGTTCTAGAGTGGGGCCCACCTGCATGGGGGGACCCACGTGAATGTGGGTAGTTTGGAAAGCCCCTACAACCCTGGTCTAGGCGCACCAAGATCCTCCCTTGAAAGGAATAGTATCATATCCCAAATGGATAAGATTAGGATCCCTAAAAAGAGGGGATAGCGATCGGTGGGGAAGGAAAGGAGGGATTTCCTTCCTCCCCCTTTGACCAACGCTCCTAGGGCCTTGGAGGGCAAGCCACCAGCCCCCTCCACACCTATATAAAGGTGGGGAGGCATTAGGGGCAGCCACCCTTCGCCCCTTGCCCGGTACCTCTCCCAACGCCTCCCATGTTTCACCGGTACGCGCTTGGCGAAGCCCTGCCGGAGTTTCGCTGCCACCACCACCACCATGCCGTCGTGTTTGTTCAGATCTCATCTACCTCCTCTCCCTCCCTTTCTGGATCAAGAAGGAAAGGACGCCGCCGAGCCGTACGTGTGCCAAACTCGGAGGTGCCGCACGTGCGGTACTTGGATCGGATTGAATCTCGACGCGAGTACGACTACGCCAACCACGATCTCTAGATCGTTAACGCTTTCCGTCTACAAGGTTATGTAGTGTAACACCCCTATGTAATAGCCACCATGATCAGCTGTTAATAATGCCAAGTCATATCATATGCAGTGATTAAACATAGTGGTTAACCAAAGTAAATCAACTCCATTTTTAAAATCAACTTAAATTCATAAGTGAAATATAAGGTTGATCAAACTCTGCTGGAGAAATGTTATTTAATTAGCAAATAATCCAGTGGTCATGGCAAAATCATAACCAACATTTTTGGAATATGATTGATGAGTCAAACAAGATGAAACAGCACCCAAAACAGCAATATTAATTCATTTAAAATCATTGCAGATTCAAATGAACTCCAAAACTGTCCAAACCACTTTTTGGTGAGAGCTAATATTGCATTGCAATATTTGGGCCAACTCCCACATTTTTCGAAAGTGCACAAGTGCCCTAAACATTTTGAAACAGAAAAGGATAAAAGAAAATGGAGAAGCTAAAACAGAAAATCAAAAGCGGGACACTGTGCACTGGGCCTTAGTGCACAGTGCCCCGAGTCGCGGCCCAGTAGGCCCACCTCGTCTCCCTCCTCCCCGTGTCGTCCCCGCCGTGGCCGCGCGCGCGCGCGCCAGTCGGCCGGCGACACCGCGGCGCCACCGACGCTACAGGGAGGAGGAGGAGATAAGGCCGGAGCCACTCGACCCCCCTGGCTTCCCCTGGCATTCCCCATCTCTCTCCCTCGCTCGCTCTGCCTCCTTCCTCCTCAGATCCGAGGCGTCCGAGCGCCACCGCCGCCGTTCTCGTTCGTCCCCGCAGCCACCGAGCCCTGCCTGCCGCTCTGCCATGTCCTGCGCCATCGCCATGGACTGCCACGGCCTTGGGCGCCGTTGATTGGGGCCGAGGAGCTCCATGTTGCGCGGATCGAGCCGCGCCCCTCTTCTGCATCTCCGGCGCGGTTCCGGCGACCTCGACCCCTGCAGCTCCTAATCCTCACACGGGCCACCTTGCGCCGCTCGGTGAGCACTCTCCCTCTCTCTCTGGCCTCTCTGGTAGCCCGTCTGCACGCTGTAGCCGCGGCACCTCGGAGACCCGAAAGTCACCTCCACCATTGCCGCTGCAGCCAAGCTCCCGAGCTGTTGCTAGCTCGTTTGACTCCTCCGGCGAGCTCCCTGTGAGCCGTAGGCCCCGCACAGCTAGCTAGTTAGGTCGCCCGCGCGCTAGGACGTCGAACCCGACGAGCTCGAGCTTCGGACGTCCGCCTCGCTCAACGCCGGCGACGTTCCGGCCACCTCCGAGCCCGGCTGTTGGCTCAGCTAGATGCGCGAGGACGCCAGCTTTCGAACGCACCCAAGCCCGGCTCGAACCGAGCCCTATAGCTCGATTCCGGCCAACTCCGGCGACGCGCCGCCGCGCGATTTGGTCGCCGGCGACCAGCCGCCGGCCCCGCTGACGTGGCACAGACGGGGCCCACCCCTGGGTCACTGACCCGTGGGTCCCAGTGGCCCGGCCGGCCAGTTGACCAGTCAGCCTTGCTGACTGGACCGGCCCAGCCACTGACAGGCGGGCCCCACCTTCCTGTTTAATTAGTTAAAACAAATTAGAAATAAAAATAAACTAATTAACCTAATGTCTCACTGACATGTGGGGTCCACCCCCCTAATTAATCCTGGTAATTAAACTAATTCACTGGATAAAGAAACAGAGGCTGACATGTGGGTCCCACTGGACCCACATGTCAGGTTTGACTGGTCAACCGTCCTGTTGACTTGCTGACGTCAGCAGCGCGTCATGCTGACGTCATAATTCATTTTCTGTTAAATAAAATAATTCCAGAAATTCAGATAATCTTTAAAAATTAATAACTTTTAAACCGTAGCTCGGATCGAAAAAGTTAAAACATGAAAGTTGCTCAGAACGACGAGACGAGTCTGATCGTGCCGTCTGTTTCTCCATCGGAACCTCCTACGTAGAAGAACTCGTAACTCCGGACCCGAATCCGGCAGATGAATAGTGCACACACGTCGGATATTAAATCCCAGAATAATTCTAAAAATAACTAAAATGACTTAGATGCATAATTAGGCAACCCTGCACTGCATCATAGCATCACACGCACCGTATTGCATCTGTTTGCATTATGTTTACCTGTTTCTTCCCCCTCTTCTCTCTCGATAGACCCCGACATTGACGTAGCTCCCGAGGCAGACGCCGCACAGGAGTACGACTACGTCCCCGACGATACTACTGAAGACCTTGCCCTTGCCCCCGAGCAAACAGGCAAGCACCCCCATTTTGAGCATGCCTATATCGCCTATTCCCTTCTCTCTTATGCTTGCATTAGAACTGCTACTGCTACTATTTTCCTATATCTGCTGCATAGCCTGATTATTGTACCCTGCTTTGTTACCTTACTGGTTATCCTAGACTGATTATTATAGGCTGGGTAGAGACACGACAGAGACCTCCACTTGATCCCGACTGCCCTGCTGGATATCAGAAGACCCGATCATTGGGATTGAGGACCAGACCCTGGCACCGCACATCACTACCCCTTAGTTGCCGACACTGCTGGGTTACTGTCGAGTGCCGAGGGTGATACCTCGTTAGCACTTCTGATGTTAACCTTGTAGGTTAGTTACTCGGTCGTGGTAAGCGAGGGTGATTCCTCCTACACCACCCCCGATAACGACATCGTCGCGCAACCTCTCAAGTGTGGACCTCGAGGGTGATTCCTCCTTCGTTCACCTTGATGATAACATCGAGCGGGAATTCCATCGAGGGTGATTCCTCATGGTTCCCTTCGGTGTCCGACACACAGTTACCTTGGATATTATGACTTGACTATGAACCACGATACTAAAGACGGGTCGGCCCTGAGGGGTACCCGCGCGAGCTTATTGCGAAGTGATGTGGAGTCGGGTTGACCTGGATGGTGCCCGCGAGATAACTACGAGGCGTGGCCGGGCATTCTTAGCCCTTGCCACAAGTCCTCGAGACGGGGCGACGGGGTCACATCGATCGTGAGTCTCTGCTCGTTTCCGCGCGCTCCTAATCCACTACGGTTTGGATATTTGATCCGAGGGGCCTCTGGCCCGATAGCACTAACCATCACGTGGGCATAGTATGGGCGTTCTGCGTCGTACCCATCAGCCGAAGCTTGTTTGACGTCAGTAAGGAGCGGCGCACGCCGAGTTGGACTGGTAACGCAACCGCGCTTGTATAAGGGGTTGCTAGGTCTGCTCTCGGTGGCCCCGTAACGTGCAGGAGTTCCCGGGGCGATGGCCCAAGACCCCTGGGGGCATAGGTTTAGTCCGGCGTGCTGACCTCTCTTATAAGCCTAGGTCGGGTTGCGGCGTGTTGCTTAGCCGAGGCCGGGCATGACCCAGAAAAGTGTGTTCGGCCAGAGTTAAGTGAGCGTGGTGGGTAAGTTGGTGCACCCCTGCAGGGAAGAAACTTCTATCGATAGCCTGTCCTACGGTAACGGACACTCGGAGTTGTATCCCGATCGGTACAACTAGAACATGTGATGAGAACTGGATAGTACGGCTCTGGGATTGCTTTCTCGCAGGGAGTCGAGAAAGGATCTCAGGTCGAGGTTGATGATATTACTACTACTACTTTACATTATGTTCATCTGCTCTCTCCTGATGCTGCAAGACTGTCGAAGATTGTTGAAGATGCTAGTCTTCGATAGGACTAGGTTTTCCCCCTCTACTCTGGCATTTCTGCAGCCCAGTCCACATATACAGCCATTCCTTTGACAATGATGCATATGTAGTGTAGATCCTTGCTTGCTGAGTACTTCGGATGAGTACTCACGTTTGCTTTATTTTCTTTTTCCCCCATTTTTCCATTTGATGCCACCAGACGACGGAGCCCCTGAGCCAGAAGCCCCAGCCGACGACCAGTACTACTATCCGCCTGGCGAGTACTACTACTACGAGGAGCCGTTCGACGACCAGGAGTAGGATCGGAGGGTCCAGGGCAGGAGGCCTACGCCTTTTGATCGTAGTTTTTATTTTTACCCCGCCTCTGTGAAGGCTTATCTCTCTCTCTGTAATATATCTGTACTCAGATATCTAATGCTTCCGCTGACGCTTGTATGCCATCGAGCTTGTATTCGAGCCCTCGAGGCCCTGGCTTGTAATATTAAGCTTGTATGACTTTATTTTATGTTTTAGAGTTGTGTTGTGATATCTTCAAGTGAGTCCTTAGGCTTGATCGTGCGCATTTGCGTGTATGATTAGTGCACGATTAAGCCGGGGTCGTCACATGTAGACACCACTCTCCTCTCGTAGATGTGCATCTCCTAGATTGATCTTGCTGAGCGTAGGAAATTTTTTGTTTCCCATGCAACGTTCCCCAACAATTATCACTGGTGCCGAACTATAATGCCCAGTTAATATAATCTGCTGTAAATTCTTTATTGTATAGTGTAGGATTATTCTTGTTTCTATGCCTTAGTCTCTTTATTGTATAGTGTAGGTTTTTTAGAGGCGATAGAATAGAGTAGGATAATTCTTTGTATATGCTATATCGTTGAAATGGGGGCCAACACGCCCAAACATTACCTGGACGCCATCTAAACGAACAAACATGTGTAGTCAAAGCCGGCCTTAATTGGGCTGGTCAACTAATATTTAGTGGATCCCAATCATTGTGGCCCACCGTAACAACCTTAGCAGGCCGTTAACAGGCCGCAAGCTCGGTAGGGCCGTATAAATGGAAATGGCCCGCAGGCCTCTAGCAGGTCAAAATAAATATCAATTTTGTCTTGGCCCTTTTACTTGACGGGCCAGTACGAGGCCGAAAGTGTTTTGGGCCAAAAGAGGCCCAATTTACGAACTAGGCTTTTAACAGGCCGAAAGTCTCGTCGGGCTGAAATTGTGCCCTGCCTAAAGTGGGCCACTAATGGACCCAAATTCAGGTGGCACCAACAAAGGCCCAACTGTTCTGCGGGCCGTTAATAGGCCGAAAGACAAAATGGGCTAGAAGTTGGCCCATGTACAGAATGGGCCGAGGAAAGGCCGAAAGTCACAACAGGCTAGAAGTTGGCCCAACTATAGAATGGGCCGAGAAAAGGCCGAAAGATGTACCGGCGGCATATTGGTCCATATCTATAATGGGCTGCTAACAGGCCGAAAGAAGGTCGGGCCGTAATTGAGCCCAAAGATGTAGCGGGCCGTTAACGGGCTGGAACTGACGATGGGCTGGAAATTGTCAAATCTAAAATAGGCTTTTGATGGGACGATTCTATGTAACTTGTATGGGCCGTGGTTGTGAATGGGCCTGACGCAAGTAGGCCGCTAATGGGCCGACCCGCTTATTCTGACAGGTTCGGCCTTTTAATCTGAATGGGCCACCGTTGGGCCGAGCCACGTGTTGACTTATCATAGGCGCATCCCGTCCATTGGCTGGATGGCATCTGTCCCAAGGCTGAGCTGACACGTGGGTCCTCTAGCGAATCAGAATTTTACACATGGAAAATCCCCATTGGTCCGGTCTGTTAACGGGTTATCGGATCAAAATCGGAACCCGATAACTTAATGGCGACCCGTTACGGTGGATGCCATGTGTCGGTTACCCTTGACGAAAACACTTCCATGACGCGCCATTTATCGTCATGGAAGTGGACACTTCTGTGATGATAATTTTGGTATTGTCATGGAACACTTCTACGACAGCATAGGTATGACTATCTTGATTCTGTCATAAAATCGCCATGGATGTACATGCATGACAGAAAACGTGACCTACTGTGACAAACACGTATCATCACGGAAGTGGTTTTTTTGTAGTGAAGGTATTTTGTACTGCATCACACACGGTTGGTGATAATAAACTGTGTGTGACCTACTTGACTTTTTGTCTTGTTTTGAAATACATAATGGAGTCACAGCGGCAAAGTAGGTTGTTTGAATTGCTAGAACTTTTATCTGCAATGAACATGCAACTATGGGAGTGTCGTCAAATTTTTTGAAATTATTCAGGGTTCGTCTGGACATTTCTATACATTAACTGAGTTTTCTAGGCATTTAAGGTGCATAATTCAAAATTAAACTACATGCACATGCTCCGCTGCACCAAAATTGGTTGTAAAATCATATATGTGTCCATGGGTGGATGCTTATGTCCCATGCAAGAAATGGGAATGAATTTCAAACACCTCAGCACCGTGGCTCACTGGCAAACATTGAGATACTTGGTTTTGAAATTCTAGTAAATCGAAAACTCGTCTGAAATTCATGAAACTTGGCATGCTATCGTGGAATGGCATCAACATGCTGTGGTAAAAAATTGTCCCATTTGGGAAAGGTTTTGGTATAAGATTCTCACAAGAAGCCTCATGGTTCCGGTAGGGAACGTGTCACCTTCGTGGATGAAACGATATTCGTTGCCTCTTCTTACTTTCAATTTTTTTTCTAGTGTCAACATAGAGCAACAGGAGTGTCGTTTTAAATTTTGTAATTTTTTGGGGTTCGTTCGGACATTTTTATACATTAACTGAGTTTTCTAGGCATTTTATGTGCATAATTCAAATTCGAACTATAGGCACATGCTCCAGTGCAGAAAAATGTGTTGAAAAATCAAATGTGTGTCCTTGGGTGCATGCTTAGGTCCCACGCAAGAAATGGGAATGAATTTAAAACACCTCGGCACCGTCACTCGGCCGCAAAAATTGAGATACATGGTTTTTAAATTCTAGTAAATCCAAAACTCGTCTGAAATTTATGAAACTTGGCATGCTATCATCGAATGTCATCAACATGATGTGGTAAAAAATTGTCCCATTTGGGGCAGATTTGGGTATAAGCTTCTCACAAACCAGAGCTTCTCACAAGAAGCCTCATGGTTCCGGTAGGGAACGTGTCACCTTTGTGGACGAAACGATATTCATTGCCTCTTCTTGCTTTCAATTTTTTTTCTAGTGTCAACATAGAACAACAGGAGTGTCGTTTTAAATTTTGTAATTTTTCGGGGTTCGTTTGGACATTTTTATACATTAACTGAGCTTTCTAGGCATTTTATATGCATAATTCAAATTTGAACTACAGGCACATGCCCCAGTGCAGAAATATGGGTTAAAAAAATCAAATGTGTGTCATGCTCAGGTCCCATGCAAGAAATGGGAATGAATTTCAAACACCTCGGCACTGTTGCTTGCCGGCAAACATTGAGATACTTGGTTTTTAAATTCTAGTAAATCCAAAACTCGTCTGAAATTCATGAAACTTGGCATTCTATCATGGAATGTCACCAACATGCCGTGGTAAAAAAATTGTCCCATTTGGGGCAAGTTTTGGTATACGCTCCTAAAAAAATAGAGCTTCTCACAAGAAGCCTTGTGGTTCTGGTAGGGAACATGTGTCACCTTTCTGGACTAAACAACATTCGTTGCCTCTTCTCACCTTGATTTTTTTTCTAGATACAACATAGACCAACATGAGTGTTATGTTAAAATTTGGAATTATTCGGGGTTCGTTTGGACATTTTTATACATTAACCGAGTTTTCTATGCATTTTATGTGCATTATTCAAATTTGAACTACATGCACATGCTCCAGTGTAGCAACTTGGGTTGAAAAACCATATGTGTGTCCTTGGGTGCATGCTTAGGTCCCATGCAAGAAATGGGAATGAACTTCAAACACCTCGGCATCATGGCTCGGCCGATAACATTGAGATACTTGGTTTTAAAATTCTAGTAAATCCAAAACTCATCTGAAATTCATTAAGCTTGTCATGCTATCATGGAATGGCACCAACATGTTGTGGTATTTTTGTCTCCAATTTGATACAAGGCGCATGAATTAACAGCTAACAAAGGCATTTTGAAAGAAATGGCTGCCACATTATATCTCAAACATTTGTATAATTTAAATCATGGGCATTCTGCTAACCATTCATGTGACGCCATGCGTCAAACTTTTAATGGCTAGGAGGTGCCGTGCGGAAGCTGCTTGAGTAGACAGGAGGCATGCAAACGCAGTCCGCTCCACAGGCTGACCGAGAGGTGTGCAAGTAGTCCTCTGATGTGCAGGCTCTTCGGGAAGCATGCAAGCTGTATGATGTACGCTGCGCAGGCTCACTGGGAAGCGAGCTCTTCGACTTCCATGGCCGCTCTCCTCGCTCCCGACCTCTCCATTAATGACGCCCGAGCCGCTATTTAATACGGGCGGCCTCACTCTTCGCCTCCCATTACCCTCCCGCAGACCTCCATCAATGCCATGGCGCAGAAGGATCATCTACCACTAGTGTTCCAGTTTGGTGAAGTCGACTTCGAGCCGGAGGAGATAGAAAATAAGGAGGAATGGAGCCTCATGGACATGGCCCTGAAGGAGCTGGCCACGGCAGATGCTGCCCTCAAGCCCGTCCCAGCTCCCATCCCCACGCCCGCACCAGCGACCATCCATGTAGCATTGACGGGGTGGTCGCCGAGCACTATCGCAGAGCTAGAAGCCGCGGGCGTCAGCGAAGTCCCCGCAGACCCGCACGAGCTCGTATACATGCCAGCGCCAGTGCCATCGCCCGCGCCAGTGCACGCCCCTATGATTGCTTGTATCTGCGTTGGTATTTCCCCGAAGAGGAAAGGATGATGCAGCATAGCAAAGGTAAGTATTTCCCTCAATTATGAAACCAGGTTATCAATCCAGTAGGAGAACCAAGCAACACTATGTAAACAACACCTGCACACAAATAACAAAAACTTACAACCCAACGCGTAAGAGGGGTTGTCAATCCCTCCAAGGTATTGAGATAGATTAAATTGTATAGGTTTTGGCAAATAGATCTAACAAAAACACAAAATAAAATAAATAAAGAAAAAGTGCAGCAAGGTATTTTTAGATTTAATATGATAGGAAATAGACCTGGGGGCCGTACTTTTCACTAGAGGCTTCTCTCGAGAAAATAGCATACGGTGGGTAAACAAATTACTGTTGGGCAATTGATAGAAAAGTGAATAATCATGACAATATCCAAGGCAATGATCATGTATATAGGCATCACGTCCAAGATTAGTAGACCGAAACAATTCTGCATCTACTACTATTACTCCACACATCGACCGCTATCCAGCATGCATCTAATGTATTAAGTTCATGGAAAAATGGAGTAATGCAATAAGAACGATGACATGATGTAGACAAGATCTATTCATGTAGGAATAGACCTCATCTTTTTATCCTTAATAGCAATGATACATACGTGCCATGTCTCTTTCTGTCACTGAGTTTGAGCACCACAATATTGAACCCATCACAAAGCACCTCTTCCCATGGCAAGAAAAATCAATCTAGTTGGCAAAACCAAACCAAAATTTCAGAGAAGAAATACGAGGCTATAACAATGATGCATAAAAGAGTTCAGCAAAGACTCAAATAATATTCATGGATAGAACTGATCATAAACCCACAATTCATCGGATCCCAACAAACACACTGCAAGAAGTCATTACATCAAATAGATCTCCAAGAACATCGAGGAGAACATTGTATTGAAGATCAAAAAGAGAGAACAAGCCATCTAGCTACTAGCTACGGACCTGTAGGTCTGTGGTAAACTACTCACGCATCATCGGAGGGGCAACAAGGATGATGAAGAACCCCTCCGCGATTATTGCCACCTCCGGCAGAGTGCCGGAAAAGGCCTCTAGATTGGATCTCGTGGTTCTGGAACTTGCGGCGGCGGAAATTGTATTCTCTCGACTCCCCTAGGGTTTTTGGGATTTAAGAGTATTTATAGAGGCGAAGGTCGGTGGAGAAGCTTCCCGTGGGCTCCACTACCCATCAGGGAGCGCCGGGGGCCTCTGGCACGCTCTGGTGCCTAGTGGGCCCCATGGGCCTCCTTCCATGCACTTCTTTGGCTCCCTGGGTGTCTTCTATCTACAAAAAAAATCTCCAAAAAGTTTCGCTGCATTTGGACTTCGTTTGGTATTGATATTCCGCAAAGTAAAAAACAAGCAAAAAACAGCAGCTGGCACTGGGCACTATGTCAATAGACTAGGCCCAAAAAATGATATAAAGTTGCTAGTAAATGAATATAAAACATTCAAGATTGATAATATAACAGCATGAAACAATAAAAAATTATAGATACGTTGGAGACGTTACAGCATCCCCAAGCTTAATTCCTGCTCGTCCTCGAGTAGGTAAATGATAAAAATAGAATTTTTGATGTGGAATGTTGCCTAACATGTTCATCACATATTATTTTCTTTTGTAGGATGGTCATTTGGGCTTTTAGATGATTCAAAGCAATAGTCTATAATTGACATGAGGACATCAATACTCAAGCATACCAACAAGCAACCATGTCTTTCAAAATATCAACACTAAAGAAAGCTATCCCTAGCCCATTATGCTCAATCATTGATCCATTCATGAAACACACTCAAATATTAGCTATGCCCAATGCACAAGTATGATAATAGAGTTCCCTAGTTGGTGCTTTTATAAGAGAAGATGGAGACTCAATAAAAATAAAAATTGCATAAAAGTAAATAGATAGGCTCTTCGCAGAGGGGAGCAGAGATTTGTAGAGGTGCCATAGCTCAAAGCTTAAATTGAGAGATAAAATTGATTTGAGAGGCATGCTTTTCCTGTCAACGAAAATGACCGAGAATTCCCAATACTTTCCATGCTAGATAAATCATAGGCGGTTCCCAAACATAAAATAAAGTTTGTTCCTTTTTCCACCATTCTTTCACAATCCATGGCTAGCCGTATCCACGGGTGCCTTCCATACCAACACCTTCCAAGGAATTTATTATTGACAACATAAGTAAAAAAAATCATTTCGGGACTGGGCATCCCTATTACCTGCGACACTCTCGTGCAATGACAAGTGAATAAACACTCATCTTGAGAATAACATATCTAGCATGGAAAATATTGGCCACCCCCTGTCGCTTCATGAGCGGTACGGGCACACAAAAAGGAAATTCATTTTGAAAATTATAGTTGGCACATACAAATTTACTTGGAACGGCATGGGAATACCGCATATAGGTAGGTATGGTGGACTCATTTGGCACAACTTTGGGTTTAAGCAGTTGGATGCACAAGCAGTATTTCCGCTTAGTACAAATGGAGGCTAGCAAATAGATTGAGAAGCGACCAACCAAGAAACAAAAACAATCATAAACAAGCATTAAACATAACTAACACCAAATAATGCACCACAAGTAGGATGTAACTTCATTGCATAACTATTGACTTTCGTGCTTGCATAGGGAATCACAAACCTTAACACCAATATTCTTACTCAAGCATAATTACTCACCAGCATGACTCCCATATTACTATCTCCATATCTCAAAACTATTACAAGCAATCAAGTTTATAATGTCCAATGATCTTCATGAAAGTTTTTATTATATCCCCCTTGAATATCTATCACGTTGGGACTAATTTCATATATTGCCATTGCTACTAACAAAACTCTCAAACAAATTTAAGTGAAGCACAAGAGCATAAATATTTCTTCAAAATAATTTTCATCTCTCAAACTAATATAAGTGAAGCAATGAGAGGATATTTCTTTAAAATTTTACTAACTCTCAAAATAATCTAAGCGAAGCAAGAGAGTATTTCTTCAAAAATTAAACTACCACCGTGCTCAAAAAGATATAAGTGAAGCACTAGAGCAATTCCATAGCTCAATTTTTTTTAAAGTGAAGCACATAGAGCAATTCTAACAAATCATAGCATAATTAGGGCTCTCTCAAATAGGCGTGTCCAGCAATGATGATTGTGATAAACTAAAAAGCAAAAAAAGCAAAGACTCATGTAATACAAGACGCTCCAAGCAAAACTCATGATTTGTCACGAATAAAAATATAGCTCCAAGTAAAATTACCGATAGTCGTTAGAAGAAAGAGGGGATGCCTTCCGGGGCATCCCCAAGCTTAGTTGCTTGGTTCTCCTTGAATATTACCTTGGGGTGCCATGGGCATCCCCAAGTTTAGGCTATTTTCACTCCTTATTCCTTCATCCATCGTGATCTGACCCAAAACTTGAAAACTTCAATCACACAAAACTTAACCAAAACCTTCGTGAGATCCGTTAGTATAAGAAAACAATTCACTACTTTAACTGTTGTTGGAACCCATTCATATTTTGTTATTGCATTATACCTACTGTATTCTAACTTTACCATGCTTATACCCCCGCAATACACTCCATAGATTCATCAAAATAAGCACAGAATGCAACGAAAATAGAATCTGTCAAAAATAGAACAGTCTGTAGAAAACCAAATTAAACTCATACTTTTGTAACTCCAATTTTTTTTGAAAAATTAGGAAAACATAGGCAATTCGTATAACAATCTTGTGTAAAAAATTCAGAATTTTTTGTTGCCCAGTGATTTTTAACAATTCTGCTACTGGACGTAAAAGTTTATGTTTTCCAACAGGATCAAAACAACTATCACCCAAGCCATCCTAAAGGCATTACTTGGCACAAACACTAACTAAAACATAAAAAGCACAATCATAACAAAGGCATAATTGTGTATTTATTGAAAAATAGAAAAGAAAACCATTGGGTTGTGTCCCAACAAGCTCTCTCTTTTTATCCATTAAGATAGGCTTGAGATTTTATCGATGCTCACATGAGAGATAATAATTGAAACACAAAGAGAGCATCATAAAACAAGTGACAAACACATTTAAGTCTAACATACTTCCTATGCATAGGAATTTTATATGCAAACAAATTATTAAGACAAGAAATATCTAGCATATGCAAAGGAGAGGAATAAAACATTGACAATCTCAACATAACAAGAGGAAATTTAATAACATGAAAATTTCTACAACCATATTTCCCTCTATCATAATAATTACAAGTAGGATCATAATCAAATTCAATAATTGTGGCACCCCGGCTCAGAGAGACCGGAACACCCTGTATTACGGCCCAGAGATCAAGTCTTCCGAAATACGGGATTGCTTGGCATAGAACAAATCAGCTCTCATTACAAATACTCTGGGATACAAGGGTCCCGATAATACAATGGATTACATCGGCACAGCGAGGCTACGCCTCCTAAGGTAGTTCTATGCTAGCTGTAGAACAACTCATAGCTGCGGAATAACTTCTAGTAGCAGAACAACGACGACAACGGTGAACTCCACTCCGCAGGGACTCCGGCTGGAACGCATATCCTAGCTCGCACACTCGGGGTCCTCGACAAGCAAGCAATCATGGCATGACCTGCAAACTGGCATGACACACCAGGTGAGTACTTTGAATGTACTCGCAAGCTCACAGCAACCAAAGCAATCAAGACAAACAATAGCATGACATTTACAGGTTAATTAATGATGAGCATAATACTACTAGAACACTATCAGATAAGCATGGCATGAACATGTTACTCATGATGTGAACAATGATGATACTAGCATGCAACATGTTTAAAATATCATGGAACAACTTAATCTGTTCGGAGGTTACCTCGTAACCACCACTTGTATCACTTACCATCAATGACATCACACGATCACCTCAGGATCAATCAAGCTTGGTATTGGCAATACCATAGTGATCATCACATGACCACAAGGAGCTCGATTTTTACCCATGGTCATCACATGACACCATAAGTATCAACCAACTTCGGTATCAACGATACCTTTATGATCCTCTCACGATCACATAAAGCTCAACCAACTTCTTTCTCATCGAACCGGGGTTGTTTATCAGACAGGTTATTATTATTGTTGACCCATAGTATGACCTACTATGAACTGGGCCCATATCCGCGGGCACGGCTATCTATAGATTATACACTCTGCAGAGGATAGTACACTGTACCCACACAACAAAACCTATGGCCTCGTGCTCCCATTCGGGTGGACCAGCGGTGTTCCGACAAAACCGATCTATTGCATGACACTCTCCCGGCCACTCCGACCAACTCCCCTTTGGGCTAAGTCATGGGTGGCCCCGGATGCCCACTTTGGACATCTGCCACCTTCGTGGCCGGCCACAGTCGTGGCAAAACAAAAAGGGTCCCAAACGGGCACAATGGATCCATACAACTCGGGCACACAAGGCTTATGGCCGCCTACCTGATCAGGGCATCGCGCGCACATAACCTTCCCTACTTGGAGGGACCAGCGAGAGGCATGACAATAGACCGCATCAGGGCCCCCATAAGGCAAGTGTGGCTGCACTGGTCAGCTCGATTCGATGGCACTACGACTCAGCTAACAGATGTTCAAGTTCGATTAATGTCCGGTTAAACTTGAATGGTGATGAGCCGAGTCACAATAATATGATGAAATAACAATGCATATGAGCATGATATCAACATGAGCATGGATGAAAAGCATAACCATATGAACATAGCATCAATAGTGATAAAGCATTTACTCTACGAGATCCAAACGAGCATGGCATAGTGACGATCGTGAATAGCACAAGCATAACACTCATATGAACATAGCATGACCACTAGCATCAGGAAATAATAACAGAATAAAACATGATAACATTAGTAAGTAATCATATAACCAACTAGATGCAAATAATCATGGCATAAGTATGAGCATGGATTCACAAGCATAAACATAGCATTCACAACTGTGATATGAGCAAACAATTATTTAATCACTCAAGTGAAAAACATAGCTATTGCAAGACCATCATGCAAGTGGCTACTATGGCTTGCCTGGTTATGAAGGAGTCATCGGGAAGAAGTGCGGAAAGCTCACGGGAAGAATTGCCAGAAAAGTTTCTCTCTCAGAGGGGCTGATTAAGGACAAGGGCAATATGGCAATTTTCAGAATGTCAGAACATCATGAAAATGTTACCAATGGAACAGGCTCGACGAACAAAGAACCTGGGCTTTTGAATCACCTGAATCAGAGTCACGGTCATGGAGATATGACCGTTCGTTCGTTAGGCAGAAAAAGAATTAAAAACTGTCCATTTCTGCTGCTAACGAGCGAACGTGCACAATATAAAGGTTTCGGCTGTGGGGTTGAAACTGAAAGCGCCATTTAGAAAAATATGCTTTCGCCGAAGCGAAAACGCATTCCACCCTGGAGTTGCCCCCGTTCACGCTTTCAGCATAGCGAAAACGTATTCGTTCGAATATGTTTCCACTTAAGTTGCGGGCCCAGCCATCTATCTCGCTTATAGGTGGGCCCCGCGTTGACCTCCTCTCTCTCCTGGCTCCCTCTTCTTCCCCGCGATGAGGCAGAGCTGAGGCGAGGCCGCGTAGCGCAGGCGCTCGTCGGACCGGCTCCAGCCAACTCCTGAGGCACTGACGGCACCAGCATGCTCGGGAAGGGGTACTGCGCCCGTCTGGCTCGTTTACGGACGTCGAGGAGGAACCAAGGCAACGGCGGCTCGTGGCCATCAGCCGATCTTGGGGCCGAGCCTACGGGCGTCGAGGCAGGAAACAAAGGATATGAGGAGGTCCTCCATGTCCAGAGGAGCTCCCTGGTGCGGCTAGGAGGGAGAATGGGGCTCCGGTGGTTGCGAATTTAGGCATAGGGCAGATGCGCCCATGGAGGCAATGGTGGTCGAGGGGAAGTGGTCGAGGAGGCTGCTGGGGAAGGAGTGAGGAGGCTGGTGAGGTCGGGAGGCCTCGGGACAGGCTTATATAGCTGAACGCCAAGGTGGGACAAGGATGGCCAAGGCGACGCGTGCGCCGGTGTTCTAACGCGAACCGGCCACGCGGAGGGGAGGGGCGGCGTGTCCACAGGCTTCACGGGGAGTAGGAAGACCCAGGTGTGCTCGAGAAGGCTCGGGAGCGATGCGGTCGACAAGCCGTGGTGGAGCAGACGACGGTCAGGTCATGGGCATGGCTGCCGGTGCGTTAGGACGAAGCAAGAGGAAGGGGCCAGGGCCGAGGAGCGAGCACGAGGCCAAGCGGAAGCTCCTGGACATGATGCCGTGGCGAGAGTGCGAGGGAACGGACAAAACAAAGGGGGCCGACTGCCAGAGCGCGGGCACGGGCATGCCAGCCATGTGGTCACCACGTGAAAGCAGCGAGGGAACACCCTCTAGTCGGCCAGACCATGTCTGCTAGATAGGTCATTCTTCAGATAGAGCCAAGAAGGAATGAAATGAGAACCGGAACACATGAGATGACTAGAGCTAGCTCGGAGACAAAGCAACAACAAAGTGTTTAGAGTGAACTGGGGGAGGCACAGCTGAGGACAGGTGCTGAGATTTGGCTGAGCTTGATCAATCACTAAGATTATCATCTTGGCAAATTTTTAGCTCAAATGGAGGGGTGTACCTAGCACTTGCTTCATAATGCACCACTCTAGACAGAAATGAAGAAATAGAAGTGGCACTCACTTGGATGATTGGATTGGGCTGAAATTTTGTGGAGACTAGTAATTTGGTCACATTAACACACTGTAAAAATTTCATACCATTTGGACACACCAAAATAGTACTTCCTTCATAGTGATCCACTCTGGATAGAATTTTAGAAACATCATAGAGGAATAATGGATGCGTGAAATGATCCCAAATTTGGATGAGGTAGATTATATAGGTAGGAGAAGGTTCTGGTTAAATTTCAAAATTTATGGATCAATATAAAATATAGTTGCTTCACAACCTAAAAATATGTCCAGAAACAAAGATTGGATAGTGTGCTCACCATGAGCTTGGAATCTTGAATATTTTTGGATATCCAAGGTTCATATGGTCCAAAGGAATATTGAGAATTTTGTGGGAATTTTCGGAAAGACAAAAATGTAGGTTGCTCCACAACCTAGGGCAAAATAATTATTCCTTTAATAGAAAAAGGAATATTCCCAAGAAATAAATATTTGGATTAGGCTAAGATGTAAATGACATGGTCTTGGGAAGGGTTTGAGGGTGACAAGCCACTTGGGAGAGAAATCAGGGATGATCTTCCCAGGTTTCAAGACCACAGAGCCACAGAAAATCAATCCAAAGCAAAAATTCAAATAAATCCAAAGAAAAAGAAAAGGGCCAAAACCAGGGTGTTACAAACCTTCCCCCCTTAAATAAATCTCGTCCTCGAGATTTGGTTGCTCAGGGAACACGTATGAATATTCTGACTTAAGGAAACCATTTCCAACTCGGGTATCCTTTTTCCTTTATATGATGTTCCCACTAAATTTCATATGACTGACTACCTTGCTCTGGGGTGGTTTGCCTCACTGTATCCACATTTTGACAGGTCTTACCTCATATGTTCATGCTTACACTGGCTCCGATTTCTTTTATATCTGTCGGCTTAGCGGGGTGCGATTGATTATCCTGACTGACATATGTGCCCTTCTCGCAAGTCCGAGAGTTGTTCCTGATGGATGTGTCATTATTATATCCAGCACTGACAACCTTCCATGGAGTTGTGAACAAATCTTCTCAGTGGACACCAACTCTTTTACTCCTTGCATTGAGTTACCCAAATAGATGCACGTCTTCCGGGTTCAAAACAGTGTTGAGAATCATAATTGTTCTCCTGGCGGAATCTGACTTCTCTCACAGAGTTCTGAATCATCTTGGCTAGCTCCATTGTCTTGAGTATCAAACCGTACCAAAGATTTGACTGTCGTCTGTCATGACCGGTATAAAGGAGTACGGCCTTATAACAAGAGCATCTCGAGACTTAACGGGTTCTGGCAGAAGAATCTTGTTCATGGCAGGCTATCCTTTAACTGATTCCCATATGTGAGGGCACATGCTTCAAGACTGTGGTTCAACATTCTAATTACTCATTCTGTCGGTGTATCCATGTGGAGAGTAGGTCGTGTGATGCTTTAACACAGTCGCTTTAGTCAAACTGCTGAATCGGCCTTTGTTCTGACATGACATAGTTGGATACTTGATACTAACAGCTGTGAGCATATACGGTTGGCTAAGCGGGTTACCTTGATATGAAGTCCTTATAGATGGAGTAGATCCCTATTCATGGTACTCGATACTGAATCAGACTATCCTGGCTATCTGCACCATGTTGGTCGTGCAACAATTATCATCCCGGTATTGCCGGTCTTTCTCCTTCATTATTGTTTTCTTTGTCTGGATCCTTTGCTGAAAGAACTAGGCCTTATATTTTTTTGATTCTTCGTGTGACCATGGGTGCTGGCATATGCAATATTTTGGCAATCATACCCTAGCCTTGTTCATGACTTGGGTCATAGGATATATGGCAGGTTCACGTGTGCTGGTACAGAGCTCATTGTTGTTGTCAATCATACAAGTTGGTGACAAGGGTTAATGATATCGCCTTGTCGGGTGTGAGGAGGCTGGCCTTGATAAGCACTGCCAAAATTGTTGTCCCATGTTGCCTTTGCTGCAAATCTTGTCGGTCCTTGCATCACCTACTGAGGTGTATAACTGGCTTTCTTACTCTAGCATAACTGGTGAGGTAGTCGGATTCTTACCGTGATTTCATCATCGTACGAGTGACTTGCATGAACTTGGCAGCATGCTCACAATATATATAGAAGTATCTAATTCCCGAGGCAGACTTGTGTTCTGACTTATCCTTGCTTCTGGCAAAACTTTTGCGGACCTGATTCTTGAGATGCACTGTCTTATGCTGCCAACCCACTTTGTAATATCTGGTACCAATGACTGTTCGTAATGCCGTACTGAGGGAGGTTGGATGGCTTGTGTTGGAAGCCATCGTCAGGCAGCTTTCTGAAGAAGGCTGGGTACCGTACTTCAGAAGCTTCCCCCCTTAGTGGCTTGTTAGGGAAGACTCAGTACCTTATGCCGGAAGCTTTTACGGTAGCTGACTGAAGAAGCCTGAGTATCTTGCACGAGAAGTCATCCACATATCATACTTGGAAAGATTGAGGAGCCTTGCATTGTAAGCTTCTCTGGTAGCTTGTGGAGGAAGATTGGGTTACTTACACCAAAAGCTTCTCTCTGTGATATGTTGACTCAATGCCATATATATGCTCTTTAATTTTTTGCTTCCGGTTACTTATATGAAAAGGTTGTTTGACTATCCTTCTTGCTGAGTACTGAATTCATAGCATATTCGGGCTGGCTTCCGGGGTATAGCCTGTTTCAATTCGTACTCATAGCAGAATCAATCCTTGTATATGAACCATACCTTTGACTCGAAATATACTGTTGGTATGGCACACCACTTGTCTTCCGGCTAATTTCACCATTACTGCTGTGAAGATTGCACACTGATGTAGACTTGATGCTGATAATCAAGTCAGGATATCATTTGCATTCAGACCAGCTATTCGCAATAGAACGCAGTTGGCTAGAAATTCCATAATGTTAATCTGAGCTTCCCAATATTTGAACTCCTCATCGATTCTTCAAGTCCGGTGTCGGTTGATGGGCAACTTTAATAAGGGGAAGTAATGTGACACTGAAGGCCCAAAGAAAGAAGCAAAAGAAACAACTCAAATAAAAGCACACAAATCATCAAGATCACACACAAGCAACATCACATTTTACTGCTATACACAACAATATGCATGCCTACTTAAGCACACAAATCTTGCGAGAACTCCGATATTACGGTCTAATATGCTGTGGCGGTGTGCATGAAAGTGAATCCATGTGTGGAAGGGGTTGGTGTAAACAGAGCTACACCAAGCAATGGCTTAACACCAGTTGCATCTGGACGGGCTTAGGGGTGAGGACAGACTTGGTGATCATGTAGCAAGACACGAATGTCGCGACCACATCATCATCAAGAGGACGGAAGGGAACCGTACACGCCCAGAGAATGGGTGATAAGGTAGGATAGTGGTGAAAACAAGGCTTGCTGGCATTGCCCTTTTCTGATAGCAAAGATCAGTAAGGGTTGCCAAAGCGGCGAGTAGGAAGGCATGATTCGGGATAGAAACATGTCCATCACCGAAATGATAGGGGTGGTTGACGGAAAGATACTCGCGATAACTAAGCACAAATCCTGCAAGTGTTCGGTACCACTTGGTACCTCGGCATCACTCCGCTGGGACAGAGATGACACCAAACACCGAAAAGCAGGTATGCAAAGATGGAGGGTGCAGGTAGTGGATCGGAACCGATGCCACCTAGACTTACAAGATCAACCGTTAGTGACAAATAAAAATTCTATATGCATGTTATGCAGCAACCAAATGGAGCAAACCGAATAGGCTCTATACTACCGGTTTCTAACACTCGCGCGGACTAGGGCGTGTCCTACAGCCAGATCTGCTCTCATACCAAAGCCTGTGGCACCCCGGCTCAGAGAGACCGGAACACCCCGTATTCCAGCCCATAGATCAAGTCTTCTAAAATACGACACTGCTTGGTAGAACAAATCAACTCTCATTAAAAATACTCAGGGATACAAGGGTCCCGCTAATACAACAGATTACATTGGCACGGCGAGGCTACGCCTCCTAAGGTAGTTCTATGCTAGCAGCAGAACAACTCGTAGCAGCGGAATAATTTCTAGCAGTGGAACAACGACGACAGCGGTGAACTCCACTCCGCAGGGACTCTGGCTGGAACACATATCCTAGCTCACACACTCGGGGTCCTCGACACGCAAGCAATCATGGCATAAGCTGCAAACTGGCCTGATACATCAGGTGAGTACTTTGAATGTACTCGCAAGCTCACACCAACCAAAGCAACCAAGACAAACAATAGCATGGCATTTACAGGTTAATTAATGATGAGCATAATACTAATAGAACACTATCAGATGAGCATGGCATGAACATGTTACTCATGATGTGAACAATGATGATACTAGCATGCAGCATGTTTAAAATATCATGGACCAACTTACTGTGTTCGGAGGTTACCTCGTAACCACCACTTGTATCAATTACCATCATGGACATCACATGATCACCTCAGGATCAATCAAGCTTGGTATTAGCAATACCATAGTGATCATCACATGACCACAAGGATCTCGATCTTTACCCACGGTCATCACATGACACCATAAGTATCAACCAACTTCGGTATCAATGATACCATTGTGATCCTCTCACGATCACATAAAGATCAACCAACTTCTTTCTCATCGAACCAGGGTTGTTTATCAGACAAGTTATTATTACTGTTGACCCATAGTGTGACCTACTACGAACTGGGCCCATATCTGCGGGCGCGGCTATCGATAGATTATACACTCTGCAGAGGTCAGTACATTGTACCCACACTACGAAACCCATGGCCTTGTGCTCCCATTCGGGTGGACCAGCGGCGTTCCGACAAAACCGATCTATTGCATGACACTCTCCCGGCCACTCCGACCAACTCCCCTTTGGGCTAAGTCATGGGTGGCCCCGGATGCCCACTTTGGACATCTGCCACCTTCGTGGCCGGCCACCGTCGTGGGAAAACAAAAACGGTCCCAAACAGGTACAATGGATCCATACAACTCGGGCACACAAGGCTTATGGCCGCCTACCTGATCAGGGCATCGCGCACACATAACCTTCCCTACTTGGAGGAACCAGCGAGAGGCATGACAATAGACCGCATCAGGGCCCCCATAAGGCAAGTGTGGCTGCACTGGTCAGCTCGATTCGATGGCACTATGACTCAGGCAACAAATGTTCAAGTTAGATTAATGTCCGGTTAAACTTGAATGGTGATGAGCTGAGTCACAATAATATGATGAAATAAAAATTCATATGAGCATGATATCAACATGAGCATGGATGGAAAGCATAACCATATGAATCATAGCATCAATAGTGATAAAGCATTTACTCTACGAGATGCAAATGAGCATGGCATAGTGATGATCGTGAATAGCCCAAGCATAACACTCATATGAACATAGCATGACCACTAGCATCAGGAAATAATAACAGAATAAAACATGATAACATTAGTAAGTAATCATTTAACCAACTAGATGCAAATAATCATGGCATTAGTATGAGCATGGATTCACAAGCATAAACATAGCATTCACAACTGTGATACGAGCATGGATTCACAAGCATAAACATAGCATTGAAGTCAAAACCATAGTTATTGCAAGACCATCATGCAAGTGGCTGTTGTGGCTTGCCTGGGTATGAAGGAGTCATCGAGAAGAAGCTCGCGGAAAGAATCGTCGGAAAAGTTTCTCTCTCGGAGAGGGCTGATTAAGGACAAGGGCAATATGGTCATTTTTAGAATGTTAGAACATCATGAAAATGGCACCAACGGAACGGCCTCGACGAACAGAGAACCTGGGCTTTTGAATCACCTGAATCGGAGCCACGGTCATGGAGATACGACCGTTCGTTCGTTAGGCAGAAAAAGAATTAAAAATTGTCCAATAAGTTGATTCTCTATGTGTTGAAAATCTTGAAGTTTTGCTTGTTTTGCCTTCCTATGCTAGTTGATTCTTGTTCCAATAAGTTGTTTTCTCACAAAATCCATATGCATAGGAAGTGGGTTAGACTTAAATGTGCTAGTCATATGCTTCATGATGCTCCCGTTATATTTCAATTCTTATCTTTTATGTGAGCATCATTGTAATCATCATGCCTAGCTAAAAGTGCATTAAAGAAAAGCGCTTGTTGCGAGACAACCAAATATTTATACCTACTGTTTTTGTGTGTTTACATGATTAAGCTACTATAGTAATCATGTTTTATAGCTTTTGTTTGAATAAAGTTCCAAGTAAAGCCTTTGGGATAGTCTGGTTGATAGTTGATTTGATTCTGTGCAAAAACAGAAACTTTTGCATCCAGTAACAGGATTGTTAAAATTCAATCGAAGGTGCAAAAACTCTGAGTTTTTTACACAAGATTGATATACAAGTTTTCTACGTTTTCCTAATTTTATGATTTTTTTGTGTAACAGAAGTGTAGCCAATATTCAGATCTTTACAGACTGTTCTGTTTTTGACAGATTCTGTTTGCAATGCATAGTTTGCTTGTTTTATGGTTTCTAAGGCTTATATTGCTTAATATAAATTATGGAAATTATAGAGTAAAGTAGGAATTATGTGGAAACAATTATGAATATTGTCTTTGACAGTACCCAAGTGAGTGATTTGTTTTACTATAATAACCCATCTCACGAAGTTTCGTTAAGTTTTGTGTGATTGAAGTTTTCAAGTTTTGGGTGAGTGATACGTCCATTTTGCATCATGCTTTTATGTTGATATTTATTGCATTATGGGCTGTTATTACACATTATGGTACAATACTTATGCCTTTTCTCTCTTATTTCACAAGGTTTACACAAAGAGGGAGAATGCCGGCAGCTGGAATTCTGGAGCGGAAAGGAGCAAATCTAAGAGACCTATTCTGCACAACTCCAAAAGTCCTGAAAATTTACGGAGAATTATTTTGGAATATATAAGAATTATTGGGTGAAGAAAATACCAGAGGGGACCCACCAGGTGGCCACAAGCCTGGGGGCGCGCCCTACCCCCCTGGGTGCGCCCCCAGGGCTTGTGGGCCACCTAGCAGGTCTCCGGTGTCCATCTTCTGCTATATGAAGGGTTTTTACCTGGAAAAAATCATAAGGAAGCTTTCGGGATGAAACGCCACCGTCTCGAGGCGGAACCTGGGCAAAAGCAATCAAGGGCTCCGGCGAAGCTGTTCTGTCGGGGAAACTTCCCTCCGGTAGGGGGAAATCGAAGCCATCGTCATCACCAATGATCCTCTCATCGAGAGGGGGTCAATCTCCATCAACATCTTCACCAGCACCATCTCCTCTCAAACCCTAGTTCATCTCTTGTATTCAATCTTTGTCTCAAAACCTCAGTTTGGTACCTGTGGGTTGCTTGGAGTGTTGATTACTCCTTGTAGTTGATGCTAGTTGGTTTATTCGGTGGAAGATCATATGTTCAGATCCTTAATGATATTCAATACCCCTTTGATTATGAACATGAATATGCTTTGTGAGTAGTTACGTTTGTTCCTGAGGACATGGGAGAAGTCTTGTTATAAGTAATCATGTGAATTTGGCATTCGTTCGATATTTTGATGAGATATATGTTGTCTTTCCTCTAGTGGTGTTATGTGAACGTCGACTACATGACACTTCACCATGATTTGGGCCTAGGGGAAGGCATTGGGAAGTAATCAGTAGATGATGGGTTGCTAGAGTGACATAAGCTTAAACCCTAGTTTATGTGTTGCTTCGTAAGGGGCTGATTTGGATCCACATGTTTCATGGTATGGTTAGATTTATCTTAATTCTTCTTTCGTAGTTGTGGATGCTTGTGAGAGTGGTTAATCATAAGTGGGAGGCTTTTCCAAGTAAGGACAGCACCCAAGCACCGGTCCACCCACATATCAAATTATCAAAGTAACGAATGCGAATCATATGAGCATGATGAAAACTAACTTGACAATAATTCCCATGTGTCCTCGGGAGCGCTTTGCTTTATATAAGAGTTCGTCCAGGCTTATCCTTTGTACAAAAAGGATTGGGCCACCTTGCTGCACCTTTGTTACAGTTTTTACTTGTTACCCGTTACAAATTATCTTATCATGAAACTATCTGTTACTGATAATTTCAGTGCTTGCAGAAAATACCTTGCTGAAAACCACTTGTCATTTCCTTCTGCTCCTCGTTGGGTTCGACACTCTTACTTATCGAAAGGACTACGATAGATCCCCTATACTTGTGGGTCATCAAGACTCTTTTTTGGCGCCGTTGTCAGGGAAAGCGCCTTTGGTAAGGAAACATTTATATTACGTGCTGAAATTTATTGTCACTTGTCACTATGGAAAGTCATCCTTTGAGGGGTTTGTTCGGGGTATCTTCTGTTGGGAAACATTGCATGGAAAACAAAAAAATTCTACGCACACGCAATGATCTATCGAAGGAGATGCATAGCAACGAGGGGGAGAGTGTGTCTACGTACCCTCGTAGACCGTAAGCGGAAGCGTTTCACAACGCGGTTGATGTAGTCGAACTTTCTTCGCGCTCCAACCGATCTAGTACCGAACGTATGGCACCTCCGTGTTCTGCACATGTTCAGCTCGGTGACGTCCCTCGCCTTCTTGATCCAGCAAGACGTCGAGGTTGTCGACGTTCTGGGAACCAGGGTACCCAGACTCGCCTGCCTGCGGCCCATCGCGTGGCTCCATCAACGGCCTGGTACGGCCCATTTCCAGCACCAACAACTCAAGACCCTCGCGAGGGGCCAACCCTCGCGAGACGGACGACACCAAAACCTCCACGAGGAGTGGCCTCCTCAGGCTGGCTCCCGAGGAGCGATCTCTATGCAAACCCTCGCCTCATGAGGTTCGAATGACGCAAGCCATGACGACCAAGGCCAGGCGGGCGCCAGCGGGCGCAGTGTACCAGTTTCCTCTTTGGTGCTAAAGAGGCAAGCGCATGCGCGGGGTCCCGAGGAATCAGCCAAAGGTTTCCATTCCCGTGCAACAAGACCAAGACCGGCAGGACGGAGGTCATCACCGAGCCCAGCACGGCGTCACAACCAGAGGTTTTCGCAGGCGAAGACTACTTTTGTCAGGATAGCATGTACTAGTTGTCTTCCTTCGAATTTGGCCGTTGTGGGATCCCTTCCCGCCTTTCATTTGGGAAGAGGACCAAGGCCACTATAAATAGGACTTAGCCACCACCGTAGAGGGGGATCGGACCCCCGGACGGATCATTCAGATCACCCTCACCCCACCAGCTCATTCGAGCTCAAGAACACCTCTCCTCCTGAGGCTGTTCTCCACTGTACTAGTTCATCCTCAGCCCCTCGAGGCCAATCCACCACAAAGCAGGAGTAGGGTTTTACACCACAAGGTGGCCCGAACCTGGGTAAACTGCTGTGTCTCTTTTCCTTACAGTTCATCGAGCTAGGCTGTGAGATTAGCGAGTCGGCAGACTGGGGAGGACGAGTTCTTCGCACGCACCCCAGAGTTTGAACCTCTCAAGTGTTTGCGGAACCCGAAATCCGACATTTGGCACGCCAGGTAGGGGTGCGTCGGAGACTCTTCTGCCAGCAGATTCGCCACCACCCAGCAGTTCTCATGGCTGACGCCCCGAGGGCTCATGTTGAGCACTGGGTTGTTCGGCCTGCCCGAGCAGTGCCGTCAGCCCAAGAAGATCTCCACTCCATGCTCCTCGCAGCCCGCTCGCTGCCCGATGCTATCGGTCGCAGGCGGCGGGGGCCGCCATCGCCTGCCCTCGCGCCACGCTGCAACCGCGCCACCACGCGATCTTTGAGCTACGCCACGGCGACAGCGCCACACTCTCGCCGGGAGCAGGCGAACATGCGAGCCGCGCTCATCGTGGCACGGGAGCTGCTACGGTGCCGGTTGGCGGAAGGTGGCCGCGATGCCCTGCTGGAGCGGGCCGCCGAGCTGCTTGACGCCGCCTGTAGGGGCGCGTCACCTTTCTGCACCCTACCTACATCGCAGGCTGTGACAGGGGAGCGCGGGGGCCCTTGCCACACCCGCGCGCCCCTCCCTGGAGAACCTGAGGGACCTAGCGGCGCCAACCCGGCCCGCAGCGCTGATCGTCGATAATTTCCTGACCACGCTACCCCCGGGTAAGGCGAGCTCGGGCGATCCCTCCTGGGGCCGCGCCGGGGCGCCACCCTGCGGCCATCAGAGCCTGGCACCGAGCCTGGTGGCCAGCAACGCGGGGCACCTGGACGACGACCTTGGCGCGGCAGTCCCAGACGCCTGCGTACCCCCCATGATGGATCTACAGTACGCGTCAAGAGAATGCCCCGCGGGTTCTCCTCATCAGGCTGGGCGCCGGGGGCACATGAAGCCGAGGCTCTCCGCGAGCCGCCCCGGAACTTCACCGACACCTTCAACGACAACAGCCACTGGGTACAGCCGATATCTCAGGAGCATGATTACGCTAACCATGGACCACAGGTGAACCAAGCCACAACAGCGGCCAGGGACCCCAGGGCGATGGCCCCGCTGCTGGCGGGCGAAGTACACTGGGGCCTTGGCGGGGGGAGCCCGGGGCCAGGGCCTCCCCCGCACAGCATGGAGCAAGGCGCTGCACGGAGGTAGGTCCTTTGCCGGGGAAGGCGCCGGCGAGCCCTTCCCCCCGGCGGAGGGCCTGCGGTCGCCGAGGGCACCGCTAGCGTCCCCCTTGCCCCTTGGTCTCGTCCTGGTTTTCGGACTCCCCAACGGTGGTTGGGGGAGGCGCAGGGCGGGGCCTCGGTAGGCGACGTGAAGCAAGGCCCCGCGCCTGTGATGGTCTCCGCTCGTGACACTCTCACGTAATAATGAGTGGGGCTATACATGCCCCGGAGTCTCCTGAGTGCCGCCCTCGGGCCTCACGGGGGCTCCCACCCACGTCCAAGTGGAAGCACCATGCTCCGCGCTGGCCGTCGACACTGTCCCCCAATGACTATGCCCACGCCTAGTGGAAGCACTTAGCTCCACGCTGGTGAGAAGACAAGAAGACTAGCTAGGTGCCGGACACGGCCATTTGATTCCGCCTTTCTTTCTGTAACTCATCTTGCTGCCTTTTGGAATGAGATTTGGAATTTCGTGTGTTTATTAAAAGAAAAACGGGGGGAATTTTCTCTTGTCTCGTGGCAATACCTTGCTTTCTGGCTTTTTGTTTTGAGAGTAAGGCTCGTGCCTGCTACCCCCCCCCCCCCCCCCCCCGCGAGCGGGGGCTGGGCATGGTATGCACGCGTCCAAGCACGCCTGGGCTAGCTCCAGAGATGCCAAGGCCCCCCCAGGGGGCTGGAGCGCGATCACCGCAGGATCGTCGCGTGCACACCATGCCGTGATCCGACAAGCGGCTCCTCGCGAGGCCCTCTTGGGCGGGCCAGCAGGCTCCCAGGGAGACTTAAAACCTCGCGAGCCCCGGTGGGCTCGCCTCACGAGGAAGGCGCGTCCGCGACCTCAGGACTCGCTCAAGACCTACGGAGCCAAGATAAGTTGCAACAACTACCCCGCTCGGGAGCCCGCGGGCTCGCGACGGCATATTCCAAATCCTATTTTTAAAGGGCATATCATCATTGCATACATCATAAGGGCCCCCCCTTCAAAAATGCTTTTACGCCCCGCAGGGCTATGCCTGAAGGTTTTTTGCATGCAGATTAAGGGAAAGGGAAAGGCAGGCCTAGCCAGAGGCGCTACCTTCAGTGCCGTCCTCGCCACCTTCATCCGCGCCACCTGCGCTGTCACTGGCATCGTCTTCATCATTGTCATCCGCATCGCCTTCTTTGGCCGCGATCACGGCCGCGTCGTCCTCAGGAGCAAACTCTGCGACCAGGTCGTCGACATGGTCGTCCACCCATTCCGCCAGATTACCCTAGATGACCCGGGGCATGGGGGCTATTGTGGCATCGAAATCAAAATGGGGATCAAGGTTCTGGAGGTGACTAAAGACGCGTGAGAACGCGCGCCCCAGGAGGCCCCGACTTCTCTCTGCAACGAGCTCGCGAGCCCTCGCCACCCAGTCCTCCAGGCGGGTCATGATCAGGGTGAAGAAGCGGAGGTGGCTGGCTTCGTCGTCCTCATGCGGGTGTGTGACGCTCTCCTCGCAGATCGTGCCCAAAGCCTGGTTGGCCCTCACCCTGAGGTCCTGGAGCATCGAGGAGCGCTCACGCTGCATCGTCCGACGGCGGTTTTCTTCGTCCGTGGTCTTCTCCGCGAGGGACGTGACGGCCTCGACTAGCTGCTGGAGTGAGGACAGCTCGGCGCGAGTGGAGGCCAGGTCAGCTTGAGCAGAGGCCTGAGCTTCCTTGGCGGCCCTCTCGCACTGCTCTGCCTCGTCCAGCTTTGTCCTGAGGGCAGCGGTCCTGCCCTCGACCTCGGCCTCCAGGAGCTCCAACTTCAGGCGGTACTCGTCGGCGAGAGCTGCGCGGGCCTTTTCCACCCTCTGGTCAACCTCCTCCTGGATCTGGGCCTCCCATGCGGCGACAGCATCCTCAGCCGTGGCTACCTAGCGCTCCCTCGCCTCCAACTGCTCAAGCTCCAGGCTGCGCTCCAAGACCTCGAGCGCCAGCATCTCCTCGCGTTCCTGGACCTCTTTCTCATCGAAAGGGGCCTCGCTTGGTGATGCTGCTAGGGCGGCCCTGCGTGCTTCGATTTGCTGCTGAAGGGCGGCGTTCGAAGCTTGGAGCTCCCGCTCCCACTCCTCGGCCACCTCACGATGGTGGTCGGCGGCTCTGGCCTCCTCCAGGGCACGGGCGCAAGCCTCGCGAGAAGTTGCAAGGGACACCGCGGCGCTCGCGCTGGCGCGCTCATGCTGAAGATGCCCGAGGTTGATGGCAACCTTCAACTGGTGCCACTCGTGCGCCAAGCGAAGGTCCTCCGTCTCGAGGCGGGCGTCGATGTCGGCAAGCTCTTCTCCAAGCCAGCTCAGCGCGCCCATCGCCTCCCGGAAAAGTTCATGACGGACGACGCCGCGCCCGCGTGCAAGCTCCAATGCACGGCCAAGCCCATCCTTCACGCCGGGGGTTGTCGGAGGGGCTTGGAGCGGCTCGCCTGCCTCTGGCGGGGGGCTGGAGGCCGGTGCCTTCCCGGCCGCTCTCCCGGCCTTGGCAAAGGTGCTGGGCGGAGTGGTCTCGCTGCTCGAAGATGAAGCCGATGCCGAGATCGCCCAGCTGCCAGTGATGACCAATGGAGGAGCCCTCGGCACACCTCCTGCGCCCCAGGCAAGACCGCGTAGGAAGGATGCTGGAAGCACAGGCTCACAGCCCCTCAGCGGTGCATCCGCCTCTCGGACCAGCCCCGTACCTCGCGCGGGGGTTTGGTGTGGGGGGCTCGGAGTTGAGAGCGGGCCAAGGACTTCTGGAGGTCGCTTCCCAAGAGATTTCATCGCCTTAGCCGAAGGGATCCTGAGGAGCCATTGTCAGGAAAGAACGCGATTCACGGGAAATCACGAAGATAAGGTACTTACTCGTCTACGGCTATGTACTTCCTCTGCTTCAGCAGCCGGTAGGCGTCACCACTGCAGCTTGGAGGCCCTTTCCTCTTGCGGAGCACTTCAAGGTTCAAGCGAAGTTGGCCGGGATTCGGGGCGCAACTCTCAGCAGCCAAGGGGACCGGCGGGGCTTCTGGGGCGGTGGCCTCAGGGGCACTAGGCCGCACCTGCCCACCAGCCGCTACCTCAGGACCGCTCGCCCAAGCTGCGGGGGTGGCTGCCTCAGGAGCGTCGGGTCGCACCATCTCTCTGGTGACCTCCTCAGGAGCACTCGCCAGAACCTCGGGAGCCAACACCTCGGGAGCACCTGGCGACACCCGCTCCCCAGCAGTCGCCCCAGCGGTACCCGATGGCGCTCGCCCCCTGCATCCACATCCGGGGTGCGCGCCGCAGGGTCGACGAGCAAGGGAGCCACCAAGATGGGATTCTCACGGGGCCCTTCAAGGCCCCTCGGGCGCAGCCCCCACTCATCAAAGGGGGGCATCTGCCTCACGAAGTCCTCCTTGTTCGAGCATTGGTACAAGAGGCAGCCCTCCTCTGGAAGCGCGGCCGGCACCGGGTCGCCCATCAGGAGCTCAAGCATCGTGCGCAGTGTCTTGGAAGGAAGCGAAGTCACCTGGAGCCTCATGCGGTCCTTGCTGCCGGTGAAGGCCCACATTGGGTGAGAATGGCACTGGAGCGGGGCAATGCGCCACCGAACGAACTCCCTCACCACCATCGACGCCGTCACCCCGACCTTCTTCAACCTGGTCAGCCTGGACCAAACATGGGCGAGCCGACCATCGGCGAGCCTCACGTGCCCCCAGCCGGAACTGGGCACCGCCGACGCTCGCAGGAGCAGAAGCAAGGAGTTGCGCACGCCGACATCCATGAACACCCACTGCTTCCGGAATCCCCTCGCGTCCGGGCAGAGTGTGAAGTCGATGCCCGACCCAGCTGTCGCCGCCACGACCTGGAAGGCCACGCACCCCAAGCACTGGCGATCATCGACCATCTGGAGCAAGAAGAAATGGCGGAACAAGGTGACAGACGGGGCAATGCCCACCATGGCTTCGCACAGGAAGGCGAAGACAGCAAGGAGGATGATGGACCGGGGGTCCAGATGCAGCGCTTGGATCTGGTAATGCGAGAGTATGGCATTGAAGAAATTGGAGAAGGGGGGGACCAAGCCGGCCGAGAGAGCGTGAAGATGGATGGGGATCTCGGTGGCCTCCATGTCAATCAAAGCTTGAGAAGCAAGCCAAACCGTCGTCGCCTTCCACTCATTGAAATCGGTGGCAAGGGCCGGCCGGACCTTATCCAACCCCTCCTGATTGACCACCGTCGACCGATCAAGAGCAGGCTCCAGGCCCGGCCGGGATTCGGCAGGAGCGCAGGCCTTGCGCTTCTTCTTCGACCTCGGGGCCATGGCGTCAAGGGAGGATTGGCGCGGTGCTGGATCCAGGAGAAGAGCCGCGAGTTCAAAGAAAGGAGGGGGAGTCAAGGGTGAGCACGGCGGGCAGCAATGGCAAAACTGCGCGTGCAACAGGCAGCCGTCAAGTCTGGCAGTTATCGAGGCCACGCGGGGAAGTGGAGGCGCCCACGTCCCATCAAGCGCCATGCGTCGACCGGGCTCGCAGGCAGTGGGGGCCCGCGGCGCTCCGCACTTGCCCCTTGGCTTCGCCTCGAAGACAAGTGCGAGTGCGCCTTGGGCCCGGGGCTACTGTCGGTGTTCTGGGAACCAGGGTACCCAGACTTGCCTGCCTGCGGCCCATCGCGTGGCTCCATCAACGGTCTGGTACGGCCCATTTCTAGTGCCAACAACTCAAGACCCTCGCGAGGGTCCAAGCCTCGCGAGGCGGACGACACCAAGACCTCCACGAGGAGCGGCCTCCTCAGGCTGGCTCCCGAGGAGCAGAGATCTCTATGCAAACCCTCGCCTCATGAGGTTCGGATGACGCAAGCCATAACGACCAAGGCCAGGCGGGCGCCAGCGGGCGCAATGTACCAGTTTCCTCTTTGGTGCTAAAGAGGCAAGCACAGGCGCGGAGTCCCAAGGAATCAGCCAAAGGTTTCCATTCCCGTGCAACAACACCAAGATCGCCAGGACGGCAGGATGGAGGTCATCACCGAGCCCACCACAGCGTCACAACCAGAGGCTTTCACAGGCGAAGACTACTTTTGTCAGAATAACATGTACTAGTTGTCTCCGTTCGAATTTGGCCATTGTGGGATCCCTTCCCACCTTTCATTTGGGAAGAGGACCAAGGCCACTATAAATAGGACTTAGCCACCACCGTAGAGGGGGATCGGACCCCCGGACGGATCATTCATATCACCCTCACCCCACCAGCTCATTCGAGCTCAAGAACACCTCTCCTCCTGAGGCTGTTCGCCACTGTACTAGTTCATCCTCAGCCCCTCGAGGCCAATCCACCACAAAGCAGGAGTAGGGTTTTACACCGCAAGGTGGCCCGAACCTGGGTAAACTGCTGTGTCTCTTTTCCTTACAGTTCGTCGAGCTAGGCTGTGAGATTAGCGAGTCGGCAGACTGGGGAGGACAAGTTCTTCGCACGCACCCCAGAGCTCGAACCTCTCAAGGGTTTGCGGAACCCAAAATCTGATAGAGGTAGTAGATGAGTTCCGTCAGCATGATGGTGTGGTGACGGTGATGGTAAAGTGATCTCCGCAAGGCTTTGCCTAAGCACTACGAAAATATGACCGGGGGTGTAAACGGTGGAGGGGGGCGCCGCAAACGGCTAAACAATTGTCTGGGGTGTGCTAGGCGCCACCCTCCTCATATATATAGGTGGGAGGGAGAGGGGAGATGCCAAGGGGTGCCCCAAGTAGGTCCGAATCCTACTTGGGCTCTTTCCCTTGGCCGTGCCCCCCTGCCATTTTTGTCGGAGGGGCAAGGAAAGAGGGGGGAGAGGGAAGGAAGTGGGAATCCTAATCCACACTTACCTTTCCCTTCTCCCCTTTCCTTCTCCTGCTTAGGTCGGCCCATATGGGGGGTGCACCAGCCCCTTGTGGCTGGTGCATTTCCCCTCTTGGCCCATAAGGCCCATATCTTTTGCCAGGGGTGCCCGGAACCCCTTCCGGTGACCCGATAAGTACCCGGTACCCCCCGAAACACTTTCGGTGTCCGAATACCATCGTCCTATATATCAATATTTACCTCTCGACCATTTCGAGACTCCTCGTCATGTCCGTGATCTCATCCGGGACTCAGAACAACATTCGGTCACCAAATCACATAACTCATATAATACTATATCGTCATCAAACGTTAAGCGTGCGGACCCTACGGGTTCGAGAACTATGTAGACATGACCGAGACACCTCTCTGGTCAATAACCAATAGCGGAACCTGGATGCCCATATTGGCTCCTACATATTCTACGAAGATATTTATCGGTCGAACCGTTATGACAACATACGTCATTCTTTTTGTCCATCGGTATGTTACTTGCCCGAGATTCGATCGTCGGTATCTTCATACCTAGTTCAATCTCGTTACCGGCAAGTCTCTTTACTCGTTCCATAATACATCACCTCATGACTAACTCCTTAGTCGTTTGCTTGCAAGCTTATGATGTGTATTAGCGAGAGGGCCCAGAGATACCTCTCCGATACACAGAGTGACAAATCCCAATCTCGATTCACACAAACTCAACAGACACCTTCGGAGATACCTGTAGAGCATCTTTATGATCACCCAGTTACATTGTGACGTTTGATAGCACACAAGGTATTCCTTCGGTATCCGGGAGTTGCATGATCTCATGGTCGAAGGAACATGTATTTGACATTAAGAAAGCAGTAGCAATAAACTGAATGATCATTTGTTATGCTAACGGTTGGGTCTTGTCCATCACATCATTCTCCTAATGATGTGATCCCATTATCAAATGACAACACATATCTATGGTTAGGAAACCTTAACCATCTTTGATCAATGAGCTAGTCTAGTAGAGGCATACTAGGGACACGGTATTTGTTTATGTATTCACACATGTATTTAAGTTTCTGATCAATACAATTCTAGCATGAATAATAAACCTTTATCATGAATAAGGAAATATAAAATAACAACTTTATTATTGCCTCTAGGGCATATTTCATTCAGTCTCCCACTTGCACTAGAGTCAATAATCTAGTTCACATCGTGTTTTGCTTGTGAGAGAAGTTTAGTCAACAGGTCTGCCACATTCAGATCCGTATGTATTTTACAAATTTCTATGTCTACAATGCTCTACATGGAGCTACTCTAGCTAATTGCTCCCACTTTCAATACGTATCCAGATTGAGACTCAGAGTCATCTGGATTAGTCTTAAAGCTTGCATCGATGTAACCCTTTGTGACAAACTCTTTATAACCTCCAAAACCGAGAAATATTTCCTTAGTCCTCTTAGGTAACTAAGGATAATTTTGACCGCTGTTCAGTGATCTACTCCTGGATCACTATTGTACCCCCTTGCCAAACTCATGGCAAGGTACACAATAGGTCTGGTACATAGCATGGCATACTTTATAGAACCTATGGCTGAGGCATAGGGAATGACTTTTATTCTCTCTCTATCTTCTGCCGTGGTCGGGTTTTGAGTCTTACTCAACTTCACACCTTGCAACACAGGCAAGAACCCTTTCTTTGACTGATCCATTTTGAACTTTTTCAAAATCTTGTCAAGGTATGTGCTTTGTGAAAGTCCTATTAAGCGTCTCAATCTATCCCTATAGATCTTGATGCCCAATATATAAGTAGCTTCACCGAGGTCTTTTATTGAAAACTCTTATTCAAGTATCCTTTTATGCTATCCAGAAATTCTATATCATTTCCAATCAACAATATGTCATCCACATATAATATCAAAAATGCTACAAAGCTCCCACTCACTTTCCTGTAAATACAGGCTTCACCAAAAGTCTGTATAAAACCATATGCTTTGATCACCTCATGAAAGCGTATATTCCAACTCCGAGATGCTTGCACCAGTCCATAGATGGATCGCTGGAGCTTTCACACTTTGTTAGCACCTCTAGGATTGACAAAACCTTCTGGTTGCATCATATACAACTCTTCTTTAAGATATCCATTAAGGAATGCAGTTTTGACGTCCATTTGCCAGATTTCATAATCGTAAAATGCGGCAATTGCTAACATGATTCGAACGGACTTAAGCATCGCTACGGGTGAGAAAGTCTCATCATAGTCAACTCCTTGAACTTGTCAAAAACCTTTTGTGACAAGTCGAGCTTTATAGACAGTAACATTACCATCGGCATCAGTCTTCTTCTTGAAGATCCATTTATTCTCTATGGCTTGCCGATCATCGGGAAAATCCACCAAAGTCCACACTTTGTTCTCATACATGGATCCTATCTCAGATTTCATGGCCTCAAGCCATATGTCGGAATCTGGGCTTATCATAGCTTCTTCGTAGTTCGTAGGTTCACCTTGGTCTAGTAACATGACTTCCAGTACAGGATTCCCGTACCACTCTGGTGCGGATCGTGTTCTGGTTGACCTACGAGGTTCTGTAGTAACTTGATCCGAAGTTTCATGATCATCATCATTAGCTTCCTCTCTAGTTGGTGTAGGCATCACGGGAACAGTTTTCTCTGATGTGCTACTTTCCAATTCGAGAGAAGGTACAATTACCTCATCAAGTTCTACTTTCCTCCCACTCACTTCTTTCAAGAGAAACTCCTTCTACAGAAAGGACCCAAACTTGGCAACAAAGATCTTGCCTTCGGATTTGTGGTAGAAGGTGTACCCAATAGTTTCTTTAGGGTATCCTATGAAGACGCACTTCTCCTATTTGGGTTCGAGCTTATCTGGCTGAAGCCTTTTGACATAAGCATCGCATCCCCAAATTTTTTAGAAATGACAGCTTAGGTTTCATGCCAAACCAAAGTTCATATGGTGTCATCTCAACAGATTTAGACGGTGCCCTATTTAATGTGAATGCAGCTGTCTCTAATGCATAACCCCAAAACGATAGTGGTAAATCGGTAAGAGACATCATAGAACGCACCATATCCAATAAAGTACGGTTACGACGTTCGGACACACCATTACGCTGTGGTGTTCCAAGTGGCGTGAATTGTGAAACTATTCCACATTGTTTTAAATGAAGGCCAAACTCGTAACTCAAATATTCACCTCCGCGATCAGATCGTAGAAACTTTATTTTCTTGTTACGATGATTTTACACTTCACTCTGAAATTCTTTGAACTTTTCAAATGTTTCAGACTTGTGTTTCATCAAGTAGATATATCTATACCTACCTAAATCATCTGTGAAGGTCAGAAAATAACAATACCCGCCGCATGCTTCAACACTCATTGGACCGTATACATCGGTATGTATTATTTCCAATAAGTCATTAGCTCGCTCTATTCTTCCGGAGAATGGAGTTTTAGTCATCTTGCCCATGAGGCATGGTTCACAAGTATCAAATGATTCATAATCAAGTGATTCCAAAAGTCCATCCGCATGGAGTTTCTTCATGTGCTTTACACCAATATGACCTAAACGGCAGTGCCACAAGTATGTTGCACTATCATTATCAACTTTGTATCTTTTGGCATCAATATTATGAATATGTGTATCACTATGATCGAGATTCAATAAACCATTAACATTGGGTGTATGACCATAGAAGGTTTTATTCATGTAAATAGAACAACAATTATTCTTTGACTTAAATGAATAAACGTATTGCAATAAACATGATCCAATCATATTCATGCTCAACGCAAACACCAAATAACATTTATTTAGGTTCAACACTAATCCCGAAGGTAAAGGGAGTGTGCGATGGTGATCTTATCAACCTTGGAATCACTTCCAACACACATCGTCACCTTGCCCTTAACTAGTCTCTGTTCATTTTGCAACCCCTGTTTCAAGTTACTAATCTTAGCAACTGAACCGGTATCAAATACCCAGGGGCTACTATGAACACTAGTAAAATACACATCAATAACATGTATATCAAATATACCTTTGTTCACTTTGCCATCCTTTTTATCCGCCAAGTATTTGGGGCAGTTCCGCTTCCAGTAACCATTTCCTTTGCAGTAGAAGCACTCTATTTCAGGCTTGGGTCCAGCTTTGGGCTTCTTCATGGGAGCGACAACTTGCTTGCCATTCTTCTTGAAGTTCCCTTTCTTTCCCTCACCCTTTTTCTTGAAACTAGTGGTCTTGTTAACCATCAACACTTGATGCTCTTTCTTGATTTCTACCTTCGCCGATTTCAGTATCGCGAAGAGCTCGGGAATCAATTTTGTCATCCCTTGCATATTATAGTTCATCATGAAGTTCTAGTAGCTTGGTGAGAGTGACTAGAGAACTTTGTCAATCAATATCTTATCTGGAAGATTAACTCCCACTTGATTCAAGCGATTGTAGTGCCCAGACATTCTGAGCACATGCTCACTGGTTGAGCTATTCTCCTCCATCTTGTAGGCAAAGTACTTGTCAGAGGTCTCATACCTCTCGACACGGGCATGAGTCTGAAATACCAATTTTAGCTCTTGGAACATCTCATATGCTCCGTGGCGTTCAAAACGTTTTTGAAGTCCCGGTTCTAAGCCGTAAAGCATGGCGCACTAAACTATCAAGTAGTCATCATATCGAGCTTTGCCAAACCTTCATAATGTCTGCATCTGCTCCTGCAATAGGTCTGTCACCCAACGGTGCATCAAGGACATAATTCTTCTGTGCAACAATGAGGATAATCCTCAGATCACGGACCCAGTCCGCATCATTGCTACTATCATCTTTCAACTTATTTTTCTCTAGGAACATATCAAAAATAAGGGAGCTATGAGCTATTGATCTACAACATAGATATGCAAAACTATAAGACTAAGTTCATGATAAATTAAGTTCAATTAATCAAATTACTTAAGAACTCCCACTTAAATAGACATCCCTCAAGTCATCTAAGTGATACGTGATCCAAATCAACTAACCCATGTCCGATCATCACGTGAGATGGGGTAGTCATCAATGGTGAACATCTCTATGTTGATCATATCTACTATATGACTCACGTTCGATCTTTCGATCTCCAGTGTTCCGAGGCCATGTCTGTACATGCTAGGCTCGTCAAGTTTAACCCAAGTATTCCGCATGTGCAAAACTGTCTTGCACCCGTTGTATGTGAACGTAGAGTCTATCACACCTGATCATCAGGTGGTGTCTCAACACGATGAACTGTAGCAATGGTGCATACTCAGGGAGAACACTATTATCTTGAAATTAAGTGAAGGGATCATCTTATAATGCTACCGTCGTTCTATGCAAAATAAGATGCATAAAGGATAAACATCACATGCAATCAAAATATGTGACATGATATGGCCATCATCTTGTGCTTTTGATCTCCATCTCCAAAGCATCGTCATGATCTCCATTGTCACTGGCTCGACACCTTGATCTCCATCATTGTGCCGTGGTCGTCTCGCCAACTATTGCTTCTACAACTATCGCTAACGCATAGTGATAAAGTAAAGCAATTACATGGTGTTTGCATTTCATACAATAAAGTGACAACCATAAGGATGCCAGTTGCCGATAACTTACAAAACATGATCATCTCATACAACAATGTATATGACATCATGTCTTGACCATACCACATCACAACATGCCCTGCAAAAACAAGTTAAACGTCCTCTACTTTGTTGTTGCAAGTTTTACGTGGCTGCTACAGGCTTCTAGCAAGAACCGTTCTTACTTACGGCAAAAACCACAACGGTGATTCGTCAAGTTTGCGGTTTTAACCTTCTTCAAGGACCGGCCGTAGTCAAATTCTATTCAACTAAACTAGGAGAAACAGACACCAGCCAGCCACCTTTATGCAAAACTAGTTGCATGTCAGTCGGTGGAACCGGTCTCATGTGCGTGGACATGTAAGGTTGGTCCGGGCCGCTTCATCCCACAATACCGCCGAATCAAAATAAGATGTTGGTGGTAAGCAGTATGACTATCACCGCCCACAACTCTTTGTGTTCTACTCGTGCATATCATCTACGCATAGACCTGGCTCATGATGCCACTGTTGGGAAATGTTGCATCGAAAACAAAAAAAATTCTACGCACACGCAATGATCTATCCAAGCAGATGCATAGCAACAAGGGGGAGAGTGTGTCTACGTACCCTCATAGACCATAAGCAGAAGCGTTTCACAATGCGGTTGATGTAGTCGAACTTTCTTCGCGTTCCAACCGATCTAGTACCGAACGTACGACACCTCCGCATTCTACACACATTCAGCTCGGTGATGTCCCTCGCCTTCTTGATCCAGCCAGACGTCGAGGTAGTAGATGAGTTCCGTCAGCACGACGGCGTGGTGACAGTGATGGTGAAGTGATCTCCGCAGGGCTTTGACTAAGCACTATGAAAATATGACTGGGGGTGTAAACGGTGGAGGGGGGCGCCGCAAATGGATAAACAATTGTCTGGGGTGTGCTAGGCGCCCCCCTCCTCATATATATAGGTGGGAGGGAGAGGGGAGAGGCCAAGGGGCACCCCAAGTAGGTCCGAATCCTACTTGGGCTCTTGCCCTTGGCCGCGCCCCCCTGCCATGTTTGTCGGAGGGGGAAGGAAAGAGGGGGGGAGAGGGAAGGAAGTGGGAATCCTAATCCACACTTACCTTTCCCTTCCCCCCTTTCCTTCTCCTGCTTAGGTCAGCCCATATGGGGGGTGCACCAGCCCCTTGTGGCTAGTGCATTTCCCCTCTTGGCCCATAAGGCCCATATGTTTTGCCGGGGGTGCCCGGAACCCCTTCCGGTGACCCGATAAGTACCCGGTACCCCCCGAAACACTTCTGGTGTCCGAATACCATTGTCCTATATATCAATCTTTACCTCTCGACCATTTCGAGACTCCTCGTCATGTCCATGATCTCATCCGGGACTCAGAACAACATTCGGTCACCAAATCACATAACTCATATAATAATATATCGTCATCGAACGTTAAGCGTGCGGACCCTACGGGTTCGAGAACTATGTAGACATGACCGAGACACCTCTCCGGTCAATAACCAATAACGGAACCTGCATGCCCATATTGGCTCCTACATATTCTACAAAGATCTTTATCGGTCGAACCGTTATGACAACATACGTCATTCTTTTTGTCCATCGGTATGTTACTTGCCCGAGATTCGATCGTTGGTATCTTCATACCTAGTTCAATCTCGTTACCGGCAAGTCTCTTTACTCGTTCCATAATACATCACCTCATGACTAACTCCTTAGTCATTTGCTTGCAAGCTTATGATGTGTATTAGCGAGAGGGCCCAGAGATACCTCTCCGATACACAGAGTGACAAATCCCAATCTCGATTCACACCAACTCAACAGACACCTTCGGAGATACCTGTAGAGCATCTTTATGATCACCCAGTTACGTTGTGATGTTTGATAGCACACAAGGTAGTCCTCCAGTATCCGGGAGTTGCATGATCTCATGGTCGAAGGAACATGTATTTGACATTAAGAAAGCAGTAGCAATAAACTGAATGGTCATATGTTATGCTAACGGTTGGGTCTTGTCCATCACATCATTCTCCTAATGATGTGATCCCGTTATCAAATGACAGCACATGTCTATGGTTAGGAAACCTTAACCATCTTTGATCAATGAGCTAGTCTAGTAGAGGCATACTAGGGACACGGTATTTGTTTATGTATTCACACATGTATTTAAGTTTCCGATCAATACAATTCTAGCATGAATAATAAACCTTTATCATGAATAAGGAAATATAAAATAACAACTTTATTATTGCCTCTAGGGCATATTTCCTTCATGTTCACCCCGACCGGAAGAGCAAAGAGTTGCCCCTCAACCTACTGCACCTACTGAAAATATTTATTATGAAATTCCTTCGGGTATGACAGAGGAACTGCTAGCTAATCCTTATGCAGGAGATGGAACATTACATCCTGATATGCATCTAATCTATGTGGATGAAGTTTGTGGATTATTTAAGCTTGCAGGTTTGCCCGAGGATGAAGTCAAGAAGAAGGTCTTCCCTTTTATCTTTGAAGGAGAAGGCATTGACATGGTATAGGCTATGCGATGATATTTGGACCTGGAATTACAACCGATTGAAATTGGAATTTCATCAGAATTTTTATCCTATGCATCTGGTTCATCGTGATCGGAATTATATATATTATTTTTTGCCTCCTGAAGGAGAAAGTATCGCTCAAGCTTGGGGGAGGTTTAAGTTAATGTTATATTCATGTCCTATCATGAGCTCTCAAGAGAAATTATTATTCAGAATTTTTATGCTCGGCTTTCTCGTAATGATCAATCCATGCTCGATACTTCTTGTACTGGTTCTTTTATGAAGAAGACTATTGAATTCAAATGGGATCTCTTGGAAAGAATTAAATGCAACTCTGAAGATTGGGAACTCGACGAAGGTAAGGAGCCATGTATAAACCTTAAGTTTGATTGTGTTAAATCTTTTATGGATACCGATGCTTTTCATGAATTTAGCACTAAATATGGACTTGACTCTGAGATAGTAGCTTCTTTCTGTGAATCATTTGCTACTCATGTTGATCTCCCTAAGGAGAAGTGGTCTAAATATCATCCTCCCATTGAAGCAAAAATAGTATAACCCATTAAAGCTGAAGAGGAAACTATTACTTATAATGTTGATCATGTTATTCCTACTACTTATATTGAGAAACCACCTTTCCCTGTTAGTATAAAAGAACATGCTAAAGCTTCAGCTGTGGTTCATAAGAGTTATACTAGAACACCTACACCCCCTAAACAAATTAAAGTTGAACCTAGTTTTGCTATGGTTAAAGATCTCTTGGTCGATAATATTGATGGGCATGTTATTTATTTCTGTGATGAAGCTGCTAGAATTGCTAAACCCGATGAAAAAGATAAACATAGACCTATTGTTGGCATGCCTGTTGTTTCTGTTAAAATAGGAGATCATTGTTATCATGGCTTGTGTGATTTGGGTGCCAGTGTGAGTGCAATTCATTTTACTTTATACCAAGAAATTATGAATGATATTGCACCTGCTGAAATAGAAGATATTGATGTCACTATTAAGCTTGCCAATAGAGATACTATATTACCAATTGGGATTGTTAGAGATGTTGAAGTCTTGTGTGGGAAAATAAAATACCCTACTGATTTTCTAGTTCTTGGTTCCCCACAAGATGATTTTTGTCCCATCATTTTTGGTAGACCTTTCTTGAACACTGTTAATGCTAAAATAGATTGTGAGAAAGAAACTGTTAGTGTAAGTTTTGGGGATGTGTCTCATGAGTTTAATTTCTCCAAATTTCGTAGACAACCCCATGATAAAGAATTGCCTAGTTAAGATGAAATTATTGGTCTTGCTTCTATTGCTGTGCCTCCTACTGATCCTTTAGAACAATATTTGTTAGACCATGAAAATGACATGTTCATGAATGAAAGAAAGGAATTACACGAGATTTTCTTTAAACAAATGCTCGTTTTGAAACACAATTTGCGTGTGGAGACTCTTGGAGATCCTCTACCACCCAAGAGTGATACTGTATTCAATCTTAAACAATTACCTGATACTTTGAAATATGCTTATCTCGATGAGAAAAAGATATATCATGTTATTATTAGTGCTAACCTTTTAGAGCATGAGGAAAAGAAATTATTGAAAACTCTGAAGAAGCACCGTGCCACTATTGGATATACTCTGGATGATCTTAAGGGCATTAGTCCCACTCTATGCCAGCACAAAATTAATATGGAACCTGATGCTAAACCAGTTGTTGATCATCAGCGACGGTTGAATCCAAAAATGAAGGAAGTGGTAAGAAATGAAATACTAAAGTTTCTGGAAGCAGGTATAATTTATCCTATAGTTGATAGTAGATGGGTAAGTCCTGTCCATTGTGTCCCTAAAAAGGGAGGTATTACCGTTGTTCCAAATGATAAGAATGAATTGATTCCGCAAAGAATTGTCACAGGTTATAGAATGGTAATTGATTTTAGAAAATTAAACAAAGCTACTAGGAATGATCATTATCCTCTACCTTTTATTGATCAAATGCTAGAAAGACTATCAAAACATACACACTTCTGCATTCTAGATGGTTATTCTGGTTTTTCCCAAATACCCGTGTCACAAGAGGATCAAGAAAAAACTACTTTTACTTGCCCTTTCGGTACCTTGGTTTATAGACGTATGCCTTTTGGTTTATGCAATGCACTTGCTACTTTTCAAAGATGTATGACTGCTATATTCTCTGACTTTTGTGAAAAGATTGTTGAGGTTTTCATGGATGATTTCTCCGTTTATAGAACTTCTTTTGATGATTGCTTAAGCAACCTTGATCGAGTTTTGCAGAGATGTGAAGAAACTAATCTTGTCTTGAATTGGGTGAAGTGCCACTTTATGGTTAATGAAGGTATTGTCTTGGGGCATAAAATCTCCGAAAGAGGTATTGAAGTTGATAAAGCTAAAGTTGATGCTATTGAAAAAATGCCTTGTCCTAAAGATATCAAAGGTATAAGAAGTTTCCTTGGCCATGCTGGTTTCTATAGGAGATTTATTAAAGACTTCTCTAAAATTTCTAGGCCTCTTACTAATCTCTTGCAAAAAGATGTTCCATTTGTTTTTGATGATGATTGTGTAGAAGCATTTGAAATACTTAAGAAAGCCTTAATTTCTGCACCTATTGTTCAACCACCTGATTGGAACCTACCCTTTGAAATTATGTGTGATGCTAGTGATTATGATGTTGGTGATGTTCTAGGACAAAGAGTTGATAAGAAATTAAATGTTATCCATTATGCTAGTAAAACTCTAGACAGTCCTCAAAGAAATTATGCTACGACTGAAAACGAATTTTTAGCAGTTGTATTTGCTTGTGATAAGTTCAGATCTTATATTGTTGATTACAAAGTAACTGTTCACACTGATCATGCTGCTATTAAATATCTTATGGAAAAGAAAGATGCTAAACCTAGACTTATTAGATGGGTTCTCTTGTTGCAAGAATTTGATTTACATATTATTGATAGAAAAGGAGCTGAGAACCTCGTAGCAGATAACTTGTCTAGGTTAGAAAATATTCTTGATGACCCACTACCTATTGATGATAGCTTCCCTGATGAACAATTAGCTGTCATAAATGCTTCTCATAGTACTCCATGGTATGCAGACTATGCTAATTATATTTTTGCTAAATTTATACCACCTAGTTTCACATACCAACAAAATAAAAAGGTTTTCTATGATTTAAGACATTACTTCTGGGATGACCCACACCTTTATAAAGAAGGAGTAGATGGTGTTATTAGACATTGTGTACCTGAGCATGAACAGGAACATATCCTATGCAAGTGTCACTCCGAGGCCTACGGAGGACACCATGTTGGTGATAGAACTGCACACAAGGTATTACAATCTGGTTTTTATTGGCCTACTCTTTTTAAGGATGCTTGTAAGTTTGTCTTGTCTTGTCATGAATGTCAAAGAATTGGTAATATTAGTATACGTCAGGAAATGCCTATGAATTATTCACTTGTTATTAAACCATTTGATGTTTGGGGATTTGATTATATGGGACATTTTCCTTCCTCTAATGGGTATACACATATTTTGGTTGTTGTTGATTATGTTACTAAGTGGCTAGAAGCTATTCCAACTCGTAGTGCTGATCATAACACCTCCATTAAAATGCTTAAAGAAGTTATTTTTTTGAGGTTTGGAGTCCCTAGATATTTAATGACTGATGGTGGTTCACACTTTATTCATGGTGCTTTCCGTAAATTGCTTGCTAAGTATGATGTTAACTATAGAATCGCATATCCATACCATCCTCAGTCTATTGGTCAAGTAGAATTGAGTAACTGAGAAATTAAGTTGATTTTGCAAAAGACTGTTAATAGATCCAGAAAGAATTGGTCTAAGAAACTTGATGATGCATTATGGGCTTATAGAACTGCGAATAAAAACCCTATGGGTATGTCCATATAAAATGGTTTATGGAAAAGCATGTCACTTACCTCTTGAACTAGAACATAAAGCTTATTGGGCAATTAAAGAGCTCAACTATGATTTCAAACTTGCCAGTGAGAAGAGGTTATTTGACATTAGCTCACTTTATGAATGGAGAACCCAAGCCTATGAGAATGCCAAATTGTTTAAAGAGAAAGTTAAAAGATGGCATGATAAAAGGATAAAAAAGCATGAATTTAATGTAGGTGACCATGTCTTGCTATACAATTATCGTTTAAGATTTTTTGTAGGAAAACTTCTCTCTAAATGGGAAGGGCCTTACATTATCGAGGAAGTTTATCGTTCCGGTGCCATCAAGATCAACAACACCGAAGGCAATAACCCGAAGGTGGTAAACAGGCAAGGAATCAAACATTATATCTCAGGTACTCCCATAAATGTTGAAACCAATATTATTCATACCATAACACCAGAGGAGTACTTAAGGGATATCTACCAGAACGCTCCAGACCTCCGAAAAGGAATAGGTATGTGATACGGTAAGTAAACCAACTCCAAAACTTCTCCAAAAGCAATTTTACTCCGTTTTGGAATATTTAAAAAATTAGGAAAATAAAAAGTGCTCTGAAAAGTGCATGAGGAGGCGACAAGCCCTGGGGGCGTGCCCTACCCCCCTGGATGCGCCTCCCAGACTTGTGGCCACCTCGTGTGCCCTCCGGACTCCGTTTTCTTGTAGTACACTCCTTTCGGTCGGTAAAAAATCATTATATAATCTCCCTGAGGGTTTTAACCATCGTATTGTAACATCCCCAGCCTCACACTACAGTGATCACCCTCTGATAATGCCAAGTCCCTTGTTTAACACCGCTTGGTTATCATCAGTATCATATCTCTTTTCAAATTCCAATTTAAATGGATTTTCAAACTTAAAGTGAATATAAAAGTTGTTCAAATTGGAAACTAAAATGTTCATTAAAAAGCCAATAATCCATAAGCAATTATTAAATTTAAATAAATATTATTTGAATTAATAAAATGACCCTGGATAATTATAAACGTGGCCCAATAGCAAATAAAATGGCCTTTTCAATATGCACAAATATTTGATCTTTCCCAAATAATGTGAAACCTTGTGGACAGTTCCAAAATGTTGCCTTGCATTTATGTGTGAAGTTTCATAATTAGCAAACTTCACTTGGTCCCTGATAATAAATAGGGAACAACAGCTAAAATAATAAAACAGAAAAAGAATAAAGGGAAAAGGAGAAAAGCTCCTGCGCACGCACGGCCTGCTAACTACAGGAACCTGACCGGCCCTGCCTGCCAGGTCGAGGGCATCCCCTACCTCCCTCCTGCGTGTCGATGCCCCCGCGGCCAGGATGCGCGTCGCCGGCCGATCACCGACAGCTGCCGCTACAGGGGCTCGGCTAGGGTTGGATAAGAACGCCAGTCGCCCCCCTCGCCGAACCCTAGCTCTTATCCTCTCTCCCTCGCTCGCCTTGCTTTCCCCTACCCTCGTCCGACGCCGCCATGGCCGAACCTGACTAGAACTCGCGGCCACAGTCACCCCCGTACCTCACCGCCACGTCCACGGGCTCTGCCTCGCTTCTCCACGCCGTCAGGTGTCGCTCATTGGAGCCGGGACCCCCTGCAACGACCGCCTCCTCGTCGTCTTCATCCTCGGGCAGTGGGGATCGCCGCCGTCGATTCGCCACCGTCCGGTCCTCCCCGAGCTCGCCGACCCGCCCATCGTGACCACTGTGAGCCCGAGGCCCCTTCCTCCTAGCTCCGTGCTCTCTTTCTCGCCGTAGTCGTCGCCCTGGTCGTGCCGGAGCTCCCCGCCGCTGCTCGCATCGCCGTCGTAGCAGCTCATCACTGAGCTCATGCACGAGCTCGCCATCGAGCTTAGCACATCCGTAGGAGGCCGTAGCTGCCTTCGGTTCGTCCTACCTCGCTCCCTACCACCGGTTGTGTCGATCCCGAGCTTCGGCCGCCGCCTACCTCATCGTCGACGCCTCCTCCGGTCACCCCCGCCCCTACCGCTTGCTCCACTGGATGCGCCGCATCGCCAGCTACCCTTAGCCGCAAACCGCATCGCAAACGAGCCCCCGTAGCGCAATCCCGAGCTTCTCCGGCGAGACAGCCGCCGCGGAGCGCTCGCCGGCGCGTTTCTGGCGACGCCGCCGACATGGCAAGTCATGGGGCCCGCCCAGAGAGACTGCCAGTGGGCCCCTGGACCCACCTTGACCCAGTTGACCACGGTCAACTGCGGTCACTGTTCACCCCAGCCGCTAACTAGTGTGCCCTGCTCCTGTAGCACTTAGCTTAGGCGCTAATTAAATCACTAACTAAAACTGTTATTAGTCTCACTGACAGATTGGGCCCACGGGCTAAAAACATTAATTAGGTTAATCTAAATACTATTTTTATAAACAATGGCTGACCACTAGGTCCCACTGGACCCAGTTGACTGGTCAACCAGCTGACTGGATCAGTCCAGTCACTGACTGGTGGGTCCAGTGGGCCCCCTTTGACTGGTCAAGCCCTCAGTTGACTTGCTGACACAACAGTGATGTCATGCTGATGTCATATACCATTTCTGGTAATTTTGCTAAATTAATTAATTTAGAAATTAGCTAAAACTTGTTTAATTCGTAGAAAATAAACCGTAGCTCAGATCGAAAAACTTTATACATGAAAGTTGCTCAGAAAGACGAGACGAATCCGACTGTGCCATCTGTTTCCGTGTCAAGACCCTCTACGGAGGTGAACCTGCAAATTTTTGACTGTTTTCAATAGATGAATAGTGCATACATACCGGTTATTAAATCCAACTTTAATCCTAAAATAACTAAAATGATTAGACATGTCTTTAGGAAACCCTGCACGGCTCGTTAGCATAGCATGCTCTGTGTTGCATATGTTTGCCATGTATTTATCTATTTCTTCCCCCTCTTCTCTCTCGGTAGATCCCAGTACCGAGATAACTCCCGAGACCGACGCAGCTCAGGAGCCCGATGACACCGTTGACGACCTTGCCTTTGCCGCCGAGCAACCAGGCAAGCACCCCCCTTTTGAGCATGCCTATATCGCCTATTCTCTTCTCTCTTGTGCTTGCATTAGAATTGCTGCTGCTATTGCTTTACCTATTCTAATGCATAGCCTGATTTTTGTATCCTGCTTTTGATGATTACCTGCTTATCCTAAACTGCTTAGAATAGGATGGTTAGAGACCCCAGTGACCCCACTTGTCCTGATTACCCTGCTGGATTATCAGAAGACTCGACAACCAAGCCCCAGCACCGCACATCACATTCCCTTTATCTGTACGACACTGCAGCGTTACTATCGAGTGCCGAGGGTGATACCTCGTTAGCACTTCTGATGTTAACTCTGTGGAGTAGTTACTGGGTCGTGGTCATCGAGGGTGATTCCTCCTTCACCACTCCCGATAACAACACTGTCGTGCAACACCTCAAGTGTGAACCTCGAGGGTGATTCCTCCTAAGTTCACCTTGACGGATACATCGAGTAGGAATCCAACAAGGGTGATACCTCGGATTCCCTGTTGTTATGGACACACAGATACTTGGACTTTACAACTGTTACTTGGAAAGGCGGGTCGACCCTGAGGGGTACCCGCGAGTGTTGTGGAGACGGGTTGACCTGGACGGTACCCGAGAGATAAATACAAGGCGTGGCTGGGCATTCTTAGCCCTTGCCGCAAGTCCTCAAGACATGGCGATGGGGTCATGTCGATCGTGAGTCTCTGCTCGTTACCGCATTACCAAAACACTGGCAATTTGGATATATGATCTGAGTGGGCCTCTGGCCCGATAGCACTAACCATCACGTGGGAAAAGTTATGGGCACTCTGCATCGTAGCATCAGCCGAAAGCTCTGTCAGACGTCCAGTTCAGCATCACGACCGGGAAGTACCGGCGCCCTCCTGGTGCCTGGCTTCCCCCTGCACACAACGACCCGGAGTGCACAGGGCGATGGCCCAAGACCCCTGAGCGCTTAGGATGTAGACCGACGGGGACCACTCTGCTGAGCTCTAGGTAGGGTTGCGGTGTGTCGTTTGGCCGAGGCCGGGCATGACCCAGAGAAGTGTATCCGGCCAGAGTTAAGCGAGCGTGGTGGGTAAGTTGGTGCACCCCTGCAGGGAAGAACTAATCTATGCATAGCTGGATCCTCGGTAACGGACGCTCGGAGTTGTATCCCGATCGATACAACTAGAACTGGATACTTGTGATGAGATATGGATATTAGGGCTCTGGGATTGCTTTCTCCCAGGGAGTCGAGAAAGGATCTCTGGGCGAGGTTGATACTTATTTACTACTGCTACTTTATACTGTACTAATCTACACTCTTCTAATGCTGCAAGACCGCTGAAGATGCTAGTCTTCGATAGGACTAGGCCTTCTCTCTATTCTGGCATTTCTGCAGCCTAGTCCACATATACAGCATTTCTTTGATAATGTTGCATATGTAGTGTAGATCCTTGCTTGCTGAGTACTTCGGATGAGTACTCACGGTTGCTTTCCTCCCTCTTTTTCCCCATACCCGTTTGATGCAACCAGATGACGGAGCCCCGAAGCCAGCTGCCCCTGTCGATGACCACTACTACTACCCCGAGGATGGCTTCTACTACGAGTTGGCTGAAGACCAGGAGTAGGATCGGAGGGTCCCAGGCAGGAGGCCTGCGCCTTTTCGATCGTAGTGTTTCTTTTGCCCCGCCTTCTTAAAGGCTTATCTGTTTTATCTTTTATATTTGTACTCAGATATCAGATGCTTCTGCTGACGTTTGTATTCAAGCTTTTGTATTCGAGCCCTCGAGGCCCCTGGCTTGTAATACAAAGCTTGTATGACTTTATTTATGTTTTAGAGTTGTGTTGTGATATCTTCAAGTGAGTCCTTAAGCATGATCATGTGCATTTGCGTGTATGATTAGTGCACGATTAAGCCGGGGGCATCACACGTATCACAACAATATCCTCTATTCTTGTTTCTAGCTAATTCTGCGGCAGGTTTAGAGCAAGATGTCTTTGCAAGAGTCGGTCGGGGAGAGTCGTGTCTGTCACCCGATACCGGACCCAAGAGCATACAGCGAAGCCGATCACTTTGGGTGGTCAACGGAGGAAGAGATGGAGGCTGACCTGAAAAGAGTGGATGCCATGGAGGAGGATCAAGAAGTCACCACTCGCCCTCAACTTGGAGCCATGCTTGAGGAACTTCAGAGCTCAGCAATACCGGATTCGGTCATACCTCCCAATGCCAAATTTCTCTCTTATAATAACATGAAAAAGAGTGTTGCTTTTTCCCCTGCAGCAAGGATGCATCCATGGGTGGACGGTGCTCTAACCGTCACAGGCAAACTCCGCAAGGAAATAATGGCTCTCAAATAGCAAGTCAATAGGCTCGAGGAGGAAAATCGCATCCTGAGGGGCATCATTGCCAAGAACATTGCACCACCGCCTCCGAAGAAAGAGACCTAAGTACATGGGTATGGGCACTCCCCTTGGCAACTGCCAAGCTTGGGGGAGGTGCCCCGGTATCGTATCACCATCACATCTTTATCTTTATCATTTTTCTTAGTTCGATCCTTTTGGTTATATCTCAGTTTAGTAGAATAAAGTTTTAGTATGATCTAGCTTTGAGTTTTGCTTTGTGTTCCTTCTATGTAACCGAGTCCAAGAGTTATATAATAAAGATTAGTTTTGAGTTGAGGGCTTTGCTTTCTTGCTATGATCTTGAGTAAAAGAAATAAAGAATAAAAGAAATAGAAAAAGGATTATATAATGATCTTATGGGAAGTGACGACTTCACATATAAGAAGTATGTCGCATGAAATTTGTTGGGAGTTGACAAACATAGTTTTGGTCATTGTTACAATTAATAGGGAGTAATAAAGAAAGAGAGGTCTCACATATAAATATACTATCTTGGACATCTTTTGTGATTGTGAGCACTCATTAAAATATTATATGCTAAAAGGTTGATGTTGGACAAGGAAGACAACATAATGGGTTATGTTTCTTTATATCCGAATAGAAGTTATATTGTCATGGATCCTCCAACATGTTGATCTTGCTTCTCATCCTATGCTAGCCAAACCTTTTGCACCAAGTAGAGATACTACTTGTGTATCCAAAACCCCTTAACCCTGTTTTGCCATGAGAGTCCACCATACCTACCTATGGATTGAGTAAGATCCTTCAAGTAAGTTGTCATCGATGCAAGCAATAAAATTGCTCTCTAAATATGTATGATCTTTTAGTGTGAGGAAAATAAGCTTTATACGAACTTGTGATATAGAAGAAATAAAAGCGACAGACTGCATAATAAAGTTCTTTATCACAAGCGGCAATGTAAAGTGATGTTCTTTCGCATTAAGATTTTGTGCATCCAACCATAAAAGCGCATGACAACCGCCGCTTCCCTCTGCGAAGGGCCTATCTTTTATTTACCTTCTACCCTTATACAAGAGTCATGGTGTTCATCACCTCTTATTTTTATACTTTTTCTTTTTGGCAAGCACTATATGTTGGGGGAAGATCCACATGTATATATATCCACTCGGATGTAGATATTCATAAACTATTATTGTTGACATTACCCTTGAGGTAAAAGGTTTGGAGGCGAAGTTATAAGCCCCTATCTTTCTCTGTGTTCGATTGAAACTTTGATCTCATAAGTGTCGCATGAGTGTTAGAAATTATGAAAGACTAAAAGATGGTTGAGTATGTGAAACTTGTTATATGAAAGCTCTTACATTGACTCTTTCCGATATTATGATAAATTGCAATTGTTTCAATGACCAAGATCATAGTTTGTTGGTTTTCTATAAAGTTCTTATTTCATACTTTACCTTCTGAATGAAATGTTACTTTAGCATAAGAAATTATATGACAATATATGTTGCTGTTCTAAAGATGATCATGATACTTTCATGTCCGTATTTATTTTATCGACACCTCTATTTCTAAACACGTGGACATGATTATCGATTTCGGTTTCCGCTTGAGGACAAGCGAGGTCTAAGCTTGGGGGAGTTGATACGTCCATTTTGCATCATGCTTTTATGTTGATATTTATTGCATTATGGGCTGTTATTACACATTATGGTACAATACTTATGTCTTTTCTCTCTTATTTTACAATGTTTACACAAAGAGGGAGAATGCCGGCAGCTGGAATTCTGGACCAGAAAGGAGCAAATCTGAGAAACCTATTCTGCACAACTCCAAAAGTCCTGAAAATTTACGGAGAATTATTTTGGAATATATAAGAATTATTGGGCGAAGAAAATACCAAAGGGGACCCACCAGGTGGCCACAAGCCTGGGGGGCGCGCCCCTAGGGCTTGTGGGTCCCCTGGCAGGTCTCCGGTGTCCATCTTCTGCTATATGAAGGGTTTTTACCTGGAAAAAATCATAAGGAAGCTTTCGGGACGAAGCGCCGCCGTCTCGAGGCGGAACCTGGGCAGAAGTAATTTAGGGCTCCGGCGGAGCTGTTCTGCCAGGGAAACTTCCCTCCGGGAGGGGGAAATCGAAGCCATCGTCATCACCAACGATCCTCTCATCGAGAGGGGGTAAATCTCCATCAACATCTTCACCAGCACCATCTGCTCTCAAACCCTAGTTCATCTCTTGTATTCAATCTTTGTCTCAAAACCTCAGATTGGTACCTGTGGGTTGCTAGCAGTGTTGATTACTCCTTGTAGTTGATGCTAGTTGGTTTATTCGGTGGAAGATCATATGTTCAGATCCTTAATGATATTCAATACCCCTCTGATTATGAACATGAATATGCTTTGTGAGTAGTTATGTTTGTTCCTGAGGACATGGGAGAAGTCTTGTTATAAGTAATAATGTGAATTTGGCATTCGTTCGATATTTTTGATGAGATGTATGTTGTCTTTCCTCTAGTGGTGTCATGTTAACGTCTACTACATGACACTTCACCATGATTTGGGCCTAGGGGAAGGCATTGTGAAGTAATAAGTAGATGATGGGTTGCTAGAGTGACAGAAGCTTAAACCCTAGTTTATGCGTTGCTTCGTAAGGGGCTGATTTGGATCCACATGTTTCATGCTATGGTTAGATTTATCTTAATTCTTCTTTCGTAGTTGCGGATGTTTGCGAGAGTGGTTAATCATAAGTGGGAGGCTTGTCCAAGTAAGGACAGCACCCAAGCACGGGTCCACCCACATATCAAATTATCAAAGTAACAAACGCGAATCATATGAGTATGATGAAAAGTAACTTGACAACAATTCCCATGTGTCCGCGGGAGCGCTTTGCTTTATATAAGAGTTCGTCCAGGCTTATCCTTTGCTACAAAAAGGATTGGGCCACCTTGCTGCACCTTTGTTACACTTGTTACTTGTTACCTGTTATGAATTATCTTATCACAAAACTATCTGTTACCGATAATTTCAATGCTTGCAAAAAATACCTTGCTGAAAACCGCTTGTCATTTCCTTCTGCTCCTCGTTGCGTTCGACACTCTTACTTATCGAAAGGACTATGATAGATCCCCTATACTTGTGGGTCATCAGTGAGATATCGACATGAGGAGTATAAGGAGTGGCAAGACCCTAAGCTTGGGGATGCCCAAGGCACCCCAAGGTAATATTCAAGGAATACCCAAGCAACTAAGCTTGGGTATGCCCCGGAAGGCATCCCCTCTTTCGTCTCCAATATTATCGGTAACCTTACTTGGGGCTATATTTTTATTCGTCACATGATATGAGTTTTGCTTGGAGCATCATTTTATTGTATTATTATTTGCTTGATGTTATTTAGAGTAATGTTTTGCATCTTTTATTTCAATAAAACTGTCAAGTATAGCCTTTACCATGCTTATTTTGCAAGTCTATATGTTGCTGTTTGAAAGCAAAAGTGTGTTGTTATGCTTTAAATATTTGTGAATAGTCAGAACCTGATAAAATATCTAAATTTTTACACAATAAGCAACAACAAATTTTCTACATCGTGGTAATTTTCAGAATTTTTGGAGTTAGGTAAGTATGAATATTATTGCACTCTTTACATACTATCCTGTTTAGACATATTGCTATTATGTTTGCATTGTTTGCATATGTTTGCTTGTTTAATGATTCTATTTGAGGATAGGAGTATTAAATATGCAGAGGAATTGAGTATGCAATGTCAAATTATAATTTTAGTGATTTTCTATAGTAGAGAATGATAAGATCTTGCACTGATTTATACTAATTTATCTCATGAGTTCTTGTTGAGGTTTGTGTGGATGAAGTTTTTAAGAATTAGGGAAACCGTGATATGAGAGCAATTAAGGAGATACAATAGCTCAAGCTTGAGTATTCCCAATGCATCCCTAGTTAATATTTCAAGAAGTATCAAGCATCTAAGCTTGGGGATGCCCCGGTTGGCATCCCACCTTTCTTCTTCAACAATGATCAGTCAGTTTTGGTTGAGCCTAAGTTTTTGCTTCTTCACATGATATGTGTTATCCTTGGAATGCCATTTTATTTTGTTTCGCTTGACGTTTGAATAAAATACTTAAGATCTAAAAAATTTAGAGAGTCTTCACATAGCTACCTATTTATTTAACAACTCATTTGATGTTCACTTATATCTTTTTGGAGTAGTTTGTCATTTACTCTTGTGCTTATATCCTATGAGTAAATGGTTGAATGAATTGAATATCATAAATCTAAAATTATATATGTTTCATATTCTTATCCCATGGGGAGTAATGACTTCACATATAAGAAGTATAGGTGGTAAAATTTATTGAAAGTGAGCAAACACAACATTGGTCAGTTGAACAATTCATGAAAGAATATTGATGGAAGAGAGATTTCACATATAAATATACTATCTTGGACATCTTCTATGATTGTGAGCCCCATTAATTATTTTCAAACTTGAGAAAATTAGTTGAAGTTGTACAAGGAAGACAACATAATGAGTTATGTTTGGGTATATTTGTACAGAAGTTATATTGTTATGGATCCTCCAACATGTGGTGCTTGCTTAGGATCTTTTGCTAGCCTTCACCTGTACTAAGCGGGAATACTGCTTGTGCATCCACTTCCTTAAACCCAAAGTTATTCCATATGAGTCCACCATACCTACCTATATGCGGTATTTACCTGCCGTTCCAAGTAAATTTGCATGTGCGAAACTCCAAATCTTCAAATAATAATTTGTTTTGTATGCCCAAATCGCTCATGAAGCGACAGGGGGCGGTCAGTATCTTCCCTGCTAGGTGGGTTATTCTCACGATGAGTGCTTATTCGCTCGTCATTCACGAGAAAGTGGCTGGTAATTGGGATGCCCAGTCCTATGAACGAAATCAAAATATAATAATGAAACAAAACTCCCCCGGATCGTTGTTGGTATGGAGGGCACCCGAGGGTTCGGCTCGCCATGGCTTGTGTTTGTTGGTGGAGGGGGAGTAAAAACTTTACCTTTCTGTGTCGGGGTACACAAACAGGGGTATGTGTTCTCCCTGACTTGTGCACGGACGAGGAGCCTCCGCCCTGACAGCCAGAGCTTGATGAAGGAATGGCTACCCCAACATGCAAAACAAGGCCAAGCCAGAGGAACCGCTCTTTGTGAGGTCAAGGAGCGGATCAAGAAGACCAAGTCAACATATGAGACTGCAGAGCACCACCTTGGGAAGGCCTCCCTTGCCGGGAGGGAGAGCCCGGTCAGGTCGAGACCACCCCAAGGGCAAGTCCAAGATTGCCCCGGCAGGCTTGCCGGGGCCGCCAAGGGCAAGAAATCCCGCCAAGGCACCACCGCTCCATTGCACAGCGACGCAAATCACTTATCAATGCGATGTCGAGCCTCCAGATGATTAAGTGGCTTCCACTAAGCACGTGGCAGCCCGTTGGAAGATAGATTACACTCATGTGACACCCGTCCAAAGGCGTGTCGAAAAGATAAGCAGAAGATAGTTAAGCGGTACGGCAGGCTTGTCGGGCTTCATCCTCCGCACGACACCTAGCAGTGCATTTAATGCACTTTGTCCTAACTGCCAGAGTTAGGTATGATAGCACTGTTAGCTATCTAATCACTAGATAAAGACTATTTTGCCACTGTGGTTACCCCTTGAGCTATAAAAGGAGGTCCAAGGAGAACTAGCAAAGGATTGGGACCCCCTCACACTTGTACGCGTGTGGCTGCTCCCCCGAGGCAATCTTGCCTGGTTCGAGTGCTGCGTGTTGTTGTGTTCCTTCATCCAATCCACCAAAGGCAGGAGTAGGGTTTTATGCCTCGTGGCGGCCCGAACCTGGGTAAAAACCACCAGTGTCACCGTCGCCACGCTGCTCCATGGCTTCCGCTCTTTATGCAACGTGAACTCCCCCTAGCTGAACCACAAAGGGGCTCGCGGCCCCATAGGTGATCATGTTCTCCCACGACATTCCGTTTGGGAACCTCCTATAATGTGTCTAGCACAGAAGATATTGGGAACTCTCGGTCGTTACGATGACAATGAAAGCATACCTCTCAAAATTATATTCATCTCTGTTTTAAAAAACTTCGAGCTCTGGCACCTCTGCAAATCCCTGCTTCCCTCTACAAAGGGCCTATCTTTTACTTTTATGCAAGTGTCAGTAGTATTCCTTCTCATTTCAACCCCAATTATTCTCTAGTTGGCAAGTATCATGTGGTGGGGAAAGATCCAAGCATATATGGCCATTCAAATATATTTGATCATGACTTATTACAGTTGACAACTATCTATATGATAAATAAGTTGGGAGGCGAAACATTAAGCCCTTATCTTTCTCTGTGTTCGATGGATGCTATTTGTTCTAAAAGTATGCTTTGAGTGTCAGCAATCATGGAAGACTATATGATAGTTGAGTATATGGAATTTGCTAAATCAAAGCTCTTACATATACCCTTCCTGAAAATAAGATGAATTGCAATTGTTTGATGACTGAGAACATAGTTTGTTAGTTTTCAAGAAAGTTTATGGTCTATGCTTTAACATGTGAATAGCTTGCTACTTGATCATGAGAAGTTTTATGAGATGAGCTACTGTTTATGATATATAATGATGCTAGAAAAAGTGATTGGAATTAGCATTGATCAAACTTGTGCACTTGCTAGCATTCACACTTCATAAATTATTTCCTTTATCATTTACCTACTCGAGGATGAGCAGGAATTAAGCTTGGGGATGCTGATACGTCTCCAAAGTATCTATAATTTATGAAGTATTCATGCCATGTCTACAACAATTTTATATGGTTTTTGGTATGATTTGATTAGAATTAACACGGACTAACGTTGTTTTCAGCAGAACTACCGTGGTGTCGTTTTTTGTGCAGAAATAAAAGTTCTCAGAATGGGCTGAAAATTTACGGTGATTCTTTATGGACCAAAAGAGACCCCGGAAGCACCAGAGCTGGGCCAGGAAGTGGACGAGGAAGCCACAAGCCTGGGGGGCACACCCTCCAAGCTTGTGGGCCCCTCGGGCACCCCCTTGATGTGAGACCAATGCCAAAAATTCCTATAAATATTAAAAACCCCAAAAAGAACCCTAGATGAGAAGTTCCGCTGCCGCAAGCCTCTGTAGCCACGAAAAACCAATCGGAACCCCGTTCCGACACCCTGCCAGAGGGGGAAACCATCACCGGAGGCCATCTTCATCATCCCGGCGGTCTCCATGACAAAGAGGGCGTAGTTCACCCTCGGGGCTGAGGGTATGTACTAGTAGCTATGTGTTTGATCTCCCTCTCTCATGTTCTTGATTTGGCACGATCTTGATGTACCGTGAGCTTTGTTAATATATTTGGATCTTATGGTGTTCTTCCCTCTCTACCTTCTTGTGATGAATTGAGTCTTGCTCTTTGAGGTTTCGTTATGTTGGATTGAATATTGGATTTGAGAACACTTGATGTATGTCTTGCATATGGATACCCGTGGTGACAATGGGGTATTATATTGATTTACTGGATGTATGTTTTGGCACTCAACTCCCGGATTCCCGAGGTGACATTGGTGTAATCTAGGCACAGGGGTTGATGCATGTTTTCGTCCTACGTTCTCTGATAGAAACTTTGGAGTGATTCTTTGTTGCACGTTGAGGGATTGCTATATGATCCAATTATGTTTTCATTGTTGAGAGATTTTGCACTAGTGAAAGTATGAACCCTAGGCCTTGTTTTCAAGCATTGCAATACCGTTTTTGCTCACTTTTGTTACTAGTTACCTTGCTGTTTTTATATTTTCAGATTACAAAAACCTATATCTACTATCCATATTACACTTGTATCACCATCTCTTCGCCGAACTAGTGCACCTATACAATTTATCATTGTATTGGGTATGTTGGGGACACAAGAGACTCTTTTTTATTTGGTTGCAAGGTTGTTTGAGATAGACCATCTTCATCCTACGCCTCCCACGGATTGATAAACCTTAGGTCATCTACTTGAGGGAAATTTGCTACTCTCCTACAAAACTCTACGCTTGGAGGCCCAACACGAGTCTACAAAAATAAGTTGTGTAGTAGACATCAGCTGCGAGATCCTTAATGAGATTCACTCTGGCGACTGTGGTCACCATGCTGACTCAAGATCATTGGTTGCAAAGGCTTTACGACATGGTTTCTATTGGCTCACAGCTCATGCAGATGCTGAATACATCGTGCGTAAGTGTGATGGATGTTAGAAATTTGCAAGATTTGCTCATGTGCCTGCTCAAGAACTCCGGATGATCCCCATCACTTGGCCTTTCGCAGTCTGGGGGCTTGATATGGTTGGTCCATTCAAATGATCCAAAGACAAGAAAACTCATCTTCTCGTGGCTGTTGATAAGTTCACCAAGTGGGTTGAAGGAGAACATATTATTAATTGCGGTGCAGAAACAACAGTCAAGTTCGTGAAGAAGTTGATCTTTCATTTTGGTTATCCACACAGCATCATCACTGATATTGGAACTAACTTGTCCAAAGGAGCCATGAAGAAATTTTGTCAGTAAGAGCATATCCAGCTTGACGTGGCCTCTGTGGCACACCCTCAATCCAATGGCCAAGCAGAACATGCTAACCAGGAGATTTTCTGAGGTATCAAGCCTAGACTTATGGTTCCTCTTGAGCATACTCCGGGTTGTTGGATCGAGGAACTTCCTTCTGTCCTCTGGAGCATACGAACCACCCCCAACAGATCAATGGGTTATATGCCTTTTTTTCATGGTTTATGGTGCTGAAGCAGTACTCCCATGTGATATTCGTCATGATTCTCCTAGAGTGGTGGCTTATGTTGAAGCAGACAATGAGACGACTCGACAAGATTCCCTTGATGCTTTGGAGGAGGAGCGTGACATTGTAGTATCACGATCAACAATCTATCAACAAGACCTACGTCGCTATCACAGCCGTAGAGTTCGTAGCCGTACTTTCCAGGAGGGCGACTTAGTGCTTCGGTTGATTCAAGATCAAACTGGCATGCATAAGCTTTCACCTCCTTGGGAAGGGCCTTTTGTCATCAGCAAAAACCTCAACAACTGTTCATATTATCTTATTGACATACGTGAAGACAAGAAGTCACGTACATCTGAGGAGGAAACCAACAGGCCTTGGAACATTGCTCATCTCTGTCCTTATTACGCTTAGAGCCACTGGCTCCAACCTTTGTACATACATCAGTGTATATTTTTTTATGATCAATGATAATAAAGCCAGCACCCCCGAAACTCGGGGTCTCTGTCGTTTCATCCAAAATATTATGTATGAGTCTTTGTTCTTTGATCATAGGTCATTTGGGGGCTTCCAACTCAATGAGTTTAGCTCATAATAACCCTCTTGACTTGGCGTATGCCAGAATATCATGGTTAAACCTGCCTGCTTGCTTGATGCTCATCCGCCAAGATGACCCGGCGTACTCTTGACAGTCAATCTATTATGACCCTGAACTTGTCAAGGTTAAAATGCTGGCTTAATTCATGTGAGAGCCGGCCTACAGAAAGCTAGGACAAATCATGGGCTATCACACCAGCTTCATTGAAGCAAGACTCGAGCCTCGAAAGTCGGTCTTTTTGTCGAGCCTCAAAAGCTGACTTAATATTTATATGTGTTTGTTTAACTTATCTGTTCTACAGACTATCTGTTTTTTACAAGGTTATCTTTGTTGATCATCAATTGGCCATAAGCCGCCGGGCCATTATTACACCGGATTATTTTTTGATCATAAAAGTTTCATAAACGACCATGAGTCCCGGGTCAACTAGCACACCGGGTTATGATGACATACGTCTATAAATCAATCCACACAAGGAATTGCAATTGGCGGCTCATACAATAGTGCCTTGCCATATTTCACAGAAGTTGAGACTTCATAAATGTGCTGGGCGGGTTAAGAGAAGAACCACACCAGTCATAGTATTTCTACTTTAACTGGCACTGGGCACTATGTTAATAGGTTAGTCCCAAAAAATGATATAAAGTTGCTATAAAATGATTGTAAAACATCCAAGAATGATAATATAACAGCATGGAACAATCAAAAATTGTAGATACTGTCGGTGCAACAAACCTTCACATATGTTGCCCGGACGGCACACAGGCTCAAGTGGCAGAAATGCAAGCAACACCAAGCATTCAAGACAGAACCAAACCAGAGAGAGAGCTCTTTGAGGAATCAAAGGGCAGGTCAAGAAGACCAAGACAAGCCAAGACAACAAGATATCACTAAGGAAAAACCTCCCTTGCCGGGCAGATGAGCCTAGTCAGGTCGAGGCCACCCCAAAGACAAGTCCCAAGACTTCCCCTGCAAGGATTGCCGGGGCCACTGGCGGCCTACATCCCCACCAAGGCTCCACCGCTCCACCGCATCGCAACGCAAGTCATCCATCGGTACGGTGTCAAGCCCCCAGATAACTAAATGGCTGTCATTTGGCATGTGGCAGCCATTTAGGAGGAAGATCACCGCCGTATGGCTCCCATCCAGAGGCGTGTCAAGTAGACGATGGAAGATGACTAGAGCGGCGTGGCAGGCCTACCGGGCCGCATCCACAGCGTGACACATGGCAGTGCATTTAATGTGCTTTGTCCTAACTACCAGAGTTAGGTATGATAGTACTGTTAGCTATCTAATCGCTGGATAATGACCATTTTGCCATTGTGGTAACCCCTTAGCCTATAAAAGAAGGACCGTGGCAACCTTAGAAAGGATTCAGACCCTCGTATACTCATACGCGTGTAGCTGTTCTCCCCGAGGCGACCTTGCCGGGCTCGAGCGCCGCGCGTTCTTCATGGTCTCTCCATCAATCCACCAAAGCAGGAGTAGGGTTTTACGCTTCTCAGTGGCCCGAACCTGGGTAAAAACCACCAGTGTCATCACTGCTGTGCTGTCCCACGGCCTCCGCTCTTTGTGCAATGCGTCCTCCCCCCTGCTGAACCACAAAGCGACCGATGGCCTCATAGGTGGTCGTGTTCTACCATGACATCTTTGGCGCGCCAGGTAGGGGGAGCACTTGTGCGAACCCGAGGTCATAAACAGCGCGTCAGTCTTCATCATCATTGGCTTCATCATCCATGGCGCCCAAGAAGAAGTCTGGTGCAACTGCTCATCCTTCCATCTCAAAGGCCCCCTCGCATGCAGCCGCCGATGTTGTGTGGGGTGCAGCGGCATCGAGGGACGCGGACGCCGTGGGGAATGTGACCAGCGTAGGCGGCGCTATCGTCGTTCCCCCCGCGGCCGAGGCGGAAGCAGAAAACGCCAGAGGAGGGCGGCATTAACAACACTCTGACGGCCATTCTCCACAACGCACGGGTGGGGAGAACGTTCAGTCTCCACCTCCCCACCGTGCCGAAGGACGCAGCCACAGCGACAACGCTCGCCCTGGTGTGAACCGTGGCCCCCTGGCTGTCCTTGCAATGGGCGCAGCGATGGGGCAAGCACCTCCCCCGGGGCGGGGTAACCAAGATGAAGCGCCAGATGGGGTCATCAACCCCCAGGCGCACCCTTCTCGCCACTGTACCACTGTGGCGGCCGGCTCGCGGCGACGAGAGCACGGCGCCGCCGCCATTGGTACTGGCAGGAGCCGAGCGACATCGCGGTCTGCGTCGTCGTCTATGCCAAGCACTGCTTCGGAAGCCATGGCGCGAGCCCAACTCCTGCTGAGGTTCCCACCAGCGGCCGATCAAATGGATGAGTGGAGAGCCACCATCTAGAGTTTGATCGGTTTTGCTGAAGCAGGAGGATCGCAGCGGGCGGGTCTGCCACGGCTCCCACAAGCGACAGCCACGGCCCGAGCTGTTGACCGTGCTGAGGGGGCCACTCCAATGGTACAGTCCCCTTCGCGACGGCCAGCGCAAGGACCACAACCAGAACCACGCAACCAGGAGCCCGACGAGGTATAGATGGCCTCGTCTAACCCTCGGGCCTGTCGAGATCAGCGGCAGGTCCTGGAGGATCGGTGGAGGGAAGACGCGCGCGTCACCATAGAACGACTCCGCGAAACCTGCCGCCAATCCGACATGCGCAATGGCCCAGACGTCGACGAACCCATGCCCAGTGAGGGCGGGTACCTACCTTTTGAGGTTGGGTGCCCTGCCTTCACTCGTGAGCTGCGGCAAGTTCATTGGCCATCTGCCCATGTTTTCAAGCCAGAGATACCAGAGAAGTATGATGGAAGGTTGAACCCGGCAGAGTTCTTGAGCATCTACACCATCGATGTTCAAGCTGCCGGAGGGAAAGATGAGAAGGTGTTCGCCAATTACTTCCCTTTGGCGCTCAAGCCAAATGTGAGGTCATGGCTAATGCACCTTTCGGAGAATTCCATCTCATCATGGGATGACCTGTGCCATGAGTTTGCTGGCGCCTTCGTGGGTGGCCATCAAGAACCAGGACGGCCCAACGATCTGCAGCTCCTTCCACAAAAGGAAGTGGAGAGCTTGCGGAAGTACATGCAGAGGTTTAGCCGGGTGCACAGAAACATCCCAGACATACACCCGGCAGCTGTGATTGCCGCATTCCAGTCCAACGTGCGCAACAGGAGGATACGTTCCAAGATGAACGTTCGGTTTCCCAAGACTATGAATGAGTTGTACACTTTGGCGGATAAGTGTGCCAGAACAGAGGAAGGGAGGCGACTCCCCGGAGAAGAGGACGGCGTCAAAGTCGACTCAGAAGATGACGACAATGCCGCTGACCCGAAGAGAAAGAACAAGAAATGCAATAAGAAGCGCAAGGAAAAGGCAGTATTGGCTATCGAGGGCTCTGGCACTCCTAGTACCGGCAAGAAGGCCAAGACCGAAGTCCCCGGCAAGGAAGTTTCCATGTGCACTGATTGCCGGGAGGCTGCGGTGGCCGAAAAGGCTGAAAAGGCTGACGGGCCATACTGCAAGATCCACCGGACCAAGGGCCATGATCTCCAAGAGTGTCACTAAGTTGAGCAACTTGTCAAAAAGCAGAGAGCTGACTACAAGAAGCGTGACAAGGAAAGAGATCAAGAAGGTGCTGGCGAGAAGGGCCGAGGCGGCAGAGGAGGCCACCATGGCAAGGATCGCCAACATCTAGAGAGGCCTGCAGGGGGCTGTAAGAAGAAAGAAGGCGAAGATGAAAGTGATGAAGGGGATGAAGAGGAAACCAGTAAGCAAGAGTTCTAGAAAGCCACTGAGGCCCTGTGCGTTGACGGAGGCGCATCTTTGCACTTCTCTCACTGCCAGCTTAAACAGTGGGCGCGTGAGGTCAATGCCGTAGAGCCAGCAGTGGACTCCCGAAAACCGCTCAAATGGTCCCGCACGCCCATCATCTTCGACGAAGAGGATCACCCTGACTGCACCATCGCGGTAGGGTGCTTGCCGTTGTTGGTTTCAGCAACAATCTGCAACCTCAAGGTCACGAAGATGTTGGTGACGGCGGGGCTGGGTTGAATCTGATTTCCCACAAGGTGCTCAGCAAGCTTCAAATAACAGATGAAGAGCTCAAGATTATTGGCACTTTCCAAGGGATCAACCCCGGTAGGAGTCATCTTAAAGGAAAGATCACGCTGCTGGTGAGATTTGGAGGAGAATTGAACTACCGGACTGAGAAGGTTGTGTTTGATGTGGTTGATCTCCCCCTGCCGTACAATGGAATCCTTGGTCGTCCAGCCCTGGCAAAATTCATGGCGGCATCTCACTATGCCTACAACACACTGAAGATGCCGGGGCCGATGGGCGTCATTTCCATTGCATCAGATGTGACGCCCCTGGCTCAATCGTGCACTAATCATACACGCAAATGCACACGATCAAGCCTAAGGACTCACGGGAAGATATCAGAACACAACTCTAAATCATAAATAAAGTCATACAAGCTTTATATTACAAGCCAGGGGCCTCGAGGGCTCGAATACATAAGCTCGCATACAAGCGTCAGCGAAAGCATCAGATATCTAAGTACAGATATGAAACAAAAACAGATAAGTCTCTAGAAAGGCGGGGGTAAAACAAAAGCTACGATCAAAAGGCGCAGGCCTCCTGCCTAGGACCCTCCGAACCTACTCCTGGTCGTCGGCCAACTCGTAGTAGTATCCACCCTCGGGGTAGTAGTAGCGATCGTCAGCGTGGGCAGCTGTATCCGTGGCTCTGTCATCTGGTTGCATCAAAAGGATATGGGGGAAAAAGAGAGCAAAGCAACCATGAGTACTCATCCGAAGTACTCAGCAAGCAAGGATCTACACTACATATGCAACATTATCAAAGGAAGGCTGTATATGTGGACTGGGCTGCAGAAATGCCAGAATAGAGGGGAAAGCCTAGTCCTATCGAAGACTAGCATCTTCAACGGTCTTGCAGCATTAGAAGAGTGTGAAGTAGTACAACATAAGGTAGTAGTATCATTAAGTCTCAACCTCACCCAGAGATCCTTCCTGAACTCCCTGCGAGAAAGCAATCCCAGAGCCATACTGTCATCAACCTCGGCCAGAGATCCTTTCTCAACTCCCTGCGAGCAAGTAATCCCAGAGCCATAATATCCAAGTATCCAGTTCTAGTTGTATCGATCGGGATACAACTCCGAGTGTCCTTTACCGTAGGACCGGCTATCGACAGATGTTTTCTTCCCTGCAGGGGTGCACCAACTTACCCACCACGCTCGCTTAACTCCGATCGGACACACTTTTCCGGGTCATGCCCGGCCTCGGTTAAACGATACACCGCAACCCTACCTACAACTCAGCAGAGAGGTCCCTGTTGCTCTATATCCTAAGCGCTCAGGGGTCTTGGGCCATCGCCCTGTGCACTCCGGCTCGGTGTGTGCAGGGTCGGGACGAGCACCACCTTAGTCCTGGATGGCACTGGCCCGGCCCGGCGACGAGGCTGAACTGGACGTCTGACAGAGCTTTCAGCTGATGCTACGATGCAGAGTGCCCATAACTCTTCCCATGTGATGGTTAGTGCTATCAGGCCGGAGGCCTGCTCGGATCAAATATCCAAATCGTTAGTGGACTAGGGGCTTGCGGTAACGAGCAGAGACTCACGATCGATGTGACCCCGTCGCCCCGTCTCGGGGACTTGCGGCAAGGGCCAAGAATGCCCGGCCACACCTCGTATTCATCACTCGGGCACCATCCAGGTCAACCCATCTCCACATCACTCGCGGGTACCCCTCAGGGTCGACCCGACTTTCCAAGTATCTGTCGTACAGTCCAAGTGTCCGTGTGTCCATAACATCAAGGGAATTCGAGGTATCACTCTCGTTGGATTCCTACTCGATGTATCCGTCAAGGTGAACTCGGAGGAATCACCCTCGAGGTTCACATTTGATGTGTTGCACGACAGGGTCGTATCAGAAGTGGAGAAGGAGGAATCACCCTCGATGACCATGACCAAATAGCTACTCTACAGAGTTAACATCAGGAGTGCTATACGAGGTATCACCCTCGGCACTCGATAGTAACGCTGCAGTGTCGTACAACCAAGGGGGGGTGTAGTGCAGTGCCGGGGTCTGGCTGTCGATCCCGTTGATTGAGTCATCTGATAATCCAGCGGGGCAACTGGGGACAAGTGGGGTCTCTGATAGGTCTCTACCCAGCCTATACTAAGCAGTTTAGGATAAGCAGGTAAGGTATCAATAGCAGGTTACAATAAACAGGCTATGCATCAGAATAGGTAAAGTAGTAGCAGCAGCATTTCTAATGCAAGCATGAGAGAGAAAGAATAGGCGATATGGGTATGCTCAAGGGGGGGTGCTTGCCTGGTTGCTCGGCAGCAAGGGCAAGGTCGTCATGGGTCGTCGATCTCCGGAGCTGCGTCAGTCTTGGAGGCTACGTTGGTACCGGGCTCTATCGAGAGAGAAGGGGGGAGAAACAATAAATATAATGTGAACAAATGTAGCACAGTGCATGACATGATAATATACAGTGCCAGAGGTGATCTAACGCAGTGCCGGGTGATACTAGCGAAGGGGATAACATCCGGGAAAGTGTTCCCGGTGTTTGGCATTTTCAAACAGAGGGAACGGAGGGGAACGTTTGCATGTTCGCTATGTTAGGGACGTGTGGCATATGAACAGACTGCGTATTCGGATTCGTCTCATCGTTCTGAGCAACTTTCATGTACAAAGTATTTTAATCCGAGTTACGGTTTATTTTATATTGAAGTTTAAAGATTTAATTCATTTTTAGAATTAACAGGATTAATTTAATTAAAAAATGTATTTATGAGGTCAGCGTGATGTCAGCATGATATCATCAGTCAACCAGTCGGTTGACTGGTCAACCTGTCAACCGGGGCCCGCCTGTCATTATCTCATCTAAACTAACTACAGTTTTAGATTAACTAATCTACTTCATTAGGTTAATTAAGATTAATTAATTAAGTTAATTAACCAATTAACTAATTATTTATTTATTTATTTTTATTAATATTATTTATTTTATTTTTAAACCCTCTTTTTTTTCTTTACAGAAAAGGGGGCGTGGGCCCCCCGTGTCATAGGCCCAGGGGGCATATCGGGGCGGGCACGGGCATACGGGTGCGGGCGCTCGTGCCCGAGGCCACAGCCAGGCGCGGCAGGGCGAAGTCCCCCGGGGCGGGGCGGGGCGTCGGCCAGAGCGGCGCCGGGCGCGGGGCGAGGGTCGCAGGCTGTGGCGGCACGAGGGAGCAGCGCCAGGGCAGAGCAGCGGCAGCGGCTGTGCAGCTGAGCAGCAGCGATAGGAGGAGCAGCTGCGGGGCAGCGGGGCAAGCGGCAAGCGGCGCCAGCGCGGTGTGCAGCGTGGCTGGGTGGCGCGGGCGAGGCGCACGCGGGCGAGTGGGGAGGCGAGCGCAAGCGGGCGAGGGGAGCAAGGCCAGGGGCGCGACCGGAGCGCGGGAGGCACGAGGCAGTGGGCGCGGTGAGGACGCGTCGGGGGGGCGCGGTCGTCGCGGTGTCCGAACGGGGAGGTAGGGAAAGGAGGAGGGAAGGAGTGGCGGCTCACCCCTGTGGCAGGGGAACGCCGGCGAGGCTCGACGGAGCCGTGGCGAAGCGGGATGACGGCGAGGTGGCGGTGACGACGGGCGACGGCGTCGGGTCGACGACGAGGCGAGGTCGCGGCCTCAGGCGGGCGTCGCGCGAGGGAGAGGAGGGGCGAGGAGGAGTCCGGGAGGGGCGGCGCCGGAGGCCTTAGCGGAGCGGCGGCTATCATCGGGTGCAGCCGTGCGGGCGGAGGGGATCGAACAGGGGCACCCCTCCCCTGTTCGTCAGCGCGTGCGTGTGTCGTGGGTGACGGTGCGCGGGAGGGGGGGAATGAGGGAGAGATGGTGATCGGGACGGGAGGAGCTAGGGTTAGTAGCGGGGGTGTTGGGCTGGGCCGACCGATTGGCTAGCTGGGCCGGTTGGCCCAGCATGGGGTGGTTGTTTCCTTTCTTTTTTTTACATTTTAAATTCTGTTTTCAATTTTAGCTACTGTTTTCCACTGAATTTGTAAATCTAAATGAGTTTTGTTAGATATGAGACTCGTCACATAAATCTAGCACATTATTTCCAGGAGACACAAAAAGTTTGAGGCCAAACGGAGTTGTCTAACCATTTTTAGAAATTGAAAATGCCAATTTTAAATGCTGCTGGACCACTAAATAAAATCCAGAGGCATTTTGGGAATTCAAAAGAGGTAGGTTTCAACATGAAAAATATTTAGGGAATAATTGCCAAACGGTGAACTATTTTAATTACATGACAGAAGAAATAAATATTTGACATGCAATTTGAATTTGAATTTGGCTTTGATTTTGGACAAGTGGCAGAATGACATGATGATCATGATGACATGACCACCATTAAAGGGAGATCACTGTAGTGTGATGCTGGGGATGCTACAAATCTTGTCCACTACAAGAAATCTCGTCCCGAGATTTAAGTGGGGAAGTAAAGGGTAACTTCGGGAGAACTGACCTTTATAGGGTCGATTATCTGGTGGACCATTTAGGGAGTGTGGCAGAAGTATCTCTCGAGTTGAAACTTAAGAAAACATCGAGCGCAAAGTATGAAGGTACAATAGGAAGTTTCAAGCGAATGGACATCTGATCGATACCTGAACAGAGTGTGTAAAGGGGTTCAGAGCATCGGGAATAGATCATCTCTCAGAGAGTGGATTGTGATAACACTCAAAGCCAAGAGCATATGATACTTCGGAATCAAGGATATACAGGAGAGTCAGGTTCTGATCCTGTGGAGCTGTGATGAGGGTCAATCAAAAGTAGAGTGTAACGGGGTCTCACTGACAAGATTGTACATCGGGGTGTTTTTATAAGCAGGGAATTATTTCTGCTTATATCATATAGATCAAAAGAAAGACTAACAAACCAATGGAAAGGAAAATGTGATTATCAGGATTAATCAGACCAAAGGAAAGGAAAAATGTGTTTGCACACAAGAATTGAGGGTATATCCTTCCCAAGGAAAGGCGGAGCATGATATACATGATAGGACAGCAAGTTCATCGCCATTTAGATAAAGGCCAAGGGAATTCATGATGTTATCCATGCAACGGTGTTTGGATAATAGAGCAAGAAACATTTGGCAATGCACTTCCAATGTTCTTGTTGTTGTTCGGCGTACCACAGTCATGCTTCGAGGTAGCATTAACATGGTGTTTCAAGCAAAGATTGAATCTGAAGGTCACAAGAAGTACAAAGGAACAATTCCAAGAATGTCATGGAACGTAAGATATAACCAAAACATGGCCAAGTCTGTATTGGTAGGAAGTCAAGGATGGTGTCGATGATATCACAAATCATCGAGGGGCAGAGATGGTATTTCTAGCCATGAGTTCAATTGACATCTCTGAAGAAGCCAAAGTGTTGACGGTGATCACGACAAATTTTGTCGAGAGACTCTATGAAGATGCCATCGAGCAGCGACGACATCAAGCAAAAGGAAGGATGAAGTGAAAGGCTATGAGAACCACGGATTCGACACAAGCTCGAAATCAAGCTTGTTATCCGAAGTGAAATGATAAGATGAGGAAGATCGGCGTAAGCTTAGCTCATCGTCAGAAGTTGTGCTCCGGGAAAAAGGACCAGGTAGCACAGTTAAAATTTAGCACGATATCGATATAGATGATCAGGCTAGGAATGATGTGATGGAGTATCATCCCAATAGGAATTCACAAGAGGTAGTGCCATGACTCAATATCCTCAAGATAACAGGGGCATTACTTGTAGGTAGATCAGAATAGAGGTTGGACAGGTGAAATGATCTGCAGAGGACAAGTATTTTAACTTGTCCGGGAAATGGAATCAAGAAGAAAATATGGTCGGAACCACGATTGCAAAGTATCAATTCTCATATACAAGATGAATTTGTACCAAGGAAATAATTATTTTTACGAGCAGCTTCCATGATAAGTTCTACATCGGGTCCATGGGCATGAACACAAAGGTTCAAGGTCGACTCCCACTTCTTCAATGCACAACCTTTCATTCACTCCTCGTTTTCGAAGAAATTGTAGGGCTGAAGATTTATCTGGTGAAGCACCAGAAGAGTATGACTCGCATAACTTTCGAGTTCACAAGGATTAGGGAAAGCATAGGTTCAACCCATCGGGACATTTTTACGAAGCTATACAACACAATAACAGGAGCGATGGGCACACGCTCGAAAGCAAAGTGCTGGTGATTCGGAATAGATGATACAATTCGCCAGAGGCATTTTGTATTAGGGGAAAGTCGTCAATGAGTTAAAATACAAAGGAGCTACCGGATAGTAATCCACCACAAGATCAGGTGGTCCACAAAGGATCTGGTGTGAGAACCGGTACTCAACCAGAAGAAGGGATGCAAAGGAATCGGTTAATGAAAACATCTGAATAAGCCGAAGCTTGAATACGAAGGGTTTACGATTCCAAAATCGGGGGATCAGAGGCAGAGGCTCTGATAAAAAAAATGAGTATGTTGAAATAGAAGTAGATGGACAATCAATCAAGGATTGATTTACCGAGAACTAGTTCATGTCCAGAATGATGTCAGAGCCGGAAGGATGAATTAGTAGGTAACAACTGATGATTGCGAGTATTCGCTCACATGTTGAATCAACGGGATCAGAATGATATTGACAAGGGATATCAACGATGATTACTTGACATATGGAACTAACCATGATGCAAGCAAGTAAGAAGAATCTCAAAAGCAGTAGGCTGCAGAGGATTTTTGGGAGATCGGATAGCAATACGAAGTATTTCGTGAAACACAAGAACAACTGGGGATGAATGAATCCCCGATAAGTATGAGGATTTATTCATAGGTGTGTTCAGGCGGAAAGGAACTGCAAGGCAGTAGGTTTAGAGAAATCTCGAAATGTCGGACAGTATTTCGATATGTTGGATGGAGTCCGGGAGTAACTGAAATGAATATAAGAACGACGAGTGTAAGTAGTTATCCATCGAAGTTTATCGGTGGTCAGGAACTGCAAGGCAGTGGACACAGGGTCTCGAGAATCATCGAGGAGTATCTTCAGAGTCTTCTGATGGGGCAGAAGATCATCTGTAGTGAAGGGGCTCTCTGGGAAGAAGTGGTTACGAGAACCTAATGCCAGAGTTAGTAAAATCTTAACCCGAATAGAAGAGAGATCAGAGTCCCAGAGTAAAGACGAGGAATAAAAGATCCTAATACCACCCAATTGGCGACGTGGGCCCGTAAGCCACACAGCCAAGTTAGTAAAATAGTTTTGGACCACTAGACTCAACTTCGGCCAAGGAGTGGGAAAGGGGGGGTTCCTACAGGCAGTCGGCTCTGATACCAACTTGTGACGCCCCTGGCTCAATCATGCACTAATCATACACGCAAATGCACACGATCAAGCCTAAGGACTCACGGGAAGATATCACAACACAACTCTAAATCATAAATAAAGTCATACAAGCTTTATATTACAAGCCAGGGGCCTCGAGGGCTCGAATACATAAGCTCGCATACAAGCCTCAGCGGAATCATCAGATATCTGAGTACAGATATGAAACAGAAATAGATAAGTCTCTAGAAAGGCGGGGGTAAAACAAAAGCTACGATCGAAAGGCGCAGGCCTCCTGCCTAGGACCCTCCGAACCTACTCCTGGTCGTCAGCCAACTCGTAGTAGTATCCACCCTCGGGGTAGTAGTAGCGATCGTCGGCGTGGGCAGCTGTATCTGGGGCTCCGTCATCTGGTTGCATCAAAAGGATATGGGGGAAAAAGAGAGCAAAGCAACCGTGAGTACTCATTCGAAGTACTCAGCAAGCAAGAATCTACACTACATATGCAACATTATCAAAGGAAGGCTGTATATGTGGACTAGGCTGCAGAAATGCCAGAATAGAGGGGAAAGCCTAGTCCTATTGAAGACTAGCATCTTCAACGGTCTTGCAGCATTAGAAGAGTGTAGAGTAGTACAGCATAAGGTAGTAGTATCATTAAGTCTCAACCTCACCCAGAGATCCTTCCTCGACTCCCTGCGAGAAAGCAATCCCAGAGCCATAGTGTCATCAACCTCGGCCAGAGATCCTTTCTTGACTCCCTGCGAGAAAGTAATCCCAGAGCCATAATATCCAAGTATCCAGTTCTTGTTGTATCGATCGGGATACAACTCTGAGTGTCCTTTACCGTAGGACCGGCTATCGATAGATGTTTTCTTCCCTGCAGGGGTGCACCAACTTACCCACCATGCTCCCTTGACTCCGGTCGGACACACTTTTCCGGGTCATGCCCGGCCTCGGCCAAACAATACACCGCAACCCTACCTACAGCTCAGCAAAGAGGTCCCCGTCGGTCTATATCCTAAGCGCTCAGGGGTCTTGGGCCATCGCCCTGTGCACTCCGGGTCGGTGTGTGTAGGGTCAGGATGAGCACCACCTCAGTCCTGGATGGCACTGGCTCAGCCCGGCCACGAGGTTGAACTGGACGTCTGACAGAGCTTTCAGCTGATGCTACGATGCAGAGTGCCCATAACTCTTCCGACGTGATGGTTAGTGCTATCAGGCCGGAGGCCTGCTCGGATCAAATATCCAAATCGTTAGTGGACTAGGGGCTTGCGGTAATGAGCAGAGACTCACGATCGATGTGACCCCGTCGCCCCGTCTCGAGGACTAGCGGCAAGGACCAAGAATGCCCGACCACGCCTCGTATTCATCACTCGGGCACCATCCAGGTCAACCCGTCTCCACATCACTTGCGGGTACCCCTCAGGGTCGACCCGCCTTTCCAAGTATCTATCGTACAGTCCAAGTGTCCGTTTGTCCATAATATCAAGGGAATCCGAGGTATCACCCTCGTTGGATTCCTACTCGATGTATCCGTCAAGGTGAAATCGGAGGAATCACCCTCGAGGTTCACACTTGATGTGTTGCATGACAGGGTCGTATCAGAAGTGGAGAAGGAGGAATCACCCTCGATGACCACGACCAAATACCTACTCTACAGAGTTAACATCAGGAGTGCTATACGAGGTATCACCCTTGGCACTCGATAGTAACGCTGCAGTGTCATACAACCAAGGGGGGGTGTAGTGCAGTGCCGGGGTCTGGCTGTCGATCCCGTTGATCGAGTCATCTGATAATCCAGCGGGGCAACTGGGGACAAGTGGGGTCTCTGGTAGGTCTCTACCTAGCCTATACTAAGCAGTTTAGGATAAGCAGGCAAGGTATCAATAGCAGGTTACAATAAACAGGCTATGCATTAGAATAGGTAAAGCAGTAGCAGCAGCATTTCTAATGCAAGCATGAGAGAGAAAGAATAGGCGATATCGGTAAGCTCAAGGGGGGGTGCTTGCCTGGTTGCTCGGCGGCAAGGGCAAGGTCGTCAGGGGTCGTCGATCTCCGGAGCTGCGTCGGTCTTGGAGGCTACGCCGGTACCGGGCTCTATCGAGAGAGAAAGGGGGGAGAAACGATAAATATAATGCGAACAAATGTAGCACAGTGCATGACATGATAATATACAATGCCAAAGGTGATCTAACGCAGTGCCGGGTGATACTAGCGAAGGGGATAACATCCGGGAAAGTGTTCCCGGTGTTCGGCATTTTCGGACAGAGGGAACGGAGGGGAACGATTGCATGTTCGCTATGTTAGGGACATGTGGCGTATGAACAGACTGAGTATTCGGATTCGTCTCGTTGTTCTGAGCAACTTTCATGTACAAAGTATTTTAATCCGAGTTACGGTTTATTTTATATTAAATTTTAAAGATTTTATTCATTTTTAGAATTAACAGAATTAATTTAATTAAAAAATCTATTTATGAGGTCAGTGTGATGTCAGCATGATATCATCAGTCAACCAGTCGGTTGACTGGTCAACCTGTCAACCGAGGCCCGCCTGTCATTGTCTCATCTAAACTAACTAAAGTTTTAGATTAACTAATCTACTTCATTAGGTTAATTAAGATTAATTAATTAAGTTAATTAACCATTTAACTAATTAATTAATTATTTATTTTTATTAATATTATTTATTTTATTTTTAAACCTTTTTTTTCTTTACAGAAAAGGGGGCGTGGGCCCCCCGTGTCATAGGCCCAGGGGGCATATCGGGGCGGGCACGAGCATACGGGTGCGGGCGCTCGTGCCCGAGGCCACAGCCAGGCGCGGCAGGGTGAAGGCGTCGGGGCGAGGGGCGCAGGCTGTGGCGGCGCGAGGGAGCAGCGCCAGCGGCGGAGCAGCGCAGCAGCGGCAGCGGCTGTGCAGCTAAGCAGCAGCGGTAGGAGGAGCAGCTGCGGGGCAGCGGGGCGAGCGGCGCCAGCGCGGCGTGCAGCGTGGCTTGGTGGCGCGGGCGAGGTGCACGCGGGCGAGTGGGGAGGCAAGCGCAGGCGGGCGAGGGGAGCAAGGCCAGGGGCGCGGCCGGAACGTGGGAGGCACGAGGCAGTGGGCGCGGTGAGGACGCGTCGGGGGGGCGCGGTCGTCGCAGTGTCCGAACGGGGAGGTAGGGAAAGGAGGAGGGAAGGAGTGGCGGCTCACCCCCATGGCAGGGGAACGCCGGCGAGGCTCGACTGAGCCTTGGCGAAGCGGGATGATGGTGAGGTGGCGGTGACGACGGGCGACGGTGTTGGGTCGATGACGAGGCGAGGTCGCGGCTTCAGGCGGGCATCGCGCGAGGGAGAGGAGGGGCGAGGAGGAGTTTGGGAGGGGCGGCGCCGGCGCCGGCTGGCGGCGGCCTTAGCGGAGCGGCGGCTGTCATCGGGCGCGGGTGTGCGGGAGGAGGGGATCGAATAGGGACGCCCCTCCCCTGTTCATCAGCGCGTGCGTGTGTCGTGGGTGACGGCGCGGGGGGGGGGGGGGGGGGGGGGGGGGGGGGGGGGGGGGGGGGGGGGGAATGAGGGAGAGATGGGGATCGGGACGGGAGGAGCTAGGGTTAGTAGCGGGGGTGTTGGGCTGGGCCGACCGGTTGGCTAGCTGGGCCGGTTGGCCCAGCGTGGGGTGGTTGTTTCCTTTCTTTCTTTTTTTACATTTTAAATTCTGTTTTCAATTTTAGCTACTGTTTTCCACTGAATTTGTAAATCTAAATGAGTTTTGTTAGATATGAGACTTGTCACATAAATCAAGCACATTATTTCCAGGAGACACAAAAAGGTTGAGGCCAAACAGAGTTGTCTAACCATTTTTAGAAATTGAAAATGCCAATTTTAAATGCTGCTGGACCACTAAATAAAATCCAGGGGCATTTTGGGAATTCAAAAGAGGTAGGTTTCAACATGAAAAATATTTAGGGAATAATTGCCAAACGGTGAACTATTTTAATTGCATGACAGAAGAAATAAATATTTGACATGCAATTTGAATTTGAATTTGGCTTTGATTTTGGACAAGTAGCAGAATGACATGATGATCATGATGACATGACCACCATTAAAGGGAGATCACTGTAGTGTGATGCTGGGGATGTTACATCAGACAAGAAGGACGCAATCATCTGCGTGGATAAGATGTACCGAGATGCAGTCGCCACTGAGGCCGCGGGAGCTACAGCTCCCGCCAAGGAAAGTAAGAAAGGGAAGAAAGCTAGCAAGGATACCGACAAGGAATACGGGAAGCGCACCTCTTCGGAGTGTGCTGCACCCATCGATGATTTGCCGGAGAGCTCCACTAGCAAGAAGCCCAAAGTTGCCTCACCTGCGATGAAGAAGGTCTCGACAGGGCTGGATGGCGTTGGTGGTACGTTCACCATCAGCTCCACCCTTGATGACAAATAAGAAAGTGCGCTTGTTGCCTTCCTGTGGGCGAATGTAGATGTGTTTGCATGGTAACCATCTGACATCCCTGGTGTTCCCATGGAGGTAATCGAGCACCACCTAGCTGTCTGCCCTCAGGCCCGGCCCGTCAAGCAGAAAGTCAGGAATCAAGCTTTGGAGCGGCAATAGTTCATTGCCGAGGAGATCAAGAAACTTGAAGCAGGTGGTTTGGTCAAAGGAGTATTGCACCCAACATGGTTGGCAAACCCAGTGGTGGTGCGCAAGGCGAACAGGAAATGGAGGCTTTGCATAGACTTCACGGATCTGAATAAGGCATGCTCGAAGGACCCGTTCCCCTTGCCGCGCATTGACCAGATCATAGATTCCACTTCCGGGTGTGATCTGCTTTCCTTCTTGGATGCATACTCTGGGTACCATCAGAACTTCATGTCCAAGGAGGACGAGGAGAAGACCGCGTTCATAACCCTGTGTGGCACGTACTGCTTTGTGCGAATGCCTTTCGGGTTGAAGAGCACTGGATCCACTTTTGCAAGGGCAATGCAAATTGGTTTCGAGCCTCAATTGCACAGGAATATTGAAGCTTACATGGATGACATAGTAGTCAAGACCAAGGACAAATCAACTCTCATTCACGACTTGGAAGAGACCTTTGCAGATCTGCGCAAGATCAACTTGAAGTTAAACCCTGAGAAGTGTGCGTTTGGCGTTCCCTTCGGCAAGCTACTTGGTTTCTTTGTATCCCACCGGGGGATAGAGGCCAACCCCGACAAGATCAAGGCGATCGAGCAGATTCAAGCACCCAAGACAGTTAAAGACGTGAGGCGCCTGACCGGATGTGTTGCCACACTGAGTAGGTTCATTTCCAAGTCTGCCGAGCGCGCCTTGCCGTTCTTCAAAATTCTGAAGAAGGCAGGGTGAATGAAGTGGACCCCGGAGGCAGAAGCAGCACTGCAAGACTTGAAGACCTATCTTTCCTCTGCTCCCACCATGGTCGCTCCTAAACCACAAGAGCCATTGCTGCTGTATCTAGCGTCAACCAATCAAGTGGTTAGTGCAGCGTTGGTGGCACAGCGGGAAGTGGATGAAGGAGCAGCCGCAGCTACTGCCCCCTCCGGAGAGGAAAGTGAACCTATCCTGGCAAGGTCCAGTGCTGATCAGGAGAAAGAAGAGCAGGGTAACGAAGACAATTCCAAGACCGCGGCAAGGAAGAGGGTGATGCAGTGGCCAGTATACTTTGTCAGCTCCCTATTGCAGGGGGCTAGATCAAGGTACTCTGGTGTGCAAAAGTTGATCTTTGGCCTCATCATGGCCTCGAGGAAACTGCGCCACTACTTCCAAGCCCACGAGATCACAGTTGTCACCCGCTTCCCTTTGCAACGCATACTGAGGAACCCGGAGGCCACTGGCAGAATAGTAGAATGGGCTTTGGAATTGTCGAGCTTTGGTCTGAAGTATGAGAGTACGTCAACCATTCAGAGTAGAGCATTGGCGGAGTTCATTGCGGAATGGACACAAACCCCAGACAAAGAAACACCAGAAACAGTTATCCCCGGCAAGGAGGCCCACCAAGAGTGGATCATGTACTTTGATAGCGCCTTCTCACTGCAAGGTGCAGGGGCTGGCGTGCTCCTTGTCGCACCCACTGGAGAACACCTCAAGTATGTGGTCCAAATGCATTTTCCCCGGGAAAAAGCTACCAACAACACTACAGAGTATGAAGGGCTCCTTGCCGGGCTCAGGATCGCAACATAATTGGGAATTAAGAAGTTGATCATCTGTGGAGACTCGCAGCTTGTGGTGAGGCAAGTGAACAAGGATTACTAGAGTCCATTGATGGAGGCATACATCGAAGAGGTGAGGAAGTTGGAGGAGCATTTTAACGGATTGCAAACAAAGCACGTGCCACGTGCGGAAAACAGCATTGCTAATCATCTGTGAAAATGCGTTGCACAAAAGCTTCTTGTGGAACCAGGGACTTTTGTTCTCCACCTGACTCAACCCTCAGTATACCCGACAACAATGGCTAGAAAGAGGAGGAAACTGGACTCCGGCAAGCCTCTCCCGGTAGAGCTTCCCGAAGCCCCCGGCAGAGAGGTTGGCGGGAACAACTCCACTTCGCCTGGTGAGCAGCACCCTCCCACCGAACTACCAATTCCTGCGGTAGAGATATGCGCTCCCACAAATGAGGAGGTGTCGTTGATCCTTGTTGCCGAGCCTCAGGCTCCAACTTGGGCACGGCACATAGTCCATTACCTTCAAACAGGAGAACTTCCCGAAGAGCAAGAAGAAGTTGAAAGAGTAGCCCAGAGGGCCAGTATGTATCAGTTTGTCGATAACACGCTATACAAAAGAAGGCCCAACTGTGTGAAATTGAACTGCATTTGCCGGGAAGAGGGGAAGGAACTGTTGGCAGAGATACACAAAGGCATGTGCGGCTCCCATATTGGATCAAGAGCCTTGGTCGGAAAAGCTTTCCGGCAAGGTTTCTACTAGCCCATGGCCCTCCAAGATGCAATTGAGCTAGTCACCAGATGTGAAGCCTACCAGTTCCACTCCAAGAATATCCATCAACCTGCTCAAGATCTCCAGATGATCCCTTTGTCATGGCCATTTTCAGTCTGGGGGCTCGACATCCTGCGCCCCTTCCCTCGTGCTACCGGGGGCTTTGAATTCTTGTACATTGCAATCGACAAGTTTACAAAGTGGCCGAAGGTGGATCCTGTGAGAAAGGTGACTGTACAATCGCTATCAAGTTCTTGAAGGGATTGGTGTGCCGCTTCGGAGTACCCGCCAGAGTCATCACTGACAACAGCACCCAATTCACAAGCCACGCCTTCATGCAATACGTTCAAACCCTCGGAAGCAAAGTTTCATTCGCCTCTGTTGCTCATCCCAGAAGCAATGGACAAGCTGAGAGGATGAACGCTGAAGTGCTGCGAGGACTCAAGACAAGAACTTTCGACAAGCTGCGGAAGTGCGGCAGACGCTGGATCGACGAGCTGCCAGTGGTTCTTTGGTCCCTCCGTACAACACCAAATCGAGCTACCTGCCAGACTCCCTTCTCCCTAGTTTATGGGGCAGAAGTAGTGATCTCCACGGAACTCATATACGGGTCACCTCGAGTATTTTCCTATGATGAAGTAGAGCAAGAGCAGCACCGGCATGACGATGCCGTGCTCCTTGAGCAGAACCATCTCTGGGCTGCTACGCGTGCTGCATGCTACCAGCAAGCCTTGCGTCGCTATCACAGCCGCAGGGTTCGTGCCCGGAGCCTTGAGGAAGGCAACCTTGTCCTTAGGCGTGTTCAGTCCGCCAAGGGTGCAAACAAGTTGACGCCGAAGTGGGAAGGCCCTTACCGGGTAGTATGAGTCAGCAGACCCGGCGCAGTCCGTCTGGAGACCGAAGATGGCATTCAGTTGCAAAACTCATGGAACATTGAGCATCTTCGTAAGTTCTATCCGTAAGGCACGGCTGTCGGGCCCTGCCCGGCAGCCACCCTTTTGTACAAGCCCTGCCGATGCGCATGTAACCCTTTGTACAAAGCCAGGCATAGACCCTGAGCACAGACAATAAAACGAAGCGCTGGGGAGCCCCCAAAAACTTGCATGCATGCATAGCATAACATGAACATGCCATGATCATGTAGATGAGATCATATATTGCTTTGTTTTCCTCTGCACTAACTTTAGGACTCTTGCCGTGGACTCGGTCCCAAGAAGAAGAAACGGAAACAAGCTTACATATTGATCCCCGACAAGCAAAAGTGATAAGTTCCTTTTTATCCATACATGTCTGTGTAAGAAGAAAACTTGTGCATAGAGAAACCTCGTCACCTTTGAAGCATTTGTGCTCCCATCCTCTGACCAAGCATTCTCCGGCCAGGATGGTTGTAGTGGCTTTTGACAAAGGGGGTTCGACGAGGGGCCGGTCCCCTTCCATAGTTTTAGGCCTGGTGGGCCCAGCCCCGCGACAACAAACTGAAGGCGCCCGACAGGATAGCTTGCCAGAGAAAGCTTGTTTACTTAAAAGTATAGAGGCACTCCTCCTCTTCATAGATATAGTACATGCGCAAGCACCCGGCAAGACCGTCTTTTTTCTAAATATTTGGATAAACGAGTACAAGGCTTACAGAGTACAAACATGGATAGAAGAGATTACATATTTGAAACTAAAGTTTGGCAAATGCCTACATGTTTTAGATTGAAAAAAGATAAGTGCCCCGTAATCCCTTTCTTGTCCCTCTCCTCCTAGGAACTAAAGCGGGAGGTGAAGAGGGCAAAAGGAGTGCCTGGGCAGAAGCCCAGCCTAACCCCGTCAAGACCTGCAGGACGAAGTCTGACAAGATCGAGAAGGCGCGGACGAAGGTGATGGGTGAGGAGAGCAGCTAGGCGGTGCCCTGGTCTCCGCCACCAAGGCCAGCAGGACACGGCAGGGCGGACGAAGCCGGAGTCCACGGGAAAGCCTGCCGGGGTCCAGCTGGAAGACTGTTGGAGGAGCCGGAGACACCATCCACACCCAACGCCCCCGCAAATCGCCTTGCCAGGGAGGAGATGCAGGTGCAAATGGTGGTGCCGCCGGCCTCGCGTTGACGGTGACGGTGCGGCCGGCGTTTAGCCGGAGTCGGAGCCGTCGTCCTCCCCGTCGGCACCGTCGTCATCGCCGTCACTGTCCTCCTCGTCGCTATCGCTCGAGGAGGTGCTTTCGTCGTCGGTCGAGCTCTCCACACAGCACCCTAAGCGAGCACCCGAACGCCCGAAGACCTTGACTAAGAGCAGGGCGGCGTCCATTAATTTGAAATGGAGAACATGCCCGGCTGCCAAGCTTGGGCATAGGCGAAGGTCTTCCAGCCACGCTGGAGAAGCATGACATGAGGAGCAGGGAACTCCACGTCCGCCCGCATGCTGCCATTGTAGCCGCCCCTCATGTGCAGCCTCAGCCTCGGCGGCTGCTCGACCTCCATCACCCTTGCGAATGGGGTGGGGAGCCAAAAACGGTTGTGATCCTTGCTTGAACTACGTCGGTATTTCCCCAAAGAGGAAGGGATGATGTAGCACAGCAACGGTAGGTATTTCCCTTAGTGATGAGACCAAGATTATCGAACCAGTAGGAGAACCAAGCAACACTACGTAAACAACACCTGCACACAAAGAACAAATACTTGCAACCCGACGTGTTAAAGGGGTTGTCAATCCCTTTCGGGTAACGGCGCCAGAAATTGGCAAACGGACATGAGAAAGTTGTAATAGATTGATAGATGCAAATAAAAGCGAATAAAATTCAACGAGGTATTTTTGGGTTTTTGATAATATAGATCTGAAAATAAAAGTGGCAAATGAATAAAAAGGCAAATAGCAAAATAGATCTGAAAATATATGATGAGAAAATAGACCCGAGGGCCATAGATTTCACTAGTGGCTTCTCTCGAGAAAAATAGCATACGGTGGGTAAACAAATTACTCTTGGGCAATTGATAGAACTTCAAATAATTATGACGATATCCAGGCAATGATCATTATATAGGCATCACGCCCAAGATTAGTAGACCGACTCCTGCCTGCATCTACTACTATTACTCCACACATCGACCGCTATCTAGCATGCATCTAGTGTATTAAGTTCATGGAGAAACGGAGTAATGCAATAAGAACGATGACATGATGTAGACAAGATCTATTTATGTAGAAATAGACCCCATCTTGTTATCCTTAATAGCAATGATACATACGTGTCGGTTCCCCTTCTGTCACTGGGATCAAGCACCGTAAGATCGAACCCATCACAAAGCACCTCTTCCCATGGCAAGAAAAATCAATCTAGTTGGCCTAACTAAACCAAAGATTCGAAGAAGAAATACGAGGTTATAAGTAATCATGCATATAAGAGATCAAAAGACTCAAATAACTTTCATGGATAAAAACGTAGATCTGATCATAAACTCAAAGTTCATCGGATCCCAACAAACACACCGCAAAAATGAGTTACATCAAATAGATCTCCAAGAGACCATTGTATTGAGAATCAAAAGAGAGAGAGGAAGCCATCTAGCTACTAACTACGGACCCGTAGGTCTACAATGAACTACTCACGCATCATCGGAGAGGCACCAATGAGGATGATGAACCCCTCTATGATGGTGTCTAGATTGGATCTGTGGTTTCTGGAACTTGCGGCGGCTGGAATTGATTTTCGTCAACTCCCCTAGGGTTTCTGGAATATTGGGGTATTTATAGAGCAAAGAGGCGGTGCGGGAGGCGGCCGAGGTGGGCACAACCCACCTGGGTGCGCATGGGCCCCCAGGCGCGCCCTGGTGGGTTGTGCTCCCCTTGGAACCCCCCTCAGGTACTTTCTTGGCCCAACTTGTGTCTTCTGGTATAGAAAAAATCACCAAAAAGTTTCGCTGCGTTTGGACTCCGTTTGATATTGATTTCCTGCAAAGTAAAAAACAAGCAAAAAAACAGCAACTGGCACTGGGCACTATGTCAATAGGTTAGTCCCAAAAAATGATATAAAGTTGCTATAAAATGATTGTAAAACATCCAAGAATGATAATACAACAACATGGAACAATAAAAAATTATAGATACGTTGGAGACGTATCTGCATCCCCAAGCTTAATTCCTGCTCGTCCTCGAGTAGGTAAATGATAAAAACAGAATTTTTGATGTGGAATGTTGCCTAACATGTTCATCACATATTCTTTTCTTTGTAGCATGGACATTTGGACTTTTATATGATTCAAAGCAATAGTCTAGTTTTGACATGAAGATTTCAATACTCAAGCATATCAACAAGCAACCATGTCTTTCAAAATATCAACACTAAAGCAAGTTATCCCTAGCCCATTATGCTCAATCCTTGATCCATTCATGAAACACACTCACATAATAGCTACACCCAATGCTCAAGTACGATCATAGTGCCCCTTAGTTGGTGCTTTATAAGAGAATATGGAGACTCAAAATAAAATAAAAATTGCATAAAGTAAAAGAAAGGCCCTTCGCAGAGGGAAGTAGGGATTTGTAGAGGTGTTAGAGCTCAAAGTGAAAAAAGTAGAGATAAAACATTTTGGGTGGCATGCTTTTCCTATCAACGAAAATGATCGAGTAGTTCCCAATACTTTCCATGCTACATATATCATAGGCGGTTCCCAAACAGAAAATAAAGTTTATTCCTTTTTCAACCATACTTTCACTTTCCATGGCTAGCCGTATCCACGGGTGCCTTCCATACCAACACTTTCCAAGGAATTTATTATTTGACAACATAAAGTAAATTCATTTTTCATTTCGGGACTGGGCATCCCTAATACCTTTGCCATACTCTCGTGCAATGACAAGTGAATAAACACTCATCTTAGGAATAACACATCTAGCATGGAAATATATCAGCCACCCCCTACCGTTTCATGAGCGGTACGAGCACACAAAAGAGAAATTTATTTTGAAATTAGAGATGGCACATACAAATTTTCTTAGAACGGCACGGAAATACCGCATATAGGTAGGTATAGTTGACTCATATGGCAAAACTGGTTTAAGGATTTTGGATGCACAAGTAGTGATCATACTTAGTGCAAATGAAGGCTAGCAAAATATTGAGAAGCATCCAACCAAGAAACGAAAAATCTCATAAGCGAGCATTAAGCATAACTAACACCGAATAATGCACCACAAGTAGGATGTAATTTCATTGCATAACTATTGACTTTCGTGCTTGCATAGGGAATCACAAACCTTAACACCAATATTCTTACTAAAGCATAATTACTCATCAACATGACTCACATATTATATCAACATATCGCAAAACTATTACAAGGAATCAAGTTTATTTTGTCCAATGATCTTCATGAAAGTTTTTATTATATCCCTCTTGAATATCTATCACTTTGGGACTAATTTCATATGTTGCTTTTGATAGCTCAAACAAATCTAAGTGGAGAACATGAGCATAAAATTTTCTTCTCTCAAAATAATTTAAGTGAAGCAAGAGAGAATTTCTAAAAAAAATTTTTACTAACTCTCAAATAAATCTAAGTGAAGCATGAGAGCATTTCTTCAAAAATACTAAAGCACACCGTGCTCAAAAAGATATAAGTGAAGCACTAGAGCAATTCCATAGCTCATAAAGATTTAAGTGAAGCATAGAGAGCAATTCTAACAAGTCATAGCATAATTTTGGCTCTCTCAAATAGGTGTGTTCAGCAAGGATTCATGACTAAAAATAAAAAGCAAAATAAGGAAAGACTCATATCATACAAGACGCTCCAAGCAAAACTCATGACATGTGACGAATAAAAATATAGCTCCAAGTAAAATACCGATGGTCGTTGGAAGAAAGAGGGGATGCCACTCGGGCATCCCCAACCTTAGTTGCTGGCTTATCTTTGGATAATGGCTTGGGGTGCCATGGGGCATCCCCAAGCTTAGGCTCTTCTTACTCCTTATTCCTTCATCCATCGTAATCTCACCCAAAACTTGAAAACTTCAAGCACACAAAACTCAACAAAACCTTCGTGAGATCCGTTAGTATAAGAAAACCAATCTTTACTTTAAGTACTGTAGAAAACCCATTCGAATTTTGTTCTTGCATTATATCTACTGTATTCTAACTTTACCATGGCTTATAACCTACAATACAAACCATAGATTCATCAAAATAAGCACACAATGCAAAGAAAACAGAATCTGTCAAAAACAGAACAGTCTGTAAAGATGAGAATTGTTCTCATACTTTAGTACCACGAAAAATTCTTAAAATTTAAGACAACGGAGGCAATTTGTATGTCAAACTTGTGTAAAAAATTCATAATATTTCGTCGCTTCTGTGTATTTTCAAAATTGTTTTACTGGACACAAAAGTTTCTGTTTTCCAACAAGATCAAATCAACTATCACCAAAGCTATCCTAAAGGCTTTACTTGGCACAAACACTAATTAAAACACAAAAAACACAATCATTATAGTAGCATAATTGTGCAAACGCTCAAGAACAAAAAAAAGATGAAAATAAATTTTATTCATTGGGTTGCCTCCCAACAAGCGCTATCGTTTTACGCCCTTAGCTAGGCATAATGCAAAGATCTAAGTATTGTCATCTTTGTTTCTAGATCCATAAGACGCCCTCATGATTGATTCATATGGTAGCTTAATTCTTGTTCTAGGGAAGTGTTCCATACCCTTTCTCAAAGGAAATTGGAATTTGATGTTCCCTTCTTTCATATCAATCACGACACCTATAGTGCGCAAAAACGGTCTACCAAGAATAATTGGACAAGATGGATTGCAATCAATATCAAGAACAATAAAATCTATGGGCACATAATTCCTATTTGCAAGAATAAGAACATCATTAATTCTTCCCATAGGCTTTTTAATAGTAGAATCCGCCAAGTGCAAATTTAAAGAATATTCTTCAATATCGGTAAGACCAAGCACATCACATAAAGATTTCGGAATTGTAGAAACACTAGCGCCCAAATCACACAAAGCAAAACACTCATAATTTTTAATCTTGACTTTGATAGTAGGTTCCCATTCATCATGTAATTTTCTAGGAATTCAAAATCTCTAACTTCAACTTTTCTTCCAAAGCTTTCATCATAGCATAAACAATTTGTTTAGTAAAAGCTTTATTTTGTTCATAGGCATGGGGTGAATTTATCATGGATTGCAACAAAGAAATACAATCAATCAAAGAGAAATTATCATAATTAAAGTCTTTGTAATCCAAAAGAGTGGGCACATCACTAGTTAAAGTTTTGACCTCTCCAAACCCACTTTTATCAATTCTCTCAACAAGATTTTCACCCTCCAAATTATTGGGACGCCTTCTAACTAAAGTTGACTCTTCTCCAGTCCCTTTATTATCAATCTTAATTTTACTAAACAAGGAATCAATAGAAGAAACACCAACCATTTTAGGATCTTCATCACTTTTATGAAAGCAATCACTAGAAAACGCTTTCTCTAGAAATTCTCTTTTAGCTCTAAGCATAGTGGTTCTTTTCTTACTTTCATCCATAGAAACATATAAAGCTTTAATTGATTCTTCAACCTTAGGCATAAAAATTTTCATCTTGAGATTTTCTACATCATGAGAAATTTTATCAACACTTCTAGACAAATCATCAATCTTACTCAATTTTTCTTCCATCGTAGTATTAAAATTCTTTAATATTATTCTCAAAATCAGAGGTGTTCCTATTATTATTATAAGAAGGATTACCATAGGAATTACAATAATTATTAGGGGAATTACTAAGAAAAGGCCTAGGATTAAAATTACCTCTATAAGCATTGTTATTGAAATTGTTTCGAGAGATAAAATTCACATCTACGGCATCACTATTTTGCTCAATCAAGGTAGACAAAGGCACATCATTAAAATCAATAGGAGCACTTTTATTATCAATCTTAATTATGTAATTAATTAAAGTTATTTAACTCTGTTAGCTAACCTAATCTGTTAGTTAGTGTTAGAGACTATGATGTGTGGACCCCACTGGTCAGTTGACCAGTCAACAGTCAATGTTGACTGATGATGTCAGCATGACATCGCTGCTGATGCAATAATTGATTTTCTGATTTAAATAATTCCAAACATTTATTAAAACTTAGAAAATGCATAGTAAATAATCTGTAACTCGGATTGAAAAACTTTGTACATGAAAGTTGCTCAGAATTTCGAGACGAAGACGAATACGCGGTCCGTTCATCCGTCACACGTCCCTAACTATCCGAACATGGAACTGTTCCCCTCCGGTCATCTGTCTGACAAATGTCCGGAACCGGGAAAACATTCCCGGATGGATTCCCCCTTCCTCGATGACGTGTAACCATACGTTAGGACACACCCGGCACTGCATATTGTCATGTCGTACATTGTGTTGCTCATGTTTGCTGTGTATTTATACTATTTCCTCCCCCTCTTCTCTCTCGTTAGACCCCGACGCAGTTCCCGATACCGCCGCAGCTCCGGAGGCCGAAGACACCATTGACAACCTTGCCCTTGCCGCCGAGCAACCAGGTAAGCCCCCCTTTTGAGCATCCCGATATCGCCTATTCTTTCTCTCATGCTTGCATTAGATTTGCTGCTGCTACTGCTTTACCTATTCTGATGCATGCCTGTTTATTGTAACCTGCTATTGATACCTTACCTGCTTACCCTAAACTGCTTAGTATAGGCTGGGTAGAGACCTATCAGTGACCCCACTTATCCCGACTGCCCCGCTGGATTATCCGAAGACCCGATCAACGGGATTGAAGACCAGGCCCCGGCACCGCACATCACCCCCCCCCCCCTTAGTTGTACGACACTACTAGGTTACTATCGAGTGCCGAGGGTGATACCTCGGCAGCACTTCTGATGTTAACCTTATTGGGTAGATAATTGGTCGTGGTCATCGAGGGTGATTCCTCTTTCCCCACTTCCGATAACGACGCTGTCGTGCAACACCTCAAGTGTGAACCCATCGAGGGTGATTCCTCCGAGTTCACCTTGACGGATACATCGAGTAGGAATCCATCGAGGGTGATACCTCGGATTCCCTTGATGTTATGGACACACGGATAATTGGACTTTACACTGTTACTTGGAAGGCGGGTCGACCCTGAGGGGTACCCGCGTGTGATGTGAAGACGGGTTGCCTGGATGGTGCCCGAGTGATGAATACGAGGCGTGGCCGGGCATTCTTGGCCCTTGCCGCAAGTCCTCGAGATGGGGCGACGGGGTCACATCGATCGTGAGTCTCTGCTCGTTACCGCACTACCAACACACTATGATTTGGATATTTGATTCGAGTGGGCCTCTGGCCCGATAGCACTAACCATCACGCGGGAATAAATATGGGTACTCTGCATCGTATTTATCAGCCCAAAGCTTTGTCAGACATCCAGTTCAGCATTACAGCCGGGACGGACCGGCGCCCCCTGGTGCCTGGCTTCCCCCTGCACGCAACGACTCGGAGTGCACAGGGCGATGGCCCAAGACCTCTGAGCGCTTAGGATGTAGACCGACGGGGACCTCTCTGCTGAGCTCTAGGTAGGGTTGCGTTGTGTCATTTGGCCGAGGCGGGGCATGACCCAGAAAAGTGTGTACCGGCCGGAGTTAAGCGAGCGTGGTGGGTAAGTTGGTGCACCCCTGCAGGGAAGAACTAATCTATGCATAGCCGGATCCTCGGTAACGTACACTCGGAGTTGTATCCCGATCGATACAACTAGAATTGGATACTATGGCTCTGGGATTGCTTCTCGCAAGGAGTCGAGAAGGGATCTCTGGACGAGGTTGATGACAGTATGGCTCTGGGATTGCTTTCTCGCAGGGAGTCGAGAAAGGATCTCTGGGTGAGGTTGAGAATTAATGATACTACTACTTTATGCGGTACTAACCTACACTCTTCTAATGCTGCAAGACCTCTGAAGATGCTAGTCTTCGATAGGACTAGGCCTTCTCTCTATTCTGGCATTTCTGCAGCCCAACCCACATATACAGCCTCTCTTTGAAAATGTTGCATATGTAGTGTAGATCCTTGCTTGCTGAGTACTTCTGAGTACTCACGGTTGCTTTGCTTTCTTTTTCCCCATATCCTTTTGATGCAACCAGATGACGGAGCCCCGGTTACAGCTCCCCGCCGACGATCGCTACTACTACTACACCGAGGGTGGATACTGCTTCGAACTTGCCGTCGACCAGGAGTAGGTTCGGAGGGTCCCAGGCAGGAGGCCTGCGCCTTTCGATCGTAGTGTTTTATTTTGCCCCGCCTTTCTAAGGGCCTTTCTGTTTTCTTTTATATCTGTACTCAGATACCTGATGCTTCCGCTGACGCTTGTATGCGAGCTTATGTATTCGAGCCCTCGAGGCCCCTGGCTTGGAATATAAAGCTTGTATGACTTTATTTATGTTTTAGAGTTGTGTTGTGATATCTTCCCGTGAGTCCTTAGGCTTGATCGTGTGCATTTGCGTGTATGATTAGTGCATGATTTAGCCGGGGGCGTCACAAGTTGGTATCAGAGCCGACTAACTGTAGGAACCCCCCTTTCGAACTCCTTGGCCGAAGTTGAGTCTAGTGGTCCAAAAACTAATTTACTAACTTGGCTGTGTGGCTTACGGGCCCACGTCGCCAATTGGGTGGTATTAGGGTCTTTTATTCCTCGTCTATACTCTGGGACTCTGATCTCTCTTCTATTCGGGTTAAAGATTTTGCTAACTCCAACACTTGGTTTCCGTAACCGCTTTCTCCCGGAGAGCCCCCCCCCCCTCATTCCAGAAGATGGCGTGTCATCATCAGAAGACTCCGAAGATACTCCTCGAAGTTTCCCGAGACCGTTATGCCCACTGCTTTTGCAAGTTCCCTACTACCGATGATCATCATGAACAGCTATACATCTTTGCCCTTTGTATCTTCATTCCCAGTTACTCCTTTATGTACAAGATACCCCGAAATACTCCTCGTTATCCGGGAATCCTTTTAACCTACTACCGTGCAGCTTCTTTTGCGCTGCGGATAATTCCTCACACTTATCAAGGATTCGTGGTGTCAGTTAATCATGTGCTTCACAACATCCTTCCCATTGTTAATTGATCTTTCGAAAATCCTCTGCACCCTATTGTTCTTGATATTCTTCTGATCTACTTGCATTATGGTTAGTTCCATATGTCAAGTAAACCTCGATGATACCCCTTGTCACTATCACTCTGATCCTATTGATTCAACATGTGTGCGAATACTCGCAATCATCAGTTGTGTCCTACTAATTCATCCTTCCAGATCAGACGTCATTTATGTATATGAGCTGGATCTCGGTAAATCAATCCTTGATTGATTGGCAATCTAATTCTATTCATCATACTCATCTTTTTACCAGAGCCTCTGCCTCTGATTCCCCGATTTTGGAATCGTAAACCTTCGCAATTAAGCATCGAATTATTCAGATGTTTCCATAAACCGATGCCTTTGCATTCTTTCCTTCTTCTGATTGAGTACTGATACTCGCATCAGATCCATGGAGGACCGCTGAATCGCTTGTTGGATTATTATCCGGCAGTGTCCTTCATATTCAAAATTTTGTGCGCTCTCCCCCTGATACATATTACCTTTGGTAAATTGTATTCCCTGCTTTGTCAACCTGACTCTGCTGGCAAGCTTGTGATATATACTCCGGAAGTTGTGGTATATGTTCCTAAGATGCCCCCAATGGGTTGAACCTATGCCTTCCTTAATCTGTGTGAACCCGAAAGTTATCCAGGGTTCATACTCCTCTGGTAAATCACCATGTAGGCCTTCGCACTCAAATCATTTTTTTATAGAGCAGCGTATGAAAGGTTATGCATTGCAGAAGTGGGAGTAGACCTTGAACTTTGTGTTCATGCCCATGGACACGATGTATATCTAGTCATTAAAGCTTCTCTTAAATTAATTATTCCCTTGGTATAAGTTCATCTTATATCTAGGATCTGGCCTTTTGCAATCGTGGTTCCGACCATGCCCTCCTTTTAATTACCATTTCTCGTGCAAGTTAAACCCTCGACTTCTGTAGAGCAATACCCCAGTCCAACCTCTGTTTTGATCTGTCGTCGAGTATTACCCCCTGGTATCTCGAGATTATGACGGAGCTACATAACTCCTTATGAGTTCTTCATCTACTATTATTTCTCACCGATTCCAATATTTCCCAGGGTTCTGAGTTGTTATACACTCAAGGACACCGATAACGGAATCAAGCCCACATTGCGATTCGACAAGTATTCGAAATCTTCATTGATTACAAGTTTAATACTCCATAATGTTAACCCTAGACTGAACGGCTACATCAATATCGAAATCTTCATTGATTATTAACAGTTCTACCTGGTCCTTTCTTCCCAGAGCACAAATTTCGATGATGAGCTAATCTTACATCGAATTTCCTCGTCATATCATTTCTCCTTGAACAACAAACTTGATTTCGAGTTTGTATCGTAACCATGGTTCCAATAACCTTTCGCTTCATCATTTCCTTGACTTGATGTCATCGCCGATCGATTACATCTTCATGGAATCTCTCGACAAATGTGTTGTGATCATCATCAGCATTCTGAGCTCTTCCAGGATATCAATTGAACTCATGATGAGAAATACCGTCCTTGCCCTCGATGATTTGTGATAATCATCGGCCACTTTATTGCTTTCCCCCTCCCCAAACACAAACTTGTTCGTGTTTTGTGTTATACCTTGAGTTCCTTGCTATCCAGCATTTGTTCTTCTTTACCTTGGAAAAATTACCACCTATTATGTCAAGAATGTCGTGGGAATTTCACCACCTCATGAGAATTCTTGATACAAGTGTTACTTCTCACCATCACCATTCCTTCTTGGTCCCCGTGTTGTTTATAACCGGAATGCCGACAAATGAACTATGATGTGTGAATTCGAAACTTCTAGCAACCCTATTGCCTCCTGATGAATCCTTTGAATATCCAAAGTCTGACCTTTACTGGAAGACCATGTCAATGTTATCTCGAAGCATGACTGTGGTACTCCGATCTTCAATAAGAACATTTGAAGCACAATGCTAAAATTTCTTCATCAATTATCCAAACACCGTTGTATGGGAAATGCCATGAAATTTTTCTCCCCTCACCTAAAGGGTTTTCTACCTTTTATCCTATCATTGATATCATGCTCTGCTTGTCCTTGGAAGGATATACCCCTGGAATATGTGTTTAGACACATTTTCTTTTCCATTGTTCTGTTTAATTTGATGATCACAATTACCTTTCCATTGTTTTGTTTAACCTTTCTTGTGATCTATATGATCTAAGCAGTAATAATTCACTGCTTATGTAAACACCTCGGTGTACAACACTGTCAGTGAGACCCAGTTTCTACTGTTGATGACATTCCGGTAACCGCCGATGAACGAGAACTTTGCCTATTGGTCCGCCTCATTCAACGAGCAGGAAAATGGTTCTCTTCGTCCCTCGCCCTTGGTACCGATGTTGTTGCCGACATAAACGACAGACTATCCTCTGACATGCCTTGCTTACATGATCGTGCAAGACGTCACCGCCCTTCCTACTTTTAACCCACATGGTGGGCCATAACCCACAGTTCCACAGGATCGAAACCTGACTCTCCTGTACACCCCCTGTTCCCAAAGTTATTCCTCGCGCGTGGCCTCGCATGTAATTCACGAGTCACCTTCCGATGAGATCATCAATTCTAGTATCAGACACAATACTTATTCCCGTTGCTATGAACCCCTTTCACGCCCTGTTTCAGGCAACGAATGATTGCCTATCCGGTTGGAGCTTCTTATTGCACCTCCGTACCTTGCTCTCGATGACTTTCTTGAACTTCAACTCGAGAGATGCCCCTATGCGATGTCACTGACATAGCCCCCAGGTACCTATCTTGTGTTGGGCTCCGTCCTTCCCGAGTCTTTTCCCCTTACTCCACCTCTTAATTCTCGGGACGAGAATTCTTATTAGTGGAGGAGATTTGTAACACCCCATGTATTAAGCTACAGTGATCACCCTTTTGATTATGCCATGTCATCATGATCAATAGTGCTTAATCATCATTAGTAACATATCTCTTTTCAAATTCAAATTCAAATGGAAATTCAAACTTGAAGTGAAAATAAAAGTTGTTCAAGACAGAAACTAAAATGTTCATTTAATAGCGAATGAATCAGAGACAATTCTAAAATTTAAACCAACATCATTGGAATTGGGTAAGTGACTCAAACATCCTCAAGCAGTGGCTAAAAGCAATATTTATTAACCTTTTATTTAATCTAAATTAAATATGAAATTATGTTTTGCCCAAGCTAGTTTTTGGAGATAGGTATAATGCACTGCTAATTATGAGCTAGGTCACTAAATTTTGCGAAAGTCATTTTTGGCCTAACTATTTGCAAAACAGAAAGTAAGAATAAATAAAAAGAAAAAGAGAAAACAGAAAAGCTAAAACAAAATAAAAGAAAAACGAACCCCCCCCCCCCCGGGGCCGTGGCCCAGCTGGCCACCAGGCCACCACCCAGGCCGGCCCACCCCTGGCCTATAACCCCTCCCCCCCCAGCTAGAAAACCATAGCCCACCCGATCCCCCACTCCCCCCCGATCCACCTCACCCCCCAGCCCGATCCAGATCGGATTGGGAGGGAGGTGCCCGCCCCGGCGCTCCCCTGGCCGGCGCACTCCGGCCCCGCCTCGTTGGCGGCCACCACCGGCGCCGCCCCGGCGACTGCCTCCGCCCCGCTACCACGCCTCTGCCTTGCCGATCCCCTCTCCCCGTCCCCCTCCGTGAGCGCCCCCCCCTTTCCCCTTTTCCCCAACCGTCCTCCATCACCGTGGCCGCGCCCGGGCCCTGCGCTCGTCGCGTCCACGCCCGTGGCCGCGCGCTACGCACGAACTCGCGCGCCCCGCATCGCAGTCCCCACGCGCCCTTGCTCGTCGCCGTGCGTCCTCTCTGCCGTGACGCACGCACCCCCTCGCTGCACTTGCCGAATCGCCGAGCTGCGCCTGCTGCTGTTGCGCCCGCGCAGCCAGACCGCGCGCTGCTCAGCCCCCTGTGCACTCCCGTCGTCCAGCCGCTGTCTCCAACCGCCGCAGCCGACCGCCCGCGCCCAAGCCGCCTGCAGCTCGCCGCTGCCCATGTCGCTGTCCGCCTCTGCTCCTCGCCGCAGCGCCCTTCCGCCGCCCCGCCTTGCTGCCGCTCGCCTCGCCCTGCTCCCAATCGCGCCGCTCGCCGCTGCTGCCAGCCCGGGTCCCGCTCGCGCGCCCACGGCTGCCTTTGCCCGCAGCCTCGCCGAGGCCATGGCCTCGCCGTGCCTCTGTTGCCCCTGTGCGGGTGCACGAGCGCCGCATCCGCAGCCCCGTCTAGCCCAGCGCCCGTGTGGCTTGGTTGAGCCACTGGCCAATGGGCCCCACACCCCGGTTAAAAAAATGTAAAAAATAAAAATAAATAATAATAATAATTAAGTTAATAATTAATTATGTAATTAATTAAAGTTAATTAACTCTGATTAGCTAACCTAATCTGTTAGTTAGTGCTTAATCTGTTAGTTAGTGTTAGAGACTATGACGTGTGGACCCCACTGGTCAGTTGACCAGCCAACAGTCAATGTTGATTGATGATGTCAGCATGACATCGCTGCTGATGCAATAATTGATTTTTTGATTTAAATAATTCCAAACGTTTATTAAAATTTAGAAAATGCATAGTAAATAATCCGTAACTCGGATTGAAAAACTTTGTACATGAAAGTTGCTCAGAATTTCGAGACGAATCCGAATAAGCGGTCCGTTTGTCCGTCACACGTCCCTAACTATCCGAACATGGAACCGTTCCCCTCCGGTCATCAGTCTGACAAATGTCCGAAACCGGGAAAACATTCCCGGATGGATTCCCCCTTCCTCGGTGACGTGCAACCATACATTAGGACACACCCGGCACTGCATATTGTCATGTCGTACATTGTGTTGCTCATGTTTGTTGTGTATTTATACTGTTTCCTCCCCTCTTCTCTCTCGTTAGACCCCGACGCAGTTCCCGGTACCGCCGCAGCTCCGGAGACCGAAGACACCATTGACAACCTTGCCCTTGCCGCCGAGCAACCAGGCAAGCCCCCCTTTTGAGCATCCCGATATCGCCTATTCTTTCTCTCATGCTTGCATTAGAATTGTTCCTGCTACTGCTTTACCTATTCTGATGCATAGTCTGTTTATTGTAACTTGCTATTGATACCTTACCTGCTTACCCTAAACTGCTTAGTATAGGCTGGGTAGAGACCTATCAGTGACCCCACTTATCCCGACTGCCCCGCTGGATTATCCGAAGACTCGATCAACAGGATTGAAGACCAGGCCCCGGCACCGCACATCACCCCCCCCCCCCTTAGTTGTACGACACTACTGGGTTACTATCAAGTGCCGAGGGTGATACCTCGTCAGCACTTCTGATGTTAACCTTGTAGGGTAGATAATTGGCCGTGGTCATCGAGGGTGATTCCTCTTTCCCCACTTCCGATAACGACGCTGTCGTGCAACACCTCAAGTGTGAACCCATCGAGGGTGATTCCTCCGAGTTCACCTTGATGGATACATCGAGTAGGAATCCATCGAGGGTGATACCTCGGATTCCCTTGATGTTATGGACACACGGATAATTGGACTTTACACTGTTACTTGGAAAGCGGGTCGACCCTGAGGGGTACCCGCGTGTGATGTGAAGACAGGTTGCCTGGATGGTGCCCGATTGATGAATACGAGGCATGGCCGGGCATTCTTGGCCCTTGCCGCAAGTCCTCGAGACGGGGCGACGGGGTCACATCGATCATGAGTCTCTGCTCGTTACCGCACTACCAACACACTACGATTTGGATATTTGATTCGAGTGGGCCTCTGGCCCGATAGCACTAACCATCACGCGGGAATAAATATGGGTACTCTGCATCGTATGCATCAGCCGAAAGCTTTGTCAGATGTCCAGTTCAGCATTGCGGCCGAGACGGACCGGCGCCCCCCTGGTGCCTGGCTTCCCCCTGCACGCAACGACTCGGAGTGCACAGGGCGATGGCCCAAGACCTCTGAGCGCTTAGGATGTAAACCGACGGGGACCTCTCTGCTGAGCTCTAGGTAGGGTTGCGTTGTGTCGTTTGGCCGAGGCCGGGCATGACCCAGAAAAGTGTGTACCGGCCGGAGTTAAGCGAGCGTGGTGGGTAAGTTGGTGCACCCCTGCAGGGAAGAACTAATCTATGCATAGCCGGATCCTCGGTAACGGACACTCGGAGTTGTATCCCGATCGATACAACTAGAATTGGATACTATGGCTCTGGGATTGCTTCTCGCAGGGAGTTGAGAAGGGATCTCTGGAAGAGGTTGATGATAGTATGGCTCTGGGATTGCTTTCTCGCAGGGAGTCGAGAAAGGATCTCTGGGTGAGGTTGAGACTTAATGATACTACTACTTTATGAGGCACTAACCTACACTCTTCTAATGCTGCAAGACCTCTGAAGATGCTAGTCTTCGATAGGACTAGGCCTTCTCTCTATTCTGGTATTTCTGCAGCCCAGTCCACATATACAGCCTCTCTTTGAAAATGTTGCATATGTAGTGTAGATCCTTGCTTGCTGAGTACTTCTGAGTACTCACGGTTGCTTTGCTTTCTTTTTCCCCATATCCTTTTGATGCAACCAGATGACGGAGCCCCGGTTACAGCTGCCCCGCCGACGATCGCTACTACTACTACCCCGAGGGTGGATACTGCTTTGAACTTGCCGTCGACCAGGAGTAGGTTCGGAGGGTCCCAGGCAGGAGGCATGCACCTTTCGATCGTAGTGTTTTATTTTGCCCCGCCTTTCTAAGGGTCTTTCTATTTTCTTTTATATCTGTACTCAGATACCTGATGCTTCCGCTGACGCTTGTATGCGAGCTTATGTATTCGAGCCCTCGAGGCCCCTGGCTTGTAATATAAAGCTTGTATGACTTTATTTATGTTTTAGAGTTGTGTTGTGATATCTTCCCGTGAGTCCTTAGGCTTGATCTTGTGCATTTGCGTGTATGATAAGTGCATGATTTAGCCGGGGGCGTCACACGGCCGAGGTGGGCACAACCCACATGGGCGCGCCTGGGCCCCCAGGCGTGGCCTGGTGGGTTGTGCTCCCCTCGGAGCCCCCCTCAGGTACTTTCTTGGCCCAACTTGTGTCTTCTGGTCCAGAAAAAATCACCAAAAAGTTTCGCTATGTTTGGACTCCGTTTGGTATTGATTTCCTGCGAAGTAAAAAACAAGCAAAAAAAACAACTGGCACTGGGCACTATGTCAATAGGTTAGTCCCAAAAAATGATATAAAGTTGCTATAAAATGATTGTAAAACATCCAAGAATGATAATATAACAGCATGGAACAATAAAAAATTATAGATACGTTGGAGACGTATCAGGCTGCGCGGGGGCCCGCGCAGCTTGTCGATAAACTCCAACGGCTGGTTCCTGACGTGGCCTTCGTTCGGGTCCTGCGCGGCCGGAGGAGGTGCGATCAGAATGCCGCCCCATCCTCCTCGACCCCGAGTGCCACGATGACCACGGCCACGTCCTCTCCCACCTCCTCTCACAGCGGGCTCTGCCCCCGCATCCCCAATAGGAGGAGGGAGGCGCTGTCGAGCAGAAGCCCTCGTCACCACCACTGGGGTGCCACTACGCCCTCTCCCCCTCACCATGGTGGAGAGATGATGTCAGACGGAAGGAAGAAGAGATGGGTGTAAGCCAGCACCTCGCCCACGTTACCTTTTATAGGCAAACGGGACCGGGGGCTGGCTCCTCACCCAGGAGGCAACCGCCCCAATCCACCAATCCGACTCCTCTGCGTCACTAACGGTGCCTGGAATCAAGACCGACCTCCTGCGCCTATCCATGGCGCCTGGCTTTCTGCCTTGGCACTCATTCCCGTGCCCTTCGCGTCTGCCACCAACCCTGCGCAATGCATGCGACATATGTGGCAGGAACGGAGGGGCAGGGGAGTTAGTGGAATGGCAGTTACCGCCCCGTGAACGTGGGACATGGGCGACCCGCTGGTCATGGCCTAAATCGCCCCCACGACGTCTTGCACGACGCATGGAAAAACCGGAAACTGACTCAAGCATAGGTTAATGAAGAAGCAAGGAAAATATCAAGAAAAAGATAATATCAGCGCAAGACCCCTGCCTGTGTACCTGATAGGGCCTACCCCAATGATGCTCGGCAGCATGTTTGGGCCAGGCCCGGGAGCACCTGTCGGTGCAACAAACCTTCACATATGTTGCCCGGACGGTACATAGGCTCAAGTGGCAGAAATGCTAGCAACACCAAGCATTCAAGATAGAACCAAGCCAGAGAGAGAGAGAGCTCTTTGAGGAATCAAAGGGCAGATCAAGAAGACCAAGACAAGCCAAGACAACAATATATCACTAAGGAAAAACCTCCCTTGCCGGGCAGGCGAGCCTGGTCAGGTGGAGGCCACCCCGAAGACAAGTCCCAAGACTTCCCCGGCAAGGATTGCCGGGGCCACTGACAGCCTACATCCCCGCCAAGGCTCCACCGCTCCACCGCATCGCAACGCAAGTCATCCATCGGTGCGCTGTCGAGCCCCCAGATAACTAAGTGGCTGTCATTTGGCACGTGGCAGCCATTTAGGAGGATGATCACCGCTATATGGCACCCGTAAAAAGGCATGTCAAGTAGACAAATGGAAGATGACTAGAGCGGCGCGGCAGGCCTGCCGGGCCGCATCCACAGCGCGACACATGGCAGTGCATTTAATGCGCTTTGTCCTAACTGCCAGAGTTAGGTATGATAGCACTATTAGCTATCTAATCGCTGGATAATGACCATTTTGCCATTGTGGTAACCCCTTAGCCTATAAAAGGAGGACCGTGGCAACCTTAGAAAGGATTCGGACCCTCGTGTACTCATACAGGCGTAGCTGCTCTCCCTGAGGCGACCTTGCCGGGCTCGAGCGCCGCCCGTTCTTCACGGTCTCTCCATCAATCCACCAAAGCAGGAGTAGGGTTTTACGCTTCTCAGCGGCCCGAACCTAGGTAAAAACCACAAGTGTCATCATTGCCGTGCTGTCCCACGGCCTCCGCTCTTTGTGCAACGTGTCCTCCCCCCTGCCGTACCACAAAGGGGCCGATGGCCTCATAGGTGGCCGTGTTCTACCACGACAGATACATTGGAGACTGTTTTTTGCTTGTTTTTTGCTTCGCAGAATATCAATACCAAACTGAGTCAAAACGCAGCGAAACTTTTTGGAGATTTTTTTTGGTCTAGAAGAAAACTTGGGAGCCAAGGAAGGACCATAGGGGATCCCCATGGGGACCACAAGACACCTGGGCACGCCCAGGAGCCCAGGCGTGCCCAGGTGGGTTGTGGGCCCCACGAAGGTCTCTTGCACTGCCTCTTCGCCCTATAAATTCCCAAATATTCCAGAAACCCTAGGGGAGTCAACGAAACACAATTCCAGCCGCCGCAAGTTCCAGAACCACGAGATCCAATCTAACACCATCACGGAGGGGTTCATCATCCTCACTGGTGCGTCTCCGATGATGCGTGAGTAGTCCACCATAGACCTAAGGGTCCGTAGGCAGTAGCTAGATGGCTTCCTGTCTCTTTTTGCTTCTCAATACAGTGGTCTCTTGGAGATCTATTTGATGTAACTGTTTTTGTGGTATGTTTGTTGGGATCCGATGAACTTTGAGTTTATGATCAGATCTATATCCATGAATATTATTTGAGTTTTCTTTGATCTCTTATATGCATGATTATTTATAGCCTCCTATTTCTTTTTTGAATCTTTGGTTTAGTTAGGCCAACTAGATCGATTTTTCTTGCCATGGGAAGAGGTGCTTTGTGATGGGTTCGATCTTGCGGTGTCCTCTCCTAGTGACAGAAGGGGCAGCGAGGCACGCATGTATCATTGCTATTAAGGATAACAAGATGGGGTCTATTCCTACATGAAAAGATCTTGTCTACATCATGTCATCGTCTTATTGTATTACTCCATTTCTCCATGAACTTAATACACTAGATGCATGCTGGATAGCAGTCGATGTGTGGAGTAATAGTAGTAGATGAAGGCAGGAGTCGGTCTACTAATCTTGGATGTGATGCCTATATATTGATCATTGCCTTGGATGTCTTCATAATTATTCGATCTTCTATCAATTGCCCAACAGTAATTTGTTTACCCACCGTGTGTTGTTTTCTCGAGAGAAGCCACTAGTGAAATCTACGGCCCCCGGGTCTATCTTTTATCATATTGCTTTCTGATCTATTTTTCATCGCATATGTTTTCAGATCTATTATTCGAAAAACCCAAAAAAACTTTGCTGCACTTTTTATTTGCATCTTTTATTTCGCATTTTATTCAGATCTATTTATCCAAACACATACAAAACAATCTATCTTTTCACCGAGGAGGGATTGACAACCCCTCTTACGCGTTGGGTTGCGAGGATTTGTTCTTTGTGTGCAGGTACCATTTACATAGTGTTGCTTGGTTCTCCTACTGGATTGATGCCTTGGTTTCATAACTGAGAGAAATACCTACCGTAGCTGTACTGCATCATCCCTTCCTCTTTGGGGAAATACCGATGCAGTTTCAAGCCGCATCAGCAGCCGCCATGAGGGTGCTAACAACCTGCATGAGCGTGGCCGCAATCTGCGACCGGGCAGCCAAGGCAGCCCAAACGGCCGCTATTGTTGTCGAGGTGGCGGCAGCAACATCTGCGACGGGGATAGCAGCTGGTGAAAGCAGCACAGTAGCTGTCCATTCCACAGTGGCCACTTTAGCCCTGATGGAGGCCGCCCACGACCATGTCGAGGCCACCCACACCCAGCTCCTGGCCGTCACAACACAAATCACACGAAGCTTCTCCGACAACGGTCGGCAACCCATGGCCGAAGAGTTGGCAATCGCCGAGAGCGTTTGAGCAGCCGTCCATTCATTTGAGGCATACCTTGCCACAATGGAGCCCGTCCAAGCCTAGACCATGGACGCCCACGCCCAGCTCGTGGCAGCCTTTTCCAAAGAGATGGTGGATGCGAATGCCGAGATGCTTGCCGAGTATGGTGCGATGGATGCCATGGAGCCCCTTCCCCAGGAGATCGTCGGGCGCGAGCTGGACATGGAGGAGGCGACAGAGATTGACGAGCGCCAGTCGGAGTAGTACTCTTTGTTTAGAGCGCTGGACTTTAATTTGTTAGAGTAATGTTTAGGTCAGTTAGCTCTGTTTAATTGATGTACTTTCTCGATTAAGAAGTGTGGGTGTGCTGTAGGCTCTTTTGTGTACCCAAATTATGCAATGACTTGGATGACCACTGTAACCATGGAAATTCAGACCAAAATTTGCACGTTCAAACTCATCACACATGGGGTAAGCTATATGAATCGTTTGTGATGTTATCATATCATACACAGTGTTGAATAAGGGGTCATGTCTGACGACACTTTACGTGCCAGTTTTTTGCTGCACCGAGCCAAAAATTTTGGCTTCCTCGGAAATATCTACCTCCCCTGCCCCCTCCCGCTGACCAAAAGCCACATTTCCACTATTTCTGCCTTGCTTTCCAAGTTCAAACCTTCACTGCTTGCTTGCAGCGCCGCCTCCTCGCCGGCGACCCTCCTTCACGCTGCTCGTCCTCGTCAATCTAGGCAGGTAATCCACACCCGACCCTGATTGCTTGTATCTAGGTTGGTATTTTCCCCAAAGAGGAGGGGATGATGCAGCACAGCAACGGTTAGTATTTCCCCAGTTATGAAACCAAGGTATCAATCCAGTAGGAGGATCCACCAAACTATGTAAGCAGTACCTTCACACAAATAACAAAAACTTGCAACCTGCTACTTCTTGAGCTTGCATTGATTTTTCCCTTGAGGAGGAAAGGGTGATGCAGCAAAGTAGAGATAAGTATTATCCTCAGTTAAGAACCAAGGTATCAATCCAGTAGGAGGTACAAGCAAGTCCCCAATAGATGCACCTGCACAAACTAACAAACACTTGCACACAACGCGAAAAAGGGATTGGCAATCCCTTCACAATCACTAGCAAGAGTGAGATCTAGAGATAGATATAAAAGATAAGTAAAAGGCAAAATAAAGTAAATATAAATAAATTGCAGCAAGGTATTTTTGGGTTTTTGGTTTTATAGATCTGAAAATATATGATGAGAAATAGACCCGGGGGACATAGTTTTCACTAGAGGCTTCTATCTTGAAAGAACACATACGGTGGGTGAACAAATTACTATTGAGCAATTGATAGAAAAGCGCAAAGTTATGATGATATCTAAGGCAATGATCATGAATATAGGCATCATGTCCGTGACAAGTAGACCGACTCCTGCCTGCATCTACTACTATTACTCCACACATCGACCGCTATCCAGCATGCATCTAGTGTATTAAGTTAACAAGAACGGAGTAACGCCTTAAGCAAGATGACATGATGTAGAGATCCAATCAATATGGCAAGATGTCCATCTTTTTATCCTTAATGGCAACAATACAAATACATGCCTCGCTACCCCTACTGTCACTGGGTGAGAACACCGCAAGATTGAACCCATCATAAAGCACCTCTCCCATTGCAAGAAAAACCAATCTAGTTTGCCAAACCAAATCGATAGATCGGAGAGAAATACAAAGCTATCTTAATCATGCATAAAGAAGTTCACAGAAGACTCAAATAATATTCATAGATAATCTGATCATAAATCCACAATTCATTGAATCTCAACAAACGCAGCGCAAAAGAAGATTACATCGAATAGATCTCCAAGAACATCGAGGAGAACATTGTATTGAAGATCAAAGAGAGAGAAGAAGCCATTTAGCTACTAGCTATGGACCCGTAGGTCTGTGGTAAACTACACACACATCATCGGAAGGGCAGCAAGCTTGATGTAGAGGCCCTCCGTGATCGAATCCCCCTCCGGCAGAGTGCCGGAAAAGGCCCCAAGATGGGATCTCACGAGAACAGAAGCTTGCGGTGGCGAAAAAGTATTTTTGGTGTGCCCTCTGACGTAAGGGGAATATTTGGGTATTTATAGAGCAGAGATTAGGGTTAGAAGGTTTGCGAGGGGCCCACAAGCCTAGGGGGTGCCCCCCTGGGGCGCGCCCCTAGGGCTTGTGGCCCCCTCGTGGGTCTTCTGGCCTCTTCCCGAAGCTTCATGGTTGTCTTCTGGTCCAAGAAAAATCCTCGAAAGTATCATTCCGTTTGGACTCCGTTTGGTATTGATTTTCTGTAAAAGACAAAAACAAGGAAAAAAATAGCAACTGGCATTGGGCACTAGGTTAATAGGTTAGTCCCAAAAAATGATATAAAATAGCATATTAATGCATATAAAGCATCCAAGATGGATAATATAATATCATGGAACAATAAAAAATTATAGATACGTTGGAGATGTATCAAGCACCCCCAAGCTTAATTCTTGCTCGTCCTCGAGTAGGTAAATGATAAAAATAGAATTTTTGATGTGGAATGCTACCTAACATATTTATAATTGTAATTTCTCTTATTGTGGCACGAATATTCAGATCCATAAGATTCAAAACAAAAGTTTAATATTGACATAAAAACAATAATACTTCAAGCATACTAATAAAACAATCATGTCTTCTCAAAATATCATGGCTAAAGAAAGTTATCCCTACAAAATCATATAATCTTGTCATGCTCTATCTTCATCACACAAAGTATTTATCATGCACAACCCCGATGACAAGCCAAGCAATTGTTTCATACTTTTAATGTTCTCAAGCCTTTTCAACTTTCACGCAATACATGAGCGTGAGCCATGGATATAGCACTATAGGTGGAATAGAGTATGGTGGAGGTTGTGAGGAGAAGACAAAAAGGAGAAAGTCTCACATCAACTACGCAAATTAATGGGCTATGGATATGCCCATCAATTGATATCAATGCAAGTGAGTAGGGATTGCCATGCAACGGATGCACTAGAGCTATAAGTGTATGAAAGCTCAAAAGAAAACTAAGTGGGCGCGCATCCAACTTGCTTGCTCATGAAGACCTAGGGCAATTTTGAGGAAGCCCATCATTGGAATATACAAGCCAATTTCCATAATGAAAAATTCCCACTAGTAATATGTGAAAGTGACAACATAGGAGACTCCCTATATGAAGAACATGGTGCTATTTTTGAAGCACGAGTGTGGGAAAAGGATAGTAACATTGTCCCTTCTCTCTTTTTCTCCCATTTTTTTCTTTTTCTTTTTTCTCTTTTTTTCTTTTCTCTTATTTTTCTTCTTTTTTTCTTTTTGGGCTCTTTGGCCTTTTTTATTTTAAGTCCGGAGTCTCATCCCGACTTGTGGGGGATTCATAGTCTCCATCATCCTTTCCTTACATAGGACAATGCTCTAATAATGATGATCATCACACTTTTATTTACACACAACTCAAGAATTACAACTCAATACTAGAACAAAAATATGACTCTATATGAATGCCTCCGGAGGTGTACCGGGATGTGCAATGATATAGCGTGACATGTATAAAAAATATGAACGATGGCCAAGCCACAAATACTATGCCAACTACATGATCATGCAAAGCAATATGACAATGATGGTATGTGTCATAATAAACGGAACGGTGGAAGTTGCATGGCAATATATCTCGGAATGGCTATGGAAATGCCACAATAGGTAGTTATGCTGGCTGTTTTGAGGAAGGGTATTGTTGGGGAACGTTGCATGGGAAACAAAAAAATTCCTACGCTCACCAAGATCAATCTAGGAGATGAACATCTACGAGAGGAGAGATTGCATCTACATACCCTTGTAGATCGCTAAGCAGAAGTGTTAAGAAACGCGGTTGATGTAGTCGAACGTCTTCGCGGTCCAATCACGATCCGTCCCGCGAACTCCCCATCCAAGTACTGAACAAACGGCACCTCCGCATTCAACACACGTACCAGCGAGCGATGGTGAAGTAGTAGCTCGAGTCCTCCGGCAGCGCGATGGCGTGGTGGCGGTGGTGGTGGTGGAATCTCAGCAGAGCTTCACTAAGCACTACGGAGAGGAAGAGGGCTACGAGGGAGAGGGAGGGTAGCGCCGTGGCATAGATGGGTGCGGCTGCCCTCTCTCTACCCCTCTATATATAGGGGGAAGGGGGGAGGAGGAGGCGCCCTAGGGTTTCCCTAGGGGGCGGCCGCCACAAGCACTACAAAAAAAAGACACATCCGTGACATTTTGGCCTGAACGAAATTTTTTCCTGTCATGCTTATGACACTTCTATGACGATAATTGTGACAAAAACACGTATCATCATAGATGTGGTGGGCTCCTACTTCTATGACAAAAATGGGATTTTTGTCCTGGGCGGGCCGGAGACGCAGCTGCATGACATTCTTTGGGCCGTCCATGACGGAAAAAAATCATGGTAGAAGCGAGGGCGAGGAAAATATCGGGGAGTTCCCGATTACGGTGGGTGGTCGGGGCTGAGCGATGCCCTGTGGTTTGCGCGTTTCTCTCATGTACGTGCGTGTGTGCGAGGTGTTGGGCTCTAATCGCACTGCTAGCTACGTTACTGAACCCGAGCGATCGATACCTTGGCTATTAACTGAACCCGAGCGATTCATTCGCTGCTGACTGAACCCGAGCGATTCCTTCGCTGCCGCTGCTAACTGAACCGAGTGATCGACACTTCTGCTGCTTACTGAAGCCGATCGAGCCCCCGTGCGAGACGTAGCCAGCCGGTGTTGGTTGCCTCTTGATGAACAGTGACCATTGCTACCGTGCGCGCGGTACGTAGAACGAGTCGAGACGTGGTGAGTCGAGTCGGTTGGTTGGCTGTAGATGAACAGTTCCCGGTGGGGGTTGGATGAATAGGACCTCGTGGTAGTAGGCCGTTGTCGCTGGATGAACAGGACCCCGAGGAGGCCGCCACACCCCAGCCGGTTGGGGGTGCATGAACAGGACCCCGTGGAGGCTTTATGAACAGTAGCCGGTGGAGGCTGGATGAACAGTAGCCCGTGGAGGCTGGAGGAGGTCGACTGAGGATGAACAGTAGCTCGTGGAGGCTGGAGCAAGGCAGTAGATGGTGGATGAACAGGACCCCATTTCGACCGTAGGCACTCCAACACAAGTCCGTTTCCTCCGTTTTGCGGTATGCCACACCCCTCCCGATCAACAGGACCCTGTTTCGACCGTAGACACTCGAACAGAAGTCCGTTTCCTCTGTTTTGCGGTACGCCAGGCCCTTCCCGATGAACAGGACCCCTTTTCGACCATACGCGGTCGAACAGAAGGCCCACTTCCTCTGTTCTACGGTACGCCAGACCTCGTTTTGGCTATTCCGTCCAAGCCGGTTGGCTCTCGATGAACACGACGTATTCCGTTGCCTCCCGATGAACACGACGCATTCCGTTGCCTCCCCATGAACATGATGTAGTTTCTCTGTTCCGACCCAGCCAGTTGGCTTCCGATGAATAGGACGCCATTGCTGCCGTCCGTTGCCTCTCCATGTACACGAGCCCTGGCCGTACGTATGCGCGAGTACGCGCTCGAGACCCCGTCCGTATGTACGTACGTGGCTGTATTTTTTGGCATCTGGTTGTACGTACATGTACACGGTTTTGACTGGACTGCTACAGCTCCTTACTCGGCAACGGTTCATCGTGGCAGACAGACCGATCGACCGGTATGTACACAAACAACGCTACATACGCTTCGACCGGGTGGGTCCCAGCTGTCAAGGAGGATAAGGACGCACTTCCTTGCGTGCGAAGATATAGCTGGTGGGTCCCAGCTGTCAGGGGAAAGAATCATTTTTTTTGCCCGTAATATGGACGCACTTCCTTGCATGCGAAGATGTAGTTGGTGGGTCCCAGCTGTCAGGGGGGAAACGTTTTTTTCGCAAAATACGATGGCCCTTCCGATGGGTCCCAGCTGTCAGGTGGAGGAACCATTATTTTGCGCGTAATAAGGAGGCACTTCCTTGCTGCGACCATGGACCCAGCTGTCAGCCTCTCCACGTATAGTCCTCTTCCGATGGAAGTCGTTCCTTGACCACGTTGACCACGCCTCATCAAGAGCACCAAGGAGGGGACGACGGCGAGGCCTAGGAAGGGAATGACCAGGAGCCGGGGAAGACTCAGCAGTTGTTTCCCACATGGAGGGGAGTACGAGGGTTTACTGCTTCGGCTACAGTGTGAGGCTGCCGTCGCCGGAGAATAACAGGAGGTCTGGGTGAGTATAGGGATGGCCAGGCCAGCGATGGTAGTAGGGTGGGGCGGTGAGGCCTGCGCGGCAGCACAGCCGGCCATGGGACGTAGGAGCAGGGGGCATGGCCGGCGATGGTTTGGGCGGCTGGAGCAAGAAGATCAGAGGTTGAAGAAGCACGACGGGCGTTGGATGAACATCATACGATCGCTGCGACTAGAATCGTTTATATTGACTAAGTTGACAAATCCTGCGTCCCCGTCAACTTAGTAGGCCCACATGTTAGCCTCCAAATATGGTGGGTCCCAGTTAGCAGGGTGAGTATTCTTTTTTTTGTGCATAATAAGGAGGCACTTCCTTGCGTGTGAAGATATAGCTGGTGGGTCTGAGCTGTCAGTGGGAGGAATGTTTTTTTCGCGAAATACAGAGGACCTTCCGGTGGGTCCTCGCTGTCAGGTGGAGGAATCATTATTTTGCGCATAATAAGGAGGCACTTACTTGCGTACGGCCGTGGACCCAACTGTCAGCCTCTCCACATACAGTCCTCTTCCGATGGATGTCATTCCTTGACCGCGTTCACCATGCTGCGCCGATAGCACCAGGGCGGTGGACGATGGCGAGGCGTAGGAAGGGAATGATCCGGAGCCGGGGAAGACTCGGCAGTGGTTGCCCACATGGTGGGGAGTACGAGGGTTTACTGGTTCGGATGCCGTCGCCAGAAAATAACAGGAGGTGTGGGTGAGTAGAGGAATGGCCTGGCCAGTGATGGAGTAGGGTGGGGCGGTGCGGCCTGTGCAGCAGCACAGCCGGCCACGGGAGGCGGGAGCAGGCAGTCCCACCCGCGCTGGTTTGGGCGGCTGGAGCAAGAAGATCAGATATTGAAGAAGCAGCACGGCCGTTGGATTAACATCCAACGGCCACTGCTGCTAGAATCATTTGTGGACTAAGTTGACAAAGCCTTTTGTACACATCAACCTAGTAGACCCACAAGTTAGCCTCCAAATCTGTCCCAAACAGCATATAGCCCGAGATTTCTAGCCAGATTAAAATTAATTTAAAAACTAAACATACCTTAATTTAAATCCAATGAAATTTTACCCGCACAAAAACAATGAAATTTAAAATATCAAAGTCCGAAAGAAAAAAGTATTTTGGAACTAATTGCCCATTTGCTGTATTTTTTCATTTTACAGCCCATTTCTTATTACTTATATCCCATTTTCTGGGCAAGCCCGAATGCATCCCTCCTTGTCTTGAAAGATTTCCGGCCTAGCAGGGCGTAGAAAAGCAAGTAGGCCTACGTTGGTTATTCTGCAAAAAACAAAATAGCTGGGCTAGCCATTTTCAGAAAGGAAAAATAACTGAGCTGGTCATGTGGTAAACATATGAAATAAAAGCCTGGGCTAGACGGGCCACAGCTCCCGCACAACCCAGTTGATACCCTTCTCCGTCCCAAAAAAAAACAAAAAAAAATACTGCGCGCGCTGCTGGGTCCCGGGTGTCAGCCGCTCCTTGTGCAGTTCTCTTGCTTATTGACTACGTTGACAGTGGCGTGCGACCCAGATGTCAGGAAACCATCAGGAGGAACCCTTTTTTTTCTTGTAATAAAGGAGGCACTTGCTTGCCTACGGCCATGATCCTGGCAAGCGACCCAACGCGGAGGACGATGGTGAGGCCTCGGATGGGAACGAACAGGAGCCGGGGAAGATGCGCAGAGTTTTAGGGTGCGATGTGGCCACGATGCATGCACGGCAGCATAGCCAACCATGGGAGGCGGGAGCAGACGGTCCCGCCGGTACTGGTTTGGCTTTGGCAGCTGGAGGAAGAAGAGACTGAAGAAACACGACAGACATTGAATGTCAATCCAACGGTCAAGGTTGGCACAATTGTTTGTTGACTAAGCCAACACCACGTAGCATACTTTTTTATAGGAAGAAAATAAAAATTGGGCTCGTTCGCCAGATAACATTCCTGAAACTGTGACCGTTTGATCTTGCGTCGCAACAAAAACTGCCAGGAAAATGCGTTCGTTTGCCCTCCTCCTCCCAGGGAACGTTCGCCACATAAGTGACTAGCACCCTTGGTTTTCAACCGAGAGGTCTTGGGTTTGAGTCCCAGGAACCCTCAATTTTCTCCTCCTTCCTTCCTCGCAAAAAAAAAAGAAAATCAAAGACTTGAGAAGGTGTACAGAACAAGCTAGTGTACCAGTAAAGACTAAAGAGACGTTGCTGAGTTTTAGAAAAAAGAGAGACGTGCTCCTGTAGCTGGTTTGAATCCCAACCTAGACTATCACTATATATGGTGCTATGCTACTCTGCAAGTAATGAAACTGACATATCCAACGTTCGCTTCTCCTCTTCTCTACTTACTCTACCTAGCATCAGAATCTCTGGCCGCAGCAACCATGTCCGCTGGCGGCTCGTCCACCTGCTCTTCAGCAGGCAACAACCAGATATGCGCCAAGTCACCACCCGTACCATCGCCTGTGGGTCTCATCACACCCCCGCCGGCACACGCACCACAGCCGGTTGCTCATCGCAACCCGCTGCCGTTGGTGTGGTGCCACTGCTGCAAATCACGCAGAGTCATCCATCGCGTCTCAACCACAATCCTCAACCCTGGCCGAGTCTTCTACAAATGCCCGAATCATGGGGTAATAATATGTTTAAGTGTTGTTCCGCTGCTTTCAGTTCTGATTTTTTTAATAGTTTGGTTGATGATCTTCCAATTTGATTCGTGCAGAAAAGGGAAGATTCATGTGATTTGTATTTCTGGGAAGTTGCTGATGTGGGGGAATGGAACTACGCTGATTATTTGGTTAGCTGAGGAATCCCAATACCAGCAGGTTGTGGTGTTGGACAAGTAACTGAAGGAACGACAGAAGAGGAAGATGCAGAGCAGAAGGTTAAAGATGTTGTTCCTCTGATCATGGCCAAGCAACAGCTGCTGAACGGCCTTGATAGCAATGAGGAGATGAAAGAGCTTGTGAAGATAATGGGCAAAATCGATGTGCTCTGTAGGATGATTGTCTCTTTATTTGTAGTGTATGTAGCACTCGTGATGTATTCAGTGGCTATGACATGAGCACTTTGCTGAAACTAGTAATGAATGAAACCTGTTTAGTAGGCTGGGCATAGTGTTGTGAACATCTAATGATTTCTATTAACGAAAATCGGGGGGTATCCCCTTTTGCTCATAAATAAATAAATAGCAGAGGCCCTTTTGCTAATAAATAAATAAATTAGCAGAGGCCCTGTCGGGTCAGCTTCGTTCCCATTCAAAAATGTAGAGCAAATTGCAGTCCAACAGCAAACTATGTCATCAAATACAAGTTTCACAGCCAAATATGAGTACAACTAAACAACAATGTCATCATGTTTTAGTTGTCATACAATCACCAAACACAAATAAACATACATAATAAGTGATGTTCTCATAGCAAAATACTAAACAACAACTTCATCAGGTTTCAGTTGTCATAGCAAACACAATTTCACATAGTAGATAAAAAGTCGTCTTCTGACAGGCAAATACGATAAAAGCAATCTAATCATCATCCGCAGCAGCAGCAGCGTCAACATCTTCACCATGTGTATCAGTCTGAATCGTAATTCCCCCCGGTGTCATCTTCTTCTTCATCCTCAATGTCCTCGAACATTGGCATCTTATTGATCAACTCTTGTATGTCCAAAGCCTGACAGGCAATCTTTTCGCCAGCGCCATTGACGTGATGGTTCTCAAAGATATTAGGAACATCTGTGGAATCTTCTACATCAGGAGCAGTGTAAGCATCATCTTGTTGTGCAACTTAATTAAACGAATTCCTCTGCTCAAACCTTTGCAATACTCTCCAGTCATCGCTACGTGCATATGTGTGTCTTCCAAGAAAAATATCTGTGTTGCTTGATTTGCCAAAATAAAAGGCTTGTCAGTCTGGTACGCCGCCTTGACATTGATGGATTTGAAATAATCATCAGCTCTAGGTTTTGCGATCCTGGAAAACAGGTTATACCAACAATAGCACAACAGAACCACACACCGATGAACCTCGAAACTGGAGATATACTGCAACTGAACAATGTCTGTTATGTTAGCATACATTTCGGTTGTCTCTTCACCATACTTATCCATGCTCATGATGGCACTGTTTTGTGTCTTCCTGCCTTCGTCACGTTCAAGGGTGTTGTAGCGCACATCTCCAACAACGCAAGATTCATAATGTCTTACCCGAGTATCAGGACCCATTGCTAGTGCGTAAAGGGCATCATTAACTGCCTGCCCATCCTCACGCATCTTCTTAACCTATGGTTAGAAAATAGACAAGCTGATCATCTTATGTACTCAATATATTAAAAAACCTGACAGTGCAATTCAAAAGCTTACATGGCTCTTGAACCATTTTGCAAATCCTGCCATAACCAGTTTGTCAATGTTTCTTGGATTTTGCGGCAGTAACTCCTTTTTGTAGATGTTGCACAACATAGTGATCGCATCAAACATCTAAATATATAAGAATGTGCTGCAAGTTTAGTAGATTACGATGGATAAGGTGCAGTACTTAGCACTTACTCGATATAAGGTAGAATCTCAGGACAGTTATTCAACACATACCAAACCATTTTTTCCAAATCTTTAGGTTTGTCTTCTTATCGACTCTTCCCTGTAACTCGAACAGAACAATCGAAAACATTGAGCTCGGGATTGTCTTCACCCACCTCTTTGCTAAGCTGATCAGCTGTTTCAATGTATTTTGAGCAGAATGTCAATGCTTCTGTAGCAATGTAGGCCTCTGCAATGGAACCCTCAGGTCTAGCTCTGTTCCTAACATAGCCCTTGAAAGTGCCTAGCCGCCTTTCAATAGGGTACATCCAGCCATACTGTACTGGACCTCTAAGTAGTGCCTCATCAGGTCGATGAACAGCCAAATGCACCATCACATCAACGAAGGCTGGAGGATATATCTTCTCAAGGTCACATAGGATAGTTGGTATCTTGTCTCTAAGATGCTCCAAAGCATCTATCCTGATATTTCTGCTGCAGAGTTCCCTGAAGAATTGTCCCAACTCTGCAACTGCTCTGTATAAGTCAGGGAGGCCCAATCCTCTAAGGATAACAGGTAAAACCCTTTGAAGTAGGACGTGGAAGTCATGAGTTTTCAACCCTTGTACCTTGTTTCCATCTGCACTAACTCTCCTTTCAGGGTTGGAGGCAAATCCATGTGGGAATCTCACACATGGCAGGACCTTGCAGAATTCTTTTCTTTTTCCTTGTCCAAGACGAACACAGCTAGTGCCATATCCCGTGGTTTACCTTCATCTTCCACCTGCAAATCCGTTCTGATACCCAGGTGTGTCAAATCAATCCTAGATTTTAAGGTATCTTTTGTCTTGCCTTCAATATTAAGAAGTGTGCCGATAATGTTGTCACATATATTTTTCTCGATGTGCATCACATCAAGATTATGCCGCAGATCCAAATCTTTCCAATACTCCAAGTCCCACAAAGTGGACCTGCGGGTAAACAATAATCTCTCTTCTGCCCTGCCACGCTTCCTTTTCCCCGCTACCATTATCAGGATGGTTTCCTGGTGTAATATGCCTGACCTTCTCTAATTCCACTTGTGACTCATCGCTGGTGAGCCTCTTTGGCGCATCACGGTTTTCATGCTTTGCATTGAACACATGTCTTCGGTATTTTGTAGGACACGGCTTGTCCTTGGCAAGGAAATGGCGGTGTCCAATGTAACAGATCTTGCTAAGTATTGCGTATGACAACGGATTCTTGTCACAGCGAACACATGCATTGTAACAGATCTTGCTAAGTTCATGAAGTTTTCAACCCCCTCGACATATGCAGCGGAGAATCTTTGAGCAGAAGTTATCCAAGTACTGTCCATCTGTTAGACATACAAATTAGTTCTTCTACTAGATATTACAGGAAAAATGTATATGCATTTTTATGAAGTCCAGAAAAAAATACCTAGGTCGATGTCTAAAGCAATGGTAAGATATTTGGACAAGCAGATCTAAGTAACGAAATATATGTAAAGCTAATTTAGCAAACAGATTTGAGTGCTAAATTATGGGAGGCTATTTCAGCAGTCAATGAGGCCGAGCACGCAGCCATCGAAGGCCATCTCAGCAACAAAGATCGAGTATAAAACGGTGTCGAGCTCTTTCACCTAACAGATTGGCTACTAGACCATGGCAATCTATGTCACAATAAAAATATGGCAGGATATTTTAGCAACTAATCGGGCATGGCATGCCATCTCAGCTAAGCAGATTGAGTGCAGAACAGGGCAAGGAAGCTTCTTAAGCAGAGCATATTGACTGTAAACTATTTCGGCAAACAGTGAGATTAACAGCGTCTATCAGCTAACATTCAGCGTTACTCTGACATGCACGGGGCCTCAGTCTAGAATGTGCGTACCGTGGGAGAAGATGACCGTCGTGTGTCTCCACAAGAACGTCGCCAGCGGTGGCGGCGCGGCTAGAGGACGGCAGTCTACGAGAGCGTACTGTGGGAGCGAGAGGATCGCCGTGCGTCCCCGCGACGAACCGCGGTGCCGACGTATCGACGCAGCGGGGAGGGCAGCATTGGTGGAGCGAATGGAGTGGAGGGGGCCGAGGGGAGGGGGGTTTGGGGAATATTATTGGCTAGTTGGCCGAAGGGCGGTTGAATTTGGGATTTGGGGGGTATTTTTGCGCGGTGGGCGGGGGAGTTTGGCGCATGATCCATCGATACTACTACTAGTAATCCGGTAATCCCGACTAAAATAGTGCGGCCGGGTCTTTTCCCGCGCGATATGCTGGGAGGTTGGCTTAGTTGCTTTTTTTAGGATGAGTAATGCTACACCTATGTAATCCCAGTTACGTAATTAACGTAATGTGAAACGTGTGGGCTGTTGATTGGAGATTGGGGGGAGGCAGGGGCCCACCACCATGAAAATTAGAGGGGAGAGAGAGAGGAAATTTACGTTAACCCTTTCGTAGGTTCCCGTAGATGTAGAAAGATGTGAAATGCGTGAATGTGTAGTGGACGTACTATTGGAGTGCCTAAGATAAATTGTGTATGTAGACCCTATGTGTTTATTTACTTCGCATGTTAGCTTTGTCTCGGGTCAAACCTTCTAAGTTTATACTTTTTTTTGCGGGGAAAACTTCCAATCTATTCATCTTCAATCATGGTAGTACAACGAACACTAGAAATAATAAAAATTACATCTAGATCTATAGACCACCTAGCGACGACTACAAGCACTGAAGCGAGCCGAAGGCGCGCCGCTGTCATCGCCCCTCCCTCACCGGAGCCGGGCAAACCTTGTTGTAGAAAACGAATCATCATTCCATATATTTTCATACAATATATATTATTATTATTGTGAAAGTAAATATACACCAGACGAGATTCATGCAAACACGGTAGATTTTCATTACATTTTGAACTTTTATAGGACAAAAAAATAAAAGAAACCCGACCCTAAACCTATTCTACGACGGCGACCGACGTCCTCCATCTGTCGTCTTCATGTACGGGGGCGGGGTTCAAGACCCGTGAAGTGAAGGTGCGGTCTCCGGCGAGGAAGAGTAGAACACGGGAGACGGACCGGCCAGTTGGCACACCATGCTCTGCCGCCTCCCATGCCCTACTCATCCTTGGAGGAGTCCCCGACCTCGGTGGTGCCGGTGGACGTGAGGTCGATGATGAGGAGTCCCCAACCACATGCGCCACCGAACATTGGACGGCGGTAAGTAGGACGCGTGGCTGACGGTGCTCCCGTCGTCAGCCGCCAACGTGGCCACCGCTTGTGCGGTCGCGTCCGTGTCTGGCTACGCCGCTATTGGTTTGCGAGCGGCGACTTGAGCGAGGGCGGCAACCTCGAGCTTCATCCCCAAAGACAAGCTCTCCCGTAGAGCGTTCGCGCTCGCGGTCATGGTGGATGTGGTGCCAGGTAGGAGGATGCGCTATGGTGTGGAGTTTAGCTGGCTGTTGCTGCTTTAAGTAGCGCATTCCGGTGAGGCCAAGCGTCCGAGTGCATCATTAAATTGCCGGAGTTGGTTCCTCGGGCACCGAGCCTGCTTAATGACGGCATACGGACGGACGGCATGAATGCAGGCAGCTGGCGCCGGCTGGGAACGCACGCGCGCGACAGCGCGAGGGACGAGGGTTTTTGGTGTGCCAGGGTAGTCAGCTGTGGTCGTGGCAACGTTGGAGATGCCCTTTGCTCACATGTGATCCCCACATGTCATTAAAAAGCAAGACGACCCGGCATGGTCTCAGGTCCTGGGGATGCAGTTGGCCGCGCTAGAACACTTCGCGGACGCGTCGCGGTGCACGCGCACTTCGGTGCCCCATGCATCCTCGACGAGACGGGTGTTGATTTGCTTTTTTTTAGCGCCACCGGCGGCACCCTGAAGCCGAGTGTGTCCAGCGACGATGAGCGTGTCACTCACCACGGTCGCCGTGTCCAGAGGCGGTGCGGGAGCTGCGCCACATTGCTGGCCCCCACGACGCACATGAACGGTTGCCGATAGCGAGGAGGTCGTGGGCCAGCTCCTCCATTGGACTAGTCTGCGCCACGTCATCCAGACAGGTTTGCCCCACATGTCGGTTTCCCTGTTTTCCCGGCCAAATTCAAGCATCAGTGCTGCGCGTTACGCATTAGGCGCAGAACAGGTGGTTTTTGTGCCCTGGTTCAAATGTGGTACAATACGAAGTTGTTACCTTAACCCCAAGTGTGGTGGTTTTGGGTACAGTACCACCCTTTTCCTTTTCAACTCGTGAAGCATAACACTTGATTAAGTAGCTGGATGGTGTGCTAATTTAGGTGTCCGACTGTTTGAAGGAATAATTGAGGTGTGCCCGGTCAGTGCCCGCATTTAGGGGTCCAACTTACCATGTTCTGGCAGTAGTAACTATACTAGTCCCTGCGTACTCCCTCTGTTTTTATTTACTCCGCATTTTAGCTTTGCTCGAAGTCAAAGACAAAGTTTATAGATAGAAATAATAACATATACACTAACAAATCTATACCATTAGATTCATTATTGAATATACTTTCACATCATATAGATTTGCTATTGTAAATGTTCATATTTTTTCTATAAATTTGGTCAAATTTTATGAAGTTTGACTTCAGTCAAACCTAATATGCAGAGTAAATAAAAACGGAGGGAGTATCTTACTCCGTGACCTAGACGGAAGGGAAAACGAGACAACTTAATGTTTTTTTGAGCCGTTCAAGTATAATCATGTGGCGTTGCTTATTTCTCATTCCTCTCCAACCCTCTTCTCCATCGATCATGCCGCCCTCCGGTCGAGTCTATCCTCCCGCATGCCTCATTCGAACATTCCGCCGAGTGTCATTCGCATGTGGGCCTAGACCATGCTTGTATTTCCAATGTTGTAATTTGTCCGACATGCATACAGACAAGCAGTTCGTTTAAAGTTTCACTTTGCCTCCACTATGTGTCGCTTCCCATCTTAGTTTTGACATCCCATTTGGTTCATGCCCCGACACATCTTGACGAGGTCGATTGATGTTGAGAGATCAAGTGCGTGTCGTGCAAGAAGATAAAGGTTTGGTGTGTTTCTATGATAGTAATGACCCAGGGGGGTCTGTGTGTGCGCGTCGGTCATGTACCATCTAGCTAGATCGATTGAAAGAGGACTAGGGTGGGTCCGGAGATCGACCGATCTAGAGAGGGGCGGAGAGGATGAATGTATGCTTAAAAAAAGATAGATGAAAGGCTTGGTTACAATTAATGCATGGTAGAGTGACCTAGGCGTGTGTCGAAGAGCGACCTGACAACGAGTGAGATACAATCCTGATACCTCAGGAGATCAATTAGGTTTGACAAGCACAAAGAGGAAGAGAGGTGGTGTGTGTGTGTGTGCGAGAGAGAGAGAGAGAGGGAGGGAGGGAGGGAGAGAGAGAGACCCTGAGATGAAACCGAGAGAGAATGAGTGGGTGCATGTGTGATACCTAAGGCGGATTCAAAATTTTGAACCGGTGATCATAGCATCAGCAAATCATATATAAAGGGTATTCAATGTTTGTTTCTCTTTTGAACGTATAATATGCTCCCTCCGATCCTTTCTAGTTTACATATAAGTTTTATGTGTAGTCAAAGTATCTCTACTTTGATCAAACTTACAGAAAAAAGTATCAACATTCAACAACGCCTAATCAATATTGTTAGATTCGTACGTACTCCTAGATTTGTATTCAAACAGAAATGGTTTCCAATTTGTTTTCAAACACGTGAATGCTTGTTCTCGCACATGCTCTTCCTACTAGGATTTCGCCACGTATAGCCAGTCCAATAGTAACTTTTTTTAACCTCCCTGTCCAATAGTAGTATAAGTAGTAGTACTAGTGGAGTACTGACAAAATCTGCAGTAGAGTATGCAGTGCTCATAGTACTAGTAGTATACTCACTCCGTTTTTATTTACTCCGCATATTAGAGTTGACTGAAGTCAAACTTTATAAAGTTTGACCAAATTTATAGAAATGAATATAAATATTTAGCATAACAAATCTATATGATGTGGAAGTACATTCAACATATTAGAGTACTAGTAACACTCGACCGACCTCTCTCTCTTCTAGTAGTATAAATGACGCGGGCGGGGGAGGGGGAGGGACGTCGGTTTGCTCTCAACTGCGGTCCCACAAGCGAGCGAAAATGCAAGACGAAGCACGTTCCATTCGGTGGGCGACATGGAGGGTCCAGCGTGCCGGGGTGCAACGCGAACGCGACAAGAGTGATGTACACCGTCCGTTCCTTATGAACTTGCATACTTCGAGTACTCCTTTTTTTAACACAGTACAGACGCAAGCGCTCATACATGCGCGCATACACTCACCCCTATGAACGCACACACGCACACCCTATCCCTATGAGCACCTTCGAGAGACTGAGCCGTCACACCTCTATCTCTACTCTTATCTCTACTCTCGGTGATGATGGTGTGCCTGCCATCTTGCAATATAGACTGTCCGATCTATATCTGACGGATAGAAAGCAAACTATGGCAATTTTGCAAAAGGATACCCGCACCTCTATCATTCATCCTTATCTCCCACAACTTCATTGTTGAGTAATTAAAAAAGGAAGCCTCTGGAACAATCTGGCATGGTGGCTGCTGTCGGCGTCGTCCATCCCCATGCCTCCGGTAAGTCCGACCACCAATCACCACCGCGCCCCACTCCTCCTCACCTTATCTCTCATCTTTTTCGAGATATCATTTTTCGATGAAATTCTTGAGATACCATTTTTCGATGAAATTCTCGAGATATCATAAAAAAAATGCATCCTGATGTGTCGTGCAATGCACGGGCATCTTGCTAGTCATCTTGAGATTTACGAAGTCACCGCCTCGTCGTCGACAGGAACGGTGGGGAGGTCCGGACGTCTGCCATGTGAAACTCCGAAACTTTGGTCCCATCACATCCCACCCCACAACTCTGCACAGTCAAAATCGAAACTCTGCACAGTCAAAATCGATTGACCGGTCGTCACCGAAACCTCTATTCACACCAGAACCTTCACTGCTCGGCCTACGCTAGCTACTTGCCGGCCGGTCACCACTGCCCCAAAACCACACCTCCTCTCCAGCCCATTCCACCACCTTTCGATCCCCTAGCACACATCAACCGTCCCCTAGTTCACCGGAAAGCCATGGTGCTCCGCAAGATCACATACTACAAGATGCTGACGCCGGAGCGCCATGTAGAAATCGTGGCGGCGGTCGGTGCCACAGACCTCCGTTCCCAAGCTCGCTTTGCGGCGGGCCAATTCCCGAGTTCTCTCGAGCCAAGCTCCGAGGAGGAGGAAGCCGATCCAATGTTCATGGCGGAGGTCGCGGCATAGAAGGCCCCTGATGCGTATGAGACGATGGACGTCGACTTCATGCCGGCATCCGGGTCCCCCATGGTGCAGGCGGACCAGCGGTTCAACATGGCAATCCTAAAGGAGGACCGGGAGGTGGAGGCTCAACTCGACGCAGAGCGCGTGGATGCCGCTGCCATCGAGGCCCTCCTATAGGCGGAACCGGATGTCGTGTATGTGAACCGGGCGGCGGAGGCTCAACTTGACACGGAGCAAGCAGATGCCGCTACCATCGAGGCCCTCACGCAGGCTGAATCGAACGTCCTGGACTTGAACCGGGTGGCGGAGGCTCAACTTGATGTGGAGCACACGGATGCCGCTGCCATCGAGGCCCTCCTGTAGGCGGAACCGGACGTCCTACACTTGAACCGGGCGGCAGAGGCTCAACTTGACGCAGAGCGCGTGGATGCCGCTGCCATCGAGGCCCCCCTATAGGCGGAACCGGATGTCGTGCACGTGAACCGGGCGGTACTCGCGTCCGTGCAGAGCGACCGCACGCTCCGCGTGAATGAGTAGCTGGAGGCCGAGGACAACCACGGTGCAGAGACACACGTCGGCAGCTACGGCTGGTTCGTGGCGGCAGCCAAAGACGATGTGGCCGTCTCGTTCCACGAGCAGTGATAGTTTTTCTTTATGTTTTTGTTTTTAGGGATCTTTTGCTGTGTAAAAACATATATTTATGCAAGTCACCTGACTTTCATCATTTGGGTCAGTCGACCATTTCAGGCGGTTGGATGAATATCCTACATCTCCTAACCCTTCTTCTTCCTCACCTCTTCTTGTTCCCCAACAGACCACCGCACGGGCCATACGGATCTTCCCCAACATGCGGTTGTATAAACATACTGTATGAACAAAAATTATGTGTCAGCGGTAGGATGGCTGAGTTTGGTTTGATCACATGCGGTAGCACGTGTCAGTGAGGGTGCGTTGCCTTGGTTGGGTTTGCGGCATGCAGGAGCGATTGTGTGAGGGTGCGGTGCAACCGCGGCAGCCGTGCGCAAGTGTACCTCCTTTTCATTTTGAAAACTTTAGGCAAGCTTGGCAAAAATGTGTGGCGAAGTATGGCAATGCAAGGCCTAGACCCAAACAGGATACAAGTACGTACATACTACTTGTGTTAAAAAAGAAAGGCGAGGTTTTCCTTCGTGGGATTGATCGATACAAATCCTCGTTTGACGTGTCAATTAATGCGTATTTTTTTCTCCAACACCCAAAGAGCTAACCATCTCACTCCTCATTGCTTGATTAATGCAGCGCCATGCAAACCAACCTTCTCACTTCCGCATGCATGCAAGGGTATATTAATGTCCTTGGTTGCTAGTACGAGGCAAACCCCATCAATTTTGCCTCGATTAGTGTTAGTGGCCTTCTGCAAATTATAATTTTAATACTGGCCTTGTATACAAAAAAATGGAGGTAGTAACTATTTGACTTCCTTCCCCATTGTGGTGACGTCGATGATATCTCGAACGGTGTGGCTTTGGCGAAGCGCGTTCGACGGAGCACACCATTGAGGGAGACCACGGTAAGTCATTCGCAAGTGCCGCCTGCAAGCCAAGACAACTGCCTTCTTTGCATCCAGGAAGTCCGTTGAACCAAAGGACGCGTAAATGTACTAGTACTACACAACAGCCTCGTCCGTCCAGCTTAGTGCGGTAAGGTGGTTTCTCGAAGAAGACGATGGAGAAGCGGAGTCAGCGAAGACTGAAATGATGGTTGCTTCGTCCGTGCTTTGTGATTTGATGCCTCACTGCTTTGTGATTTGTGATAGAAGGGACAGGGGAGTAGACTCTGTGCTCTATACTGTACATGCATCCAATCACGAGAGAAAGAAGAGAGAGGTTGCATTTTTCTATTCCTTCAATCAATCAATTAGGGAGCTTCAGTTCCATCTTTTTGGCTTTGGCAGCACCCTCCACAATGGTTCCCATCGATGCCAAAAGCTATTTTCACATTTGGCTAACCGTACCACTTGGTTTTGCTCCTGTGTGCTATCTATACAAATCTCGATTATATTGATCTGAAAAATTATAGTATCAAGATTAGTAAAAAGGAGGTGATTTTGCCACGCGGAAGGCGGGGGAGGTTTCTTATTTTTAGAGGACGTTGGCCTAGTGGTTTGCTAACATGCGGTCCCATGTGTCAGTGCTTTACCAAGCCTATCCGTGTCCCACATGAGGCAGAACAACGGCAGAAGCAACACGTGGTTAACTTGAAGAAGATGAGGGAGAAGCGGATTCAACAACGAGTGAAATGATGGTTGCTTCATCCCTCCAACTTCTTTTTTTTAGCATTACTTCGTTCCTCCAACTTAACTGCGGGAAAGGTGCAGCTTTGTGATTTGACGCCTCATTGCTCATTACTATGCCGGCGCCATGACTGGGGTGCTTCACCCCTGCTGCTCTGCACTGTTATTTCGGAATGGCACGTGGACCCGGTTGCTTGATGTCCCACATGTTGGCGAAAGGGACTAGAACATTTATGAAAGCAAGCGCTCCACTCTTACGACGGAGGAGTACATGACACAGCGGCCCAGTGAACTGTTACTTGTACTATAGTACCACTATAGTTTTGCTGTTTCGCACAATCCATCGATACAAACCCGATTAAACAGGCAAGGGCGGGATTTTTCCCGTGCAGTAGATGATACTAGCCATACATTTCAAAGGCAATTTTAATGTATGCAAACTGAATAATTAAGTAACAATATGAGATCTCGTAAAACTAAAAACACATATGATTTATTGTGTTAGAGTGTAGTAGTAGTGCTGTATTGCATAGTTGTTAGATGTAACATGTGAGAATGTGTAGGGATGTACTTTTGGAGGGCCTACAGAGAGAAATTGGGCATAAAGTGGATTCAAATATTTGTATTTGTCTTCATAGCATTTGTAACTCATATCTACAGTTTGTACAGTAGACGTGAATGCTTGTTCACTCTTATGAAACCAGTACAGCAATAATGGGGTGGCGTACGCCAATTTAGGCACTGGCACGTTGGCCTACTCGGCTCCACAGAGAGAGCGAGAGAAGAGATAAATACATGGGCGGCCAGTGTATTTCAAGCGAAAAGCGTAATACGGTCACCAGACTTCAGAATACGCTCATTACGGTCACTATATACGTTTTGCGGTGATTATACGGTCACTTGCTCACCGCTCAGCATCGGATTTCACTCTGTTGACCAGCCAAATAGTCTGCGTGGCACTATGTTGACTGGTTAAATTGACCACGTTCCTTGTGGATCCCACCTGTCAGTTCGCATAGGAAAAAGGTAAGATAAACACAAATTTACGCAGGCGCGACAAGACTCCAACCCGTGCGCGGGAACCACCTGGTTGTGTATGTGTCAGTCAGGGCCTGATGTGTGCGCATGCACGTGTAGGTTGAGCACTTGAGCGTGAGAGTGTGTGTTGGTCGTGTGGTGTGTGCATGCATGCGTGCGTGTGTGTGTGTGTGTGAGTGTTGTGTGCGTGCGTGGCTGCGTGTGTACGTGTGAGTGTTGCGTGCGTGCGTGGCTGCGTGTGTACGTGTGAGTGTTGCGTGCATGCAGTTCGTGTGCATGCGTGCGTGTGTGTATAATCACCAGACCAGCTCCTGTGTGTTAAAACAGACGGATCGCCATACCAATACAAGGCCACCTTATCCGCTATGCCCGCGGTCATGACTTTGAACCACCGTCCAATATTTTTTTATCGTTTGTTTTCATTTTTATACACGTCGACAGCTGGGCCCAATGGTAGTGAGATAATGTGATGCAACACTAGAGGTGCCACATGGAGCGTTTAACTGGTCAACTAGTCGTGTCTTGAGCAAATGCAGAGCTGTACGGTGAGCCCGTGACTGTATAATAACCACAAAACGTAAATGGTGACCGTAATGAGTGGATTCTGAAGTCCAATGTACGTATCGTGCTTTCGCTTCAAATACAATGATCGTCACTGTATATATCGCGAGAGAAAGATGAAACATGCGTGAATGTGCTGGGGGCGTACTTTTAGAGGACCTGGAGATAGTTTGTGTGCATACGTGAAAGGGGCGTAGAGGGGGTGTATGTGATGGAGAGAGAGATGCTCTTCATTTCTCTTTATTATGACTAACTTTATATATAGTATAAAAATATAAAAATTCACAGTGCGGAATAAATATCATTGGGTGCACCATGCAATGCAAATTAACGTTCATACTCCTCCATATAACTTTGTAATGTTGTATATATGTAGAAATTCTAAAATAATTTTTTGGCCACACTTTGTGTGGTTTTATTCAAAAGGAATGTTGTATGCGAAATAAACATGAAGAGAGGGCTTTTTAGATCAATGGGGTACGTGATGTAACATGTGTGAATGTGTAGTTGACGTATTTGGCAGGGCGTAGAGAGGTATGTGAATGTATTACGTATTCGAGAGAGGCATGGATAGAGGGGCCGGCGGGGGGGACGTGGGAGAGATAGCACGAGAAATGAGAGAGGTCTAGAGAGAGAGACGAATAGGATGTCATGGCGAGAGATGCCCTTGAGTGTGTATATGCAAGGGGGGAGGGGATAGAGGCACGAGGAGAAAATATTTTGTGTGGTGTCTATGTTGGTATGTGTGGGTGTGAGAAGATAGCGAGACCTAGGGGCAGAGGGTGTGTCACCGCGTGAGGTCCGGTGGGCCGAGGTGAGGCCCTTGGTTCGGTTCCGTCCTGCGCCACATTGGTCGGCCCGTGACGCATTCAGGGAGACCCATGAAGGACTAGTCGTACAAGACAAAGATACCAGAGTCGTGAAGGACTCTGTGTCCACTGACAAAGCCGGCTAGGATTTGTAACCCTAGGCCCTCGGACTAAGGTAACCCCTTATCTCTGATATTACCATTTATCCAACCTAACTTTAAGGGGCATCCTACAGAATGCTCTGCTAGAATCATACTCGTCAAATTAGGAAGAGAGATGGAGACAATGCGTGCGAGACAGGCCTAAAGATAATGTGCGTGTGGGAGACACGTAGGCAGGTCTATGTATATAGAAAGGGTCGATGGGGATTGTGCGTGTGTATGCATGTGAGAGGAAGAGTGCTTGTGATAAAGGTTAGTGAAAACAGTTGTAAATGGTTGCGAGAGGGAGGGAGGTTGATATCGAGAGCATGTCTGCGAGAAAGACACCTCGGGAGAGAGTGTGTGAGCATGTGTGAGGGACCACCGATGGATATACACCGTGTGCGCGTATGTGTGAGAGAGAAAGTCAGCGCATGTGTGAGGAGGGGCCTATGGAGAGTGAAACTACACGTAAAAGACTGATGTACACATTGATTAAAAATATAAATTGTATCCAAATATTAGGATGGGATCATGATATTTGCAATTCGCGTAAGGAACGGTCATTGATCCATCAGACATCTATATTCTATCGAATTTGAGCATGTCGATGTTATTATTCGACATAATTGATCCACAGAGTTAGTATTTTGAACTCCAGACAATGCATCGCTTTAGCAATTCGAATATAAACGTGAGTATAGTTCATGTTGTGTGTGTACAGCACATTATACATACAAAAGTTACACAATGAACATTATAAATAGCTAGCTATGAACTAGCATACATTTGAATTCAACTTAAGGTGGTTTAAAAAATTCAAATTCAACATGAAGTCCATTCAATTATTTGAATTCGAGATCATGGCATTTGTAAATCATACCTAAATTATGGGGGCACCAATCTTTGCTCTGCTTTTGTACATAATATCATATATAGTCGTGTACAAAATAGATTCAAATTTACCTCCTCCATTCCAAAATAATCATAGTTATAGGATTTTCAAGTGTCAAAATTTCAAAAAGAAGCACATAATTTAATGAGGTTTTCAAACATACAAGGTCAAATTTAACGTTGTCTATTTAGGTCAATCCTCAAAGTTCAAGAGTACTCTAAACGTGAATGCTTCTATTTCAAAATTTCGAACGAAGCGCCAAAAGAGCCTCTAGTCGCCCGAAACCGCGTGAGACCAATGTTTGGTAGAAGGAAATTACTTTTCTAACTCCGACCCATGAAGCCTACCGGCCCGACGTCTATAGGTCTAAACCGGGGTAGGTTTGTAACTTCATCTAGATGCCACGCAACCGCCTCCGAAAAACATTCATACACCATGGCCGCCTAAAAACACATTCGCTCGGCCAAAATTGCTCCCGCCCACTATTTGGGACACCTGGGATTACCGTCCTACCCCCGACCCGCAGTAGGTCCAAAATTTAAGAGGGGGAAAAGTTTGTACTTTCCCCAAATTTCAAACAAGCGCGTCCCATCTGTTAAAAAAAAACAAGCGCGTCCCAGACCGAAACATGGTTCCCCCTTAGCTCCCCCAGCCACCCCCGCCCCCCCCGTCTGATTCCCCATTCGTACTCCGTGGGCACCAAAACTACCTCTCCACCAGCCGCGAAACCTCGGCGTCCTCCGTCCGCCACCCCATCCCACCCATCAACCGCCGCCCTCCTCCATCACGCCGGAGCCGATACCCCGACGTCGTCGTCCACCACAACCGCAACCGCAACGCCCTCCATGGCTAGTATTTGAAGCCGAGGCCGAGCTGCCTCTAGGATGCCAACGTGCACCGTACCCGAGCCAGTTCAACCACGTCGTCCTGCGCCTCACTGCTGCCGCTTCAACGTCGCCACCGTCCACCGCACTGGAGTTGTTCCCGCTATGCCGTCCTTCGCTGCTTCGGATTTGCTTCCCCTCCGCCGACAGACGGCCACCACAACACAGTCAACAATTTGGCCATGGGTTCGTCCAAGGCTCCACCCTCCTCCAAAACATCGGTTCCCTCGGTAAAAAGAAGAACATCGTCGCGATATCAGGAGGACACAGCATTGGCAACCGGATCTGGTACTCCTCTTCCCTTATTCGTGCAAATCTTATGTGTCTGCTTGCACGGTATTCATCCCACAGAAGACACTAGTTGACCGCTTCTTCCTACACCTTCTTCCTGATAGTAGATGTTCTAGTAACTCGCGATGCACAAGGTTTCTCCTCATATACTATTTCACCTTAGCTAGAGGTTCGTCGCCCCCCTGGATTTCAATTCCTGGTCAGTTGATTCCCAATTAAAGGAAGCATTCCCCGGCGTAACAGGCGCTAGTCCGCCTATTACGCCGGGGAAGCAGCGCCTCGGTGTTTATCTTAGGGGTGTGTGGGGCCTAGGAGCTGCTGGCGCCCGATCTGGAGGTCGGCCGGGCTTAAAGGGATGGCCGGGGGGCGCGACCAAGCACGGTGGTGGTGTGAGGTCAAGGGGAGGGCGGGGCGGCGGAGGCAGGGGTCTGGGCTGGTGGTCGCTGTCGGTTCGAGAAAGATCGTCAACAGTGACTGGCAGGAGGTAGACGAAGGCCATCTACCCGTTCCTTGTAGATCGGACGGTTCATAAAAAAATTGGCTGACCTATTTATTTTCAATCGACTGTTATTTTGATAGGACCACATGTGGTGGTGTGCTGGAGGAGTACCTGCATTTCCCAGCCATCCCTGTGCTCATATATTACAAAATCATACAGAGTAGAATCTAATTTTGTTTGCCATGCAACGCTATAGAGCTATCATATGTCTCCTGTCATTTATTTTTCAGCCACCTGCTATCTGCTACTTTTACAGTGCACTAGTTCTGCACACACTTCACCCATACTCTCACTATTGTTTTTTTATGCATGGGTATTTCAGGCTCTGCCAACCGGTTGATAGAAGCACAAAATAAAAGAGATAAGTTGCTCCAGCTTTCTTCGTGCTTAGGCAAGACACGTTTGGGTGCTATAAAGGGTGTAGTGTCAGCAGATGGAGACGGTAAACGTAGCTCCGGAGTTGATGATCTCGCTCGCCATGAACCACCATCCCGGGTGCTTGCTTTAACTTCACGGTGTCATATGTGGTTGCATGTTGCATATGGTGTCTAGCTTGTATTCGAAAGGCCGAAGTCAGTCTTTATTAAGATAAGGAAATATATTTTTTACATGAACCACCATCCCGGGAGCACCAGAAGCCAAATAGCTAGTCAGGGCACTGGACAAGCCAGTGACAAGCCCAGCACAGACAGGCATCACATGCAAGCCAACTAAAAAGCCACAGTGGTGGCGAAGCAGCCCGCCTCCCACTAGGCTCTCAGGTCCTCGATGATCATGCTCACCACTCCAGCTGGGTGTCTAGCTTGTATTGCTTCCAATTTGGTTAAATTGCATCTGCTTAGCTTACACATTATACCTTTGAATATGACATGCCTTCATGTTTTTGGTACATACTACTACATCTGTCTATTAACCATGTTCTTACATCAAACTAATGTTCTTGTGTATCCCTCATCAATCACTTATGATGAGACAGTCAGGCTCGTGGACTGCTGTAAGAAAAGACCCTCTTTTAAAGAATGCAGTGTCAGCCTCCCCACATGATTCTCAAGAAACAGCAATGCTAGATGAAGATAGTCAACGTAGCTCTGTAGTTGATGACTGCATTTCCCCTACACCACCATCGCAGGTGCTTGCTCTAACTTGGCAGCGTGATATGTGGTTGCATGTTGCACATAGTGTCTAGATTGTAATTCTTCCAATCTGGTTAAATTGCATGTGCTATTCTGCTTAGTTTATACATTATACCTATTAATGTGACATGCCTTCCTGTTTTTGGTACATAGTACATCTATCTATTAAGCATGTCCTTGCATAAAACTATTGTTTTTTGTATCCCGCATCAATCAATTATGATGAGACACCTTTAGTATATGCAGAGTGATATTGGTTGCATCTTTCATATGATTTATAGCATGCACTGCTTCTAATTTGGTGAAACGCCATTTATGATGGGACGCTTTTAACTTGGCAGTCATATTGGTTACATCTTTCATGTGGTGTCTAGCTTGCATTGCTTCTAATTTGTTGAAATGGCTTCTACTTAGTTTACACAAATAGTTGTGAATATGCCATGTCGTCCTGTTTTTCATACATATTCCATCCTCGTATCATGTGTTTGCCTTACATCAAAGTAGTGATTGCCAGTATCATGCATGAATGAGTTCTGAAGAGTGAATTTTATTGCTTTTTCTTGTCGGTTTTACTTGACAATGCAAAATCAATAAAGCGGAAGGAAATTAGCAAGGCAGTGGATAAAGGTGCTCTTTCCAAACAACTGAAACGAAGGGCCTCTACAGATTTCTTACTCTGGCCACCCCCCAAGAAGATTTGCAAGACAACACATGCATAGACACTCAACGTAGCTATGTTGATGATGAGCACGTCTCCCCTAGTCCACCATCACAGGTGCTCCCTCTAACTTGGCACTGTTATATGTGGTTGCATGTTATGTATGATGTCTAGCTTGTATTGCTTATAATTTTGTTGAATTCCATCTGCTTACTTTACACATTATACTTGTGAATAAGACACGAGTTCCTGTTTCTAGAACATACAATATCTGTCTATCACACCATGTTCTTACATCAAAGTACTACTGTTGTGTAACCTGCAACAATCACTTATCATAAGACACGTTTAACTTGGGAGTGTGATATAGGTTACATCTCGCATTCTTTTCTAGCTTGTACTACTTCTAATTTTTGAAATGGCACTTATGACGAGACAGTTTTAACTTGGTAGAGTGATATTTGTTGCATCTATCATATGGTGTCTAGCTTTCATTGCTTCTAATTTGTTGAAATGCCTTCTGCTTAGCTTACACATCATAGTTGTGAATATGCAATGATGTCCTTTTTTCTTACACATTCAACCGTCCTATCATGTGGTCGCCTTACATTAAAGTAGTGCTCGTCAGCATCCTGCATCAATGAGTTCAGAAAAGCGAATTTTTATTCATTTTTCTTGTGGGTTTGACTTGACAAGGCAATAAAATTAAGAAAGAGGAAGGAAAAAATTAAGGCAGGGACTGATGGCGGTCTTCCGGCGAAACCGGCATCCCAGGTGCTTTCTCTAGCTTGGCAGTGTGATATTGTCTTGTATGTTGCATACGGTGTCTAGCTTGTATTGCTTGTAATTTGATTAAATTACTTCTTCTTAGTTTACACATCATAGCTGTGAATATGCAATGCTGCGAATATGCAATGGCACTAATGACGAGAGACCTTTAACTTGGTAGTGTGATGTTGTTTGCATCTTGCATATGATTTATTTCTTGTACTGCTTCACATTTGTTTAAATGCCAATTATGACGAGACACTGTTAACTTGGCAGAGCGATATTTGTAGCATCTTTCATATGGTGTCTACCTTCCATTGCATTGCTTCTAATTTATTGAAATGCCTTCGGCTTAGTTTACACATCATAGTTCTGATTATCTCATGCCGTCCTGTTTTTCGTACATATTACATCCTCCTATCATGAGGTTGTCTAACATCAAAGTTCAGTTCGTCTGTATCACGCATCAATTTGTTCTGAAGAACTAATTTTTTATTCCTTTTTCTTGTCGGCTTGACTTGACATGGCACAGAGAAAGAGGAAGGAACATAGAATGGCAGGGGATGGTGTCAGTACTGAGGACGCACGAAAATGGAAGCGGAAGAATTATGCTGATTCTGCTGGTACTGATGGTGCAATAGAAGGTCAAAGTCCACCAGAAAATTGTACAAACACGGTATCCCATGCTACACCAGCTGCAAAACAATCCAAACAGAAACTAATAGCTGCCACCAAACAAGCAGTGACAGCTCTAGTTGTTGCAACACCTTCCACAGTACCACCAGCTGCACGAGTTACTCGTTTGTCAACTCAGCTAGCAGCATGTTCCCAAGCTCCCTTGCCACCTGACACTACTTCCGAAGCACTCTTGACACAAGACGAGTTGGCAAGATCAGATGAACCTTGTGAGCTTCAACAGCAAGAAGGTAGTTGCTGGAGTCAAGTTACAGTTGCATGCTTCTTTATATGTAGTCTCACAATTTGATGTACACTAACACTTCCTATGTTCGTTGTTGGACAAGCACCTAGGCGCAAGAGGAAATAGACATCATGGATAATGCTCGATAGGTTAACTAAATCTAGAGGAGGAAGAATGGAGATCCGTTTTGAGGCAGGTTTAAAAAGGCCACGTGATGCTACAGAGTCAGCCAAGTTAGTATCAGAGGCAGCGGTTGTCGTTAGGTGTCATGCACGTATCCTCCCAACATGGATTCAGTACAGGAATGACAAAGACGAAACCCAGTTCAACACCTTCCTCGACCATTTATCTGTAAGTATGGTTATGTATGGAAATTAGTAATATCGTCTTGGTCTGTCCCATACTTTCTAGGTTGCTGGTAATGAGACTCCCATAATTTTCAACAGATGAGGTTCAAGTTGGATAGCCAAGATGATGCAACGAGACAAGCATGCACCCATGTTTTCAAGTCTGCTCTACGACAGTATCGGTATAACTTGAGGAAAACTCACTTTGAAGGCAAGGCTAACAGTGAACTTACCCAAACATCTCCAGTGGAAAATATATCGGATGAAGACTGGAGAGGCCTTGTTAAACACTGGTCTGATCCAAAGGATCAAGTACGTTATATATATGTGATCAGATCACATGTTGAACTCCTATTTACGCATGTGCCTCACAAATCTATCTTCTTGTAGGTGAACTGTTCAAAGAACGAGGCCAACCGTACGAAAGTGAAATTCCAACAGACGACAGGATCTCGTAGCTATATTGCACACTGCGAGGATCTTGTAATTAGCTGTTGTTTCACTCTTTTCGCTGTGCCATATTATCAGATCTATATTGACTTGTTCCAAATGCAGAGGAAAGCCCGCAAGGACCAAAAAGTACCTGAACCAAATGCTGTGGAAATCTTCAAGGACTGTCACACCAGCAAGACGAAGGGCATGACTACACCAGTCAAAGCCGCTGTTGTAAGTCCTTAATCCTCATGCCTTTTAACTACTACTTACTCTGACTTGTGCATTGAACTGCATGGTTTGCAGCCAATGTCTATTACTCTTTTCAATTTTATACACAATTGTCTTAGCGTATCATTGCACCTTACAAAGTTTAAAAGAGAGGAGTGATGTTCCTTTGATCTTGATCTGTAATCTAGTTCCGTTCTGGACTTGTCTACACAACGTTACAATTGCCTGTTTGTCTGTTCTCAGTTGTTTAGTGATATGAATGATGTCATACTATGCTTACCATATTTTAAACTTTGTCTCTTTATCCTTAGCTGTCAATACAATGTGAAGAAATAGACAATACATTAGCCATGGTACATGGTCATATGTTTGGAACCTGGTTTTATTATCTACTTTGCAGTAAAATACAACTAATATTTTACACGGGTTCACCAGAATAAGTTCTGCATATAGACCAAAGCTATTTTGTTTGGTTTTGCTGCCTCCTTAATATCTTCTGTTCTGGTATTAATAATGTAAAAACTCAACTTTTCAGCAAGCTATGGAACAAATGGTGGAACCGCCACCTTCTGAAGGTGACGAGGCAACTATAACCGCAATGTCACCTCTTGCTGCAGTGGGTCAGTACCTGTCCACTAACAGTGCCAAAAGCACGTTCCTGCGTAATACGGGGTTGGTTGTTAAGGCAATCTCGTCCAAACTGCCTCATGATCAAGATATGCAAGCTCAAAACAATGTTATATCTGCGCTCTAGACACAAGTCCATTCCCTAACAGAGACCCTTTGTGAAACAAGGACAACCATTGTTTGATGTCGTCAAGATATGCATGGTTTTGAAACCAGACTATTAGACATTTGCTATGTTGTTCAGGAGCCTAGGAGAAATTAAGGCGAAGGTTATGGTGCTCCATCGGATAGTATAGCATGAAAACGTAACAGTCCGGTCAAATGAACTGAGCTTCTAAACTTCTGGTGGTGCATTTATCTGCCGGACTGTTAACTTTTATGCCAACCTTCCTTTTGTTTTATGGTCGTAATTTGTTTTGTTGCGATACAAAATTTGTTCTTAACGTGCAACGACCGGCTGAAGAAAACAGCAAGCCATTTTTGTATAGTGTAGGGTGTTCCCTATATTTGCACTGGTGGCGAACTTTGATGCCCAGTGGATGTAATCTGTGCAATCGCCTTAATAGCCTAGCGTTAGTTTCTGGCTTATTTATTCCCCTAGTCTTCTTTTTCCTTGGTTTGCTAGTGGCCGCAACAACCATGGGCCATATACGGACCGTGGTAACCTTGAGCCTGCTACGGGCCGTAGGACCCATGGGCCTCCTATGGGCCGTAGGATAAATGGGCCTCCAACGGGCCGTAGATTCAGTGGGCCTCAGGCCGTTGGATAAATGGGCCCACATGGGCCATAAACGGGCGTAATTAGTATCGGGCCAGCACGGTAACGGGCCGGAAGATAGCAAAGGCTTAATTCTATCATAGGCGTAATGGGTCGTTAATGGGCCAGAATATAGGACGGGCTGGAAACGGCGCAAAGGGTTAACAGGCCACAAACGGGCCGATTCTAACCACGGGCCAAATTTGGCCCATTAGGGGAACAGGCCAGTAACGGGCCAGAAGTAATCGAGGGCCGGAAAGGAGCCCAAGAATGTATGGGTCGTCAGTAGGCCGAAAGCTAACACAGGCTGGAAACAGCCCATGTGAATCATGGGCCGTTACTGGGCATAAAGAAATTTACTGTTTATTATGGGCCAGAGTCAGCGCGGCCCATTAAAGGGCCCAAAGATACGAAAGGCCTCGTATGGGCCGAAAGACGTCATGGGCCATACATGGGCCAAAATGAAATAGGCTGGTATTATACTGGACGGCCCACATGATGCTATTGGGCCGATTTCAGGAACGCCATAACGGGCCGTGAGTTACCGGGCCGTAAAATGGGCTATATGCGAACAGACCATTAACAGGCTTTTCATGGGCCGACCCGCTATCTTTTGACCAAGTCAAATGGGCCGGCCTTTGTAAGCTAAATGGGCTAGTGTTGGGTCGTCAGACGTGTCGACATATCATAGGCGCGTATCTGACCCAATGATGAGCTGACACCTGTTTCCTCCGGCCAATGAGAATTTTACACGTGGAAAACCGCCATTGGTCGTTGCTGTTAACGTGTTATCGGATCCAAAACCGGACCCAGTAGATAAACGGCGACCCGTTACGGTGGATGCCACGTGTCGGTTACCCTTGACGAAAGCACTTCCATGACGCGTCATTTATCGTCATGGAAGCTTCCGTGATGATAATTTTGGTATTGTCATGGAACACTTCTACGACAGCACAGGTATGACTATCTTGATTCTGTCATAAAATCATCATGGATGTACATGCATGACAGAAAATGTGACCTACTATGACAAACACATATCATCACGGAAGTGTTTTTTTTGTAGTGAAGGGCAACCCTAGATGGATTTTGGGTGGCCCCCCTAGGTGCCTTGCCCCCCAAGCAAGGGGGAGGCAGCCCTAGGGGGCGCACCAACCCTCTGGTGATCATGAGCTGAGGTGAGGGGGGCGCACAGCCCCTTAGTGGGCTGGTGTGCCTCCCTCCCTTGGCCCATGAGGCCCCCCAACACTTGTCGGGGCCCCCGAAACCCCTTTCCGTTCTCCTGGTCATAACCCGGTACCCCCAGAACAGTTCCGGACTCCGATTCCCTTCGTCCTATATATCGATCTTCACCTCCGGACTATTCTGGAGTTCCTCGTCATGTCCGGGATCTCATCCAGGACTCCAAACAACCTTCGGTTACCATCAAAACAACTCAACTATACTTTTATCGTCACCAAATGTTAAGTGTGTAGACCCTGCGGGTTTGAGAACTATGCAGACATGACCGAGACACCTCTATGGTCAATAACCAATAGCGGGACCTGGATGCCCATATTGGTTCCTACATATTCTATGAAGATCTTTATCGGTCGAACCTCGATGTCAAGGAGTCAGCTAATCCCGTATGTAGTTCCCTTTGTCTATCGGCATGTTACTTGCACGACATTCGATCATCGGTATCACCATACCTAGTTCAATCTCGTTACCGGCAAGTCTCTTTACTTGTTCCGTAATACAAGATCCCATGGTTAACCCATTAGTCACATTGCTTGCAAGCTCATTGTGATGTTGTATTACCGAGAGGGCCCAGAGATACCTCTCCGTCATACGGAGTGACAAATCCCAGTCTTGATCCATGCCAACTCAACAGACACCCTCGGAGATACCTGTAGAGCACCTTTATAGTCACCCAGTTATGTTGCGACGTTTGGTACACACAAGGTACTCCTCCGGTCAGTGAGTTGCATGATCTCATGGTCATAGGAACATATACTTGACATGCAGAAAACGATAGCAATAAACTTGACATGATCATATGCTACGTTTATAGTTTGGGTCTTGTCCATCACATCATTCTCCTAATGATGTGATCCCATTATCAAATGCAACTCATGTCTATGGCTAGGAAACCATAGCCATCTTTGATCAACGAGCTAGTCCAGTAGAGGCTCACTAGGGACAGGTTGCTGTCTATGTATCCACACATGCATTTGAGTTTTTGGTCAATACAATTATAGCATGGATAATAAATGATTATCATGAACAAGGAAATATTATAATAACCACTTTATTATTGCCTCTACGGCATATTTCCAACAGTCTCCCACTTGCACTAGAGTCAATAATCTAGTATTACATGGTAATGAATCTAACACCCATAGATTTCTGGTGTTGATCATGTTTTGCCTGTGGAAGAGGTTTGGTCAACGGATCTGCAACATTCAGATCCGTATGTACTTTGCAAATGTTTACGTCCTCCTCCTTGATTGCATCACAGATGGAGTTGAAGCGTCACTTTATGTGTTTGGTCCTCTTGTGAAACCTTGGTTCCTTGGCTAGAGCAATGGCACCAATGTTGTCACAGAATAGAGTCATTGGGTTCAGTACACTGGGCACAACTCCAAGATCTATCATGAACTGCTTCATCCAGACACCTTCCTTTGTTGCCTCTGAGGCAGCTATGTACTCCGCTTCGCATGTAGAATCAGCTACCACGCTTTGCTTGGAACTGCACCAGCTTACCGCTCCCCCATTTAGAATATATACGTATCCGGTTTGAGACTTAGAGTTATCCGGATCAGTGTTAAAGCTTGCATCGACGTAACCCTTTACGACGAGCTCTTGATCACCTCCATAAACAAGAAACATTTCCTTAGTCCTTTTTAGGTACTTAAGGATATTCTTCACCGCTGTCCAGTGATCCATTCCTGGATTACTTTGAAACCTTCCGGCCATACTTATGGCAAGGCTGAAATCTGGTCTTGTGCACAGCATCCCATACATGATAGAGCCTATGGCAGAAGCATAGGGGATGACACTCATCTTTTCTCTATCCTCTATAGTCGCTGGGCATTGAGTCTGACTCAACTTCACACCTTGCAAAACAGACAAGAACCCCTTCTTGGACTGATCGATTTTGAACTTCTTCAATATCTTATCAAGGTATGTGCTTTGTGAAAGTCCTATTAAGCTTCTCGATCTATCTCTATAGATCTTGATGCCTAATATGAAAGCAGCTTCTCCTAGGTCCTTCAGTGAAAAACTCTTGTTCAAATATTCCTTCATGTTTTCCAAAAGTTCTATATTGTTTTCAATCAGCAATATGTCGTCCACATATAATATTAGAAACGCTATAGAGCTCCTACTCACTTTCTTGTAAATACAAGATTCTCCAAAAACTTGTATAAACCCAAATGCTTTGATCACCTCATCAAAGCGAAGCTTCCAACTCCGAGATGCTTGCACCAGTCCATAAATGGATCGCTGGAGTTTCCACACTTTGTCAGCATTCTCTGGATCGACAAAACCTTCTGGTTGCATCATATACAACTCTTCCTTTAGGAAACCGTTAAGGAATGCTGTTTTGACATCCATCTGCCAGATTTCATAATCAAAAAATGCAGCTATTGCTAACATGATTCTGACGGACTTAAGCATCGCTACGGGTGAGAAAGTCTCATCGTAGTCAACTCCTTGAACTTGTGAAAACCCCTTTGCCACAAGTCGAGCTTTATAGACGGTGACATTACCATCCACTTCCGTCTTCTTCTTGAACATCCATTTATTCTGAATGGCCTTTCACCCTTCAGGTAATACTTCCAAAGTCCATACTTTGTTTTCATACATGAATCCCATCTCGGATTTCATGGCCTCTAACCATTTGTCGGAATCCTGGCCCACCATCGCTTCTCCATAGCTTGTAGGTTCACCGTTGTCCAACAACATGACCTCTAAGACAGGGTTACCGTACCACTCAGGAGTTGTACATACCCTTGTTGACCTACGAGGTTCGATAGTAACTTGATCCGAAGCTTCACGATCATCATCATTAGCTTCCTCTTCAACTGACGTAGGTGCCACAGAAACATCTTTCTGTGCTGTGCTACTCTCTGGTTGAAGTAAAGGTTCAACAACCTCATCAAGTTCTATCTTCCTCCCACTCAATTCTTTCGAGAGAAACTCTTTCTCGAGAAAGGACCCGTTCTTAGCGACAAACACTTTGCCTTCGGATCTGAGATAGAAGGTATACCCAACCGTCTCTTTTGGGTATCCTATGAATATGCACTTGTCCGCTTAGGGTTCGAGCTTTTCCAGCTGAAGCCTTTTGACATAAGCATCACAGCCCCAAACCTTAAGAAACGGCAACTTAGGTTTCTTGCCAAACCACGGTTCATACAGTGTCGTCTCCACGGACTTATATGGTGCCCTATTTAAAGTGAATGCAGTTGTCTCTAAAGCATAACCCCAAAACGATAGTGGAAGATCGGCAAAAGACATCATAGAACACACCATATCCAATAAGGTACGATTACGACGTTCATGCACACCATTACGCTGTGGTGTTCCAGATGGCGTCAAATGTGAAACAATTCCACATTGTCTTAAGTGATTGCCAAACTCATAACTCAGATATTCTCCCCCTCGATCGGATCGTAGGAATTTAATCTTCTTGTCACGATGATTCTCAGCTTCACTCTGAAATTGCTTGAACTTTTCAAACATTTCAGACTTATGCTTCATTAAGTAAATATACCCATATCTACTCAAGTCATCGGTGAAGGTGAGAAAGTAACGATATCCACCGCGTGCGTCAACGCTCATCGGACCAAACACATCAGTATGTATGATTTCCAACAAGTCACTTGCCCGTTCCATTGTTCCGAAAAACGGGGTTTTGGTCATCTTGCCCATGAGGCATGGTTCGCATGTGTCAAGTGATTCAAAATCAAGCGACTTCAAAAGTCCATCAGCACGGAGTTTCTTCATGCGTTTTACACCAATATGACCTAAGCGGCAGTGCCACAAGAAGGTGGTACTATCATTATCAACTCTGCATCTTTTGGCATCAATGTTATGAACATGTGTATCATCACTATCGAGATTCAATAAGAATAAACCCCTCACAATGGGTGTGTGACCATAAAAGATATTACCCATATAAATAGAACAACCATTATTCTCTGATTTAAATGAGTAACCATCTTGAATTAAACAAGATCTAGATATAATGTTCATGCTCAACGCAGGCACTAAATAATAATTATTCAGGTTCATCACTAATCCTGATGGTAATCGAAGAGCGAGCGTGCCGACGGCGATCACATCAACCTTGGAACCATTTCCCATGTGCATCGTCACTTCGTCCTTCGCTAGCCTTCGTCTATTACGTAGTTCCTGCTTTGACTTGCAAATGTGAGCAACCGAACCGGTATCAAATACCCGGGCACTACAACGGGAGTTGGTAAGGTACACATCAATAACATGTATATCATATAAACCTTTGTTGACGTTGGCCCCCTTCTTGTCGGCCAGATACTTGGGGAAGTTCCGCTTCTAGTGGCCAATTCCCTTGCAATAGAAGCACTCAGTCTCCGGCTTGGGTCCAGCCTTGGGTTTCTTCACGGGAGGAGAAACTGCTTTGCCACCTTTCTTGAAGTTTCCTTTCTTTCCCTTGCCTTTCTTGAAACTAGTGGTTTTATTCACCATCAACACTTGATGCTCCTTCTGGATGTCTGACTCAGCGACTTTTAGCATCGCGAATAACTCAGAGACTGACTTGTTCATCCCTTGCATGTTATAGTTCAACATAAATCTCTTGTAGCTAGGTGGTAGCAATTGAAGAACTCTGTCAGTGACAGCCTCTCGCGGGAGCTCAACTCCCAACTCAGCCAGGCGGTTGTAGTACCCAGACACTCTGAGTATGTGCTCACTGACAGACCCGTTCTCCTCCATCTTGCAGGCATAGAACTTGTCAGAGGTCTCATACCTCTCGATTAGGGCATTCTTCTCAAAGATAAACTTCTACTCCTAGAACATCTCATATGCTCCATGACGTTCAAAACGCCTTTGAAGTCCCGGCTCTAAGCCATACAGCATGGCGCACTGAACTATTGAGTAGTCATCAACACACGACTGCCAGGCGTTCACAACATCCACAGTCGCTGGAGGGGGTGGCGCACCAAGCGGTGCATGAAGGACATAAGACTTTTGGGCAGCCGTGAGGATAATCCTTAGATTACGGGCCCAGTCTACAAAGTTTCTTCCATCATCTTTCATCTTAGCTTTCTCTAGGAACGCATTGAAATTCAGGGGAGCTACTACGCGAGCCATTGATCTACAACATAAATTTGCAAAGATAACTTAGACTATTGTTCATGATAAATGAGTTCAATTAATCATATTACCTAAGAACTCCCACTCAAATCAACATCCCTCCAGTTGTCCGAGTGTAACACGAACCAAATTCACCAACCCAAGTCCGATCATCACGTGAGATGAGGTGGTTTCAATGGTGAACATCTCTATGTTGATCATATCTACTATATGACTCGTGTTCGACCTTTCGGTCTCTTGTGTTCTGAGGCCATGTCTGTACATGCTAGGCTCGTCAAGTTTAACCCAAGTGTTCCGCATGTGCAAAAATGGCTTGCACCCGTTGTATGCGAACGTAGAGTCTATCACACCCGATCATCACGTGGTGCTTCGAAACGACGAACTTTCGCAATGGTGCACACTTGGGGAGAACACAATCTTATCTTGAAATTTTAGTGAGGGATGATCTCTACTACAAAACTTGTTCTTGTAGACTCGTGTTGGGCCTCCAAGCGCAGAGTTTTGTAGGACAGTAGCAAATTTCCCTCAAGTGGATGACCTAAGGTTTATCAATCCGTGGGAGGCGTAGGATGAAGATGGTCTCTCTCAAACAACCCTGCAACCAAATACAAGAAATCTCTTGTGTCCCCAACACACCCAATACAATGGCAAATTGTATAGGTGCACTAGTTCGGCGAAGAGATGGTGATAAAAGTGTAATATGGATGGTAGAAATATATTTTTATAATCTGAATAAATAAAAACAGCAAGGTAGCAAGTGACAAAAGTGAGCACAAACGGTATTGCAATGCTTGAAAACAAGGCCTAGGGTCCGTACTTTCGCTAGTGCAATCTCTCAACAATGCTAATATAATTGGATCATATAACCATCCCTCAACGTGCGATGAAGAATCACTCCAAAGTTCCTATCTAGTGGAGAACATAAGAATAAATTGTTTGTAGGGTACGAAACCACCTCAAAGCTATTCTTTCCGATCGATCTATCCAAGAGTTCGTACTAAAATAACACCAAAGCAAATTCAGATTCGTAATGCTCAATCCAACACAAAGAACCTCAAAGAGTGCCCCAAGATTTCTACCGGAGAAACAAAGACAAGAACGTGCATCAACCCCTATGCATAGATTACCCCAATGTCACCTCGGGAATCCGCGAGTTGAGTGCCAAAACATATATCAAGTGAATCAATATAATACCCCATTGTCACCACGGGTATTCGTATGCAAGACATATATCAAGTGCTCTCAAATCCATAAAAGTATTCAATCCGATAAAACGAAATCTCAAAGGGAAAACTCAATTCATCACAACAAGATAGAGAGGGGAAAACACCATATGATCCGACTATATTAACAAAGCCCGCGATACATCAAGATTGTGCATCTCAAGAACATGAGAGAGAGAGAGAGAGAGATTAAACACATAACTACTGGTACAAACCCTCAGCCCCGAGGGTGGACTACTCCCTCCTCATCATGGTGGCCGCCGGGATGATGAAGATGGCCACCGGTGATGATCTCCCCCTCCGGCAGGGTGCCGGAACGGGGTCTAGATTGGATCTCGTGGATACAGAGGCCTTGCAGCGGCGGAACTTCTGATCTAGGGCTACCCTCGAGGGTTTTGGAATATTTGGCAATTTATAGGGCGAAGAAGGGGTACGGGAGGCCACCGAGGTGGGCACAACCCACCTGGGCGCGCCTAGGCCCCCAAGCATGCCCTGGTGGGTTGTGCCCCCCTCGGGGCACCCCCCAGGTACTGCTCTGGCCCATTGGACATCTTCTGGTCCATAAAAAATCCACAAAAAGTTTCGCGGTGTTTGGACTCCGTTTGATATTGATTTCCTGCGATGTAAAAAAAAGCAAAAACAGCAACTGGCACTGGGCACTGGGTCAATAGGTTAGTCCCAAAAAATGATATAAAGTTGCTATAAAATGATTGTAAAACATCCAAGAATGATAATATAACAGCATGAATACTTCATAAATTATAGATACATTGGAGACGTATCAGCATCCCCAAGCTTAATTCCTACTCGTCCTCGAGTAGGTAAATGATAAAAGAAATAATTTATGAAGTGTGAATGCAAGCAAAGTGCATAAGTTTGATCAATAGTAATTTCAATCACTTTTCCTAGCATCATAACAGCAACTCTTTCTCATAAAACTCATCATGTTAAAGTAGCAACCAATTCACATGTTAAGGTTCAAACAATGAATTCTCTTGAAACTCAACAACCTATGTTCTCAGTCACCAAGTAATTGCAATTCAACTTATTCAACAGAGTCTAAGTAAGAGCTCCACATACTCAACCATCATATAGTCTTCTATGATTGCAAACACTCACCGCATACACATGAGCAAAACGTTTCAACTGGACACATAGAAAGATAGGGGCTTATAATTTCGCCTCCCAACGTATTCACCTCAAGGGTGATGTCAACAATAATAAATCATGCTACCCATATCCAACTGGATATATGTGCCTAGATCTTTCCTCACCACATGATGCTTGACAAAAGAGAAAAATAAAAAGGAATAGAGAGAAAAAATTTGACTCTTGCATGAAAGTAAATACATAAAAGTAAAAGGTAGGCCCTTCGCAGAGGGAAGCAGAGGTTGCCATGCGCTTATTTGTTTGTATGCTCAACCCCTTAGTGCAAAAGAACGTCACGTTATATTGCCCCTTGTGATGGCAACCTTTATTATGCAGTCTGTCGCTTTTATTTCTTTACCATCACAAATTCGTACAACACTCAATTGCCTCTTACACTAAATGATCTTACACTTTTAGAAGCAATTTTTATTGCCTTATTGCACCGATGACAACTTACTTGAAGGATCTTACTCAATCCATAGGTAGGTATGGTGGACTCTTGAAAATAAGATTTGGGTTTAAGGGTTTTTTGGATGCACAAGTAGTATCTCTACTTAGTGCGGAATTTTTGGCTAGCAAAGATGGGGGCAAGCACCACATGTTGAAGGATCTATGACAATATAACTTCTATGTGAATATGAACAAACATAAATCATTACGTTGTCTTCCTTGTCCAACGTCAACAATTTTGGCATATATTATTTTGATGGGGGCTCACAATCACAAAAGATTTCCAAGATAGTGTATTTGCATGTGAAAGTTCTCTTCCTTCTACTAATCATTCATGAATTGCTTGTATGACCAATATTGTGATTGTCAAGCCTCAAAATATTTCACTTTCTAAACCCAATGTGAAGCTACCACTAGGCATGATATGAACCTATAATTTCAACTTCATGATATTCAATTCATTCAACAATTTACTCATAGGATATAAGTGAAGCACAAGAGTAAATGACAAGCTACTCCAAAAAGATATAAGTGAAGATCAAGCGAGTAGTTAAGTAAATAGGTAGCTAATTGTGGACTCTCTCTTATTTAAAAACTTTCAGATCTAAGTATTTTATTAAAACAGCAAGCAAAACAAAACAAAATGACATTCCAAGAATAGCACAACTCATGTGAAGAAGCAAAAACTTAGGCTCAACCGATACTAACCGATAATTGTTGATGAAGAAAGGTGGGATGCCTACCGGGGCATCCCCAACCTTAGATGCTTGAGACTTCTTGAAATATTATCTTGGGATGCCTTGGGCATCCCCAAGCTTGAGCTTTTGTGTCTCCTTAATTCCTTTTATATCACGGTTTCTCTAAATCTTAAAAACTTCATCCACACAAAACTCAACAAGAACTCGTGAGATAAGTTAGTATAAACCAATGCAAAAACCTTATCATTATCTACTGTAGAAAATCACTAAAATTATTATTCAACATTGCATACTAAGTTCCTCTGCGTATTTAATACTCCTATCCTCAAATAGAATCATTAAACAAGCAAACATATGCAAACATAACAGCAATCTGCCCAAACAGTACAGTCTGTAAAGAATGCAAGAGTATCAATACTTCTTTAACTCCAAAAATTATGAAAATTTCCACACTGTAGAAAATTTATCAGAGCTTATTGTGCAAAAAGTTTCAACATTTTAACACATTCTGACTTTTCTGGATAATTATTGCAACAGCAATAAACTTTCTGTTTTGAAACAGCAACTCATATATTTGCAAAATAAGCATGGTGATGGCTATCCTTGCCACTTTTATTGAAATAAAAGATACAAAACATTATTATAACTAACAGCAAGCAAATCCTAATAAAATAAAATGACTCTCCAAGCAAAACTCATATCATGTGATGAATGAAAATATAGCTCCAAGTGAGGTTACCGATAATGTTGAAGACGAAAGAGGGGATGCCTTGCGGGGCATCCCCAAGCTTAGTTGCTTGGATCTTCCTTGGATATTTAACTTGGGGTGCCTTGGGAATCCCCAAGCTTAGGGTCTTGTCACTCCTTATTCTCCTCATATCGACATCTCACCCAAAACTTGAAAACTTCAATCACACAAAACTTAACGGAACTTCGTGAGATAGGTTAGTATGATAAAGAGCAAACCATTTCACTTTGGTACTGTCAAAGACAAGATTCATAATTGTTTCCACACAATGCCTACTGTATCATATCATTTCCACAATTTATATTGAGCAATATAAGCCATAGAAACTAGAAAACAAGCAAACTATGCATTGAAAACAGAATCTGTCAAAAACAGAACAGTCTGTAATAATATGTACTCCAAGCATACTTATGCTACTCCAAAAATTCTGAAAAATTAGGAAAACGTAGAGAATTTGTATATCTATCACCTGTAAAAAATTCAGATCAAAATCACGTTCCAGTGAATTTTCAAAATTCCTGGACTGAGCGCAAAAGTTTCTGTTTTTGCACAGATTCAAGTCAACTATCATCCATACTATCCCAAAGGCTTTACTTGGCACTTTATTGAAACAAAAGCAATAAAACATGATTACTACAGTAGAATAATCATGTGAACACACAAAAACAGTAGGTAAAAGTGTTGGGTTGTCTCCCAACAAGCGCTTTTCTTTAATGCCTTTTAGCTAGGCATGATAAGTTCAATGATGCTCACATAAAAGATAAGGATTGAAACATAACAAGAGCATCATGAATCATAAGTTCCTCTCTCATAATAATTTTCAGTAGCATCATGAATAGATTAATCAATATAACCATCACATAAAACATTCTTTTCATGATCCCCAAGCATAGAAATTTTATTACTCTCCACATAAGAAAATTTCTCCTCATTCACAATGGTGGGTGTATCATATGAAACTCGAATACTATAAATTGTTCCCAAATTAAAAGAGTAATGTTCAGGAAAAGGGTAATCATAACTATGATAAGTTTTATAAATATAATCATCACTACTTTTTATAACATAAGTATCATCACAATAATCATCATAAGTAGCAACTTTGTTCTCATCATAGATAGGAGGCATGCAATCATCATAGCAAATTTGATCATTCAAAGTAGGGGGACTAAAAAGATCATCTTAATTAAGCATAGCATCCCCAAGCTTGGGACAAACATTAATTGCAGCAAATAAATTCTCAAACATGTCATTCTCATCGAACATAGCATCCCCAAGCTTGTGGCTTGGCATATCATAAGCATAATCACTCTCATCATTAATAGTATGAATAGCACCAACGGTGTAACAATTGCTATCATCATAGTTTCCCAAGTTGGTGCCAAAAAGATTTCCAAGATTATAAGAAGTATCATTATCTTCCCAATCATAATCATCACAACAAGCAATAGGCGTAACAAAATCATCATCAAGTGCATCATCTTCCACAATTATTTTTGATTCGTTTTCATGAGGCACAACAATAATAGGAGCAACATTATTTGGGAGATATACCTTTTACCTCTATTCTTTCTTATTTTCTTCTTCTTCACCACATCATGTGTGGGTTTAATTAATTTTTTTAAGCTTCTTGTTGAAGAGATTGATTGGATAGGAAGCTCCTCCTCGTTACCTGATTCATCATAATAAACACTAGGAGGGTATTGGGAAATATTTTCCCTTTCATTAGTACTCTCTTCATATTCTATTTGTTTTCTTGTCTTTAGATAGTTGGCAATATAAGGATTCTCAATGCAATTTACCGAACAAAACATATAAATTTCCTCTAGATCAAAATCAAGAAACCTCTCGAGATTAAATTTTGGAATACCCTTAGTTATACGTTTCATTTCTTCATACCCCAAAAGAAGACTAAGCTCTTTATGATGCTCAAGGGTAATCAAGTTATCACAATTTTTTGACACGATTTGATCATGAAAGAATTTGCATTGGAGATTTAAATGACCATGTTCATTGCAAAGTTCACAAGGATGGCGAAAAAAATTAAATCTTTCAGCACAATCATCTAGCCTCTCTTGCAATTTTTTCATTTCTAAATATTTATGCCTCTTACAAAATATATCTTCCCTTTTTGGTGTGCAATTGCACTCCCAATTCACTCCGCAAAAATTGACATTCTTATAGGAGACATTTTTCTCATGACTAGTGCAATAATCATTAGCATTTTGGATATTCAAGGAATTCATACTAACAACATTGCAATCATGCTCATCATTCAAATATTTTGTGCCAAACATTTTATTGACTTCTTCTTCTAACAATTGAGCACAATTTTCCGATTCATCATTTTCAAGAAAGATATTATAAAGATGATCAATAATATGATGCAACCTCAATTCCATTTTTTTATGTAGTTTTCTTTTATAAACCAAACTAGTGATAAAACAAGAAACTAAAAGATTCAATTGCAAGATCTAAAGATATACCTTCAAGCACTCACCTCCCTGGAAACGGCGCCAGAAAAGAGCTTTGTTGACGGGATGTGAGTGCCGCTTACCTAGCCTCCCCGGCAACGGCGCCAGAAAAGAGCTTGATGTCTACTACACAACTTGTTCTTGTAGACTCGTGTTGGGCCTCCAAACGCAGAGTTTTGTAGGACAGTAGCAAATTTCCCTCAAGTGGATGACCTAAGGTTTATCAATCCGTGGGAGGCGTAGGATGAAGATGGTCTCTCTCAAACAACCCTGCAACCAAATACAAGAAATCTCTTGTGTCCCCAACACACCCAATACAATGGCAAATTGTATAGGTGCACTAGTTCGGCAAAGAGATGGTGATAAAAGTGTAATATGGATGGTAGAAATATATTTTTATAATCTGAATAAATAAAAACAGCAAGGTAGCAAGTGACAAAAGTGAGCACAAACGGTATTGCAATGCTTGAAAACAAGGCCTAGGGTCCGTACTTTCGCTAGTGCAATCTCTCAACAATGCTAATATAATTGGATCATATAACCATCCCTCAACGTGCGATGAAGAATCACTCCAAAGTTCCTATCTAGCGGAGAACATAAGAATAAATTGTTTGTAGGGTACGAAACCACCTCAAAGCTATTCTTTCTGATCGATCTATCCAAGAGTTCGTACTAAAATAACACCAAAGCAAAGTCAGATTCGTAATGCTCAATCCAACACAAAGAACCTCAAAGAGTGCCCCAAGATTTCTACCGGAGAAACAAAGACAAGAACGTGCATCAACCCCTATGCATAGATTACCCCAATGTCACCTCGGGAATCCGCGAGTTGAGTGCCAAAACATATATCAAGTGAATCAATATAATACCCCATTGTCACCACGGGTATTCGTATGCAAGACATATATCAAGTGCTCTCAAATCCATAAAAGTATTCAATCCGATAAAATGAAATCTCAAAGGGAAAACTCAATTCATCACAACAAGATAGAGAGGGGAAAACACCATATGATCCGACTATATTAACAAAGCCCGCGATACATCAAGATTGTGCATCTCAAGAACACGAGAGAGAGAGAGAGAGATTAAACACATAGCTACTGGTACAAACCCTTAGCCCCGAGGGTGGACTACTCCCTCCTCATCATGGTGGCCGCCGGGATGATGAAGATGGCCAGCGGTGATGATCTCCCCCTCTAGCAGGGTGCCGGAACGGGGTCTAGATTGGATCTCGTGGATACAGAGGCCTTGCGGCGGCGAAACTTCTGATCTAGGGCTACCCTCAAGGGTTTTGGAATATTTGGCAATTTATAGGGTGAAGAAGGGGTACGGGAGGCGACCGAGGTGGGCACAACCCACCTGGGCGCGCCTGGGCCACCAGGCGCGCCCTGGTGGGTTTTGCCCCCCTCGGGGCACCCCCCAGGTACTGCTCTGGCCCATTGGATGTCTTCTGGTCCATAAAAAATCCACAAAAAGTTTCGCGGTATTTGGACTCCGTTTGATATTGATTTCCTGTGATGTAAAAAAAACAAGCAAAAACAGCAACTGGCACTGGGCACTGGGTCAATAGGTTAGTCCCAAAAAATGATATAAAGTTGCTATAAAATGATTGTAAAACATCCAAGAATGATAATATAACAGCATGAATACTTCATAAATTATAGATACGTTGGAGACGTATCAAGGGATCACCGTATAATGCTACCATCGTCCTAAGCAAAATAAGATGCATAAAAGGATTAACATCACATGCAAATCATAAGTGACATGATATGGCCATCTACTTGTGCTTTTGATATCCATCTCCAAAGCACCGGCATGATCTCCATTGTCACTGGCATGACACCATGACCTCCATCATCATGACCTCCATCATCGTGCCGCCATCGGGGTTGTCACGCCAACCATGCTTCTACTACTATTGCTACAGCTTAGCGATAAAGTAAAGCATTACATAGCGCTTAATGATTGCCACGCAGATCATACAATAATTAAAGACAACCCTATGGCTCCTGTCGGTTGCCGTATGCATAGACATGCAAGTCGATATAAACTATTACAAACATGATCATCTCATACATCAAATATATTTCATCATGTCTTTGGCCATATCATATCACAACATACCCTGCAAAAACAAGTTAGACGTCCTCTAATTGTTGTTGCATGCTTTACGTGGCTGCTATGGGTATCTAGCAAGAACGATTCTTACCTACGCAAAGCCACAACGGTGATATGCAAGTTGCTGTCTAACCTTCTACAAGGACCGCCTTTGTCGAATACGATTCAACTAAGGTGGGAGAGACAGACACCCGCCAGCCATCTTTATGCAACAAAGTCACATGTCAGTCAATGGAACTGGTCTCATGTACGTGGACATGTAAATTTGGTCTGGGCCGCTTCATCCCACAATACCATCGAATCAAGAAAATACCAAGGAAGGAAGCAATCTGAATATCAATGCCCACAAACTCCTTTGTGTTCTACTCGTCATGTCATCTATGCATAGACCTAGCTCATAATGCCACTGTTGGGGAACGTTGCATGGGAAACAAAAAATTTCCTACGCTCACCAAGATCAATCTAGGAGATGAACATCTACAAGAGGAGAGATTGCATCTACATACCCTTGTAGATCGCTAAGTGGAAGCGTTAAAAACGTGGTTGATGTAGTCGAACGTCTTCACGATCCAATCACGATCCGTCCCGCGAACTCCTAAAGCAAGTGTCGAACGGACGGCACCCCCGTGTTCAACACACATACGGCTTGATGACGCCTTCACCTCATCGATCCAGCGAGCGATGGTCAAGTAGTAGCTAAAGTCCTCCGGCAGCACGACAGCATGGTGGCGGCGGTGGTGGTGGAATCTCAGCAGAGCTTCGCTAAGCACTACGGAGAGGAAGAGGGCTACGAGGGAGAGGGAGGGCAGCGCCATGGCATAGATGGGTGCGGCTGTCCTCTCTCTACCCCTCTATATATAGGGGGAAGGGGGAGGAGGAGGCGTCCTAGGGTTTCCCTACGGGGGCCCGGCCACAAGGGCAACCCTAGGTGGGTTTTGGGTGGCCCCCCTAGGTGCCTTGCCCCCCAAGCAAGGGGGAGGCAGCCCTAGGGGGCGCACCAAGCCTCTGCTGATCGTGAGCTGAGGTGAGGGGGGCACATGGCCCCTTAGTGGGCTGGTGTGCCTCCCTCCCTTGTCCCATGAGGCCCCCCAACACTTGCCGGGGCCCCCGAAACCCCTTTCGGTTCTCCTGGTCATAACCTGGTACCCCCGGAACACTTTCGGACTCCGATTCCCTTCGTCCTATATATCGATATTCACCTCCAGACCATTCCGGAGTTCCTCGTCATGTCCGGGATCTCATCCGGGACTCCGAACAACCTTCGGTTACCACCAAAACAACTCAACTATACTTATATCATCACCAAACGTTAAGTGTGTAGACCCTGCGGGTTCAAGAACTATGCAGACATGACCGAGACACCTCTACAGTCAATAACCTATAGCGGGACCTGGATGCCCATATTGGTTCCTTCATATTCTACGAAGATCTTTATCGGTCGAACCTCGATGTCAAGGATTCAGCTAATCCCGTATGTAGTTCCCTTTGTCTATCGGTATGTTACTTGCCCGAGATTCGATCGTCGGTATTACCATACCTAGTTCAATCTCGTTACCGACAAGTCTCTTTACTTGTTCCATAATACAAGATCCCGTGGCTAACCCATTAGTCACATTGCTTGCAAGCTCATTGTGATGTTGTATTACCGAGAGGGCCCAGAGATACCTCTCCGTCATACAGAGTGACAAATCCCAGTCATGATCCATGCCAACTCAACAGACACCCTTGGAGATACCTATAGAGCACCTTTATAGTCACCCAGTTACATTGCGACATTTGGTACACACAAGGTACTCCTCCAGTGTCAGTGAGTTGCATGATCTCATGGTCATAGGAACATATACTTGACATGCAGAAAACGATAGCAATAAACTTGACACGATCATATGCTACGTTTATAGTTTGGGTCTTGTCCATCACATCATTCTCCTAATGATGTGACCCTGTTATCAAATGACAACTCATGTCTATGGCTAGGAAACCATAGCCATCTTTGATCAGTGAGCTAGTCCGGTAGATGCTCACTAGGGACATGTTGTTGTCTATGTATCCACACATGCATTTGAGTTTCCGGTCAATACAATTATAGCATGGATAATAAACGATTATCATGAACAACGAAATATAATAATAACCACTTTATTATTGCCTCTAGGGTATATTTTCAATAGGTATATGGTGGGTTTAATGCACCGGCGGAAGTTGCACGGTACTAGAGAGGCTAGCAATGGTGGAAGGGTGAGAGTGTGTATAATCCATGGACTCAACATTAGTCATAAAGAACTCACATACTTATTGCAAAACTTTATTAGCCATCGAAGCAAAGTACTAATATGCATGCTCCTAGGGGGATAGATTGGTAGTAAAAGACAATCGCTTGTCCCCGACCGCCACTCATAAGGAAGACAATCAAAAAATAAATCATGCTCCGACTTCATAACATAACGGTTCACCATACGTGCATGCTTCGGGAATCACAAACTTTAACACAAGTATTTCTAACAATCCACAATTACTCACTAGCATGACTCTAATATCACCATCTTTATATCTCAAAACTAATGCAAGGAATCAAACTTCTCATATTATTCAATGCTCTTATATGAAAGTTTTTGTTATATCCCTTTTGGATGCCCATCATATTCGGACTAAATACATAACCTAAGAAAATTACCATGCTATTTAAAGACTCTCAAAATAATATAAGTGAAGCATGAGAGTTCATCAATTTCTATAAAATAAAACCACCGACGTGCTAAAAAAAGATATAAGTGAAGCACTAGAGCAACTACCTAGCTCAAAAGATATAAGTGAAACACATAGAGTATTCTAATAAATTCACGATTAATGTGTGTCCCTAAAAAAAGGTGTGTACAGCAAGGATGATTTTGGTAAACTAAAAAGCAAAGACTCATATCATACAAGACGCTCCAAGCAAAACACATATCATGTGGTGAATAAAAATATAGCCCCAAGTAAATGTACCGATGGATTGAAGACAAAAGAGGGGATGCCATCCGGGGCATCCCCAAGCTTAGATGCTTGGTTGTCCTTGAATATTACCTTGGGGTGCCTTGGGAATCCCCAAGCTTAGGCTCTTGCCACTCCTTATTCCATAGTCCATCAAATCTTTACCCAAAACTTGAAAACTTCACAACGCAAAACTCAACAAAAAACTCGTGAGATCCGTTAGTATGATAAAACAAATCTCCACTTTTAGGTACTGTTGTGAACTCATTCCAATTTTATATTGGTGTTATATCTACTGTATTCTAACTTCTCCATGGTTCATACCCCGTGATACTACCCATAGATTCATCGAAATAATCAAACAACACATCAAAAACAGAGTTTGTCAAAAACAGAACATTCTGTAAAGACCCGAATATTAGTCATACTTGTGTAACTCCAAAATTCTGAAAATTTAGGAAAACGGAGTAAATTCATATATCAATCTTGTGTAAAAAAAATCAGAGTTTTTCCATGCTCCAGTGAATTTTAACAATTCTATTACTTGACGCAAAAGTTTCTGTTTTTCAGCAAAATCAAATCAACGATATACCAAAGCATCCCAAAGGTCTTGCTTGGCTCAAACACTAATTAAAACACTAAAACACAATTATTACAGATGTAATATTGTGTATTTATTAAAAACAGAATCAAAAACAAAAAACACAAAATAAAATTGGGTTGCCTCCCAACAAGCGCTATTGTTTTATGCCCCTAGCTAGGCATAATGCAAAGATCTAGGTATTGTCGTCTTTCCTCTTGTCTTCCATAGATGTGTTTTTGTTAGGAGGTTTTTCAAATATAACATGAAACACATCATCCATAGAAGTTTTAGCACTATCAAGTTGCCCATCCGTATATCCCCTTTTATTACCGGCTACAATCCAAGAATATTGTTGATTAACAGCATTGAAAACTTGTTGGATCATATCCAAAACGGGGATCTCCTTTTTAAGATTCTCATCAAGGATGCGGTCATTGCCAAGAAAATGCCTTAATAAATAATCACTATTGTAAAGGATCTCATCGATTACCAGTTTTTCATGGTTCATTCCATAAAAATCAAAGATCTCCCTAGCTTCCCACACTATGTAATCAAACTCATTCATAAGGACAAGGGTAGCTATTTTCTTAGCTCTAAGATCTTTTATAACAGGCAACTCGTAAAACAATCTTTGCAAAGTAGGATGAGTACGAATAAATCTTTTCTCAAGTTTAAGAAAAGTGATGAAACAGCTTCTGCATAAGTTTTAGTTCTTTGAAGTATAGGAACATCATCACAAGGCAAAGCCCCAACGCAATTAAAGAATTCTTGGATGGTTTCCTTTCCTATAACAATCCCTTGTCCCATAACAAAAGTTTTAGCATCCAGATTAGTAGAACATCCAATTTTAGGAGTTCTCCCATCATCTGTTTCTGCCATACCGAAATCACTCATGATGATAGGTTCAAAGCAAGCAATCTAGCACACAAGCAAACAAAAAGCAAACGAAAAGACGAACGGAAAGAAGGCGAATAAAAAGGCAAATGTTTTTGTGTTTTTTTAAAAACGTTTTAGAAGTGGGGGAGAGGAAAACTAGTGGCAAATGGAAAATAATGTAATGCAAGAGATGAGAGTTTATGATAGGTACTTGGTAGGCTTGATGTAGAACCTCCCCGGCAACGGCGCCAGAAATTTTTCCTGCTACTTCTTGAGCTTGCGTTGATTTTTCCCTTGAAGAGGAAGGGTGATGCAACAAAGTAGAGATAAGTATTTCCCTCAGTTAAGAACCAAGGTATCAATCCAGTAGGAGGTACAAGCAAGTCCCCAATAGATGCACCGGCAAAAACTAACAAATACTTGCACACAACGCGAAAAAGGGGTTGTCAATCCCTTCACGGTCACTAGAAAGAGTGAGATCTAATAGAGATAGATATAAAAGATAAGTAAAAGGAAAAATAAAGTAAATATAAATAAATTGCAGCAAGGTATTTTTGGGTTTTGGGTTTTATAGATCTGAAAATATATGATGAGAAATAGACCCGGGGGCCATAGTTTTCACTAGAGGCTTCTCTCTTGAAAGAACACATACGGTGGGTGAACAAATTACTGTTGAGCAATTGATAGAAAAGCGCAAAGTTATGACGATTCTAAGGCAATGATCATGAATATAGGCATCACATCTGTGAAAAGTAGACCAACTCATGCCTGCATCTACTACTATTACTCCACACATCGACCGCTATCCAGCATGCATCTAGTGTATTAAGTTAACAAGAACGGAGTAACGCCTTAAGCAAGATGACATGATGTAGAGGGATAGATCCAATCAATATGGTAAAAACCCATCTTTTTATCCTTAATGGCAACAATACAAATACATGCCTCGCTACCCTATTGTCACTAGGTCAGGACACCGCAAGATTGAACCCATCACAAAGCACCTCTCCCACTGCAAGAAAAACCAATCTAGTTGGCCAAACCAAATCGATAGATCGGAGAGAAATACAAAGCTATATTAATCATGCATAAAAGAGTTCAGAGAAGACTCAAATAATATTCATAGATAATCTGATCATAAATCCACAATTCATCGAATCTCAACAAACGCACCACAAAAGAAGATTACATCGAATAGATCTCCAAGAACATCGAGGAGAACATTGTATTGAAGATCAAAGAGAGAGAAGAAGCCATTTAGCTACTAGCTATGGACCTGTAGGTCTGTGGTAAACTACTCACACATCATCGGAAGGGCGGCAAGGTTGATGTAGAGGCCCTTCGTGATCGAATCCCCCTCCGGCAGAGTGACGGAAAAGGCCCCAAGATGGGATCTCATGAGAACAGAAGCTTGCGGCGGCAGAAAAGTATTTTTGGTGTGCCCACTGACGTAAGGGGAATATTTGGGTATTTATAGAGCAGATTTTTGGGTTAGAAGGTCTGAGAGGGGGCCACAAGCCTAGGGGGCGCCCCCCCCCTCGGTCACGCCCCTAGGGCTTGTGGCCCCCTCGTGGGTCTTCTGGCCTCTTCCCGAAGCTTCGTGGTTGTCTTCTGGTCCAAGAAAGATCCTCAAAAAATTTTGTTCCGTTTGGTATTGATTTTCTGTAAAAGACAAAAACAAGGAAAAAACAGCAACTGGCACTGGGCACTAGGTTGATAGGTTAGTCCCAAAAAATGATATAAAATAGCGTATTAATGCATATAAAACATCCAAGATGGATAATATAATAGCATGGAACAATCAAAAATTGTAGATACGATGGAGACGTATCACAACCCAACACCTAAGAGGGGTTGTCAATCCCTCCTCGGTATTGAGATAGATTAAATAGTATAAGATTGGATAAATAGATCTGATGAAAACACAAAATAAAATAAATAAAGAAAAAGTGCAACAAGGTATTTTTGGGGTTTTGGATAAATAGATCTGAAGCAATATGATAGAAAATAGACCCGGGGTCTGTAGGTTTCACTAGAGGCTTCTCTCGAGAAAATAGCATACGGTGGGTAAACTAATTACTGTTGGGCAATTGATAGAAACGCAAATGATTATGATGATATCCAAGGCAATGATCATGTATATAGGCATCACGTCCAAGATTAGTAGACCGAAATGATTCTGCATCTACTACTATTACTCCACACATCGACCGCTATCCAGCATGCATCTAGTGTATTAAGTTCATGAAGAAATGGAGTAATGCAATAAGAACGATGACATGATGTAGACAAGATCTATTCATGTAGGAATAGACCCCATCTTTTTATCCTTAATGGCAACAATACATGCGTGTCATGTCTCTTTCTGTCATTGAGATTGAGCACCGCAAGATCGAACCTATCACAAAGCACCTCTTCCCATGGCAAGAAAAATCAATCTAGTTGGCAAAACCAAACCAAAGTTTCAGAGAAGAAATACGAGGCTATAAAAATCATGCATATAAGAGTTCAACAAAGACTCAAATAATATTCATAGGTAGATCTGATCATAAACTCACAATTCATCGGATCCCAACAAACACACCGCAAAAATTCATTACATCAAATAGATCTCCAAGAACATCGAGGAGAACATTGTATTGAGAATAAAAAAGAGAGAAGAAGCCATCTAGCTACTGCCTACGGACACGTAGGTCTGTGGTAAACTACTCACGCATCATCGGAGGAGCACCAATGAGGACGATGAACCCCTCCGTGATCGTTTCCCCCTCTGGCAAGGTGCCGGAAAAGGCCTCTAGATTGGATCTCGTGGTTCTGGAACTTGCAGCGGTGGAAACTCTGATCTCTTGAATCCCCTAGAGTTTTTGGAATATTTGGGTATTTATAGAGCTGAGAGGTGGCTAAGAGGGGGCCTGTGGGCCCCACTACCCATCAAGGCATGCCAGGGGCCTCTAGCGCGCCCTAGTGCCTAGTGGGCCCCACGAGCCTCCCCTCCAGTACTTCCTTGGCTCCCAAGTTGTCTTCTGCGCAGAAAAAAATCTCCAAAAAGTTTCATGGCATTTGGACTTCGTTTGGTACTGATATTCTGCGAAGTAAAAAACAAGCAAAAAACAGCAACTAGCACTGGGCACTATGTCAATAGGTTAGTCTCAAAAGATGATATAAAGTTGCTATAAAATGAATATAAAACATCCAAGTTTGATAATATAACAGCATGGAACAATCAGAAATTATAGATACGTTGGAGATGTATCAGCATCCCCAAGCTTAATTCCTCCTCGTCCTCGAGTAGGTAAATGATAAAAACAGAATTTTTGATGTGGAATGCTGCCTAACATGTTCATCTCATAATCTTTTCTTTTGTAGCATGGACATTTGGACTTTTAGATGATTCAAAGCAATAGTCTATATTTGACATGAGGACATCAATACTCAAGCATATCAACAAGCAACCATGTCTTTCAAAATATCAACACTAAAGAAAGCTATCTCTAGCCCATTATGCTCAATCATTGATTCATTCTTGAAACACACTCAAATATTAACTATGCTCAATGCACAAGTATGATAATAGTGTTCCCTAGTTGGTGCTTTATAAGAGAAGATGGAGACTCAACAAAAATTAAAAATTGCATAAAGTAAATAGATAGGCCCTTCGCAGAGGGAAGAAGAGATTTGTAGTGGTGCCAGAGCTCAAAGCTTAAATTGAGAGATAAAATTATTTTGGGTGGCATGCTTTTCCCTTCAACAAAAACGACCGAGAATTCCCAATACTTTCCATGCTAGATAAATCATAGGCAGTTCCCAAATAGGAAATAAAGTTTATTCCTTTTTCCACCATTCTTTCACAATCCATGGCTAGCCGTATCCACGGGTGCCCTCCATACCAACACTTTCCAAGGAATTTATTATTGAACAACATAAATAAAAAAGTTGCATTTCGGGACTGGGCATCCCTATTACCTTTGCCACACTCTTATGCAATGACAAGTGAATAAACACTCATCTTGAGAATAAAGTATCTAGCATGGAAAATATTGGCCACCCCCTGCCGCTTCATGAGCGGTACGAACACACAAAAAGGAAATTTATTTTGAACAGTAGAGTTGGCACATACAAATTTACTTGGAATGGCACGGAAATACCACATATAGGTAGGTATGGTGGACTCATTTGGCACAACTTAGGTTTAAGGATTTGGATGCACAAGTAGTATTCCTACTTAGTACAAATGGAGGCTAGCAAATAGATTGAGAAGCGACCAACCAAGAAACAAAAACGGTCATAAAAGAGCATTAAACATAACTAACACCGAATAATGCACCACAAGTAGGATGTAATTTCATTGCATAACTATTGACTTTCATGCTTGCATAGGGAATCACAAACCTTAACACCAATATTCTTACTAAAGCATAATTACTTACCAACATGACTCACATATTACTATCATCATATCTCAAAACTATTACAAGGAATCAGGTTTTTAATATCCAATGATCTTCATGAAAGTTTTTATTATATCCCTCTTGAATACTATCACTTTGAGACTAGTTTCATATAATGCCATTGCTACTAGCAAAGCTCTTAAACAAATATAAGTGAAGAACAAGAGCACATATTTCTTCAAAATAATTTTCATCTCTCAAAATAGTATAAGTGAAGCATGAGCGGAAATTTCTTTAAAATTTTACTAACTCTCAAAATAGTCTAAGTGAATCATGAGAGCATATTTCTTCAAAATATAGAACACCACCGTGCTCAAAAAGATATAAGTGAAGTACTAGAGCAATTCCAACAAATCATAGCATCATTATGGCTCTCTCAAATAGGTGTGTCCAGAAAGGATGATTGTGACAAACTAAAAAGCAAAGCAAGAAAATACTCATATAATACAAGACGCTCCAAGCAAAACTCATGATATGCGACGAATAAAAATATAGCTCCAAATAAAATTACCGATGGTCGTTAGAAGAAAGAGGGGATGCCTTCCGGGGCATCCCCAAGCTTAGTTGCTTGGTTCTCCTTGAATATTATCTTGGGGAGCCATGGGGCATCCCCAAGCTTAGGCTCTTTTTACTCCTTATTCCGTCATCCATCGTGATCTCACCCAAAACTTGAAAACTTCAATCACACAAAACTCAACAAAAACCTTCGTGAGATCCGTTAGTATAAGAAAACCAATCTTTACATTAAGTATTGTTGCAAACCCATTCATATTTTGTTATTGCATTATACCTACTATATTCTAACTCTACCATGGCGTATACCCCCTGATACAATCCATAGATTCATCAAAATAAGCACACAATGCAACGAAAACAGAATCTGTCAAAAACAGAATAGTCTGTAAAGACATAAATTTTACTCATACTTATGTAACTCCAAATATTCTTAAAACTTAGGACAACGTATGAAATTTGAATATAAATCTTGTGTAGAAATTTCAGAATTTTTCATCGCTTCTGTGAATTTTAACAATTCTGCTACTGAACGCAAAAGTTTCTGTTTTTCAACAAGATCAAATCAACTATCACCCAACATGATCCCAAAGGCTTTACTTCGCACAAACACTAATTAAAACATAAAAACACAATGATAACAGTAGCATAATTGTGCAAACACTCAGGAAGAAAGAAAAAGACTAAAAAAAATATTCATTGGGTTGCCTCCCAACAAGCGCTATTGTTTTATGCCCCTAGCTAGGTATAATGCATAGATTCAAGTATTGTCATCTTTGGTTTCCAACTCCTCAATCACACAATCATAATTGTTCTTAGATCTAACATGCATATTTTAAACAATCATGCTCCAAGGAATAAAATTAAAGAGTCCACTCTTGAAAGTAGGGGTTTTTAGCACTTCAACCAAATTAGGGTGAATACTAATCATCTTAAGATCTTCATTGTTGCTACTAGAAGTGGCACCCTTGTTCTTGGTAACATGTATAGACTTGCAAACTTTTATAGGAGTATTTTCAATAGTTTTAATGGAAGAAAAAGCTGAGCTCAAGTTATTAAAAATTTCTTCCAATTTATCGATCCGGGCAGGACTCTCCTCTACCCTTTCGTTAGCTATGGGGTTTTTCTCTTTTAGCATTTTAAGGGTATCTCCTACCTTCGACCCAATTTTATTAGCAAGCTTGTGGATCCTTTTATCCAAATTCTCAACATGTTCTTCATTGAGCATTTTCTTTTCAATAGCATCTAGCCTTTGCATAACATGCTCAATAGTTAAAACTGTTTCATTGATAATGATAGGAGGTGATCCCACTAAATTTCACATAGCATTAAAAGCATCCAAAGGTGGGCACATAAAGAAATTCCCTCCGGTGATAGTATCAAGAACAAATCTATACCAAGTAGTAATGCCCACATAAACATTGCGAAGAAGAATAGTAGTAGATTGCTTTCGAATGGATCTATTATGAGCATCACAAATTCGATACCAAGCATCTTTTAAATTTTCTCCTCCACTCTGCTTAAAATTGAGAACTTCGCCCTCAGGGGTACACGGAGTAGGAGGAGAACTAGCCATGGCACTAAAGTAGGAAAGCAAGATCACGAGCAAACAAGAGATCTGACGAGAAAAAGGCGAACGAAAAAGAAGGCAAATATTTTTGTGAAGTGGGGGAGATGAAAACAAGAGGCAAATGGCGAATAAAGTAAATTGCAAGGAGATGAGATTTGTGATTGTGTACCTGATAGATCTGGACTTGATCCTCCCCCGACAATGGCACCAGAAATTCTTTCCTGATTGCTTGTATCTGCGTTGGTATTTTCCCCGAAGAGGAGGGGATGATGCAGCACAGCAACGGTAAGTATTTCCCTCAGTTATGAAACCAAGGTATCAATCCAGTAGGAGGATCCACCAAACTATGTAAGCAGTACCTTCACACAAATAACAAAAACTTGCAACCCAACGCGTAAGAGGGGTTGTCAATCCCTCCTCGGTATTGAGATAGATTAAATAGTATAAGATTGTATAAATAGATCTGATGAAAACACAAAATAAAATAAATAACCAAAAAGTGCAGCAAGGTATTTTTGGGTTTTTGTATAAATAGATCTGAAGCAATATGATAGAAAATAGACCTGGGGGCCGTAGGTTTCACTAGAGGCTTCTCTCGAGAAAATAGCATATGGCGGGTAAACAAATTACTGTTGCGCAATTGATAGAAAAGCAAATAATTATGACGATATCCAAGGCAATGATCATGTATATAGGCATCACGTCCAAGATTAGTAGACCGAAACGATTCTGCATCTACTACTATTACTCCACACATCGACCACTATACAACATGCATCTAGTGTATTAAGTTCATGAAGAAATGGAGTAATACAATAAGAACGTGATGACCCACAAGTATTGGGGTCAATCATAGTCCTTTTAATAAGTAAGAGTGTCGAACCCAACGAGGAGCAGAAGGAAATGACAAGTGGTTTTCAGCAAGGTAATTTCTGCAAGCACTGAAATTGTCGGTAATAGGTAGTTTGATAGCAAGATAATTTGTAACAAGCAAGTAACGGTAATGGTAAATAAAGTGTAGCAAGGTAGCCCAATCCTTTTTTTGGCAAATGACATGCCAAAACGGTCTCTTATAATAAGCAAAGCGTTCTTGAGGGTACACGGGAATTTCATCTAGTCACTTTCATCATGTTGGTTTGATTCGTGTTTGCTACTTTGATAATTTGATATGTTGGTGGATCGGTACTTGGGTGCTGTTCTTACTTGAACAAACCTCCCACTTATGATTAACCCCCTCGCAAGCATCTGCAACTACGAGAAAAGTATTAAGATAAAATCTAACCATAGCATTAAACATATGGATCCAAATCGGTCCCTTACGAAGTAGCGCATAAACTAGGGTTTAAGCTTCTGTCACTCTAGCAACCCATCATCTAATAACTACTCCACAATGCATTCCCTTAGGCCCAAAGATGGTGAAGTGCCATGTAGTCGACGTTCACATGACACCACTAAGGGAATCTCAACATACATATCATCAAAATATCGAACACATATCAAATTCACATGATTACTTGCAACATGACTTCTCCCGTGACCTCAAGAACAAAAGTAACTACTCACAAATGATATTCATGCTCAAGATCAGAGGGGTATTAAATAGCATAATGGATCTAAACATATAATCTTCCACTGTGGCGCCCCCGGCTCGATCGTACACTAATCATGCACGCAAACGTGTACGATCAAGATCAGGGACTCACGGGAAGATATCACAACACAACTCTAAAACATAAATAAGTCATACAAGCATCATAATACAAGCCAGGGGCCACGAGGGCTCGAATACAAATGCTCGATCATAGACGAGTCAGCGGAAGCAACAATATCTGAGTACAGACATAGGTTAAACAAGGTGCCATAAGATGGCTAGCACAAACAGGGATACAACAGATCGAACAGGCGCAGGGCCTCCTGCCTGGGATCCTCCTAACTACTCCTGGTCGTCGGCGTCCTGGACGTAGTAGTAGGCTCCGCCCTGGTGGTAGTAGTCGTCGTAGGTGGCGTCTGGCTCCTGGGCTCCAACATCTGGTTGCGACAACCAGCAAGAAGGGAAAGGGGGAAAGGAGGGGGAAAGCAACCGTGAGTACTCATCCAAAGTACTCGCAAGCAAGGATCTATACTACATATGCAGGGTATATGTGTAAAGAGGCAATATCGGTGGACTGAACTGCAGAATGCCAGAATAAGAGGGGGATAGCTAGTCCTGTCGAAGACTACGCTTCTGGCAGCCTTCGTCTTGAAGCAATAGAAGAGATTAGATGGAAGTTAACCAAACAACAACGTAAAGCATAATCCTACCCGTCGATCCTCTCGTCGCCACCATGCGAGAGAGCGACCACCGGGTTATATTTGTCACTTGTAAGGGTGTGTTTTATTAAGTATCCATTTCTAGTTGTCATGAGGTCGGAATACAACTCCGGGTCGTCCTTTTACCGAGGGACACGGCTATTCGAATAGATAAACTTCCCTGCAGGGGTGCACCACATATTCCCCAACACGCTCGATCCCCTTTGGCCGGACACACTTTCCTGGGTCATGCCCGGCCTCGGAAGATCCACACGTCGCAGCCCCACCTAGGCTCAACAGAGAGGTCAGCACGCCGGACTAATCCTAGGCACTCTGGGGTCTGGGCCCATCGCCCAGTGCGCTCCTGCACGTTGCGTACGCGGCCGCGAGCAGACCTAGCAACCCACACGATCACGGCGGTTACGTTAGCGCGGTCCAACACGGCGCGCGCCGCTCAGTCGCTGACGTCAAGAAGGCTTCAGCTGATACCACGACGCCGGGATACCCATACCTACTCCCGCATAGTTGGTTAGTGCGTATAGGCCAGTGGCCAGACTCAGATCAAATATCCAATCTCGTTAAGCGTGTTATTATGAAGTAAACGCGAACGCCGACCAGGGCCTGGCCCACCTGTCTCCTAGGTGGTCTCAACCTGCCCTGTCGCTCCGCCACAAAGATCCACTCAAAGGGCCGTTGGGGTAAAGGTCCTTTCAGCCCCCAATCCGCGAATCACTCGCGGGTACTCTTCGAGCCGACCCGACTTTAGTCACCATCTGTATAGTATGCATATATGTATAGTATACACCCGTGATCACCTCCCGAGTGATCACGGCCCGATAGTATAGCAAGGCAGACTGACAAGAATGCAGGGCCAATGATGACAAACTAGCATCCTGCACTAGGCATTTAGGATTGCAGGTAAGGTATCAACAACAGTAGCAACAATGACAGGCTATGCAGCAGAATAGGATTAACCGAAAGCAGTAACAGGCTACACTACTCTAATGCAAGCAGTATAGAGAAGAATAGGCGATATCTGGTGATCAAGGGGGGGGCTTGCCTGGTTGCTCTGGCAAGTAGGGGTCGTCAACAACGTAGTCGGTCGGGGCACCAGCAGCTGCGTCGGTCTCGTAATCTACCGAAGAGAAGAGGGGGAAGAAACAGTAAACACACGGCAATGATGCAACAGGGATGCATGACATGTCTAAACGCAGGGCCAGGGTGATATACAGCCTAACTAAGCGATTTAGTTAATTTAGGAATTTATTCGGATTTATTTAATTAGGGTTGGACACTATTCATTTATCGAAATCGGTCTAATTGTTCAACGTTCTTATAGCTGCGGGCATCTGACGGGAATACGGAGGATGTATTCGGGTTCGTATCGTCGTTCTGAGCAAGTTTCATGTATAAAATATTTTCATCGGAGTTACGGTTTAAAAGATATGATTTTCTAAAGTTTTTATTAATTTCTGAAATTTTAATTAATTATTTAATTCAACATTATCCGAAACAGTAATTGATGACGTCAGCATGACATCATGCTGACGTCAGCAGTTAATTAAGTTAATTACTAATTACTGTTTAATTAACACTAATTAGTTAATTAGATTAACCTAATCAGGATTAATTAACTAATTAATTAATTAATTAATTATTTTAATTATTTTAATTATTTATTTTTATTTCTATTTTCTTAAAACTGTTTCTGGGCCGTGGGCCCCATTCGTCAGCGTCACAGGGGTTCGGGCCCCACTGGGCAGTGGCCCAGGGGCGGACACGTCCGGGGCGTGCCCCTTTCGGGACCGGACATGTCCGGTGCCCAAAGGGGACGCACGGGCGGTCGGCGGGCGCGGGCGCCGGCGAGGCCACGGCGGGGCCGGAGGCGGGGCGGCGGCGCGGTGGCTGGAGCGGCCGCGGGCGGCAGCGCGGTGGCTGGAGCGGCAGCGGGCGGCGGTCGCGCGGAGGCGAAGCGGGGGGGGGGGTGTTGCTCTTTTTTTCCTTTTCTGTTTCTTTTTCCTTTTCTTTATTCTCTTTTCTCTACTGTTAAATGTTTAGGCCCCAAATGGTTTTTGTAAAAAGTGTGACCTATTTCATAAATACCAGTGCATTATTCCTTAACACCTAAAATTAGTTTGGACAAAACATAATTCCATATTTATTTCAGATTTAATAAATGGTTATTAAATATTATCTTTATCCACTGTTTGAGGTTGTTCGAGTCACTTATCCAATTCCAATGATGTTGGTTTCAATTTTAGAATAGCCTCTGGAATATTTGTTATTTATCTGACATTTTAGTTTCTATGTTGGACAACTTTTATATCCCACTTTCATTTAAATTTGAATTTGACTTAGGAGTTGAAATGCAATATGATGCTAATGATGATTGTGCACTATTAATCATGATGACATGGCCTCATCAAAAGGGTGATCTCTGTAGCTTAATACAGGGGGTGTTACAAATCTCCTCCACTACAAGAAATCTCGTCCCGAGATTTAGGAGGTAGAAAGAAACAAAGCGGGGTATTCATCACGAAGACGATCCTCGCGTTCCCAAGTGTCTTCATCGTCAGAATGGTTTGACCACTGAACCTTGAGGAACTTGATAACCTTCTGGCGTGTGCGACGCTCGGCTTGATCGAGAATGCGGACCGGATGCTCTTTATAAGAGAGGTCTTGTTGCAGTTCAAGCAATTCGTGATCTACTCCGCGGATAGGGTCTTTGAAGCAGCGGCGGAGTTGTGATACGTGGAACACATCGTGAACCTGAGAAAGGTTCGGTGGAAGTTCCAACTGATATGCCACTCTACCACGCCTTTCAAGAACAGTGAAAGGACCAATATAGCGAGGAGCTAGCTTGCCCTTGATCCCGAATCGGTGTGTACCTTTCATCGGTGTGACTCGAAGATAAGCCTTTTCGCCAGGTTGATAGACCATATCTTTGTGTTTGCGGTCATACTGACTCTTTTGACGTGACTGAGCAGTCTTCAAATGCTCGCGGACAACGCGAACTTGATCTTCGGCGAGTTGGATAATATCCGGACCGAAGAGTGGACGTTCCCCAGTTTCTGACCAATTTAGAGGGGTTCGGCACTTTCGTCCGTACAATACTTCAAAGGGGGCCATCTTCAGACTGGCTTGATAGCTGTTATTGTAAGAGAATTCGGCATATGGGAGAGATTCTTCCCATTTCCTTCCGAAGGATATGACACAAGCTCGAAGCATGTCTTCGAGAACTTGGTTGACTCGTTCAACTTGTCCTTGAGACTGAGGGTGAAAAGCGGTGCTGAAGGACAGATGAGTTCCCATAGCTTCTTGGAAACTTGCCCAGATTCTTGAAGTGAATAAGCTGCCACGGTCTGAACTGATAACCAGTGGAATACCGTGAAGTGAAACAATTCTGGACATGTAGAGAGTTGCGAGCTGACTAGCAGTGATCGTCTCTTTGACGGCTAGAAAATGTGCAACTTTGGAAAGTCGGTCAATGACGACAAGAATAGCATCATTACCTTTCTGTGATTTGGGAAATCCAGTGATAAAGTCCATTTCAACATGGTCCCATTTCCATTCAGGAACAGCAATTGGTTGCAGAGTTCCGGCGGGCCTTTGATGTTCTGCTTTGACGCGACGGCAAACATCACATTCAGCAACATAGCGAGCAATGTCTTGCTTCATGTTTGACCACCAGAATCTTTGACGGATGTCTTGGTACATCTTGGTACTGCCGGGATGAATAGACAACGGAGTGTCGTGAGCTTCTTGCATGACCACCTGAGTCATACCCAGGTTACCTTTAGAGGGGACCACTAGACGACTTTTAAAGAACAATGTGCCAGTATCATCAATAGTGAAGAACGAAGGCCTTCCTTCAGCGAGATAGCGCTTAATCTTGTGGGCTTGAGAGTCATAACCCTGCAGCGTCTTGATGCTGTCCACGAGATCTGGTTTAGCAACCAGGGTATTAAGAGAACCCTGGGAAACAACGTGGAGGTTCATTTTGTAGGAACCTTCAGGAGGGGGAGCGAGTGCTCCAGGAGGAACAATGTGGAGATTCAGCTTTCTGAATTCTTCAATAAGCGAAGGTTGAACTTCGTGAAACTGGAGGTGACTGCAATAAGACTTACGGCTCAAGGCATCGGCCATTACATTAGCCTTGCCAGGGGTATAAGAAATACCCAAGTTAAAATCCGCTACGGTCTCCATCCATCTCTGTTGACGGAGGTTCAGGTCTGGCTGAGTGAACAGATACTTCAGACTTTGATGATCAGTGTAGATCTCGCAACGATTACCGAGAAGGTAATGTCGCCACTGTTTTAGTGCATGGATGACGGCAGCAAGCTCGAGGTCATGTACTGGGTAATTCTCTTCGTGCGGACGCAATTGACGCGAAGCATAAGCAATTACTCTGCGGTCTTGCATTAGGACACCGCCTAATCCTTGACGGGATGCATCACAATAGATGACAAAATCCCTCTGGGAATCAGGAGGGGCAAGCACTGGGGCAGAAGTCAGCTTGTCTTTGAGCGTCTGGAAACTTTCCTGACACTTTTCCGTCCAATCGAACTTGACGCCTTTATGAAGCAGGTTAGTCAGGGGCTTGGCGATCTTGGAGAAGTTCTCGACAAATCGACGGCAATAGCTGGCGAGTCCGAGAAAACTTCGAACTTGCTTGACGTTCTTTGGAGGAGCCCAATCAAGAATAGCCTGAACTCGCTCGGGATTGACGGCAATACCATCCTTGGAGATGACATGCCCAAGGTATGTTACTTCGGGAAGCCAGAATTCACACTTGGAAAACTTAGCATATAGTTGATGCTCTCGAAGTTTTTCCAGAACAAGTCGAAGATGTTCAGCATGTTCCTCTTTGTTCTTGGAGTATACTAGGATATCATCCAAGTAAACCACGACGAACTTGTCAAGGTATTCCATGAATATATAATTCATCAGGCGGGAGAATGTGGCGGGAGCATTGGTTAAGCCGAATGACATGACAGTGTACTCGTATGAGCCATATCGAGTAACGAAGGCGGTCTTTGGGATATCCTCTTCACGAACGCGGATCTGGTGGTAACCCAACCTTAAGTCGAGTTTAGAGAACACTGATGAACCCGCCAGTTGATCATACAGATCGTTTATCCGAGGAAGGGGATATTTGTTCTGGATGGTTGCTTGGTTAATAGGACGGTAATCTTGGACCAATCGGTTTGATCCATCCTTCTTCCTGACAAAGAGAGAAGGTGCTCCCCTCGTAGACGTACGACAGCGGAGTAGGCGGCATCATGGACTGCCATCTCAATCGTCACGCCTAATCCGTGAAAAAGGTGTAGCTCGGTGTCTGAGTTGTTCTGCTGATCATAAATCCGAACTTCAGCATAGTACTGTTCCTGGTTGAACTCGCGGTAAACCTCATAAACCAAGTACTCAGGGTACCAACGGTAGCCAAGTCTGGTCATGAGAGCGATCAGGACAGCTGGAAACCCAGGGGTATTACGAGCCCAAGTGCAAAGCACAAGCTGTGTCGTAGGACGCGGTGGAAACAAACGGTCCATCTGAAACAGAGGAAATTCAGGTTTGTCAAACGATAATAAGAGGTTTAACACAACTCGGAGAGAAAGGTTAAACAAAACAATGGAAAGGAAAATGATTATCAGACTAATCAGATCAACGACAGGGAAATCGCACAGATATCCAGCTCTCCGGGTAGACAGAATTTACGAGATCCTAAGTGTCAGCGTTAGTAAACTTCATTTAACCCGAGTAGAAGAGAGATCAGAGTCCCAGAGTATAGACGAGGAATAAAAGATCCTAATACCACCCAGTTGGCAATGTGGGCCCGTAAGCCACACAGCCAAGTTAGTAAAACGGTTTCCTTTGTCTAGACTCAACTTCGGCCAAGGAATTGGAAAGGGGGATTCCTACAGGCAGTCGGCTCTGATACCAACTTGTGGCGCCCCCGGCTCGATCGTACACTAATCATGCACGCAAACGTGTACGATCAAGATCAGGGACTCACGGGAAGATATCACAACACAACTCTAAAACATAAATAAGTCATACAAGCATCATAATACAAGCCAGGGGCCACGAGGGCTCGAATACAAATGCTCGATCATAGACGAGTCAGCGGAAGCAACAATATCTGAGTACAGACATAGGTTAAACAAGGTGCCATAAGATGGCTAGCACAAACAGGGATACAACAGATCGAACAGGCGCAGGGCCTCCTGCCTGGGATCCTCCTAACTACTCCTGGTCGTCGGCGTCCTGGACGTAGTAGTAGGCTCCGCCCTGGTGGTAGTAGTCGTCGTAGGTGGCGTCTGGCTCCTGGGCTCCAACATCTGGTTGCGACAACCAGCAAGAAGGGAAAGGGGGAAAGGAGGGGGAAAGCAACCGTGAGTACTCATCCAAAGTACTCGCAAGCAAGGATCTATACTACATATGCAGGGTATATGTGTAAAGAGGCAATATCGGTGGACTGAACTGCAGAATGCTAGAATAAGAGGGGGATAGCTAGTCCTGTCGAAGACTACGCTTCTGGCAGCCTTCGTCTTGAAGCAATAGAAGAGATTAGATGGAAGTTAACCAAACAACAACGTAAAGCATAATCCTACCCGTCGATCCTCTCGTCGCCACCATGCGAGAGAGCGACCACCGGGTTATATTTGTCACTTGTAAGGGTGTGTTTTATTAAGTATCCATTTCTAGTTGTCATGAGGTCGGAATACAACTCCGGGTCGTCCTTTTACCGAGGGACACGGCTATTCGAATAGATAAACTTCCCTGCAGGGGTGCACCACATATTCCCCAACACGCTCGATCCCCTTTGGCCGGACACACTTTCCTGGGTCATGCCCGGCCTCGGAAGATCCACACGTCGCAGCCCCACCTAGGCTCAACAGAGAGGTCAGCACGCCGGACTAATCCTAGGCACTCTGGGGTCTGGGCCCCTCGCCCAGTGCGCTCCTGCACGTTGCGTACGCGGCCGCGAGCAGACCTAGCAACCCACACGATCACGGCGGTTACGTTATCGCGGTCCAACACGGCGCGCGCCGCTCAGTCGCTGACGTCAAGAAGGCTTCAGCTGATACCACGACGCCGGGATACCCATAACTACTCCCGCGTAGTTGGTTAGTGCGTATAGGCCAGTGGCCAGACTCAGATCAAATATCCAATCTCGTTAAACGTGTTATTATGAGATCACCGCGGACGACGACCAGGGCCAGGCCCACCTCTCTCCTAGGTGGTCACAACCTGCCCTGCCGCTCCACAACAAAGAGTCACTTAGGGGGCCGTCGAGGAGGCCAATCCTTTCAGCCCCCATTCGTGAATCACCTGCGGGTGCTCCACGAGCCGACCCGACTTTAGTATCCATCTGATGTCACATGTAATAAGTAGTATACATATCTGCAATCGCCACCCGTGGCGAGCACGGTCCAATAATGTAGCATAGCAGACAAACGAGAATGTAGGGCCACTGATGACAAACTAGCATCCTACACTAGGCATTTAGGATTGCAGGTAAGGTATCAACAACAGTAGCAACAATGACAGGCTATGCAGCAGAATAGGATTAACCGAAAGCAGTAACAGGCTACACTACTCTAATGCAAGCAGTATAGAGAAGAATAGGCGATATCTGGTGATCAAGGGGGGGGCTTGCCTGGTTGCTCTGGCAAGTAGGGGTCGTCAACAACGTAGTCGGTCGGGGCACCAGCAGCTGCGTCGGTCTCGTAGTCTACCGAAGAGAAGAGGGGGAAGAAACAGTAAACACACGGCAATGATGCAACAGGGATGCATGACATGTCTAAACGCAGGGCCAGGGTGATATACAGCCTAACTAAGCGATTTAGTTAATTTAGGAATTTATTCGGATTTATTTAATTAGGGTTGGACACTAATCATTTATCGAAATCGGTCTAATTGTTCAACGTTCTTATAGCTGCGGGCATCTGACGGGAATACGGAGGATGTATTCGGGTTCGTATCGTCGTTCTGAGCAAGTTTCATGTATAAAATATTTTCATCGGAGTTACGGTTTAAAAGATATGATTTTCTAAAGTTTTTATTAATTTCTGAAATTTTAATTAATTATTTAATTCAACATTATCCGAAACAGTAATTGATGACGTCAGCATGACATCATGCTGATGTCAGCAGTTAATTAAGTTAATTACTAATTACTGTTTAATTAACACTAATTAGTTAATTAGATTAACCTAATCAGGATTAATTAACTAATTAATTAATTAATTATTTTAATTATTTATTTTTATTTCTATTTTCTTAAAACTGTTTCTGGGCCGTGGGCCCCATTCGTCAGCGTCACAGGGGTTCGGGCCCCACTGGGCAGTGGCCCAGGGGCGGACACGTCCGGGGCGTGCCCCTTTCGGGACCGGACATGTCCGGTGCCCAAAGGGGACGCACGGGCGGTCGGCGGGCGCGGGCGCCGGCGAGGCCACGGCGGGGCCGGAGGCGGGGCGGCGGCGCGGTGGCTGGAGCGGCCGCGGGCGGCAGCGCGGTGGCTGGAGCGGCAGCGGGCGGCGGTCGCGCGGAGGCGAAGCGGGGGGGGCCGGAGCAGGCGGTTGGCGGCGAGGAGCGACGCGGGCGCGCGAGCGAGGGCAGTGGGCGGCGCGCGCACGCGTGCGGCAGAGCGCGGCGATGCTGCGGTGCGCGCGGGCGCTGTGAGCGAGCAGAGAGGGGGGAGAGGCCCGAGGCCTCACCGGGATCCGTAGGGACGGGCAGCGGGGGTCGGGGTGGTCACGGGAACGACGGCGATGGGGAGGCAGCCGGCGGGGACAAGGCGGCGACGTAAGACGAGGCAGACCGGCGAGGGAGCGCTCCGGGCGGTGGCGTCGTGCGGCGAGGGCGAGCGCGGTTCGGGTCCGCGCGTCGGGCGAGCGGCCGTGAGGGAGCAGGCGCAAGAGCGGGCTCCGGGCGGTGGCGTCCAACGGCGACGGCGACAGGCGGACGGGATCGGGGATCGCCCCGTCCAGATCCAGCCGAGGGAGGGGCCGACCGAGCGCCAGCGGCGGTCGGGGAAGAGGAGAGGACGGGCGACTCGGTGTGGCGGCGGCGTCGGCGAGCGGCGTCGGCGACGGGGCGGACGGGATCGGAGGATCCCGATCCAGATGGGGGGGGAGGAGAAAACGAGGGGAGGGGGGATCGGGTAGTTGGGTTGGGCCGGGGGGTGCCGGCTAAGTGCGCCGGCTGGGCCGCCTGGGGCCCGGTGGCTTGCTGGGCCGAGGCCCAGTCGGGGGGGGGGGGTTCCTTTATCCTTTTCTGTTTCTTTTTTTTTTCTTTTCTTTATTCTCTTTTCTCTACTGTTAAATGTTTAGGCCTCAAATGGTTTTTGTAAAAAGTGTGACCTATTTCATAATACCAGTGCATTATTCCCTAACACCTAAAACTAGTTTGGGCAAAACTAATTTCATATTTATTTCAGATTTATAAATGGTTACTAAATATTATCTTTATCCACTGTTTGAGATGTTCGAGTCACCTATACAATTCCAATGATGTTGGTTTCAATTTTAGAATAGCCTCTGGAATAATTGCTACTTATCTGACATTTTTGTTTCTATGTTGGACAACTTTTATATCCAATTACATTTAAATTTGAATTTGACTTAGGAGTTGAAATGCAATATGATGCTAATGATGATTATGCACTATTAATCATGATGACGTGGCCTCATCAAAAGGGTGATCACTGTAGCTTATTACAGGGGGTGTTACAAATCTCCTCCACTACAAGAATCTCGTCCCGAGATTTAGGAGGTAGAAAGAAACAAAGCGGGGTATTCATCGCGAGACGATCCTCCGCGTTCCCAAGTGGCTTCCTCTCAAATGGTTTGACCACTGAACCTTGAGGAACTTGATAACCTTCTGGCGTGTGCGACGCTCGGCGATCGAGAATGCGGACCGGATGCTCTTTATAAAGAGGTTCTTGTTGCAGTTCAAGCAATTCGTGATCTACTCCGCGGATAGGGTCTTTGAAGCAGCGGCGGAGTTGTGATACGTGGAACACATCGTGAACCTGAGAAAGGTTCGGTGGAAGTTCACACTGATATGCCACTCTACCACGCCTTTCAAGAACAGTGAAAGGACCAATATAGCGAGGAGCTAGCTTGCCCTTGATCCCGAATCGGTGTGTACCTTTCATCGGTGTGACTCGAAGATAAGCCTTTTCGCCAGGTTGATAGACCATATCTTTGTGTTTGCGGTCATACTGACTCTTTTGACGTGACTGAGCAGTCTTCAAATGCTCGCGGACAACGCGAACTTGATCTTCGGCGAGTTGGATAATATCCGGACCGAAGAGTGGACGTTCCCCATTTTCTGACCATTTAGAGGGGTTCGGCACTTTCGTCCGTACAATACTTCAAGGGGGCCATCTTCAGACGGGCTTGATAGCTGTTATTGTAAGAGAATTCGGCATATGGGAGAGATTCTTCCCATTTCCTTCCGAAGGATATGACACAAGCTCGAAGCATGTCTTCGAGAACTTGGTTGACTTCGTTCAACTTGTCCTTGAGACTGAGGGTGAAAAGCGGTGCTGAAGGACAGATGAGTTCCCATAGCTTCTTGGAAACTTGCCCAGATTCTTGAAGTGAATAGCTGCCACGGTCTGAACTGATAACCAGTGGAATACCGTGAAGTGAAACAATTCTGGACATGTAAGAGTTGCGAGCTGACTAGCATTGATCGTCTCTTTGACGGCTAGAAAATGTGCAACTTTGGAAAGTCGGTCAATGACGACAAGAATAGCATCATTACCTTTCTGTGATTTGGGAAATCCAGTGATAAAGTCCATTTCAACACATGGTCCCATTTCCATTCAGGAACAGCAATTGGTTGCAGAGTTCCGGCGGGCCTTTGATGTTCTGCTTTGACGACGGCAAACATCACATTCAGCAACATAGCGAGCAATGTCTTGCTTCATGTTTGACCACCAGAATCTTTGACGGATGTCTTGGTACTCTTGGTACTCGCGGATGAATAGACAACGAGTGTCGTGAGCTTCTTGCATGACCACCTGAGTCATACCCAGTTTACCTTTAGAGGGGACCACTAGACGACTTTTAAAGAACAATGTGCCAGTATCATCATAGTGAAGAACGAAGGCCTTCCTTCAGCGAGATAGCGCTTAATCTTGTGGCTTGAGAGTATTAACCCTGCAGCGTCTTGATGCTGTCCACGAGATCTGGTTTAGCAACCAGGTATTAAGAGAACCCTGGGAAACAACGTGGAGGTTCATTTTGTAGGAACCTTCAGGAGGGGAGCGTGCTCCAGGAGGAACAATGTGGAGATTCAGCTTTCTGAATTCTTCAATAAGCGAAGGTTGAACTTCGTGAAACTGGATGTGACTGCAATAACTTACGGCTCAAGGCATCGGCCATTACATTAGCCTTGCCAGGGGTATAAGAAATACCCAAGTTAAAATCCGCTACGGTCTCCATCCATCTCTGTTGACGGAGGTTCAGGTCTGGCTGAGTGAACAGATACTTCAGACTTTGATGATCAGTGTAGATCTCGCAACGATTACCGAGAAGGTAATGTCGCCACTGTTTTAGTGCATGGATGACGGCAGCAAGCTCGAGGTCATGTACTGGGTAATTCTCTTCGTGCGGACGCAATTGACGCGAAGCATAAGCAATTACTCTGCGGTCTTGCATTAGACACACCGCCTAATCCTTGACGGGATGCATCACAATAGATGACAAAATCCCTCTGGGAATCAGAGGGGCAAGCACTGGGGCAGAAGTCAGCTTGTCTTTGAGCGTCTGGAAACTTTCCTGACACTTTTCCGTCCAATCGAACTTGACGCCTTTATGAAGCAGGTTAGTCAGGGGGCTTGGCGATCTTGGAGAAGTTTCTCGACAAATCGACGGCAATAGCTGGCGAGTCCGAGAAAACTTCGAACTTGCTTGACGTTCTTTGGAGGAGCCCAATCAAGAATAGCTGAACTCATCGCTCGGGGTTGACGGCAATACCATCCTTGGAGATGACATGCCCAGGTATGTTACTTTCGGGAAGCCAGAATTCACACTTGGAAAACTTAGCATATAGTTGATGCTCTCGAAGTTTTTTCCAGAACAAGTCGAAGATGTTCAGCATGTTCCTCTTTGTTCTTGGAGTATACTAGGATATCATCCAGGTAAACCACGACGAACTTGTCAAGGTATTCCATGAATATATAATTCATCAGGCGGGAGAATGTGGCGGGAGCATTGGTTAAGCCGAATGACATGACAGTGTACTCTATATGAGCCATATCGAGTAACGAAGGCGGTCTTTGGGATATCCTCTTCACGAACGCGGATCTGGTGGTAACCCAACTTAAGTCGAGTTTAGAGAACACTGATGAACCCCGCCAGTTGATCAACAGATCGTTTATTCCGAGGAAGGGGATATTTTTGTTCTGGATAGTTGCTTGGTTAATAGGACGGTAATCTTGACCAATCGGTTTGATCCATCCTTCTTCCTGACAAAGAGAGAAGGTCTCCCCTCGTAGACGTACGACAGCGGAGTAGGCGGCATCATGGACTGCCATCTCAATCGTCACGCCTAATCCGTGAAAAAGGTGTAGCTCGGTGTCTAGTTGTTCTGCTGATCATAAATCCGAACTTCAGCATAGTAACTGTTCCTGTTGAACCTCGCGGTAAACCTCATAAACCAAGTACTCAGGTACCAACGGTAGCCAAGTCTGGTCATGAGAGCGATCAGGACAGCTGGAAACCCAGGGTATTACGAGCCCAAGTGCAAAGCACAAGCTGTGTCGTAGGACGCGGTGGAAACAAACGGTCCATCTGAACCAGAGGAAATTCAGGTTTGTCAAACGATAATAAGAGGTTTAACACAACTCGGAGAGAAAGGTTAAACAAAACAATGGAAAGGAAAATGATTATCAGACATCAGATCAACGACAGGGAAATCGCACAGATATCCAGCTCTCCGGTAGACAGAATTTACGAGATCCTAAGTGTCAGCGTTAGTAAACTTCATTAACCCGAGTAGAAGAGAGACAGAGTCCCAGAGTATAGACGAGGAATAAAAGATCCTAATACCACCCAGTTGGCAATGTGGGCCCGTAAGCCACACAGCCAAGTTAGTAAAACGGTTTCCTTTTTCTAACTCAACTTCGGCCAAGGAATTGGAAAGGGGGATTCCTACAGCAGTCGGCTCTGTACCAACTGTGGCGCCCCCGGCTCGATCGTCAACTAATCATGCACGCAAACGTGTACGATCAAGATCAGGGACTCACGGGAAGATATCACAACACAACACTCTAAAACATAAATAAGTCATACAGCATCTAAATACAAGCCAGGGGCCACAGGGGCTCGAATACAAATGCTCGATCATGACGAGTCACGGAAGCACACATATCTGAGTACAGACAAGGTTAAACAAGGTGCCATAAGATGGCTAGCACAAACGGGATACAACAGATCGAACAGGCGCAGGGCCTCCTGCCTGGGATCCTCCTAACTACTCCTGGTCGTCGGCGTCCTGGACTTAGTAGTAGGCTCCGCCCTGGTGGTAGTGTCGTCGTAGGTGGCGTCTGGCTCCTGGGCTCCAACATCTGTTCGACAACCAGCAAGAAGGGAAAGGGGGAAAGGAGGGGGAAAGCAACCGTGAGTACTCATCCAAAGTACTCGCAAGCAAGGATCTATACTACTATGCAGGTATATGTTTAAAAGGCAATATCGGTGGACTGAACTGCAGAATGCTAGAATAAGAGGGGATAGCTAGTCCTGTCGAAGACTACGCTTCTGGCAGCCTTCGTCTTGAAGCAATGAAGAGATTAGATGGAAGTTAACCAAACAACAACGTAAAGCATAATCCTACCCGTCGATCCTCTCGTCGCCACCATGCAGAGAGCGACCCCCGGTTATATTTGTCACTTGTAGGGTGTGTTTTATTAAGTATCCATTTCTAGTTGTCATGGGTCGAATACAACTCCGGTCGTCCTTTAACCGAGGGACACGGCTATTCGAATAGATAAACTTCCCTGCAGGGGTGCACCACATATTCCCCAACACGCTCGATCCCCTTTGGCCGGACACACTTTCCTGGGTCATGCCCGGCCTCGGAAGATCCACACGTCGCAGCCCCACCTAGGCTCAACAGAGAGGTCAGCACGCCGGACTAATCCTAGGCACTCTGGGGTCTGGGCCCATCCCCGTGCCTCTCTGCACGTTGCGTACGCGGCCGCGAGCAGACCTAGCAACCCACACGATCACGGCGTTACGTTAGCGCGGTCCAACACGGCGCGCGCCGTCAGTCGCTGACGTCAAGAAGGCTTCAGCTGATACACACGACGCCGGGTACCCATAACTACTCCCCCCGCGTAGTTGGTTAGTGCGTATAGGCCAGTGGCCAGACTCAGATCAAATATCCAATCTCGTTAAGCGTGTTATTATGAAGTAAACGCAACGCCGACCAGGGCCTGGCCCACCTGTCTCCTAGGTGGTCTCAACCTGCCCTGTCGCTCCGCCACAAAGATCCACTCAAAGGGCCGTTGGGACAAAGGTCCTTTCAGCCCCCAATCCGCGAATCACTCGCGGTACTCTTCGAGCCGACCCGACTTTAGTCACCATCTGTATAGTATGCATATATGTATAGTATACACCCGTGATCACCTCCCGGTGATCACGGCCCGATAGTATCAAGGCAGACTGACAAGAATGCAGGGCCAATGATGACAAACTAGCATCCTACACTAGCATTTAGGATTGCAGGTAAGGTATCAACAACAGTAGCAACAATGACAGGCTATGCAGCAGAATAGGATTAACCGAAAGCAGTAACAGGCTACACTACTACTCTAATGCAAGCAGTATAGAGAAGAATAGGCGTATCTGGTGATCAAGGGGGGGGCTTGCCTGGTTGCTCTGGCAAGTAGGGGTCGTCAACAACGTAGTCGGTCGGGGCCACCAGCAGCTGCGTCGGTCTCGTAGTCTACCGAAGAGAAGAGGGGAAGAAAAAGTAAACACACGGCAATGATGCAACAGGGATGCATGACATGTCTAAACCAGGCCAGGGTGATATACAGCCTAACTAAGCGATTTAGTTAATTTAGGAATTTATTCGGATTTATTTAATTAGGGTTGGACACTAATCATTTATCGAAATCGGTCTAATTGTTCAACGTTCTATAGCTCGGGCATCTGACGGGAATACGGAGGATGTATTCGGGTTCGTATCGTCGTTCTGAGCAAGTTTCATGTATAAAATATTTTCATCGGAGTTACGGTTTAAAATAATGATTTTCTAAAGTTTTTATTAATTTCTGAAATTTAAATTAATTATTTAATTCAACATTTCCGAAACAGTAATTGATGACGTCAGCATGACATCATGCTGATGTCAGCAGTTAATTAAGTTAATTACTATTACTGTTTAATTAACACTAATTAGTTAATTAGATTAACCTAATCAGATTAATTAACTATTATTAATTAATTATTTTAATTATTTATTTTTATTTCTATTTTCTTAAAACTGTTTCTGGGCCGTGGGCCCCATTCGTCAGCGTCACAGGGGTTCGGCCCCACTGGGCAGTGGCCCAGGGGCGGACACGTCCGGGGCGTGCCCCTTTCGGGACCGGACATGTCCGGTCCCAAAGGGGACGCACGGGCGGTCGCGGGCGCGGGCGCGGCGAGGCCACGGCGGGCCGGAGCGGGGCGGCGGCGCGGTGGCTGGAGCGGCCGCGGGCGCAGCGCGGTGGCTGGAGCGGCAGCGGGCGGCGGTCGCGCGGAGGCGAAGCGGGGGGGCCGGAGCAGGCGGTTGGCGGCGAGGAGCGACGCGGGCGCGCGAGCGAGGGCAGTGGGCGGCGCGCGCACGCGTGCGGCAGAGCGCGGCGAGGCTGCGGTGCGCGCGGGCGCGTGCGCGAGCAAGAGGGGGGAGAGGCCCGAGGCCTCACCGGGATCCGTAGGGACGGGGCAGCGGGGGTCGGGGTGGTACGGGGACGACGGCGATGGGGAGGCAGGCCGGCGGGGACAGGCGGCGACGTAGACGAGGCAGACCGGCGAGGGAGCGCTCCGGGCGGTGGCGTCGTGCGGGCGAGGGCGAGGCGGCGCGGTCGGAGCGCGTCGGGGCGAGCGCTGTCGAGGGAGCAGGCCGGCGAGGGAGAGCGGGCTCCGGGCGGTGGCGTCCAACGGCGACGGCGACAGGGCGGACGGATCGGGGATCGCCCCGATCCAGATCCAGCCGAGGGAGGGGGGCACCGAGCGCCAGGCGCTGGTCGGGGAAGAGGAGAGGACGGGGCGACGTCGGTGTGGCGGCGGCGTCGGCGAGCGGCGTCGGCGACGGGGCGGACGGGATCGGAGGACCCGATCCAGATGGGGGGGGAGGAGAAACGAGGGGAGGGGGGGATCGGGGGTAGGGTTAGGGTTTGGCCGGGGGGGTGGCCGGCTAGTAGGCGCCGGCTGGGCCGGCCTGGCGGCCCGGTGGCTTGCTGGGCCGAGGCCCAGTCGGGGGGGGGGGGGGGGGGGGGGGTTCCTTTATCCTTTCTGCTTTGTCTTCTTTTTTTTTTCTTTTCTTTATTCTCTTTTCTCTACTGTTAAATGTTTAGGCCTCAAATGGTTTTTGTAAAAAGTGTGACCTATTTCATAAATACCAGTGCATTATTCCCTAACACCTAAAACTAGTTTGGGCAAAACATAATTTCATATTTATTTCAGATTTAATAAATGGTTACTAAATATTATCTTTATCCACTGTTTGAGGATGTTCGAGTCACCTATACAATTCCAATGATGTTGGTTTCAATTTTAGAATAGCCTCTGGAATAATTGCTACTTATCTGACATTTTTGTTTCTATGTTGGACAACTTTTATATTCCAATTACATTTAAATTTGAATTTGACTTAGGAGTTGAAATGCAATATGATGCTAATGATGATTATGCACTATTAATCATGATGACGTGGCCTCATCAAAAGGGTGATCACTGTAGCTTATTACAGGGGGTGTTACATCCACCAAATAAACCATATAGAAATCAACTACAAGATGTAATCAACACTACTAGTCACCCACAGGTACCAATCTGAGGTTCTAGTACAAAGATTGAACACAAGAGATGAACTAGGGTTTGAGAGGAGATGGTGTTGTTGAAGATGTTGATGGAGATTGGCCTCCCAAAGATGAGAGGGTTGTTGGTGATGACGATGGCTTCGATTTACCCCTCCAGGAGGGAAGTTCCCCCGGCAGAATCGCTCGGCCGGAGGGCAAAAGTGCTCCTGCCCAAGTTCCGCCTCGAGATGGTGGCGCTCCATCCCGAAAGTCCTCTCCTTATTTTTTCTAGGTCAAAAGACCTTAAGTATCAAAAGATGGGCACCGGAGGTGGGCTGGGCTGGCCACAACCCACCAGGGCACGCCTGGGGGGCTGGCGCGCCTTGGTGTCTTGTGGTCACCAGGTGGCCCCCCTTCGTTAGTTATTTGCTCCAGTATTTTTTATATATTCCAAAATAATTCTCCGTAAATTTTCAGCTCATTTGGAGATGTGCAGAATAGGTACCTCTGACGTAGCTTTTTCAGGTCATGAATTCCAGCTGCCGGTATTCTCCCTCTTTGTGTAAACATTGCATTTTATGAGAGAAAAGGCATTAGAATTACTCCATAAAGCATTAGTATGCCTAAAAACATTGTAAATAATAGTAGGAAAACATGATGCAAAATGGACGTATCAACTCCCCCAAGCTTAGACCTCGCTTATCCTCAAGCGAAAGCCGATATCGAAAATCATGTCCACATGTTTAGAGAGAGAGGTGTCGGTAAAAACAAAATACGGACATAGTAGCATCATGCTTATTATAACAACAACAAACTTCATCATAAAGCTTTATCATATAACTTCTAATGAACAAGTAACAATTCAACACAACATCAAAGTAGACAGCATAAACTTTATTGAAAACCAACAAACTATGTTCTCAGTCAACTTTGCAACTACAATTCATCATATTTTCAGGAAGGGTCTCGTATCGGAGCCTTTTGGAAAGTCCACATACTCAACCATCATTTAATCTTCTATGATTGCTAACACTCACCTCATACACATGAGCAAAAAGTTTCAACCGGACACATAGAAAAATAGGGGCTTATAGTTTCGCCTCCCAATTCATTCACCTCAAGGGTGATGTCAACAATAATAACTCATGCTCACTCACATTCAACTGGATATATGTGCCTAGATCTTTCCCCACCACATGATGCTTGCAAAAAGATAAAATAAAAAGGTATAGGGAACATTACTTTGACTCTTGCATAAAAAGTAAATACATAAAAGTAAATGATAGGCCCTTCGCAGAGGGAAGCAGAGGTTGGCATGCGCTTTTTGGTTTGTATCCTCAATCTCTTAGTGCAAAAGAACGTCGCGTTATATTGGCCCTTATGATAGCAACCTTATTTATGCAGTATGTCGCTTTTATTACTTTGCCATCACAAGTTCGTACAACGCTAAATTTTCTCTTACACTAAATGATCAAACACATTTAGAAGCAATTTTTATTGCCTTATTGCACCGATGACAACTTACTTGAAGGATCTTACACAATCCATAGGTAGGTATGGTTGACTCTCAAAACATGAGTTTGGGTTTAAGGTTTTTGGATGCACAAGTAGTATCTCTACTTAGTGCAGAATTTTTGGCTAGCAAAGATATTGAGCAAGCACCACATGTTGAAGGATCTATGACAATATAACTTCTATGTGAATGTGAACAAACATAAATCATTACGTTGTCTTCCTTGTCCAACGTCAACAGTTTTGGCATATAATATTTAATGGGGGCTCACAATCATAAAAGATGTCCAAGATAGTGTATTTGCATTTGAATCTTCTCTTCCCTTATTAATTCTTTCATGAATTGCATCATTGACCAATGCTATGTTTGTCAACTTCCAACAAATTTTACCACTTATACTTTTCCTTATGTGATGTCATTACTTACCATAAGATTAGCATATGATCTTTTTCATTTATTTCTTTTTATTTTGAATGAAACATGGAAGCAAAGAGACAAAAACTCAAACTAAACTTTATTATATAACTCTCACTCGATTACATAGATAGATAGATCACGAAACTAGAACTCGAAAACAGATCATACTAAACTTTTATTCAACTAAATCATGAAATAGCTAAGGATTGAACTAAAAATAGTTAAAGGTAATAAAAGTGATGGTGATACGATACCGGGGCACCTCCCCCAAGCTTGGCACAAGCCAAGGGGAGGTCCCATACCCGTGTACTCAAGTCTCCTTTGGTGGGGAAGATGATGATGGTGGTGGTGATGAGGTAGTTGGTTTGTCCTCCGGCTTCCAGGGCAAGGGCTCACCATCAAAAGAGGATGCACGAGCCTCCCGAGTCTTGCAACTGGCAGCTAAACTCGTACCTTTAAACCTTGCTTCATACTCAAAAACTTGGTTTTGAATATCATAGATTTGGCTTTGCAGAAAATTGATTTGCTCGTTGAAGGTGAAGACGATGTCCTTCATGGACCGGCCATCCACCATGTGATCACGGGTGAATTCCGTGATCATGGAGTGATTGGCACTGAGTCCACGATCCACCATCCCTTGGCACTTGAAGATGTCTTGTTCCACCGCCTCGAGCCTGGCCTCCATGCTTCCCGTCCTCTTGGGCCCCTGAACATCCCGGATGTGGAGCACCCCCTCACGCATCTCAATGGCTTGAGGGTGCTTCATCACCTCTGACAAATATGGGTTGATGACCCTCTCGAAGAACTTGTCCTTGGAGGAGCTTGGTGGAGCCATGGAGATCTAGATCTGAAAAGAAAACAACACGAAACAAGAACAGAGGATTTTTCTGTGGTACGGTGGTCAAATCGTTCTGGGGTATATATAAAGATTTTTTATCTTGGGAAACAAGTAATATGGAAGGAAAACGGAGTCGGAAAAGTGCCCAAGGGGAGCACAACCCACCAGGGCGCGCCAGGAAGGACAGGCGCGCCCTGGTGTATCGTGCCCACCTCGGTTGCCTTCCTGGTTGTTTCTTATTTTCCTAATTTTTCTAATATTCCAAAACTGACAAAAAAAATATGTTTGCCGATTTTTTTGAGTCCGTTTACTTACCGTATCACATACCTCCTCTTTTTCAGGATTCTGGAGTGTTCTGGAAGGTTTCTTTTATGTGTTCCTCCGGTGTCATGGTTTGGATAATATTGCTTTCAACATTAATAGGCGTACCTGAGATATAGTGTTTAATTCTTTATCCATTGACCACCTTCGAGTTAGTACCTTCAGCATTATTAATCTTGATGGCTCCAGAACGATAAACCTCTTCGATAATATATGGTCCTTCCCATTTGGAAAGAAGCTTTCCTGCAAAAAAATCCAAAACGAGAGTTGTACAAAAGAACATATTCTCCAACTTTTAATTCCCGCTTTTGGATTCTTTTGTCATGCCATCTTTTAACTTTTTCTTTTTATAGTTTGGCAGTTTCATAAGCTTGGGTTCTCCATTCTTCTAGTGAGCTAATATCAAATAACCTCTTTTCACCGGCAAGTTTGAAGTCATAATTTAATTCTTTAATTTCCCAATATGCTTTATGTTCTAACTCAAGAGGCAAATGACAAGCTTTTCCGTAAACCATTTTATAAGGAGACATACCCATAGGATTTTTATAAGCTGTTCTGTAGGCCCAAAGTGCATCATCCAATTTCTTAGACCAATTCTTTCGGGACCTATTGATAGTTTTTTGTAATATTAATTTTATTTCTCTATTGCTAAGTTCAACTTGACCACTAGATTGAGGATGATAGGGTGATGCAATTCTATGGTTAACATCATACTTAGCAAGCATTTTACGAAAAGCACCATGAATAAAGTGTGAACCACCATCAGTCATTAAATATCTCGGGACTCCAAACCTTGGGAAAATAACTTCTTTAAGCATTTTAATGGAGGTGTTATGATCAGCACTACTAGTTGGAATAGCTTCTACCCACTTAGTAACATAATCAACAGCAACCAAAATATGTGTATACCCGTTAGAGGAAGGAAAAGGTCCCATATAATCAAAACCCCAAACATCAAATGGTTCAACAACAAGTGAATAATTCATAGGCATTTCCTGACGCTTATCGATATTACCTATTCTTTGGCATTCATCACAAGACAAAACAAACTTACAAGCATCCTTGAAAAGAGTAGGCCAATAAAAACCAGATTGTAGTACCTTATGTGAAGTTCTATCTCTTGCATGATGTCATCCATATGATTCGGAATGACATTTCCGTAGGATTTGTTCCTGTTCATGCTCAGGTACACAACGTCTAACAATACCATCTACTCCTTCTTTATAAAGATGTGGGTCATCCCAAAAGTAATGTCTTAAGTCATAGAAGAATTTTTTCTTTTGTTGGTATGTGAAACTAGGTGGTATGTATTTAGCAACAATGTAATTAGCATAGTCAGCATACCAAGGAGTATTATGATAAGCATTTATTACAGCTAGTTGTTCATCAGGAAAACTATCATCAATAGGTAGTGGGTCATCAAGAACATTCTCTAACCTAGACAAGTTATTAGCTACAGGGTTCTCAGCTCCTTTCCTATCAGTGATATGCAAATCAAATTCTTGAAGCAAGAGAACCCACCTAATGAGTCTAGGTTTAGCATATTTATTTTCCATAAGATATTTTATAGCAGCATGATCAGTGTGAACAATTACTTTGGAATCAACAATGTAAGATATGAATTTATCACAAGAAAACACAACTGCTAAAAATTCTTTTTCAGTAGTAGCATAATTTCTTTGGGCACTATCTAGAGTTTTGCTAGCATAATGGATAACATTTAATTTCTTATCAACTCTTTGTCCTAGAACACCACCAACAACATAATCACTAGCATCACACATAATTTCAAAAGGCAAGTTCCAATCAGGTGGTTGAACAATAGGTGCAGAAATTAAGGCTTTCTTAAGTGTTTCAAAGGCTTCTACACAATCATCATCAAAAACAAATGGAACATCCTTTTGTAAAACATTAGTAAGAGGCCTAGAAATTTTAGAGAAGTCTTTAATAAATCTCCTATAGAAACCAGCATGACCAAGGAAACTTCGAATACCTTTAATATCTTTAGGACATGGCATTTTCTCAATTGCATCAACTTTAGCCTTATCCACCTCAATACCATGTTCAGAAATTTTATGCCCCAAGACAATGCCTTCATTAACCATAAAGTAGCACTTCTCCCAATTCAAGACAAGATTAGTTTGTTCACATCTCTGCAAAACTCGATCAAGGTTGCTTAAGCAATCATCAAAAGAAGTTCCGTAAACGGAAAAATCATCCATGAAACCTCAACAATCTTTTCACAAAAATCAGAGAATATAGCAGTCATACATCTTTGAAAGGTAGCAGGTGCATTACATAAACCAAAAGGCATACGTCTATAAGCATAGGTTCCAAAAGGGCAAGTAAAAGTGGTTTTCTCTTGATCAGGATGCGAAACAGGTATTTGAGAGAAACCAGAATATCCATCAAGAAAACAAAAGTGTGTGTGCTTAGATAATCTTTATAGCATTTGATCAATAAAAGGCAAAGGGTAATGATCTTTTCTAGTAGCTTTATTTAATTTTCTAAAATCAATTACCATCCATTCTATAGCCAGTAACAATTCTTTGTGGGATAAGTTCATTTTTATCATTAGGAACAACAGTAATACCTCCCTTCTTAGGGACACAATGAACATGACTTACCCATCTACTATCAGCTATGGGATAGATTATACCTGCTTCCAAAAGTTTTAGTATTTTAGTTCTCACCACTTCTTTCATCTTAGGATTCAATCGTCGTTGGTGATCAACAACGGGTTTAGCATTAGGTTCCATATTAATGTTATGCTGACAAAGAGTAGGACTAATGCCCTTAAGATCATCAAGAGTATATCCAATAGCAGCACGGTGCTTCTTCAGAATTTTTAATAATCTTTCTTCTTCATGTTCTGAAAGGTTAGCACTAATAATAACAGGATATATCTTTTTCTCATCAAGATAAGCATATTTCAAAGTGTCAGGCAATTGTTTCAAATCAAACACAGGATCACCTTTAGGTGGAGGAGGACCTCCTAGAGTTTCAATAGGCAAATTGTGTTTAAGGAGAGGTTGTTGTTCAAAGAATATTTTATCTATTTCATTTCTTTCATGCAAGTGCATATAATTTTCATGGTCTAGCAAATATTGTTCTAATGGATCAGTAGGAGGCACGGCAATAGAAGCAAGACCAATTATTTCATCCTTACTAGGTAATTCTTTATTACGGGGTTGTCTACTAAACTTGGAGAAATTAAATTCATGAGACTCATCACCAAAACTAACACCAACAGTTTCTTTATGGCAATTTATCATAGCATTGACAGTGTTCAAGAATGGTCTACCAAAAATAATGGGACAAAAGTCATCTTGTGGGGAATCAAGAACTAGAAAATCAGTAGGGTATTTTATTTTCCCACACAAGACTTCAACATCTCTGACAATCCCAAGTGGTGTGATGGTGTCTCTATTTGCAAGTTTAATAGTAACATCTATGTCTTCTATTTCAGTGGGTGCTATATCATTCATAATTTCTTGGTATAAGGTGAAAGGAATATCACTCACACTAGCACCTACGTCACATAAACCATGATAGCAATGATCTCCAATTTTAACTGAAACAATAGGCATGCCAACAACAGGTCTATGTTTATCTTTTTCATTGGGTTTGGCAATTCTAGCAGCTTCATCACAGAAGTAAATAACAAGCCCATCAATATTTTCTACCAAGAGATCTTTAACCATAGCAACACTAGGTTCTACTTTAATTTGTTCGGAGAGTTTAGGTGCTTTAATATTACTTTTGCGAACCACAGTTGATACCTTAGCATGTTCCTTTATCCTAACAGGGAAAAGTGGTTTTTCAATATAAGCAGTAGGCACAACTGGATCAACATTGTAAATGATAGTTTGATCTCTAGCTTTAATCAGTTCTTTAATTTCTTATTTAATAGAGGAATGATATTTAAATCACTTCTCCTTAGGGAGATCAACATGAGTAGCAAATGATTCACAAAAGGAGGCTACTATCCCAGAGTCAAGTCCATATTTAGTGCTAAACTTGTAAAAAGCATCGGTATTCATAAAAGATTTAACACAATCAAACTCAAGCTTAATACCTGACTCTTTACCTTTGTCGAGTTCCCAATCTTCAGAGTTGCGTTTAATTCTTTCTAAAAGATCCCACTTGAATTCAATAGTCTTCATCATAAAAGAACCAGTACAAGAAGTATCGAGCATGGATTGATCATTATGAGAAAGCCGAGCATAAAAAATTTGAATGATAATTTCTCTTGAGAGCTCATGATTGGGGCATGAATATAACATTGACTTAAGCCTCCCCCAAGCTAGAGCGATACTTTCTCCTTCATGAGGCGAAAAATTATATATATAATTCTGATCACGATGAACTAGATTCATAGGATAATTTGTTTGGTGAAATTCCAATTTCAATCAGTCCCAGTTCCAAGATCCAGTATCATCGCATAGCCTATTGAAAGGATCAAGAAGAGGGGTCTAGAGGGGGGTTTGATTAGATCCTCAACAAGTAAAAGTGGCAGCTTTTAAGTTCTTCAAGTTAAGGTGGAGTTTTAGCACAAGTTTAAGCATTCACAATACATTTCAAGAAAGCATGACAAGAGTATATGCAGCGGAAAGAGTAAAGCGTGCTAATTGCAAGAAAGTAAAGGGATGGGATTGGAGTGTGCAAATGCAATGGAGACACGGAGATTTTTGGCGTGGTTTCGATAGGTGGTGCTATCATACATCCATGTTGATGGAGACTTCAACCCACGAAGGGTAACGGTTGCGCGAGTCCACGGAGGGCTCCACCCACGAAGGGTCCACGAGAAGCAACCTTGTCTATCCCACCATGGCCATCGCCCACGATGGACTTGCCTCACTCAGGTAGATCTTCATGAAGTAGGCGATCTCCTTGCCCTTACAAACCTCTTGGTTCAACTCCACAACTTGACGGAGGCTCCCAAGCGACACATAACCAATCTAGGAGACACCACTCTCCAAAAGGTAACAAATGGTATGTTGATGATGAACACCTTGCTCTTGTGCTTCAAATGATAGTCTCCCCAACACTCAACTCTCTCTCACATATTTGGATATGGTGGAAAGATGATTTGAGTGGAAAGCAACTTGGGGAAGGCTAGAAATCAAGATTCTTGTGGTAGGATTGGAATATCTTGATCTCAACACATGAGTAGGTGGTTCTCTCTCAGAAAATGTATGGTGGAAGTGTAGGCACGTTCTGATGGCTCTCTCACATATGGAGAAGGGGGTGGAGGGGTATATATAGCCTCCACACAAAATCCAACCGTTACACACATTTGACCCATCTCGGTGAGACCAAATAGCTAAACTCAGTGGGACCGATTAGTTCAAAATGTGAACGTTAGGAATCTCGGTGGAACCGACTGGAACAACTCGGTGGGACCAATGTGCTAGGGCTTAGGGCAAAGCTCATCTCAGTGGCGCCGATTGCATCAACTTAGTGAGACCGAAGTGAAGCAATAGGGCAACAGAGAATTGGTCAAGCCATCTCAGTGAGACCGATTGCAATTTCGGTGAGACCGATTGCAATTTCGGTGAGACCGAAATAATTGCAACAGATAACAGGGAGTTGGCAAGGCCATCTCGGTGAGACCGAACTGTTAGGGTTTCTGGCTATGGCTATGTCATATGAACTCGGTGGCGCTGGATAGAATGAATCGGTGGGGCCGAGTTGGAGTTTGGGGTTTTGACATATTTGGATGGAGAAAGTGGTTGAGGGTTTAGGAGCAATATCACTAAGCATTTAAGCAAGCAAGCCATTAAGCAACACCTCATCCCCTTTTAATAGTATTGTCTTTCCTATGGACTCAATGTGATCTTGGATCACTAAAACAAAAATGAAGAGTCTTGATCTTTAGCCAATGCATGTCCTTGGCACCTTGAAGGGGTTCCACGTTCTCTTGTCCTTTTCACGCCATTGTTGAACTTGTCTGAAATACACTAGATAAAAGCATTAGTTCAACAATAGATATGTTGACATTAATTACCAAAATCACCCAGGGAGCACTTGTGCTTTCAATCTCCCCCTTTTTGGTAATTGATGACAACATACATCAAAGCTTTAGGTAAATGATAAGAAGAGTAGGAAGTAAAGCTTTGGAGGAACATGTAACATGCATAAGCTCCTCCTACATGTATGCAATCATGTGAAGATAGAATATACTAACATGTGAATGCATAACATGACAGAGCAAGCAGAGAGTTACAGGTATCTTGGCTATATGCATTAGAGCAAAAGATATGATTGAGAAACGTACCTCCATGTTTATGAATCCCTCTTGCAAACAATATGTACAACAGCAAGAGATCATCATGCACATGAGTGTGATGCATATACTTACCTTGTGGTCTTGAGCTGACTTTTGAGAGAGTGGACTTGAGAAAACAGGGTTAGATAACACAAGAACACTCCAAACAAGGCAGTTTTGGGGAACCACAAGAATACCAAGACTGGGATGACATGTGATGGGTGAGTACTACAAAGTAAGTACTTCATTTAGATATAGACATGTCCCCAAAGGTTTAAACATGTGCAATAAATTTCAAGGATTTTTCTCTCCTTAGTCATAGACTCTTTCTCCCCATGAATCTGATATTGGATAATGGGAGAAGGTAGGGTGAGATAAAATCAGAGCAAATAAGTTAAGAGCAGATAAAATCAGAGCAAAAAGAAATTATCAACAGCAATAGCTAGGATCAAGCATATTAGCATGTCTTCCCCTCTTTAAAGACATGTGACTCTCTCCTCTTTGTTAACAAGCATCTGTAGAAGAGCTTAGATGTGCTCATTTGATAAGCTTTGATGTACTCTCTCTCCCCCATTGGCATCAATTTCCAAGAAGGGTACTTCTGGAATCTGAGCTAGGTAGGTGTGTTCCTTGAGAGTCACTACAAAGCAGTAGGTAGCTTATGATGCTGATAGAGGGAAAAATCATTGAGTGGAGCTGAAGAAAATAAGCAATAAGAAATGGCAAAAGGTTTTCTCAGAGTTGAAATCGGTGACGCCGTTATGGTTCCGTCGGTGACTCCGAGATGACAGAGTCACAGACGGTGCTCATCGGTGAGACCGAGCTAGTCCTTGTCGGTTGAACCGATGAACTATATGCAAGGTAACCTTGTATTTCGGTCGAGCCGATAGGCTTGGATCGTAGGGACCGAGTTCAACACAGAGTAAAGATTTTTTTCAACTCAGCTCACTTGGCAAATGAAATCTCACAAGGATTTGCAAGGAATTAGCAAAAAGATTTGCAATGAATTAAACACGGATGAAGAACAAAAATTAAAAAGATCTAGATGAAGTGTTTTTTTTTGTTTTAGAGGGAAACAAAATGACAAGAAAAACATACAAGTGAAAGAAAAATCAACTAAGTAAAAGGTCACTAGAGAACTTCATCTAGAAAGGGTCGGCGACAAAGTCACCTATGTTAGAGTATATTGACTTAGGAGTCAAGTGAAATCACTTGATCATAGGTCATACTCATCGTTTTAAGCTCAAAATAGGGTTACCATTTTTCGTTTACGCATTTTGATGTATTCACATCTTGTTGAGTTGCTTTAGCTCATGACTTGGAGTAAAGCTTCTCTAAGATGGAATGACATACCTTGGGTTGTGGTGTTGATCTTGATCATGTAGTTGAACTTGTGTTGGATGCTCAAGGTTGATGTAGTTGGGAGCACCCTTTAGAGTTGAAGTTCATCTTCTTACATGGGTTAGTTTTGCAAGGAAGAGCACTTGTGTATCCCAATTGACAACCATGGAATTTGACATATGGAAGTAGTCAAAGGATATGTATAGTGAGTTCATGCTTCCTTGAATTCAACAACCAAATCATAGGAACTTGGTGATGTAGAAATTGCTCAAAATGTGAGTGACTTGCAATCTCATAGATTTGGGCTCATCCAAGTACCTACAAGGGTTAGCTAACATGCAAGGGTACGAGTATAGATCCAAGACATATGATCATTATCATTAGAGAAATATGAAGGATTGGTCACAAAAGGCTCACGCCTTGCATGTATCCAAATGGAGCTTCTACTCCAATTTTGAGGCATCAATGATATTCAATTCACCTCTCAAACGGCGAAATACTTTCTCATCAAGTGGTTTGGTGAATATATCCGCCAATTGCTTATTAGTTCGAACATGCTTAAGATTGATGTCTCCTTTAGCAACATGATCCTGAATAAAATGATGATGAACTTCAATGTGCTTAGTTCGAGAATGTTGCACGGGATTGTGAGCAATCTTAATAGCACTTTCATTATCACAAAGCAATGGAACATGTTTAACATGTATCCCATAATCCTTAAGAGTTTGGGTCATCCAAAGTAATTGAGGACAACATGATCCAGCGGCAATGTATTTCATTTTGGGAGTGGATAAGGATACCGAGTTTTGTTTCTTGGAGGATCAAGACACAAGGGATCTACCAAGAAATTGACAAGTACCCAAAATGGACTTTCTATTAACCTTGTCACCGGCATAGTCCGAATCGGAGTAGCTAACAAGATCAAAAGATGACCTCGTAGGATACCAAATGCCAAAGTTTGGTGTATGAATCAAGTATCTCACTGTCCTTTTCACGGCCTTAAGATGAAACTCTTTAGGGGCCGCTTGATATCGTGCACACATGCACACACTTAGCATAATGTCGGGATGGGAGGCACATAGATATAACAATGAACCAATCATAGAGCAGTAAACCTTTTGGTCAACCGGTTTGCCATCCTTAGTCAAGTCAAGATGTCCACTAGTAGGCATGGGTGTTTTCATACCTTTGCTTTCTTGCATGTTGAACTTCTTGAAAAGATCCTTGGTATACTTTGTTTGAGAGACAAAGGTTCCTTCCTTAGTTTGCTTGATTTGCAAACCAAGGAAAAATTTGAGTTCACTCATCATAGACATCTCAAACTTCTCCGACATTAGCCTTCCAAACTTTTCACTAAAATGGGGGTTAGTAGAACCAAATATGATATCATCCACATAAATTTGGCACACAAATAATTCTCCATTAACCCTTTTAGTAAAAATGTAGGATCAATCTTCCCAATTTCAAAGCCTTTTTCAATAAGAAACTTGGTCAAGCATTTATACCATGCTCTAGGAGCTTGTTTAAGACCATAAAGGGCTTTATGAAGTTTGTAGACATGATTAGGTTTCTTGGGATTGACAAAGCCGGGAGGTTGTTTAACATAAACTTCCTCCTCAGTTTCTCCATTTAGAAAAGCACTTTAAATTTCCATTTGGTATAAGGTGATATCATGATGATTGGCATAAGCAAGTAAGATGCGTATGGACTCAAGTCTAGCAATGGGGGCATATGTCTCAGCATAGTCCATACCTTCAACTTGAGTGTAGCCTTGAGCGATGAGACAAGCCTTGTTGTGTACAAGTTGTCCATCTTCATCTTGCTTATTCCGAAACACCCATTTGGTTCCAATGACATTGTGATCGTCATCGGGCTTTTCAACCAATGTCCACACTTGATTCCTCTCGAAGTTGTGTAGCTCTTCGTGCATAGCGTTCACCCAATCCGGATCTTCAAGAGCTTCTTCTACCTTCATAGGTTCAACACTAGAAATGAATGAGTAGTGTTCACAAAAGTTAGCCAAACGAGTTTTAGAGCGAGTGATTCTCCCGGTTTGAATATCATCGAAGATTTGTTCGACGGGATGGTCTCTTGTGACTCTTGCTCTAACTCATGAGAGCTTTTGTTTGGGTTGGGTTGGAACATCCTCTTCATTGTCTTCTTCTTCTCCTCCTTCATTGTTGTTGGCGTTGTCGTTCTCTTGTGGAGTTGGAGAGGGAGGTTGAGGTGGTTCATCTTGTTGCACTTCCTCATCTCCTCCGTCTTGATGTGTTCCACTTGTAGATGCCTCCAAGTCAACTTGTGGTTCACCTTGATGTGAAGTTGAGGCTTCCTCTTGAACGGATGAAGTACTCTCCTTCACCTCCGTTGGGCGAATCTTGCCAATGGACAAATCTTTGATTGCTTCCGAAGGATCTTTGTCTCCTACATCAATTGGAAATTGCTCTACTTGCGAGCCGTTAGATTCATCAAACTTCACATCTATCGTCTCTTCAACCTTTTCGGTGAAATTGTTGTAGACACGGTAAGTGTGAGAGTTTGAGCCATAACCGAGTAGGAAACCTTCATGAGATTTAGGAGCAAATTTTGGGCGATGATGCTTATCAAGAATGTAACACTTTGAGCCAAATACTCAAAAGTATCCAACTTGGGGTTTGTTACCGTTGAGAAGCTTGTATGTCGTCTTGCCGAGAAGCTTGTGAAGATATAGTCGATTCATAGCATGACAAGCTGTCTCAACTGCTTCCGCCCAAAAGTGTCTTCGTGTCTTGTATTCATCAAGCATCATTCTTGCCATCTCGATAAGTGTCCGGTTCTTCCTCTCAACAACTCCGTTTTGTTGAGGCGTGTACGTAGCTGAGAACTCATGTGAAATCCCTTCTTCGTCAAGAAAGGTATCCACATTGGCGTTCTTGAACTCCGTTCCATTGTCGCTTCAAACCTTCTTAATCTTCACTTCAAATTGGTTTTGGGCCTTCTAAGCGAAGTTCTTGAAGATCTTTTGGACCTGCGATTTGTCATCAAGAAAGAACACCCACGTAAATCTTGAAAAGTCGTCAACAATGACCAAACCGAACGAGTTACCACCGAGACTCTTGTAGGCGTTGGGACCGAAAAGATCCATATGAAGTAGCTCGAGCGGTCTTCTCGTGGTCATGATGTTCTTCACGGGATGACTTCCTCCAACCTGTTTTCCTGCTTGACAAGCACTACAAAGTCTATCCTTGTCAAATATAACATCTTTAACACCAAGGATATGATCACCTTTAATAAGCTTATCAAGATTTCATATGCCCACATGACCTAACCTTCTATGCCATAACCAACCTTTAGAAGATTTAGCAATTAAGTAAGTACGAGGTTGAGCTCTCTTAGTGAAATCAACAATGTATAGATCACCTCTACGAACACCGGTAAAGACCATATTATGATTATCTCTATGAAACACTTGGCAATCTACTTCAGTAAATAGAACATTGAAACCAAAGTCGGCTAGTCTAGATATGGAAAGGAGATTGTAACCAAGAGATTCGACGAGCATAATGTTTTGGATAGAGCTATCATTGGAAATGGCCACCTTACCAAGGCCAAGTACCTTACCCCTGGAGTTATCTCCAAAAGTTACATACTTGCGTGGGCTGTCATTTTTCGCAAGCTCATAGAACATGTCCTTATCTCCAGTCATATGATCAGTACATCCACTATCGAGAATCCATTCTTTCCCTCCGGCCATGTAACCACGAAGGTTAGCCATAAGACCAAAGTGTCTCATCGACTCCTCAAGGTCAAAGTCACTATCTTCATCTTCATCATAATAACCATGCTCAATATCATCATGTAAGTGATCATCACCTAGAGCAAGTGATTCATTAGATTTATGACCATGACAATGTGCATGTTTATGAATTCTAATAGTTTGTGAAATGATGCTACTAATGACTCCAACATTTCCTTTGGCACGCATAAGGTCACAAAGCTCAAATAGACAATCACCAAACTTAGGATCACTAGGCTTCATTTTATGAAAAGCAATGGAATTTTGAAGAATCTCATCTAGATTTTTCAAGGAATAATTTGGAAAGCGCTCCTCAAGATATTTCCATATAGTATAAGTGTTGGGAAACGTTGCATCGAAAACAAAAAAATTTCTACGCACACTCAAGATCTATCCAAGGAGATGCATAGCAACGAGAGGGGATACTGTGTCTACGTACCCTCGTAGACCATAAGCGGAAGCATTTGTTAACGCGGTTAATGTAGTCGAACTTCTTCGCGCTCCAACCGATCGAGTATCGAACGTACGGCACCTCCGCGTTCAGCACACGTTCAACTCGGTGACATCCTCCGCCTTCTTGATCCAGCAAGACGGCAAGGTAGTGGATGAGTTCCGGCAGCACGACGGCATGGTGACGGTGATGGTGAAGCTATCTCTGCAGGGCTTCGCCTAAGCACTACGAAAATATGACCGGGGGTGTAAACGGTGGAGGGGGCGCCGCACACGGCTAAGCAATTGTCATCGTTGTGCTAGGCGCCCCCCTCCCACATATATATAGGTGGGGGAGGAGGGAGCAGCCAACAGGCGCCCCCAAGTAGGCTGAATCCTACTTGGGGTCTCTCCCAAGCGGCGCCCCCCTTTCCTTATTGGAGTGCGGGAGGAAGGAAGGAGGAGGTGGCGCCCTCCCCCCCCCCTTTCCCTTTCTCTCCTGAGGAGGGAAAGGCAGGAGGGGCCACCGCTCCCCTTTCCTTCCCCTAGGGCCGGACGGCCATGTAGAGGGGCGCACCAGCCCCCAAGTGGGCTGGTCTGTCCCCTCCTTTGGCCCATTAAGCCCATACACTTACCAGGGGTGTCCGGAACCCCTTCCGGTGACCCGATGACTACCCGGTGCACCCCGAAACCATTCCGGTGTCCGAATATCATTCATCCTATATATCAATCTTTACCTCTCGACCATTTTGAGACTCCTCGTCATGTCCGTGATCTCATCCGGGACTCCGAACAACATTCGGTCACCAAATCATATAACTCATATAACACTATATCGTCAATGAACGTTAAGCGTGCGGACACTACGGGTTCGAGAACTATGTAGATATGACCGAGACACCTCTCTGGTCAATAACCAATAGCGGAACCTGGATGCCCATATTGGCTCCTACATATTCTACGAAGATCTTTATCGGTCGAACCTTATGACAACAGATGTAATTCCTTTTGTCCATCGATATGTTACTTGCCCGAGATTTGATCGTAGGTATCTTCATACCTAGTTCAATCTCGTTACTAGCAAGTCTCTTTACTTGTTCTGTAATACATCATCTTGCAACTAACTCATTAGTCACTTTGCTTGAAGGTGATAACCCACAAGTTAAGAGCCATGTCCAAGGGCAATACGGCAATAGCTCCAGTTCATAAATATAATGTAGGCATGTATTCCGTAAATAGTCATACGTGCTTATGGAAAGAACTTGCATGACATCTTTTGTCCTACCCTCCTGTGGCAGCGGGGTCCTATTGGAAACTAAGGGATATTAAGGCCTCCTTTTAATAGAGAACCGGAGCAAAGCATTAACACATAGTGAATACATGAACTCCTCAAACTACGGTCATCACCGGAAAGTATCCCGACTTCTGTCACTCTGGGGTTTACGGATCATAACACGTAATAGGTGAATATAACTTGCAAGATCGGATCTAGAACATAGATATAATGGTGATAACATAAATGGTTCAGATCTGAAATCATGGCACCCTGGCCCAAAGTGACAAGCATTAAGCATGGCAAAGTCATATCAACATCAATCTCAGAACATAGTGGATACTAGGGATCAAGCCCTAACAAAACTAACTCGATTACATGATGAATCTCATCCAACTCCTCACCGACCAGCGAGCCTACGAAGGAAATACTCACTCCCGGTGGGGAGCATCATGAAATTGGCGATGGAGAAGGGTTTGTGATGATGAAGATCGAAGATCCCCCTCTCCGGAGCCCCAAACAGACTCCAGATCTGGCCTCCCAATGAAGAACAGGAGGTGGCGGTGGCTCCATCTCGTGAAACGCGATAATTCTTCCTGATTTTTTTTCTCCAGATATAGGTATTTAAGGAGTCGAAATCAGGGTCTGCGGGGCCACCAGGTGGGGACAACCCACCTGGGCGCGCCAAGAGGGGGGGCGCGCCCTGGTGGGTTGTGATCACCCAGGGGCCCCCTCCGGTGGTTCTTGGCTCCAGTATTTTTCTTTTATTCCATAAAAATTCTCCAAAAACTTTCGTGCCATTCCGAGAACTTTTATTTCTGCACAAAAACAACAATATGGTAGTTCTGCTGAAAACAGCGTCAGTCCAGATTAGTTTTATTCAAATCATGTAAATTAGAGTCCAAAACAAGAGGAAAAGCATTAGGAAAAGTAGATACGATGGAGACGTATCACAAGGCTTCTTATGATGTGTATTACCGAGAGGGCCCAGAGATACCTCTCCGATACTCGGAGTGATAAATCCTAATCTCGATCTATGCCAACTCAACAGACACCTTCGGAGATACCTGTAGAGCATCTTTATGATCACCCAGTTACGTTGTGACGTTTGATAGCACACAAGGTATTCCTCCGGTATCCAGGAGTTGCATAATCTCATGGTCGAAGGAATATGTATTTGACATGAAGAAAGCAATAGCAATAAACTGAACGATCAATATGCTAAGCTAACGGATGGGTCTTGTCCATCACATCATTCTCCTAATGATGTGATCCCGTTATCAAATGACAACACATGTCTATGGTTTGGAAACCTTAACCATCTTTGATCAATGAGCTAGTCTAGTAGAGGCTTACTAGGGACACGGTATTTGTTTATGTATTCACACATGTATTTAAGTTTCCGATCAATACAATTCTAGCATGAATAATAAACCTTTATCATGAATAAGGAAATATAAAATAACAACTTTATTATTGCCTCTAGGGCATATTTCCTTCAGTCTCTTACTTGCACTAGAGTCAATAATCTAGATTACATTGTAATGAATCTAACACCCATGGAGTCTTGGTGCTGATCATGTTTTGCTCACGAAAGAGGCTTAGTCAACGGGTCTGCCACATTCAGATCCGTATGTATTTTGCAAATTTTTATGTCTCCATCCTTGACCTTTTTACGAATGGAGTTGAAGCGTCTCTTGATGTGTTTGGTTCTCTTGTGAAACCTGGATTCCTTCGCCAAGGCAATTGCTCCATTGTTGTCACAAAAGATTTTCATTGGACCCGATGCAATGGGTATTACACCCAGATCGGATATGAACTCCTTCATCCAGACTCCTTCATGTGCTGTTTCTGAAGCAGCTATGTACTCCGCTTCACACGTAGATACCGCCACGACGCTCTGCTTGGAACTGCACCAACTGATAGCTCCACCATTCAATATAAATACGTATCCGGTTTGTGACTTAGAGTCATCCTGATCAGTGTCGAAGCTAGCATCGATGTAACCATTTACGACAAGCTCTTCATCACCTCCATAAACGAGAAACATATCCTCGGTCCTTTTCAGGTACTTTAGGATGTTCTTGACCGCTGTCCAGTGATCCACTCCTGGATTACTTTGGTACCTCCCTGCCAGACTTATGGCAACGCACACATTAGGTCTGGTACACAGCATAGCATACATGATAGAACCTATGGCTGAGGCATAGGGAATGACTTTCATTTTCTCTCTATCTTCTGCAGTGGTCGGGCTTTGAGTCTGACTCAACTTCACACCTTGTAACACAGGCAAGAACCCTTTCTTTAACTGATCCATTTTGAACTTCTTCAAAACTTTATCAAGGTATGTGCTTTGTGAAAGTCCTATTAAGCGTCTCGATCTATCTCTATAGATCTTGATGCCCAATATATAAGCAGCTTCACCGAGGTCTTTCATTGAAAAATTCTTATTCAAGTATCCTTTTATGCTATCCAGAAATTCTATATCATTTCCAATCAACAATATGTCATCTACATATAATATCAGAAATGCTACAGAGCACCCACTCACTTTCTTGTAAATACAGGCTTCACCGTAAGTCTGTATATTACCATATGCTTTGATCACCTCATCAAAGCATATATTCCAACTCCGAGATGCTTGCACCAGTTCATAGATGGATCGCTGGAGCTTGCACACTTTGTTAGCACCTTTAGGATCGACAAAACCTTCCGGTTGCATCATATACAACTCTTCTTTGAGAAATCCATTAAGGAATGCAGTTTTAACGTCCATTAGCTAGATTTCATAATCATAAAATGCGGCAATTGCTAACATGATTCGGACAGACTTAAGCATCGCTACGGGTGAGAAAGTCTCATCGTAGTCAACTCCTTGAACTTGTCGAAAACCTTTCGCGACAAGTCGAGCTTTCTAGACAGTAACATTACCATCAGCGTCAGTCTTCTTCTTGAAGATCCATTTATTTTCTATGGCTTGCCGATCATCGGGCAAGTCCACCAAAGTCCATACTTTGTTCTCATACATGGATCCTATCTCAGATTTCATGGCCTCAAGCCATTTATCGGAATCTGGGCTCATCATAGTTTCTTCATAGTTCGTAGGTTCATTGTTGTCCAACAACATGACTGCCAGGACAGGATTGCCGTACTACTCTGGTGCGAAACGTGTTCTGGTCGACCTACGAGGTTCAGTAGTAACTTGATCTGAAGTTTCATGATCATGATCATTTGCTTCCTCTCTAGTTGGTGTAGGCATCACGGGAACGGATTTATGTGATGTGCTACTTTCCAATTCGAGAGAAGGTACAATTACCTCATCAAGTTCTACTTTCCTCCCACTCACTTCTTTCGAGAGAAACTCCTTCTCTAGAAAGGTTCCATTCTTGGCAACAAAGATCTTGCCTTCGGATCTGTGGTAGAAGGTGTACCCAATTGTTTCCTTAGGGTATCCTATGAAGGCGCACTTCTCCGATTTGGGTTCGAGCTTATCAGGCTGAAGCCTTTTGACATAAGTGTCGCAACCCCAAACTTTAAGAAACGACAACTTAGGTTTCTTGCCAAACCACAGTTCATACGATGTCGTCTCAACGGATTTAGACGGTGTCCTATTTAACATGAATGCGGCTGTCTCTAATGCATAACCCCAAAATGATAGTGGTAAATCGGTAAGAGACATCATAGATCGCACCATATCTAATAAAGTACGGTTATGACGTTCGGACACACCATTACGCTGTGGTGTTTCAGGTGGCGTGAGTTGTGAAACAATTCCACATTGTTTTAAATGAAGGCCAAACTCGTAACTCAAATATTCGCCTCCATGATCAGATCGTAGAAACTTAGTTTTCTTGTAACGATGATTCTCCACTTCACTCTGAAATTCTTTGAACTTTTCAAATGTTTCAGACTTGTGTTTCATTAAGTAGATATACCCATACCTACTTAAATCATCTGTGAGGTCAGAAAATAACGATACCCGCCGCGTGCCTCAACACTCATCGGACCGCATACATCGGTATGTATTATTTCCAGTAAGTCATTAGCTCGCTCCATTGTTCCGGAGAACGGAGTTTTAGTCATCTTGCCCATGAGGCATGGTTCGCAAGTATCAAATGATTCATAATCAAGTGATTCCAAAAATCCATCTGCATAGAGTTTCTTCATGCGCTTTACACCAATATGACCTAAACGGCAGTGCCACAAGTATGTTGCACTATCATTATCAACTTTGCATCTTTTGGCATCAATATTATGAATATGTGTATCACTGTGATCAAGATTCAACCAGAATAGACCACTCATCAAGGGTGCATGACCATAAAAGATATTACTCATATAAATAGAACAACCATTATTCTCTGATTTAAATGAATAACCGTCTCGCAATAAACAAGATCCAGATATAATGTTCATGCTCAACGCGCACACCAAATAACAATTATTGAGGTCTACAACTAATCCCGAAGGTAGATGTAGAGGTAGCGTGCCGACGGCGATCACATCGACCTTGGAACCATTTCCGACGCGCATCGTCACCTCGTCCTTAGCCAATCTTCATTTATTCCGCAGCTCTTGTTTCGAGTTACAAATATGAGCAATCGAACCAGTAGCAAATACCCAGGCGCTGCTACGAGCATTAGTAAGGTACACATCAATAACATGTATATCAAATATACCTTTGTTCACTTTGCCATCCTTCTTATCCGCCAAGTATTTGGGGCAGTTCCGCTTCCAGTGACCATTCCCTTTGCAGTAGAAGCACTCAGTTTCAAGCTTGGGTCCAACTTTGGGTTTCTTCCCGGGAGTGGCAACTTGCTTGCCATTCTTCTTGAAGTTCCCTTTCTTTCCCTTGCCCTTTTTCTTGAAACTAGTGGTCTTGTTAACCATCAACACTTGATGCTCCTTCTTGATTTCTACCTCCGCGGCCTTAAGCATCGCGAAGAGCTCAGGAATCGTTTTATAAAGTAATCGAGTATACTAATTAGGAAAAAGTGGGAAATTTGTATACTAATCATGTATAAAAAATCATAAATTTATCATGTTCCAGTAAATCTCAACAATTCTGCTACTGGGCGCAAAAGTTTCTATTTTCTCACAGAACCAGAGCAACTATCATCCAAATCATCCCAAAGGCTTTACTTGGCAAAAACACTAATTTAAACACAAAAAATAAACCATAACAGTAGCATAATTGTTTGCACACCACAAATCAGGAAATAAACAAGAAAAATTAAGATAACCATTGGGTTGCCTCCCAACAAGTGCTATTGTTTTACGCCCCTAGCTAGGCGTAATGCATAGTTTCAAGTGTTGTCATCTTTCATACCAAAGTAATTTTTAATTAAATCTTCTAAAACTTTTCTCAACAAGTCTCTATTCTCATGTTCTTCTTTCCTAGTAGGAGAACTTAATCTATTGAAAGGACTTTGTTTGGTGGTGATTTTAACATTCATTACTCCAAATTCCGAATCATCACCATAAACATCTTCATATAAAACATGTATTTCATCATCAATAGGTTCCCTAGCCATTTCCTCAGAATAATCATTACTAAATCCCTCATCAGTTCCCTTAGTGATCCACTCTAGGTTATCACAAGTATGGTGGTACAAAGTTTTAATAATTTCAGCATAAGGAACTCTCCTCCTAAGATTCTCACTATAAGCAAAATAGTCTTCAGATTCCAAACTACGTATAGTGTCTTTATCATGGAGAATCTCTTCTATTGGAGGACGCTCAAAATTTACTCTATAATAAGCAAAAAAATCTCTCACTTATCGAATTGTATAGTCAAATTCATGCATAATAACGATAGTAGCAATCTTTTTCATTTCAGGCTCATGGATATTGGGAAGTTCATAAAATATCTTTTGTAGGGATGGATGCATATGCATGAATCATCTTTCTAAATTAACCACTAGCATGGCGATAGCATCAACATAGCAATTTATTTTATCAAGAATAGACCCTCTTATTATTGGTATGACTCTCGTGCAATTAAAGAATTCTTGAATAATGTTCTTCCCGATAATATTCCCGTTTCCCACAAGATATATTTTACTTTTAAGATTTGTGGGATTGCTAGGCTCCGGAGGATCATGATTAAGATCAACATATTTCAGCTTTTTCTCAAGGGATTCACTAGGGCTATTCTCACTAGCACTTCTAATGATAACTTTATCAAATTCCGACATGATAGCAACATCAAGCAAGCAAACAAGCAAAAAGGCAAATGGAAAATATTTTTGTGTTCTGTAAAAATATTTTAGAAGTGGGGGAGATGAAAACGAGAGGCAAATAGCAAATAAAAGTAAATACAAGGAGATGAAAGCTTATGCAATGGTACTTGATAGATGTTTATGATGTCTCCCCAGCAACGGCGCTAGAAATTGGCAAGTTCACGGGATGCTATCTTGACATGAATCCTCCCAGCAACGGCGCCAGAAATTCTTCCTGCTCCTTGTGAGCTGCGTTGGGATTTCCTCAAAGAGCATAGGATGATGAAGTAAAATAGAGATAGGTACTTCCCTCAGTTAAGAACAAAGGTTATCAATCTAGTAGGAGAACCACGCAGCACCTTGTTAGCAATACGTACACACAAAATAAGAAATACTTGCACCCAACGCAAACAAGGGGTTGTCAATCCCTTGGCAGTTAATTGCAAGGATCAAATCTCGTAGTGATAGATAGATAAACAAAAACACAAAATAAAATAAAGGTAAATAAATTGCAGCAAGGTATTTTTGGATTTTAATAAATGATTAAAATAGACCCGGGGGCCATAGTTTTCACTAGAGGCTTCTCTCTTGAACGTAGCATACGGTAGGTAAACAAATTACTGTTGGGCAATTGATAGAAAAGCAAATAATCATGACGATGTCCAAGGTAATGATCATGTATATAGGCATCACGTACGAGACAACTAGAACGACTCTTGTCTGCATCTACTACTATTACTCCACCCATCGACTGCTATCCAGCATGCATCTAGGGTATTAAGTTCATGAAAAATGGAGTAACGCCTTAAGCTAGGTGACATGATGTAGACAAAGTAAATCCAACCAATATGAATAAACCCCATCCTTTTATCCTTAATGGCAACGATACAAGTACATGTCATGTCCCTTTCTGCCACTGGGATTGAGCAATGCAAGATCGAACCCATCACAAAGCACCTCTCCAACTGCAAGATAAATCAATCTAGTTGGCCAAACCAAACGGATAGATCGAAGAAATACAAAGCTATAACAATCATGCATAAAAGAGTTCAGAGAAGACTCAAATAATATTCATAGATAATCTGATCATCAACTCACAATTCATCGAATCCCAACAAACACACCGCAAAAGAGGACTACATCGAATAGATCTCCAAGAACATCGAGGAGAACATTGTATTGAAGATCAAAGACAAAGAAGAAGCCATCTAGCTACTAGCTATGGACCCGTAGGTCTATGGTAAACTACTCACATGTCATTGGAGGGGCAGCATGGTTGATGTAGAGGCCCTCCATGACCGATTCCCCCTCCGGTAGAGTGCTGGAAAAGGCCTCCAGATGGGATCCCACGAGAACAGAAACTTGCGATGGTGGAAAAAGTATTTCGGGTGGCTCTCTGATGTATGGGGAATATTTGAGAATTTATAGAGGCGGAATTAGGTCAAGAGGTGCCATGAGGGGCCCACAAGCCTGGGGGCACCCCCCCTGGGGCGTGCCTCCCGAGCTTGTCGCTCCCTCGTGGCTCGTCAGGTCTTCTCCCGAACCTTCTAGGGTCCCTTCTGGTCCAAAAAAATTAATCCAAAGTTTTTTCTCCGTTTGGACTCTGTTTGATATTGATTTCCTGAAAAGCCAAAAACAAGCAAAAAACAGCAACTGGCACTGGGCACTAGGTTAATAGGTTAGTCCCAAAAAATGATATATAATTGCATAATAAACATCCAAGATTGACACTATAAAAGCATGGAACAATCAAAAATTATAGATATGTTGGAGACGTATCAGCGCGGTAACCTGCGCGGTTACGCAGGAACAAGCTCACCAACGATACATTTGGCGCCTCTTCGAGCCCACGCGTGGTCAAACAAAACGCGTGTGTGGTCCTCAAGTGTGCACTGGAATCCTCGCTAGGAACGCGGTGACAAGACATGACGATTACAGGTCGTCCGAACCCCATTTATTACAGTGGCCATTTAACCCTTGTGTCTCTTCAACCTTTCGATCGCGCCCCAGTATTGCAAGAAGCACACCCATGACGACAAATACCGAGAGGGTATCCTGCGCGGCTCCAATGGCACTCCCAGCGGCTGCCGACGACGAGCGACAGTTCACCATGCATGTCGTGGTGGACACCCACAGAAGGTTCACGGAGCTCTCGGTGGTGTACACCAACAACCCGATCTGCATGGAGAACTCCATCCACACTATGGAGGTGTTGCTTGCTGCGGAGAAGTACAAGGTGGTCCGGTTCGACCTCGAGTACACCCGCGCTCGTGCCGGGTCTCGTCACTAGGTCGTCATCGCCCAGATGTGCGTGCACAATCACGTCTTCATCTACCACTACTGCCTGGCCACAAGGCCTTGTGAGCATTTTGTCAGGTTTGTCAACAGCCCCCACTATATGTTCACTATGGTGGACATCATCAATGATGTAAAGGTCCTCAAGAATTCAGGCATCGTCTGCCAGAATCCTGTCGACATCCAGGGCCAACACAAGATCTGGGGCAGCAAGAAGCATGAGAAGGACTCACTGGTTCACCTCGCTCAGGCCATCGTCGACCCCTACTATAGAGATATGAAGGATTCCGGCAACAAGGACAAGCATGCCTGGCACTTGGCCTGGATGGAGAAACTCGACGAAGCTCAGGTCATGTACGCGGCCAAGGAGGCGTACACGAGTTACGATATGTACAGGTGGATCGTTGACATGAGGAAGTGCCTCCTTCCCCAAAATAGCCAGGGATCCAGTCGGAAGCATAGCAATGGCAAGCATCGTCACAACAAGAAGTAGATGATTAGATAATCATTTCTCCTAGTTTAGTATGCATGTAATTGTTTACTTTGATGTGTGCAAATGTTATGTGTGTAGTTAGTTATGTAATTGGATGTTTAATTTGGTTATGCAATCATGTCCTTATAAGTATATATGTTGTTCTTCTGTAGGCAGAGCATAGATGTTGTGCGGACAGAGCAAATCACATCGCCCACGGGCTAAATTGGGGAACCCGTCGCTGATGATTTCATCAATAGCTGGCAATTGTATACCAGCAATTGTTTACCCACAACACACACGGCTTATTAGCAGGAATTTTCTGTGTCGTTATCGGTCTTTCCACACATTTTTGATTACTGACATGTTTGCTGCGTATCACACACATCTTGTTAAGTTGAACCGTTTATGTTGTTTTGGCTCATCACAAACAGTTCATCCGAGTGAACTGTATGCCGTATATCACTCACACCTTCATTTGGCTGACCGTTTCTGTTGTGTTGGCTAATCGTAAACAGTTAATCCGAGTGAACTGTATGTCGTATATCGCACATACCTTGATCCGGGTGACCATTTCTGATGTTCTGGCTCATCGCAAACAGTTCGTATGGATCAAATGTATGCCATGTATCACACACTCAATTCTAATCTGAATCGTGCTTGATGTCTCCGCCATCGCGTACAGTTTGTATTATTGGTGACGGTTTTATTACGACACCGTTTGCGATTCATGCATCACACATAGTTTCGTCGAAGGGTCTCTGATTCATGTGCCGCGTTAGCAGTATCCTGCAGTAGTGTATATTCAACTGGATATATGTGCCTGGATCATTCCCTACCACATGATGCTTGCCAAGTGGAGAATAATTGAGGTCGGAATGAGAATGAATACTATTGACTCTTGCATAAAAATAAAGGCTAAATATTATAAGATAGGCCCTTCACAGAGGGAAGCAGAAGTTTTCATGCACTTTTTATTTGGATGTGCAAACTCTTAATGTAAAGGAACGTCAGTTTATATCGCCCCTTATGATAGCAACCTTTATTATGCAGTCCTTCACTTTTATTGCGTTACCGTCACAAGTTCGTACAAAGCTTATTTTCCCTTACAATAAAAGATCATACATATTTAGGAGCAATTTTTTTATTGCTTTCCAACAATGACAACTTACTTGAAGGATCTTATTCAATTCATAGGTAGATATGGTGGACTTTCATGATAAAAAACTGGGTTTAAGGGTTTTTGGATGCACAAGTAGTATCTCTACTTAGTATAGAATTTTGGCTAGCAAAAGATTATGAGCAAGCACCACATGTTAGAGGATCCATGACAATATAACTTCTATGAGAATGTAAGCAAACATAACCCATCACGTTGTCTTCTTTGTCCAACATCAACTGCTTGATCAAGCTTGAAAATAATTAATGGGGGCTCACAATCTTAGAAGATTCTAAGATAGTATATTTATATGTGAAATCTCTCTTCCTTCAATATTGTTTCATGAATTGTTTAAGTGACCAATCCTATGTTTGTTAACTTCCAATAAATTTTACCAATTATACTTCTTATATGTGAAGTCATTACTCCCCATGGGACAAGCATATGAAACATATATAATTCCAAATTTATGATATTCAATTAATTCAAAATTTTACTCTTAAAGCACAAGAGTAAATAATGAACAACTCCAGAAAGATATAACTGAAGAACAAAGAGTAGTTAAACAATTAAGTAGCTATGTAAAGACTCTCTCCAAATTGAAATTTTTAGATCTAATGATTGTATCGAACAGCAAGCAAAACAAAATTAAAAGGACACCATAAAAATAGCACATATCATGTGAACGAATAAAAACTTAGGTTCAACCGAGACTAACCGATAATTGTTAATGAAGAGAGGTGGGATGCCTACAGGGGCATCCCCAAGCTTAGATGATTGAGACTTCTTGGGATATTAACTTAAGGAGCCTTGGGCATCCCCAAGTTTGAGCTCTTGTGTCTTGTTAATTCCTATCCTATCACAGTTTTCCCTCAGTCTTAAAAACTTCATCCACACAAAACTCAACGGAAGTTCGTGAGATGTGTTAGTATAAAAAAACAAATCATTCACTTAGATACTGTCAAGACATGATTAATAATTGTTATCACATAATGCCTACTATATTCTACCATTTCCACAATTTATATCCCATAAAATAAGCTATGGAAACACTAAAACAAGGAAACTGTGCAATCAAAATAGAATCTGTCAAAAACAGAACATTGCGTAATGATATGAATTAAAATCATACTTCTGTACCTCCAAATTTTCTCAAAAAAAGGAAAACGTAGGCAATTTGTTTTCCTCAATACTATTTAAAAAATTCAGACCAAGATCAACTTCTATGAAAAATATAAATTCAAATACTGGATGCAAAAGTTTCTGTTTTTGCATAGTCAATTCAACTATCATCCAAATCATCCCAAAGGCTTTACTTGGCACTATATTGAAAATAAAAGGTACAAAGCATGATTACTATAGTAGATTAATCATGTTGACACTAAAATATAGTAAGGGTACATATTGGATTGCCCTCCAACAAGCATTTTTCCTTAATGCCTTTTAGCTAAGCATTAATATAATTTTTTATGATGCTCACATAAAGAATGAAATGAAATATAAAGAGAGAATCATGAACAAATCAACAATATAACTTTCACATAAAGCATTCCTTTCATGATCCATGTGCACAAAATTTGTGTTACCTTCCACATAAGCAAATTTATTCTCATTCATATTAGTGGGAGTTGACTCAACAAAATAACTTCATATGAAACTTGATTGACATAATCAATTCGAGCACTAAATCATGATGACAAGTTTTCATTTATCATTATTCTTTATTGCTACATGTCATTACAATAATCATCATATATAGCAACTTTTTCTCATAATAATTAATTGAAACTTTTCCAAAATAGTGGAATCATCACTAGATAAAGTTATGACCTCTCCAATCCTCTTTTTATCTTATTCCTACAAGATTCAACACCCTCCAAAATAGTGGGATCATTGCTACATTGAGTTGACACTCTCCCAAACACCTTTCGATGATAATTTCATTCATATTCTAAAAGATATAAGTGAAGTTCATAGAGCATTGTACAAATGAATGAAATTAGAGATTCCCATATCCAAGCTCAAAAAATATATAAGTGAAGCACACGAAGCATTCTATAAAGTCATACTCAAAAGATATAAGTGAAGCACAAAGAGCATTCTATAAAGCCGTACTTAAAAGATTTAAGTGAAGCGCATGAAGCATTCTATAAATCAACCAAGGACCATAAGAAATCATCCCCAACCAGCATGCTGTAAAATTAAAATAAGAAAAACAAAAGCAAACGACGCTCCAAGAATTTGCACATATCATCTGATGAATAAAGATATAGCTCCAAGTAAGAAATACCGATAGTTTCGAAGACGTAGGAGGGGATGCCATCCGGGGCATCCCCAAGCTTAGCTACTTGAGTATTCCTTTGATATTTACTTGGGGTGCATTGGGCATCCCCAAGCTTAGGCTCTTGCTACTCCTTATTCTCCTCATATTGCCATCTCACCCGAAACTTAAAACTTCATTCACACAAAACTTAACAGAACTCATGAGATAGGTTAGTACACATGAAAATAAATCACCCAATCATGTGCTGTCAAGACAAGTTGCATAATAATTTTCAAACATTAGCTATTGTATACTATCATTTCCACAATTTATTCCTCCAATATAAGCCATGAAAACTCTAAAACAAGCAGATAACAAAAACTATAACAACAATCTGTCAAAACAGAACAGTGTGTAGTAATTAATTATAAACATATACTTCTGTAACTCTAAAAATTCTGAAAAATTAGGAAATAATAGAAAAATATGAAACTACCGTGTAAAAAATTTCAGAAACTTTCCACGTTCCATTAAAATATTAAAATTCAAACAATACAGCAAAAGTTTTTGTTTCTGCACAGCACACATCAAACATGCAATTCAATCATCCTAAAGGCAAACATTGGCACATTATTTTTATGGTACAGTGGAATATACAAGGGGATAATTATCCAACAGTGGCAATCAGGCCAGGTCTATGCATATGATATGCACGAGTTGAACACAAAGAGTTGTGGACGGTGATAGTCAATACTGCTTACCACCAACATCTTATTTTGATTCGGCGGTATTGTGGGATGAAGCGCCCGGACCAACCTTACATGTCACGCACCATGAGACGGTTCCACCGATAGACATGCACTAGTTTTGCATAAAGGGGTTGGCGGGTGTCTGTTTCTCCTACTTTAGTTGAATCGATTTGACTACGGCCGGTCCTTGAAGAAGTCTAAACAGCAAACTGATGAATCACCATTGTGGTTTTTTGCGTAGGTAAGAAGGTTCTTTCTAGAAGCCCGTAGCAGCCACGTAAACCTTGCAACAACAAGTAGAGGACGTCTAACTTGTTTTTGGCAGCATGTTGTGATGAGATATGGTTAAGATATGATGTGATATATATGTTGTGTATGAGTACTGATCATGTTTTTGTAATCGACAACCAGCAGGAGCCTTAGGGTTTGTCTCTTTATTGTAGAAGTGCAAGTGCATGGTAATTGCTTTAGTTTATCACTATGCGTTAGCATAGTTGTAGAAGCATTTGGCGAGACGACCCCCGAGCAATGATGGAGATCAAAGTGTCGAGCCAGTGATGATGGAGATCATGACGATGCTTTGGAGATGGAGATCAAAGCACAAGATGATGATGGCCATACATGTCACAATTTTGATTGCATGTGATGTTTATCCTTATGCATGTTATTTGTGCTTAGACGGCGTAGCATATAAGATGATCCCTTCACTAATTTCAAGATAAGTGTTCTCCCCGAGTATGCACCGTTGCCAAAGTTCGTCATTTCGAAGCACCCTCATATTGATCGTGTGTGATGACTCTACGCTCAGATACAACGGGTGTAAGACATTTTTGCACCTGCAGAATACTTGGTTAACTCTTGACGAGCCTACATGTACATGACATGGTCTCGGAACACCTGGAGACCGAAAGTCGAACATGAGTCTATAGTAGATATGATCACATAGAGATGTTCATAATGTGACTACCCCATCTCACGTGATGATCGGACATGGGTTAGTTTGATTTGGATCACGTATCACTTAGTAACTTGAGGATGTTTATTTAAGTGGGAGTTCATTAGTAATTCCGATTAATTGAACTTAATTTATCAGACACTTAGTCTTATAGTTTTGCATATCTATATTGTAATCAATGGCCCGAGCTACCGTCCCCTTAATTTTAATGCGTTCCTAGAGAAAGCTAAGTTGAAAGATGATGGTAGCAACACACGGACTGGGTCCGTAACTTGAGGATTATCCTCATTGCTGCACAGAAAATTATGTCCATGATGCACCGCTAGGTGACAGACTTGCTGTCATGAGCTGAAGCAGATGTTTATGAACGTCTGGCTAGCTCGATCGGATGAGTACTCGATAGTTCAGTGTCATGCTTTACGGCTTATAACCGGGACTTCAAAGACGTTTTGAACGTCATGGAGCATATGAGATGTTCCAAGAGTTGAAGTTAATATTTCAAGCAAATTGCCCGGGTTGAGAGATATGAAGTCTCCAACAAGTTCTATAGCTGCAGATGGAGGAACAGTTTCTATCAGTGAACACATACTCAAAATGTCTGGGTATCATAACCACTTGACTCAACTGGGATTTGATCTTCCAGTTGATAGTGTTATGACAGAGTTCTTCAATCACTGCCACACCAAGCTACAAAGGCTTTGTGATGAACTATAATATGCAAGGGATGAATAAACGATTCCTGAGCTCTTCGCGATGCTTAAGGCCGCGGAGGTAGAATCAAGAAGGATCATCAGTGTTGATGGTTTACACAAGACCACTAGTTTTTTTCAAGAAAAGGGCAAGGGAAGAAAGGGAACTTCAAGAAGAATGGCAAGCAAGTTGCCACTCCCGGGAAGAAACCCAAAGTTGGACCCAGCTTGAAACTGAGTGCTTCTACTGCAAAGGGAATGTGTCACTGGAAGCGGAACTGCCCCAAATACTTGCGGATAAAAGGATGGCCAAAGTGAACAAAGGTATAATTTGATATACATGGTTATTGATGTGTACCTTACTAATGCTCGTAGCAGCGCCCTGGGTATTTGCTACTGGTTCGATTGCTCATATTTGTAACTCGAAACAAGAGCTGCGAATAAATGAGATGGCTAAGGACGAGGTGACGATGCGCGTCAGAAATGGTTCCAAGGTGATGTGATCGCCGTCGGCACGCTACCTCTACATCTACCTTCGGATTAGTTGTAGACCTCAATAATTGATTTGGTGTGCGCGTTGTCATGAACATTATATTCTGGATCTTGTTTATTGCGAGACGGTTTATTCATTTAAATCAGAGAATATGGTTGTTCTATTTATATGAGTAATATCTTTTATGGTCATGCACCCTTGATGAGTGGTCTATTCTGGTTGAATCTGATCACAGTGATACACATATTCATAATATTGATGCCAAAGATGCAAAGTTGATATGATAGTGCAACATACTTGTGGCACTGCCGTTTAGGTCATATTGGTGTAAGCCATGAAGAAACCTATTGCAGATGGATTTTTGAATCACTTGATTATGAATCATTGATACTTGCGAACCATGCCTCATGGGCAAGATGACTAAAACTCCGTTTCTCCGGAACAATGGAGCGAGCTAATGACTTACTGGAAATAATACATACCGATGTATGCGGTCCGATGATGTGTTGGGCACGCGGCGGGTATCGTTATTTTCTGACCTCACAGATGATTAAAGTAGGTATGGGTATATCTACTTAATGAAACACAAGTCTGAAACATTTGAAAAGTTCAAAGAATTTCAGAGTGAATTGGAGAATCATCGTTACAAAGAAAACTAAGTTTCTTACGATCTGATATGGAGGCGAATATTTGAGTTACGAGTTGGCCTTCATTTAAACAACATGTGGAATTGTTTCACAAACTCACGCACCTGAAAACACCACAGCGTAATGGTGTGTCCGAACGTCATAACTACTTTATTAGATATGGTGCGATCTATGATGTCCTTACCGATTTACCACTATCATTTTGGGGTTATGCATAGAGACAGTCGCATTCATGTTAAATAGGACACACCTTCTAAATCCGTTGAGAGCGACATCGTAGGAACTGGTTTTGGCAAGAACCTAAGTTGTCGTTTCTTAATTTTGGGGTTGCGACACTTATGTCAAAGGCTTCAGCCTGATAAGCTCGACCCAAATCGGAGAGTGCGCCTTCATAGGATACCCTAAGGAAACAATTGGGTACACCTTCTACCACAGATACCGAAGGCGATCTTTGTTGCCAAGAATGGAACCTTTCTAGAGAAGGAGTTTTCTCTCGAAAGAAGTGAGTGGGAGGAAAGAACTTGATGAGGTAATTGTACCTTCTCTCGAATTGGAAAGAAGCACATCACATAAATCCGTCCCGTGATGCCTACACCAACTAGAGAGGAAGCAAATGATCATGATCATGAAACTTCAGATCAGTTACTACTGAACCTCGTAGTCGACCAGAACACGTTTCGCACCAGAGTAGTACGCATCCTGTCCTGGCAGTCATGTTGTTGGACAACAATAACCTACGAACTATGAAGACTATGATGAGCCCAGATTCCGATAAATGGCTTGAGCCATGAAATCTGAGATAGGACCATGTATGAGAACAAAGTATGGACTTTGGTGGACTTGCCCGATGATCGCAAGCCATAGAAAATAATGGATCTTCAAGAAGAAGACTGACGCTGATGGTAATGTTACTGTCTAGAAAGCTCGACTTGTCGCGAAAGGTTTTCGACAAGTTCAAGGAGTTGACTACGATGAGCGTTCTCACCCGTAGCGATGCTTAAGTCTGTCCGAATCATGTTAGCAATTGCCGCATTTTATGATTATGAAATCTAGCTAATGGACGTTAAAAACTGCATTCCTTAATGGATTTCTCAAAGAAGAGTTGTAATATGATGCAACCCGAAGGTTTTGTCGATCCTAAAGGTGCTAACAAAGTGTGCAAGCCCAGCGATCCATCTATGAACTGGTGCAAGCATCTCGGAGTTGGAATATATGCTTTGATGAGGTGATCAAAGCATATGGAATATACAGACTTACGGTGAAGCCTGTATTTACAAGAAAGTGAGTGGGTGCTCTGTAGCATTTCTGATATTATATGTAGATGACATATGTTGATTGGAAATGATATAGAATTTCTGGATAGCATAAAAGGATACTTGAATAAGATTTTTTTCAATGAAAGACCTCGGTGAAGCTGCTTATATGGGCATCACATCTATAGAGATAGATCGAGACGCTTAATAGGACTTTCACAAGCACATACCTTGATAAAGTTTTGAAGAAGTTCAAAATGGATCAGTTAAAGGGGACCATCGCCGTGGTGATTTTACTCAATCACTCACTATCTTCATCACCTCCCTCACCTCTTTTCAACGATGCACTCTTCTGCAACCCGCTGTAATCCCTAGTTGACATAGTGCTTTATGCCACATATTATTATCGAATGACGTGTTGTCATCCTATGATGTTTGAGTAGATTTCTTTTGTCCATTGACCGATTGATGATCTTGATTTGGTTTGAGTTATGTTTTATTTTGGAGCTATCCTATAGTGCCTTTCGTGCCGCGCACACGTGAGGGATTCATGTTGTAGGGTGTTGCAATATGTTCATAATTTGCTACTGTCAGGGTTGCGTGAGCTAGTAGTTGCGTATGCGAGTAAAGGGGACTTGTTAATTAATGCTATGGTTGGGTTTACCTTAGTGATTCTAGTTTGTGGATGCTTGCTAGAGGTCCAACCATAAGTTCATATGTCAAGTACGAAAGTATTGTTAGTCATGCCTCCCCTCATATAAAATTGCAATAATGATTACCGATCATGTTATCAATTGCCTAGGACAATTTCGCACACCATACCATCATTATTCCACACTCGCTATATAATAATATTGTTAATATATTCTAAATTTATTTAGGCAGCACCTTTTTTTATGTTTTTACTTTTCCGATATCATGCAAGCTAATCCTCTTTATACCCCAACGTAGTTTTATTTCTCATTTCTAGATAAAAGCAAACGATCAGTGTACGTAGAGTCATATCAGTGGCAGATATGACTTGAGAGACTATTGATCTTAACTTTAGCTCCTTGTGGGTTCGACACTCCATACTTCCACTTTCTCTTTGGAAAGTGCTACGATGATTCCTTGCACTTGGGGATTCAAGCTCTTTTCTGGCGCCGTTGCCGGGAAGCAATAGCGTGCGGTTAATTTTTTGTTTATGATTGTTTGCTTTAATCACTAAGTATATTTTGTGTTGCTTTTGTTTTTTTCTTGTTTCTTTCTTTAGTTTGTGGGTGAAACAAACAAACAAATAAAAAAATAACCTGCCTCTCGTGCCAAGCTTATCGCTCTAAAAAGCGCTGTGCGTGAGACAACCCGGAAGTTTTAGAGAGTCTTTTTATTCTTTTGTGTGATATAAAATTTATGAGTGTCATTAAGTATTTTCAGTACAAATAAAGAGGGGAACCTAAATCTTTTTCAAAAAGAGAAGCAATTGGAAAGTTTTTCATTGAAGAAGTGAGATTCGACCTTGAACACTTGTGTTCATGCTCATGAAACAATGTAATAATTTCATGGAAGTTTCTCATAAAAATAA